>CM059558.1:54377841-54977841 GCA_030386875.1 Morinoia aosen
GGGTGACCACAACTGCAGGGTGACCACAACTGCAGGGTGACACAACTGCAGGGTGACCACAACAGCAGGGTGACACAACTGCAGGGTGACCACAACTGCAGGGTGACCACAACTGCAGGGTGACCACAACTGCAGGGTGACCACAACTGCAGGGTGACACAACTGCAGGGTGACCACAACTGCAGGGTGACCACAACTGCAGGGTGACCACAACTGCAGGGTGACCACAACTGCAGGGTGACACAACTGCAGGGTGACCACAACTGCAGGGTGACCACAACTGCAGGGTGACACAACTGCAGGGTGACCACAACAGCAGGGTGACACAACTGCAGGGTGACACAACTGCAGGGTGACACAACTGCAGGGTGACACAACTGCAGGGTGATCACAACTGCAGGGTGACCACAACTGCAGGGTGACCACAACAGCAGGGTGACACAACTGCAGGGTGACCACAACAGCAGGGTGACACAACTGCAGGGTGACACAACTGCAGGGTGACACAACTGCAGGGTGACCACAACAGCAGGGTGACCACAACTGCAGGGTGACACAACTGCAGGGTGACACAACTGCAGGGTGACACAACTGCAGGGTGACACAACTGCAGGGTGACACAACTGCAGGGTGACACAACTGCAGGGTGACACAACTGCAGGGTGACACAACTGCAGGGTGACCACAACTGCAGGGTGACACAACTGCAGGGTGACACAACTGCAGGGTGACACAACTGCAGGGTGACCACAACAGCAGGGTGACCACAACTGCAGGGTGACACAACTGCAGGGTGACACAACTGCAGGGTGACCACAACTGCAGGGTGACCACAACAGCAGGGTGACACAACTGCAGGGTGACCACAACTGCAGGGTGACCACAACTGCAGGGTGACCACAACTGCAGGGTGACACAACTGCAGGGTGACACAACTGCAGGGTGACCACAACTGCAGGGTGACACAACTGCAGGGTGACACAACTGCAGGGTGACCACAACTGCAGGGTGACCACAACTGCAGGGTGACACAACTGCAGGGTGACCACAACAGCAGGGTGACACAACTGCAGGGTGACACAACTGCAGGGTGACCACAACTGCAGGGTGACCACAACTGCAGGGTGACCACAACTGCAGGGTGACCACAACAGCAGGGTGACACAACTGCAGGGTGACACAACTGCAGGGTGACACAACTGCAGGGTGACCACAACAGCAGGGTGACCACAACTGCAGGGTGACACAACTGCAGGGTGACACAACTGCAGGGTGACCACAACAGCAGGGTGACACAACTGCAGGGTGACCACAACTGCAGGGTGACCACAACTGCAGGGTGACCACAACTGCAGGGTGACCACAACTGCAGGTTGACACAACTGCAGGGTGACCACAACTGCAGGGTGACCACAACTGCAGGGTGACCACAACTGCAGGGTGACACAACTGCAGGGTGACCACAACTGCAGGGTGACCACAACTGCAGGGTGACCACAACAGCAGGGTGACACAACTGCAGGGTGACCACAACAGCAGGGTGACACAACTGCAGGGTGACACAACTGCAGGGTGACCACAACTGCAGGGTGACCACAACTGCAGGGTGACATAACTGCAGGGTGACACAACTGCAGGGTGACACAACTGCAGGGTGACCACAACTGCAGGGTGACACAACTGCAGGGTGACACAACTGCAGGGTGACCACAACTGCAGGGTGACACAACTGCAGGGTGACCACAACTGCAGGGTGACACAACTGCAGGGTGACACAACTGCAGGGTGACACAACTGCAGGGTGACCACAACTACAGGGTGACCACAACTGCAGGGTGACCACAACTGCAGGGTGACCACACAACTGCAGGGTGACCACAACTGCAGGGTGACCACAACTGCAGGGTGACCACAACTGCAGGGTGACCACAACTGCAGGGTGACCACAACTGCAGGGTGATCACAACTGCAGGGTGATCACAACTGCAGGGTGACCACAACTGCAGGGTGATCACAACTGCAGGGTGACCACAACTGCAGGGTGACCACACAACAGCAGGGTGACACAACTGCAGGGTGACCACAACTGCAGGGTGATCACAACTGCAGGGTGACCACAACTGCAGGGTGACCACAACTGCAGGGTGACCACAACTGCAGGGTGACCACAACTGCAGGGTAACCACAACTGCAGGGTGACCACAACTGCAGGGTGACCACAACTGCAGGGTGATCACAACTGCAGGGTGACACAACTGCAGGGTGACACAACTGCAGGGTGACCACAACTGCAGGGTGACCACAACTGCAGGGTGATCACAACTGCAGGGTGACCACAACTGCAGGGTGACCACAACTGCAGGGTGACCACAACTGCAGGGTGACCACAACTGCAGGGTGACACAACTGCAGGGTGACCACAACTGCAGGGTGACCACAACTGCAGGGTGACCACAACTGCAGGGTGCCCCAAAAATGTACTCATCTTATGACTGACGATAACTCAAGTAGTGGTTTTTGCGTTTGTTTCATGCGCAACAAAGTTTTCTTGTTTAATGCGCGGCAAAGTTTGCTTCAATGATATTCAATTTACTTAAATTAAATGTTCCTTTCTTTGATTTACTTCTCCAGACTTCTATATATGTCAATCACAACACCTGGGGTATCCACGTGTCTTGTTATTTTCAACGTATTATCACAGAATTTCCTCGTTTGTTATTTAAGATATCCGAGCTCGTGATCTATGAATCCCGTCTGTAATTTCTCCACCTGCTATTCCTGCTCGCGATAGCCGTGTGCTATAGGTTCCGCCGCCGTGCGGCCGGGACCCGGGTTCGAAACTCGGCGCTGGCAGTGGCGATTTTCTCTGTTGGGTATAGGAGAAAAATTCCAAGCACAATACCCCACTCCACCCAGGTGTCTGAAATGGGTACCGGTCTTGACCGGGGGAAAGCGTCATGGCGTCCTGGCGTTAGATATAAGGCATTTGAAAATCCAATGTACAAGGTGATATGTATCAGGCTTGATTGGAAATAAAGCATCCGTAGATGCCTTCATTATTATTCTTGCATCGTTGCTGAAATTTCCCCACCTGCTATTCCTGCATCGTTGCTGAAACTTCTCTTCCTGCTAATCTTGCATCGTTGCTGAAACTTCTCTTCCTGCTATTCTTGCATCGTTGCTGAAACTTCTCTTCCTGCTATTCTTGCATCGTTGCTGAAACTTCTCTTCCTGCTATTGTTGCATCGTTGCTGAAACTTCTCCACCTGCTATTCTTGCATCGTTGCTGAAACTTCTCTTCCTGCTATTCTTGCATCGTTGCTGAAACTTCTCTTCCTGCTATTCTTGCATCGTTGCTGAAACTTCTCCACCTGCTATTCCTGCATCGTTGCTGAAATTTCCGTCACTTTAAAGTCAATAACATACCTGCAATTTCCGCACCACTATCCTTGCGTTACACGTGCAATAAAACCTTAGCACAATTTTACCGCTCCCGATGCAGTACTGGCGCGCAAGCGGAGGTGTTTACAGCAGTCAAGGCTACCCATTAAATTGGGAAGCTCGGCAGCACAGCTAAATTGAGACTCTCACTCGATACAGAATTTAATGTTGATGAACAACAAGTCTGTATTTACACGCCTGCTTCCATTCAGCAGAATCTGTAACTTATAATTCTCATTATGAGTTTTTTTTCTAATTTTGATCTGGAGCTTGCAATTCTAATTCTGAGTTTTGTTCTGTAACTTGGAATTTTAATTCTAAGTTTTTTATTTGAATTTGATCCGTGAATATTAATTTTAATGCTGAGTTTTCTATTTGAGTTTTGATCCGTAACCTGCAATTTAATTCTGAGTTTTCTTCCTCAGTTTGAAATTTTTTTCATCTTATCAATGCTCATCTTTGGTTTAGAGTAGGGTAGTGTTTTAAAGGTTTTCGTTGGTTTTATTGCTGTATAATCGTAGGTTGTCATTCCTTTTTGGTGGTAATCATGGTTTAATGTACTTTTTTAAAAAACTTTCAACAAGCAAATACTTTGAGAGACAGTATACCTTGAATGAAATGGAAGCCGAGCCTCAGCGCAATTTAATAATGAACGACGTATGACTAGAAGAATTTTTTACGCCAAAAGAGTTCGTGTGAAGTGCTTCCTAATGCAATGTATTGTACGTCAGAAAACTTTGTCTTTTTATTTTGGGATGGAAGGGAAGTCGTTTTTCATCTGCTCATACAAGCGTGTACTGCGTGTCTGCAAAGAGCCATTTATTGTGCGTCTACACTCATAGTCTGTCTGTTGTGTCAGCAAGTGAATTCTGTATGTTGTGTCTGCAAGTAAAGTCTGCATGTCGTGTCAGCAAGTGAAGTCTGTATGTTGTGTCAGCAAGTAAGGTCTGCATGTTGTGTCAGCAAGTAAAGTCTGTATGTTGGGTCTGCAAGAAAAGTCTGCATGTTGTGTCAGCAAGTGAAGTCTGTATGTTGTGTCAGCAAGTGAAGTCTGTATGTTAGTTCAGCAAGTGAATTCTGTATGTTGTGTCAGCAAGTGAAGTCTGTATGTTGTGTCAGCAAGTGAAGTCTGTATGTAGTGTCTGCAAGTAAATTTTGCATGTTGTGTCAGCAAGTAAAGTCTGTATGTTGTGTCAGCTAGTAAAGTCTGTATGTTGTGTCAGCAAGTAAAGTCTGCATGTTGTGTCAGCAAGTAAAGTCTGTATTTTGTGTCTGCAAGTGAAGTCTGTATGTTGTGTCAGCAAGTGAAGTCTGTATGTTGTGTCAGCAAGTAAAGTCTGTATGTTATGTCAGCAAGTAAAGTCTGCATGTTGTGTCTGCAAGTGAAGTCTGTATGTTGTGTCTGCAAGTGAAGTCTGTATGTTGTGTCTGCAAGTGAAGTCTGTATGTTGTGTCTGCGAGTGAAGTCTGTATGTTGTGTCAGCAAGTAAAGTCTGTATGTTGTGTCAGCAAGTAAAGTCTGTATGTTGTGTCAGCAAGTGAAGTCTGCATGTTGTGTCTGCAAGTGAAGT
This sequence comes from Morinoia aosen, assembly GCA_030386875.1. NCBI lineage: Eukaryota > Metazoa > Arthropoda > Malacostraca > Amphipoda > Talitridae > Morinoia > Morinoia aosen. The sequence continues at coordinate 54,382,854 of CM059558.1, forward strand.
CTGTATATTGTGTCTGCAAGTGAAGTCTGTATGTTTTGTCTGCAAGTGAAGTCTGTATGTTGTGTCTGCAAGTGAAGTCTGTATGTTGTGTCTGCAAGTGAAGTCTGTATGTTGTGTCAGCAAGTGAAGTCTGTATGTTGGGTCTGCAAGTGAAGTCTGTATGTTGTGTCAGCAATTGAACTCTGTATGTTGTGTCAGCAAGTAAAGTCTGTATGTTGCGTCAGCAAGTAAAGTCGGTATGTTCTGTCTGCAAGTGAAGTCTGTATGTTGTGTCAGCAAGTAAAGTCTGTATGTTGTGTCAGCAAGTAAAGTCGGTATGTTGTGTCTGCAAGTGAAGTCTGTATGTTGTGTCTGCAACTGAAGTCTGTATGTTGTGTCAGCAAGTGAAGTCTATATGTTGTGTCTGCAAGTGAAGTCTGTATGTTGTGTCAGCAAGTGAAGTCTGTATGTTGTGTCTGCAAGTAAAGTCTGTATGTTCAGTCAGAAAGTGAGGTCTGTATGTTGTGTCAGCAAGTGAAGTCTGTATGTTGTGTCAGCAAGGGAAGTCTGTATGCAGGGCGACCAATGTATCAGCAAGTGAAGTCTGCATGTTGTGTCAGCAAGTGAAGTCTGCATGTTCTGTCTGCAAGTGAAGTCTGTATGTTGTGTCTGCAAGTGAAGTCTGTATGTTGTATCAGCAAGTGAAGTCTGTATGCTGTGTCAGCAAGTGAAGTCTGTATGTTGTGTCTGCAAATGAAGTCTGTATGTTGTGTCTGCAAGTGAAGTCTGTATGTTGTATCAGCAAGTGAAGTCTGTATGTTGTATCAGCAAGTGAAGTATGTATGTTGTATCAGCAAGTGAAGTCTATATGTTGTGTTTGCATGTGAAGTCTGTATGTTGTGTCAGCAAGTAAAGTCTGTATGTTGTGTCAGCAAGTAAAGTCTGCATGTTCTGTCTGCAAGTCAAGTCTGTATGTTGTGTCAGCAAGTGAAGTCGGTGTGTTATGCCAGCAAGTAAAGTCTGTATGTTGTGTCAGCAACTAAAGTCGGCATGTTGTGTCAGCAAATGAAGTCTGTATGTTGTGTCAGCAAGTAAAGTCTGTATGTTGTGTCAGCAAGTAAAGTCTGTATGTTGTGTCAGCAAGTAAAGTCGGTATGTTCTGTCAGCAAGTGAAGTCTGTATGTTGTGTCAGCAAGTAAAGTCTGTTTGTTGTGTCAGCAATTGAAGTCTGTATGTTGTGTCAGCAAGTGAAGTCTGTATGTTGTGTCAGCAAGTAAAGTCTGTGTGTTGTGTCAGCAAGTAAAGTCGGTATGTTCTGTCTGCAAGTGAAGTCTGTATGTTGTGTCAGTAATTGAAGTCTGTATGTTGTGTCAGCAAGTGAAGTCGGTATGTTCTGTCAGCAAGTGAAGTCTGTATGTTGTGTCAGCAAGTAAATTCGGTATGTTGTGTCAGCAAGTGAAGTCTGTATGTTGTGTCAGCAAGTAAAGTCTGTATGTTGTGTCAGCAAGTGAAGTCTGTATGTTGTGTTTGTATGAAATCAGCAAGTGAAGTTTGTATGATGTGTCAGCAAGTAAAGTCTGTATGTTGTGCCAGCGAGTAAAGTCTGTATGTTGTGTCAGCAAGTGAAGTCTGTATGTTGTGTTTGTATGAAGTCAGCAAGTGAAGTTTGTATGTTGTGTCAGCAAGTAAAGTCTGTATGTTGTGTCAGCAAGTAAAGTCTGTATGTTGTGTCAGCAAGTGAAGTCTGTATGTTGTGTCAGCAAGTGAAGTCTGTATGTTGTGTCAGCAAGTGAAGTCTTTATGTTGTGTCAGCAAGTGAAGTCTGTATGTTGTGTCAGCAAGTGAAGTCTGTATGTTGTGTCTGCAAGTGAAGTATGTATGTTGTGTCAGCAAGTGAAGTATATATGTTGTGTCAGCAAGTGAAGTCTGTATTTTGTGTCAGCAAGTGAAGTCTGTATGTTGTGTCAGCAAGTGAAGTCTGTATGTTGTGTCAGCAAGTGAAGTCTGTATGTTGTGTCTGCAAGTGAAGTCTGTATGTTGTGTCAGCAAGTGAAGTCTGTATGTTGTGTCTGCAAGTGAAGTTTGTATGTTGTGTCAGCAAGTGAAGTCTGTATGTTGTGTCTGCAAGTGAAGTTCGTACAATGTGTCAGCAAGTGAAGGCTGTATGTTGTGTCAGCAAGTGAAGTCTGTATGTTGTGTCTGCAAGTGAAGTCTGTATGTTGTGTCAGCAAGTGAAGTCAGTATGTTGTGTCAGCAAGTGAAGCCTGCATGTTGTGTCAGCAAGTGAAGTTTGTATGTTGTGTCAGCAAGTGAAGTCTGTATGTTGTGTCAGCAAGTGAAGTCAGTATGTTGTGTCTGCAAGTGAAGTCAGTATGTTGTGTCTGCAAGGGAAGTCTGTATGTTGTGTCAGCAAGTGAAGTCTGTATGTTGTGTCAGCAAGTGAAGCCTGTATGTTGTGTCAGCAAGTTAAGTCTGTATGTTGTGTCTGCAAGTGAAGTCTGTATGTTGTGTCTGCAAGTGAAGTCTGTATGTTGTGTCTGCAAGTGAAGTCTGTATGTTGTGTCTGCAAGTGAAGTCTGTATATTGTGTCTGCAAGTGAAGTCTGTATGTTGTGTCAGCAAGTGAAGTCTGTATGTTGTGTCTGCAAGTGAAGTCTGTGTGTTGTGTCAGCAAGTTAAGTCTGTATGTTGTGTCTGCAAGTGAAGTCTGTATGTTGTGTCTGCAAGTAAAGTCTGTATGTTCAGTCAGAAAGTGAAGTCTGTATTTTGTGTCAGCAAGTGAAGTCTGTATGTTGTGTCAGCAAGGGAAGTCTGTATGAAGGGCGACCAATGTGTCAGCAAGTGAAGTCTGCATGTTGTGTCAGCAAGTGAAGTCTGTATGTTGTGTCAGCAAGTGAAGTTTGTATGTTGTGTCTGCAAGTGAAGTCTGTATGTTGTATCAGCAAGTGAAGTCTGCATGTTGTGTCAGCAAATGAAGTCTGTATGTTGTGTCTGCAAGTGAAGTCTGTATGTTGTATCAGCAAGTGAAGTCTGTATGTTGTGTCAGCAAGTGAAGTATGCATGTTGTATCAGCAAGTGAAGTCTGGATGTTGTGTCTGCAAGTGAAGTCTGTATGTTGTGTCAGCAAGTGAAGTCTGTATCTTGTGTCTGCAAGTGAAGTCTGTATGTTGTGTCAGCAAGTGAAGTCTGTATGTTGTGTCAGCAAGTGAAGTCTGTATGTTGTGTCAGCAAGTGAAGTTTGTATGTTGTGTCAGCAAGTGAAATCTGTATGTTGTGTCTGCAGCTGAAGTTTGTATGTTGTGTCAGCAAGTGAAGTCTGTATGTTGTGTCTGCAAGTGAAGTCTGTATGTTGTGTCAGCAAGTGAAGTCTGTATGTTGTGTCAGCAAGACAAGTCTGTGTGTTGTGTCTGCAAGTGAAGTCTGTATGTTGTGTCAGCAAGTGAAGTCAGTATGTTGTGTCAGCAAGTGAAGCCTGTATGTTGTGTCAGCAAGTGAAGTCTGTGTGTTGTGTCAGCAAGTGAAGTCTTTATGTTGTGTCAGCAAGTGAAGTCAGTATGTTGTGTCTGCAAGTGAAGTCAGTATGTTGTGTCTGCAAGTGAAGTCTATATGTTGTGTAAGCAAGTGAAGTCTGTATGTTGTGTCAGCAAGTGAAGTCTGTATGTTGTGTCAGCAAGTGAAGTCTGTATGTTGTGTCTGCAAGTGAAGTCTGTATGTTGTGTCTGCAAGTGAAGTCTGTATGTTGTGTCTGCAAGTGAAGTCTGTATGTTATGTCTGCAAGTGAAGTCTGTATGTTGTGTCTGCAAGTGAAGTCTGTATGTTGTGTCTGCAAGTGAAGTCTGTATGTTGTGTCTGCAAGTGAAGTCTGTATGTTGTGTCTGCAAGTGAAGTCTGTATGTTGTGTCTGCAAGTGAAGTCTGTATGTTGTGTCAGCAAGTGAAGTTTGTATGTTGTGTCTGCAAGTGAAGTCTGAATGTTGTGTCCGCAAGTGAATTCTGTATGTTGTGTCTGCAAGTGAAGTCTGTATGTTGTGTCTGCAAGTGAAGTCTGTATGTTGTGTCTGCAAGTGAAGTCTGTATGTTGTGTCTGCAAGTGAAGTCTGTATGTTGTGCCAGCAAGTGAAGTCTGTGTGTTGTGTCTGCAAGTGAAGTCTGTATGTTGTGTCAGCAAGTGAAGTCTGTATGTTGTGTCTGCAAGTGAAGTCTGTATGTTTTGTCAGCAAGTGAAGTCTGTATGTTGTGTCTGCAAGTGAAGTCTGTATGTTGTGTCTGCAAGTGAAGTCTGTATGTTGTGTCAGCAAGTGAAGTCTGTATGTTGTGTCAGCAAGTGAAGTCTGTATGTTGTGTCTGCAAGTGAATTCTGTATGTTGTGTCTGCAAGTGAAGTCTGTATGTTGTGTCAGCAAGTGAAGTCTGTATGTTGTGTCTGCAAGTGAAGTCTGTATGTTTTGTCAGCAAGTGAAGTCTGTATGTTGTGTCTGCAAGTGAAGTCTGTATGTTGTGTCTGCAAGTGAAGTCTGTATGTTGTGTCAGCAAGTGAAGTCTGTATGTTGTGTCTTCTCACACAGTCATGTCATTGAAATAAAATTACATTTTGCGTTGAGGAAAATTTGGTCTTTGCTTGAAACGAATCATTTTTAAAATAGAATTAGCTTTTCCCACTCATGCTGAAGAATGTGACGCTCAAAGAGTTTATTATTTACATTGTACTTCTTTTCTCTAAGATCCAGTTCATGAACACTTTTTACTCTACCCACATTGGCATAATTTTTCTTCCAACAAATTGAAGTCAATGTGAAATACACTCAAGTTTCTTAATTTCTAAGGACTGTGAACCGAAAAATATTTTACTCATAACCAGGAAAAACACAGGTGAAAAAAGTATTTATATTATTATGAAGCATTGAAGAAAAAATATTTCTTTTCACTATATATAGCAGGGAAAAAAGAATGAGAGAAATAATTATTCAAATTATCGCGACACATCAAAGAAAAAATAAGCTCTGTCGTTATAACCAGGAAAAATAGAAGAGAAGACTAACTTTTCTAATTATCGCAAAAGATCGAAGAAAAAATACTCTTGTCGTAATCCAGAGAAGTAGAGGCTACAGATAACGCTTTTGGCCGTCTTGTTTTGTACGTCGGCTTTTTTATATCGTATTTTCTTTAATCCTTTTATCCTCTCTTTAGAGGAGTTAATCCGTATTAAAGGCGTACGCTCAACCGACGTCTGAGTTGTACCGAGTTTTTCCCTGTTGAGCTCTGCTGTTGTTGTTTTTGTTCTTTCCTAATTGTGTAAAAGTTTTCTTTCTTTCAACTAATGTAGAGCTAGCAACATCAAAATTTAGGCTTAACTGAATAAAACATCAAAAGAAAGGCTTATCTGAAGAACACATCAAAATATTGGCCTAGCTGAATAAAACCACAAAAGATATTTTGAGTGAAGAAGACATCAAAAGATAGGCTTTATTGAATAAAACATCAAAATATAGGCTTAAATAAAGAAAACATCAAAATATAGCTTAAATAAAGAAAACATCAAAATATAGGTTTAACTAAATAAAACAGCAAAATATAGGCTTAATTAAATAAAACATCAAAATATAGGTTTAACTAAATAAAATATCAAAATATAGGCTTAACTTAATAAAACATTAAAAGATGAGCTTAATTGAATAAAACATCTAAAGATGAGCTTAATTGAAAAAAACATCAAAAGAAAAGCTTAACTGAATAAAACATCAAAAGATCAGATTAACTTTATAAAACAACAGAAGATAAAAAGAAAAGCATAACTTAAAAACATCAAAAGGCTGGCTTAACTGAATATAAACTCCAACTTACAGAAGCTTGCAGCGCATCTCACAACAATAGAGTCTCAAAGAAATCACCTTTCATGAGAGAACACAAAGCAGGATTTGCAGCACTCAAATCTTGCTACACTGGCGGTGAAACTGCACAAAACAATATTTGCTTTCGACTCTGAATTCCTCTGGCACTCGCGGGAGAGCGCATTTCATCAATGCAAAACCAGGCCCCGGCTTTTTTTTTGCTATATTCTCTTCAGACAGAGCACTTCGGCCGGCTCAACAGACGCCGTCGAATCTCTGGAAACATTTTATTATTGTCAAAATGTTCCTTGAATTGGAGAACCCTTCCCTCCACTTGCAGCCTTCAATTTCTCAGGAAAAGAAAGACCACTTCTGCTTCTCTGGAACTCCAGGGACCGGTTTATTAGTCAGTTTACAATGGAGATGCTGAGCTTCTTCTCGAATGACGAGAATTTTTCAGAGTAACTTTTTTTGTCTCGCCTTCGACTGAGCGGATTATATTTTCTTTGTCATTTTTGTAGAAATTTGAACCTTTACACGGAAATTTGAAACCTGGTTGCGTGATGAATTGCTTGCAAAAATATTTTCCACAATAGTTTTATTCCATCGAAGCTTTTATGCTTCATATGTTTAAGTTTGCTGCGCCTCTATTTCGTTTTGTTAATTCTTTTACACATGGTAAATATTATTCTGAGGTAATTATTTTATCTTTATTGATTATTAAGTAGCTTTTGGTGACATTTAATTACTTGGTAAAAAATATATTTGCTGCTATAACTGAATTTATAAGATCATTTGCTGCGATTTTTTTCTTGAAAAAAGATCACAAGAATAATTAGGTCATGTCATTTCAGCTTAGAATTGGTCGCTTTAGCAGTCAAATTTATGAATCAGTCAGTGCACCATAATGGTACATATTGATAAAATTGACATAGATATGTTTGCCTTTCCGTTTTTATTTGATTTTTTTATGGGAATCTTTCCGTGTGAACGAGCACACGGGATTTAGGTGCCAACTCTGGTCTATTCTGAGCCACTTCGCTATTTACTTTCTTGTGATGACATTCTTGTTTCCTCTATATCATGAGGATACCGAAATGTTATTTGTGTTTATAGATATTTTTTCAGATATCAATATAAATATTTCCAGCATTATCGGTTCCTCAAAACCTGTATGGAACTAGAAACATATTACGTATTTTTGTGAACGTATATACTGTTTAAAAACTAGAGGGAAAGGTTTAACATGCAGCTCGCGTGCAGCGTTATTAGTTTTTCAAAATATATATATAGGACCAGAAACATGTTACGTCATTTAAGACAGTTGATACTCTACAAAAACTAGTCATTAAAATTAGGTATTTAGCCCCACCCAACATTTTCGGGTTTTCAAAGCATGTTAGGGACTAGACACATGTTTCGTTTTTTTAAGGCAATAGATACTGGACAAAATTGCACACGGATATTAAATATTTAGCAAACATCCAGCGTTAGCGATGTCTCAAAACATGTCAGGTATTTTTCAAGACAGGTATTTTTCAGGTGTTTTACAAGGTGGGAGCGAAGCTTTAATGTCTGGTTTTTGTGACGTATCTACAGTCTTAAAAAATCCTATCAAGTTTTGAAAAAATGATTACTCTGAATATGAGCTTGATGTCTAACTAACTTTCATGTGCAGTTTTTTGAAGTAGTACGCACTTCAGACATCAAGCTCCAGCAAGCTTTAGACATCAAGCTCCTATCCAGAGTAATCATTTTTCAAAAAATGTTAGGATTTTTGAAGACTGTAGATACTTCACTGAAACTAGACTATGAAGATAAGCTCCCACCCAACATTATAGGATTCTCAAAACAAATATGTGACATGAATCATGTTGCGTTTTTTTAAGACAGAAGATACTTCACAAAAACTTGACTCTAAATCTTCGCTCCCTCTCAACAATATCAATTTCTCAAAACATGTAAGTGATAAGAAACATGATACGTTTTTTAAGACAGAAGATACTTCTTAGAAACTATACAAAAAAGCTAACTTCTAACGCCCGTACCCGATTTGGGCGTTCGTTTCCCGTAGACTTCCTCCCTGAACATCAGCCCATTTCCTCGTAGGCTGAGCAGCTAACACGGATTTTAGCCCCGATTTGAAAGGCAGAGGAAATAGAAATAAAATATATAGAAAACAGAGAAATAGAAATATGTAGGAATACAAAGAAATAGAAATATGTAGAAACACAGAGAAATATTAATATGTAGAAATACAGAGAAATAAAAATATGTGGAAATACAGAGAAATAGAAATATATAGAAATACAGAAAAATAGAAATATGTAGAAAAACAGAGAAATAGAAATATATATAAATACAGAAAAATAGAAATATGTAGGAATACAGAGAAATAGAGTATGTAGAAATCCAGAGAAATAGAAATGTGTAGAAATACAGCGAAATAGAAATGTGTGGAAGAACAGAGAAATAGAAATATGTCGAAATACAGAGAAATAGAAATATGTAGAAATACAGTGAAATAGAAATGTGTGGAAGTACAGAGAAGTAGAAATATGTAGGAATACCGAGAAATAGAAATATGTAGAAATACAGCGAAATAGAAATGTGTAGAAATACTGCGAAAAAGAAATGTGTAGAAATACTGCAGAAATATTCTGTATATAAAGTTTGGGTGTTTTTATTCATATAGTTTTGCTTTAAATACCTGTGCTTGTTTTCTGAACACTTGTGCAACCTCGCCGTCCAAATATTGACCCTTTCTTATTTTGCCAGTGCTCTAATTCCAATGCATTCAATACTATTGAATTTCCATGTTTTTCAATCTATTCAACACTGATGACTTTTCATGCTTCCTAATGCACTCGACACTAAAGGTTCAATTCTTTCCAAAGTATTCAACGCTACTGATTTTCCCTGCTCTCCAATGCATTCAACACTAATGATATATCATGCTTTCATCATTTTCACAGGAATTATTTCCGAAATCATTTTATGGTACACAGCTACCCAAACTTCAGCAATGAGATTTGAGTCCCTCAGTTGACTAGTTAGCCAGTTAGATGAGTTAGTGTAAGCCTCCCTAGTCGCTACATAGGGCGGGACAAACACAGGACACTAGATCGGAGAAATTATCTCACTAGCATACTTTTTTAAATTGGACATCAGAAAAGCTACAGTACAATAAATGTAACACTTTGAGATCTTAGCATAATAGCGCAGTGCAGGAACATAATGTTGCTGTGAGGCATCAGGGCAGCTCGTAATGTTGCAGTTACGTAATGTTGCAGTAACGTAATGTTGCGGTAACGTAATGTTGCAGTTACGTAATGTTGCGGTAACGTAATGTTGCAGTTACGTAATGTTGCAGTAACGTAATGTTGCAGTTACGTAATGTTGCGGTAACGTAATGTTGCAGTTACGTAATGTTGCGGTAACGTAATGTTGCAGTTACGTAATGTTGCAGTAACGTAATGTTGCAGTAACGTAATGTTGCAGTTACGTAATGTTGCGGTAACGTAATGTTGCAGTTACGTAATGTTGCAGTAACGTAATGTTGCAGTTACGTAATGTTGCAGTTACGTAATGTTGCAGTTACGTAATGTTGCAGTAACGTAATGTTGCAGTAACGTATTGTTGCAGTTACGTAATGTTGCAGTTACGTAATGTTGCAGTTACGTAATGTTGCAGTTACGTAATGTTGCAGTAACGTATTGTTGCAGTTACGTAATGTTGCAGTTACGTAATGTTGCAGTTACGTAATGTTGCAGTAACGTAATGTTGCAGTAACGTAATGTTGCAGTTACGTAATGTTGCAGTAAAGTAATGTTGCAGTTACGTAATGTTGCAGTAACGTAATGTTGCAGTAACGTAATGTTGCAGTTACATAATGTTGCAGTAACGTAATGTTGCAGTTACGTAATGTTGCAGTAACGTAATGTTGCAGTAACGTAATGTTGCAGTAACGTAATGTTGCAGCAACGTAATGTTGCAGTAACGTAATGTTGCAGCAACGTAATGTTGCAGTAACGTAATGTTGCAGTAACGTAATGTTGCAGCTACGTAATGTTGCGGTAACGTAATGTTGCAGTTACGTAATGTTGCGGTAACGTAATGTTGCAGTTACGTAATGTTGCAGTAACGTAATGTTGCAGTTACGTAATGTTGCGGTAACGTAATGTTGCAGTTACGTAATGTTGCGGTAACGTAATGTTGCAGTTACGTAATGTTGCAGTAACGTAATGTTGCAGTTGCGTAATGTTGCAGCAACGTAATGTTGCTGTAACGTAATGTTGCAGTAACGTAATGTTGCAGTAACGTAATGTTGCAGTTGCGTAATGTTGCAGTTGCGTAATGTTGCAGCAACGTAATGTTGCAGTAACGTAATGTTGCAGTAACGTAATGTTGCAGTAACGTAATGTTGCAGTAACGTAATGTTGCGGTAACGTAATGTTGCAGTTACGTAATGTTGCAGTAACGTAATGTTGCAGTTGCGTAATGTTGCAGTAACGTAATGTTGCAGTAACGTAATGTTGCAGTTACGTAATGTTGCAGTAACGTAATGTTGCAGTAACGTGATGTTGCAGTAACGTAATGTTGCAGTAACGTAATGTTGCAGTTACGTAATGTTGCAGTAATGTAATGTTGCAGTAACGTAATGTTGCAGTTACGTAATGTTGCAGCAACGTAATGTTGCAGTAACGTAATGTTGCAGTAACGAAATGTTGCAGTAACGTTTTGTTGCAGCAACGTAATGTTGCAGCAACGTAATGTTGCAGTTACGTAATGTTGCAGTAACGTAATGTTGCAGTTACGTAATGTTGCAGTAACGTAATGCTGCACGCGACATCATTCGAGATGGTGATGCAAGCGTAGATTGTTCTGCTGATTTTTTTTTCTGCTGATGTGTTGTTGATTTTATTCCACTTATGCTGTTTGTAATCATATATCTAACTACACAACACTTTGGTGCACAACACTTACGCAAACCTGCACATTCACATTGACGTTCTTATGAATTTTGTGGTTGATGTGACAAGGAAACATTTCCTATTGTTTGGCCTGTAACTTTAAAACAACACAAATTCATCAAAGTGCATACACAAATAATTTAACGCATACACACACACATACACGCAAACCCACGCACACGCACAGACACACACACACACACACCGGCTTCTCACCACACACTCGTATCGTGCAACCATCGAGCAAATCGAGAAGATCAACGCATTTCAATTTCCAGAAGCTCTGTGACGGGGCGTAAACATGTTTTGCTCTTCACGCATGAAAAGTTCATTTTTATCTGGTAACTCGAATGGTTTACCTCCCAGCTACACCATTTCACCGGTGGTTCTGTTCTCATTCCGATCTGAAGTCTTCAAGTTTCAAAGACGTTTTCAATGAGGTTGTGATACTGACTTCGTCTACATGTCAAAATAGCATCCGAGCTTTCGAATCGATAACTTTAGGTCTTGGCTTTGTAGGCGTAGCAGGTAACATGTTATAAATGACATTTTTGATTTAGCTTGGGGAAAAATCTATGGGAATGCTAGTAATGAAAACAATAATTGCAAAAAAGTGTAGTTAATGGAATGATGTTATCATGGGACGCATAGTGATAATAAAAACAACAGTGCTAAAAATGATTGCTATAAAATAAAGTTATAAAATGACGAATTGCGAAAGTCAAAAGAATCTCCATACTGAAATAAATAATTCTGTTTTGAGCAGCGTATGGCCCTCCTTATTTTGAGACGTTTTCGACGGTGAAAAAATATAGGCTGTATGTTGAAAAAAATTGAATTGCCATCACTGGGAACAGCGTACATCTTTCAACGTTCACTTTAAAATTTGACAGTTTTCGTGAGGTGAACCATAGCTGAACGATGTGTGAAAAATATCAAATTCAAACTGTAGGAGAACATTTATTCAGAAATCTCTACTCTACAGATGACTTACATCATAGCTGGGTCAAGGAGAACCAATTAGCTCCCGTGCATTAAATTTCCTTTTGTTGACAGATGAAGTAATTTGCTCATGCGCATCAAATTTGCCTTCAATTAATTTGCACGGTCAAAACACGCCGCCGACAATAGTTCAGCAACGCTGAGCATTTCCACAAATAGAACGCTGAAATAAACTTTTCATTTGTTCGAGTTTAAGACGGTTTGTAGGGTATAAAATTTTTATCTAATAAAATGACAATATCAGCGATGCTCATCCATCACGACTGTGTAATAACAGCGAAAGTACTGGAAAAAGTAACAGGAAAAAACTCTTCTAAAAGAAATTATGAACTTCTATTTTATTCAGCAGTGCTTCAGCAAAATTGTTTCATGGATATTAAAAATGTTTCTCCGTACCAGGTGACACTTCAGCAAAATGTTTCATGGATATTAAAAAATGTTTCTCCGTACCAGGCGACACTTCAGCAAAATGTTTCATGGATATTAAAAAATGTTTCTCCGTACCAGGTGACACTTCAGCAAAATGTTTCATGGATATTAAAAAATGTTTCCCGTACCAGGCGACACTTCAGCAAAATTATCCTCAGGCACGCTGATCCATGTGGTGCAAGCATCGAGCTTATTTGCTCTCGAATTCATTTATGAATTTTTATATTTCTGCTAGATTTTATTCTCGAATTCAATTCTGCTAGAATTTATTTTCGAATTCAATTCTGCTAGAAGTTATTTTCGAATTTAATTCTGCTAGAATTTATTTTCGAATTTAATTCTGCTAGAATTTATTTTCGAATTCAATTCTGCTGGAATTTATTTTCGAATTCAATTCTGCTGGAATTTATTTTCGAATTCAATTCTGCTAGAATTTATTTTCGAATTTAATTCTGCTAGAATTTATTTTCGAATTCAATTCTGCTAGAATTTATTTTCGAATTCAATTCTGCTAGAATTTATTTTCGAATTCAATTCTGCTAGAATTTATTTTCGAATTTAATTCTGCTAGAATTTACTTTCGTATTTATTTTTCAAGGTACAACACTCAAATTTTAAAGGAATGCTTATTCTGAGATAAAATATCAACCGTCATAATTGAGCCTTTGAGGTCGTCGTTTTCAACTAGAAAATTCATGAACTAGAAAGTCGCCATAATAATTTAATGTTAAATTTTAAGTTTCGACTGAAACATTTGATGAAACTGAATTTCAAACAATGTTTCCATCTCCATGCGTAGTTATTTGAGAAAAATAAATGAAGGACAGAAGATCATTTGATTTACATGGAGAACGTTAAATAATGTGACTTGCATTTTATCGAGTGGTGCCAACACAGAACAATAATTATGCTAAGTTCCAACATTCCACGAAATAACTTTATGAATATGATGCTAGTATAAAATAAGCGAGTGTTATGTCTTTTTTTCCTTTTGTCCGCAGTCTGTAATTTTCGCTCAGTCAATATTGGGCCCGTAAATTTTTCTGGCTAACCAGAAAGAACAGAAGCTCGCTAAATTCGCTAACCATAACCCACTGAAATTTTCTGTACAGAAAACTACCTTAATATTTAAACTCTGTGGCTTATTGTTTTACTGAAAAAATTGTGTGGTTTTTCTGCTCCCTAAATATTGGGGGGTGATTTTTGTATAGTTTTCAGATATGCTAGTTCTATTATCCTTCAGATACTTAAATATCAGGAGTATTTACCGTAGACTTATGTCGTATGAAAACTTTTGTCTCCACATCCATGGTTCTTAAATGTTGGGAGTACTGGCCGTGGACTTGTGTCAGATCTATATATCACCCATATTGTGAACAACTTAAAAACGAAGAAAATTCCGATAAAATTTATCATTTTTTCTACGAAAACTTTTCGGAGTCCAGCTCCATCATCAGTTCAAGAAAAAAGAAAGAATTGCGTCTGAAATATAAGATAAAAGTAAAATGAATTGAAGATACTAAAAATATATCATGCAAGTAAAAATACAAGGTATGTAACGGACAAAAACGAAGAATAAAGTACAGAAGCACAAAAAAATATACATGTGACACATAAGTTTGAAAGAATAAGTTTAAAAAAGATTTCTGTCAAAGAATTACAAGTCACAAGCTGCCGGGGTTAACAGTATAGACTGTTTGTATTGTTCATTTCCGTATTTTGGGGCACCGTCTGATAAGCTGTCTCGTGAATTGAAATTACTGTGTGCGAAATATTTCCATAATTTCACTTTACATGTCACTCAGGTTAATAATTTCAAAATTGGTTCTTATTTTCGGTACAAAGATACGCTTCCCAGTGATATTCGAGCCTCTTTGGTATACTCTTATAGTTGTGTGCGCTGAACCTCTTCATACATCGGTATGACGTCACGAAATTTCTATATCAGAGTGGCAGAGCATAGAGGTAGAAGCTTTCGTACTGGTCACCAATTAGCAAATACATCACATTCTGCAGTGCGAAATCATGCTGAAAAATGCAATTTTCCCATATCTCCTACTGATTTCAAAATTTTAGACTCAGCTTCAATCCCGTATGATCTCAGGATTTTAGAATCCCTGCATATCTTCAAACGAAACTCGGATTTGAACAATGTGGACAGCTCGTACCCACTGCAAATAGTGAATATATTGATTCCTCGTCTGTACCAACCTAATTTCCTTTCAAACTTATGTGTCACATGTATATTTGTTTGTGCTTCTGTACTTTATTCTTCGTTTTTTCAGTGTCATAGTTTGTATTTTTACTTTCATGATATATTTTTAGTACCTTCAATTCATTTTACTTGATTTTATATTTCAGACGCAATTCTTTCTTTTTTCTTGAACTGATGATGGAGCTGGACTCCGAAACTTTTTCGTAGTAAAGATGATAAATTTTATTGGAATTTTCTTCGTTTTTAAGTTTTTGGTAAGGTTGCGATTAAAGCAAACCACTGACGTGTTCAGATACATTAAACCTATATTTTGTTGTTACTTAAATAATGGTAGCATTTACCTTAGATTTAAGTCTGATTAAACGTGAGGCTACATCTGTTTCGAAGAGAAATGTTAGAGTGTTTAACCGTTGACGTCTTTTGGGGATTATAGGATTTATCAACGAATGCTTCATATTCTTATCTTACTAACTAAGCATGATGTTTCACATTCGTATCTTACTAATTATGCATGATCTCAGTAGGTACTGTTCGCAATATTTACATAATGGTATTATTCTTTCTTCTTCATCGACATAATGGAATTCATGTAATTGAATTGTAAGGAAAACAACGAAATCTATCATAGGATTAACAATTTTTTGGAGGGTCGTTTATACGCAATGTTCAGAATACTATGCTTGTAAATTGAAGTAAATACGTAATAGCAGTATGAGTCAAAGTGAGGTTTCTGGAGGAAAACATAACTTTATTAATGGAGAAGGAAATGACGTTAAATCATACGGCACGTAAACCTTGTTGAGCAAAAAAAATCTCGTGCTAGAGGAAGCGTATCGTTTCTAGCAGGAATTGACACAAAAATAACAAAAGGTTGTATTTATTTATGCTCATATACTTTTCTTTTCCACCGTTCCGTCGTATTTTCTCTGACTGTTATTTTTCTCTTCTTTGATTATTTTTTTACAATGCACTTCCATTTACACTCAAAAATGCTGAATTCATTTTCAAAACCAGAACTGTCTCCTTGCGTGAACCAACATACTTTAAAAACTTTCCTAAGACTTTTCGTCATTTGACCTCCTGTATTTCCTGTTTCTTTGTATGTGTTTCTGAAGTTACCTTTTCCAATATTTTTAATTATTTTTTTCATCGTGGGTCGCGGCGTTTTGATGTGCCATTTTTTATGAACTCTTACCTCGATGTATTCTCATATTCCGACTTATTCAAGCTCCGTTTTTGAAAAATAACTTCTCTACTCTAAACAATAAAAACTCCAAGAACCACAAATTTATTGCTCCACGAATCAGAAACTCATTATTCCAAGAATCACGTATTCATTACTCCAAGAATCAAAATTCATTACTCCAAGAATCAAAATTCATTACTCCAAGAATCAAAATTCATTACTTCAAGAATCACAAATTCATTACTTCAAGAATCACAAATTCATTACTTCAAGAATCACAAATTCCAGACCTCAAGAATCACAAATTCATTACTTCAAGAATCATAAATACCTTCCTTCCATCTTGATTTCCCTCCAAACACCATTCCAAATCCTCCTTGCAGACAGCTCTCCACGCCTTGTTGTCTCAGAACACCTGTCTTTTGAGCTGTTGTTTTGGCTCAAGCAGATTCGAGCCTGCTTGTTTAATCCCACAAGTTGAGGAGTTGGACAGCTTTCCCTAACTTTGGAGCACCTCGGCAAACTTGGGCATCTTTTAATTTCCATCTGCGGCAGCCAGAATACATTCTATTGTGCCATTGTGCTTCTCTCCAGCACGACTGCCGGGCGTTACCGCGCCTACAATGGGTGTGTGGCTGGGCAATTTGGAACCTATTGCATGGGATGATAGCAAAATAGACCCTAGGATAATATAATCTAGGATGCTAGGATAATACAACATAGGCTGCTAGGATGATATAACCTGCGATGCTAGGATAATATACCATAGGATGATGGGATAATATAACCTAGGATGCTAGGAGAATACAACCTAGGATAATGGCATAATAGAACCTAGGATAACATAACCTGGCATGCTAGGATAATACAACCTAGGATGATGGGATAATATAACCTAGGATGCTAGGATAATACAACACAGGATGATGGCATAATAGAACCTAGGATAACATAACCTGGCATGCTAGGATAATATAACCTAGGATGATGTGATAATATAACCTAAGAACATAGAATAATATATCCCAAGGTAATAGGATAACATATCCTAGGGTAATAGGATAATGTAACATAGAATGATAGGATAACATCACCTAGGATAATAGGATGATATGACTTAGGATAGTTGGATAATATCATCTAGGATAATAGGACAATACACCCTAAGATAATAGGATAATTTAACCTGGGAAAATAGGATTATATAACCTAAGATAATAAGGAGATGCTTGTACATCTTAATACAGTTCCTAGCAGACTTCCGGTGAGGAATGTATACTCAGCGTGCTATTAGCAATGAGAAAGATAAATGATATGATTTTAAAACTATGAGGTATATTGGAATATTGGATAGTTAATTCAGAGGAAAACTAAACCAACATTATCAAGTTAATATTATCTATCACAAGATGATTTATGGTTGATATTAAAAGTGTTTAAACAGGAATACCTAGCTTATATGAGGGGAAAGACTGCATCAATATTGCTTTTCGATAAGGTGTGCTATGGAATTTACTTTCAGAACAATTTGCTTTAGTAGCTGTAGGTATTAAATTTACGTTTAGCTCATGGAAATTGGGAGTTGGACAGTAGAAGCAATAGAAAATTAAGCATTTTTATTGGAAGGGGAAATAAATAATTCGCGTAACAAAAGAAAACTGAGGATGCTCATTGTAGAGAGTTATTAACTATACTTTCATCAATAATTAATTATACCGCTTAGAGCTATTTAGATCCTCACAAAATGTAGAAATATTAAAGCAACGAGAGATATTATTCAGAAATGTGAAACTGGGAACAACCAGCCATTGGTGAATCTCTGGATTTTGAACATCGAGAGCGAAATTTTTAGAGCAGTTTCTGGTTGCTGTTTACAATTGAAAACGTATTTCATACTTCATTGTTTTGCTTCGAAAGGCATGGAATAAGTGACCATCATGTGGTCGAATTAATTTTTTAAACAGGTAATATATTGTACTTTTCGTTATGATTGAAAACAGTGAAATAATTCAAGTGGACGAATTCATTTGCTTGTGGATTGGACTTGTTCATGTACATAAACAGCTATTGCATTTGAGGGTATTTCCATTATTTAATTTTCCATTTATGTACATATCTTTAATATAAAAGTGCTAAATAACTATTTTTATGTGCATCCTTTCAACGGCTCAAGTTTATTATCCTACAAATCCTTTGTATAAAATATTGTGGAGTTTAGTTGTTCTTGAACTCACTGCTACAACTTGAAATATTTTTTGTGTGTGGCGGACAATTTTGTGCAAGTCTGGGGTAGAAAATTCAGATGCAGATGAAAGAGTTGCTCGTTAGAAAACAAGAAACTCTCATGCGAGAGAGAAAATCATTTTTCTTATACAATCAATTATCACACGGAGCAAATTTTTTCTCGACGTTGCTCACGCGATGTGCAGTCTGTACGTTATGCAATACAAGTAGCTCAAAGAAAAATTTTACCGCCACTTATGAACGATTAATGTGAGTACATAGGAAATAGATTTTACTTGCGTTTATAAGCCTGCTTATGCAATGCACGTACACTGTTAAAAAAACACAGCGACCGCGTGCATACTGAGCATGTGTTGAGACTTTACCTCTATTGAAACTCAGCCTCCACTGAAACTCAGCCTCCATTGAAACTCAGCCGTCATTGAAACTCAGCCTCCATTGAAACTCAGCCTCCATTGAAACTCAGCCTCCATTGAAACTCAGCCTCCATTGAAACTCAGCCTCCATTGAAACTCATCCTTCATTGAAACTCAGCCTCCATTGAAACTCAGCCTCCATTGAAACTCAGCCTCCGTTGAAACTCAGCCTCCATTGAAACTCAGCCTCCATTGAAACTCAGCCTCCATTGAAACTCGGCCTCCATTGAAACTCACCCTCCATTGAAACTCATCCTCCATTGAAACTCAGCCTCCATTGAAACCCAGCCTCCATTGAAACTCGGCCTCCAATGAAACTCAGCCTCCGTTGAAACTCAGCCTTCATTGAAACTCAGCCTCCATTGAAACTCGGCCTCCATTGAAACTCAGCCTCCATTGAAACTCAGCCTCCATTGAAACTCGGCCTCCATTGAAACTCACCCTTCATTGAAACTCATCCTCCATTGAAACTCAGCCTCCATTGAAACCCAGCCTCCATTGAAACTCGGCCTCCAATGAAACTCAGCCTCCGTTGAAACTCAGCCTTCATTGAAACTCAGCCTTCATTGAAACTCAGCCTCCATTGAACTCGGCCTCCATTGAAACTCAGCCTCCATTGAAACTCAGCCTCCATTGAAACTCAGCCTCCATTGAAACCCAGCCTCCATTGAAACTCGGCCTCCAATGAAACTCAGCCTCCGTTGAAACTCAGCCTTCATTGAAACTCAGCCTTCATTGAAACTCAGCCTCCATTGAAACTCGGCCTCCAATGAAACTCAGCCTCCGTTGAAACTCAGCCTCCATTGAAACTCAGCCTCCATTGAAACTCAGCCTCCATTGAAACTCAGCCTCCATTGAAACTCAGCCTCCATTGAAACTCATCCTTCATTGAAACTCAGCCTCCATTGAAACTCAGCCTCCATTGAAACTCAGCCTCCATTGAAACTCAGCCTCCATTGAAACTCAGCCTCCATTGAAACTCAGCCTCCATTGAAACTCGGCCTCCATTGAAACTCACCCTCCATTGAAACTCATCCTCCATTGAAACTCAGCCTCCATTGAAACCCAGCCTCCATTGAAACTCGGCCTCCAATGAAACTCAGCCTCCGTTGAAACTCAGCCTTCATTGAAACTCAGCCTTCATTGAAACTCAGCCTCAATTGAAACTCAGCCTCCATTGAAACTCAGCCTCCATTGAAACCCAGCCTCCATTGAAACTCGGCCTCCAATGAAACTCAGCCTCCGTTGAAACTCAGCCTTCATTGAAACTCAGCCTTCATTGAAACTCAGCCTCCATTGAAACTCGGCCTCCATTGAAACTCAGCCTCCATTGAAACTCAGCCTCCAATGAAACTCAGCCTCCAATGAAACTCAGCCTCCATTGAAACTCAGCCTCCAATGAAACTCAGCCTCCATTGAAACTCAACCTCCATTGAAACTCAGCCTCCATTGAAACTCAGCCTCCATTGAAACTCAGCCTCCATTGAAACTCAGCTTTCATTGAAACTCAACCTCCATTGAAACTCAGCCTCCATTGAAACTCAGCCTCCATTGAAACTCAGCCTTCATTGAAACTCAGCCTCCATTGAAACTCAGCCTCCATTGAAACTCAGCCTCCATTGAAACTCAGCCTCCATTGTAACTCAGCCTCCATTGAAACTCAGCCTCCATTGAAACCCAGCCTCCATTGAAACTCAGCCTCCATTGAAACTCAGCCTCCATTGAAACTCAGCCTCCATTGAAACTCAGCCTCCATTGAAACTCAGCCTCCAATGAGACTCAGCGTCCGTTGAAACTCAGCCTTCATAAAAACTCAGCCTTCATTGAAACTCAGCCTCCATTGAAACTCGGCCTTCATTGAAACTCAGCCTCCATTGAAACTCAGCCTCCATTGAAACTCAGCCTCCATTGAAACTCAGCCTTCATTGAAACTCACCCTCCATTGAAACTCAGCCTTCATTGAAACTCAGCCTCCATTGAAACTCAGGCTCCATTGAAACTCAGCCTCCATTGAAACTCAGCCTCCATTGAAACTCGGCCTCCATTGAAACTCACCCTCCATTGAAACTCATCCTCCATTGAAACTCAGCCTCCATTGAAACCCAGCCTCCATTGAAACTCGGCCTCCAATGAAACTCAGCCTCCGTTGAAACTCAGCCTTCATTGAAACTCAGCCTTCATTGAAACTCAGCCTCCATTGAAACTCGGCCTCCATTGAAACTCAGCCTAGATTGAAACTCAGCCTCCATTGAAACTCAGCCTCCAATGAAACTCAGCCTCCATTGAAACTCAGCCTCCAATGAAACTCAGCCTCCATTGAAACTCAGCCCCAACTCAGCCTCCATTGAAACTCAGCCCCAACTCACCCTCCATTGAAACTCAGGCACCAACTCAGCCTCCATCGAAACTCAGCCCCAACTCAGCCTCCATTCAAACACCGCAGCACCAATTTACCCCAAAAAAGTAGCACGGCTACAATTTTCTACGCATGAAACTTAACGGTTGCGCTATCACGTGCTTTATGGGGTAATTTTCCGCCTCATAGTTACCCTGGCAGAACTCCATCAGCTCCTGCACCGGCGCGAGGTATTCGGGCTCTTAAAGTAACTTTTCAGCACGTCGTAAATTCGAGGTAACTTTATGAAATTCCTGCGGTATGCCGTCGATCGACACACCGCGCCCATTTCATGAAGGGAAATTGAGTTTGGGGCAAACTTGGGGGAGCGGGATCTGCCTAGTTTTTCTCATGGTTATTTCAGCAAGTCAAATATTTCAAAAGCCTTGCAGAGCCCACCAATCAATGCAACTTTGAGATCATTGAAGTTTTGCAAGCGATGAATTTGCGTTAAACTTTGGCTTAACCAAATCAACTTATTTTAAAATTGAAAGAAAATTGGTCTGTTACGTGTACTCACAGCTGCCAGTGTCTGTACCCACAGCTGCCAGTATCTGTACCCACAGCTGCCAGTATCTGTACCCAAAGCTGCCAGTATCTGTACCCACAGCTGCCAGTGTCTGTACCCACAGCTGTCAGTGTCTGTACCCACAGCTGCCAGTGTCTGTACCCACAGCTGCCAGTATTTGTACCCACAGCTGCCAGTGTCTGTACCAACAGCTTCCAGTATCTGTACCCACAGCTGCCAGTGTCTGTACCCACAGCTGCCAGTATCTGTACCCACAGCTGCCAGTGTCTGTACCCACAGCTGCCAGTGTCTGTACCCACAGCTGTCAGTGTCTGTACCCACAGCTGCCAGTGTCTGTACCCACAGCTGCCGGTGTCTGTACCCACAGCTGTCAGTGTCTGTACCCACAGCTGCCAGTATCTGTACCCACAGCTGCCAGTGTCTGTACCCACAGCTGCCAGTGTCTGTACCCACAGCTGCCATTATCTGAACCCACAGCAGCCAGTATCTGTACCCACAGCTGCCAGTGTCTGTACCCACAGCTGCTAGTGCCTGTACCCACAGCAGCCAGTATCTGTACCCACAGCTGCCAGTGTCTGTACCCACAGCTGCCAGTATCTGTACACACAGCAGTCATTACCTTCACCTACAGCTGTATGTAAGTAGCTGTCAATACCCGTACTTGCAGCTGTCAGTCCCCATACTTGCAGCTATCAGTACATATACTTGCAGCTGTCAGTACCTATACTAGGAGCTGTCAGTACCTATACGTGCAGCTATCAGTACATATACTTGCAGCTGTCAGTACCTATACTTGCAGCTGTCAGTACCTATACTTGCAGCTGTCAGTACCTATACTTGCTGCTTTCAATACCTATACTTGCAGCTGTTTGTCCCTATACTTGCAGCTGTCAGCACCTATACTTGCTGCTGTCAGTACCTATACTTGCTGCTGTCAGTACCTATACTTGCAGCTGTCTGTCCCTATACTTGCAGCTGTCAATACCTATACTAGGAGCTGTCAGTACCTATACTTGCAGCTGTCAGTACCTATACTTGCAGCTGTCAGTAACTTTACTTGCAGCTGTCAGTACCTATACCTGCAGCTGTCAGTACCTATACATGCAGCTGTCAGTACCTATACTTGCTGCTGTCAATACCTATACTTGCACCTGTCAGTACCTGTACTAGCAACTCTCCGTACCTGCACCCACAGCTGTATGCACCAGCCGCCGTATACTCATTATATAGCCATTTAAAAGAAATCAGTTGTAAAAAACGCCCAAAAAACAGTGCAAGTCTTCGATATAATGCCAGAGTAAATATACTGTATGAATTCGTTATATTGTATGAATTTTACGCCAGACTGAATATATTGTATGAATACGTTATATTGTATAAATATTAAGCCAAGCTGAACAATACAATAACGCCAGGCTGAACAAAACAATAAAACCAGGCTGAACAAAACAATAACGCCAGGCTGATCAAAACAATAACATCAGGCTGAACAATACAATAACGCCAGGCTGAAAAAAACAATAACACCAGGCTGAACAATACAATAACGCCAGGCTGAACAATACGATAACACCAGGCTGAACAAAACAATAACGCCAGGCTGAACAAAACAATAACATCAGGCTGAACAATACAATAACGCCAGGCTGAAAAAAACAATAACACCAGGCTGAACAATACAATAACGCCAGGCTGAACAATACGATAACACCAGGCTGAACAAAATAATAACGCCAGGCTGAACAATACGATAACACCAGGCTGAATAAAACAATAACGTCAGGCTGAACAATACGATAACGCCAGGCTGAACAAAACAATAACACCAGGCTGAACAATACAATAACGCCAGGCTGAACAATACGATAACACCAGGCTGAACAATACGATAACACCAGGCTGAACAAAACAATAACACCAGGCTGAACAAAACAATAACGCCAGGCTGAACAATACGATAACACCAGGCTGAATAAAACAATAACATCAGGCTGAACAATACGATAACGCCAGGCTGAACAAAGCAATAACACCAGGCTGAACAAAATAATAACGCCAGTCTGAACAATACGATAACACCAGGCTGAATAAAACAATAACATCAGGCTGAACAATACGATAACGCCAGGCTGAACAAAACAATAACACCAGGCTGAACAATACAATAACGCCAGGCTGAACAATACGATAACACCAGGCTGAACAATACGATAACACCAGGCTGAACAAAACAATAACACCAGGCTGAACAAAACAATAACACCAGGCTGAACAATACAATAACGCCAGGCTGAACAATACGATAACACCAGGCTGAACAATACGATAACACCAGGCTGAACAAAACAATAACACCAGGCTGAACAAAACAATAACACCAGGCTGAACAAAATAATAACGCCAGGCTGAACAATACGATAACACCAGGCTGAATAAAACAATAACATCAGGCTGAACAATACGATAACGCCAGGCTGAACAAAACAATAACACCAGGCTGAACAATACAATAACGCCAGGCTGAACAATACGATAACACCAGGCTGAACAAAACAATAACACCAGGCTGAACAAAACAATAACACCAGGCTGAACAAAATAATAACGCCAGGCTGAACAATACGATAACACCAGGCTGAATAAAACAATAACATCAGGCTGAACAATACGATAACGCCAGGCTGAACAAAACAATAACACCAGGCTGAACAATACAATAACGCCAGGCTGAACAATACGATAACACCAGGCTGAACAATACGATAACACCAGGCTGAACAAAACAATAACACCAGGCTGAACAAAACAATAACGCCAGGCTGAACAATACGATAACACCAGGCTGAACAAAACAATAACGCCAGGCTGAACAATACGATAACACCAGGCTGAACAATACAATAACACCAGGCTGAACAAAACAATAACGCCAGGCTGAACAATACGACAACACCAGGCTGAATAAAACAATAACGTCAGGCTGAACAAAACAATGACACCAGGCTGAACAAAACAATAACGCCACACGGAAAAACACCGTGGCTCTGCCAACTCCACGGCAGCTCCGTCGCGTGATTCACAATTTGCCGCCGTGCTGGAAAACGGCCTTTTTGGGCATCTCAGCTGCTGGGTTGGACGACTTCGACTGTCCGGGGTGATGGGGTGATGGGGGTGATGGGGGAGGGGGGTGATGGGGGTGATGGGGGTGATGAGGGGATGGGAGGATGGGAGGGTGATGAAGGAATGATGGGAGATAATGGGAGGATGATGGATGAGAAGGGGGATAGGGGATGATAGGGAGAGGCCTATGAGAGGATGATGGGGAAGATGGGGGAAGATGGGGGTTGATGGGGAAGATGTGGGTTGATGGGGAATGATGGGGGTTGATAGGGGGTTGATAGATGAGGAAGAAGGAATATTTCTCCTTTCCGTTCAATTTAAATAAATGCTTTTGCGCGCTTGAACTGAGTACACGTGAGCACTTGAACTAAAACCATCTGTTAAATTGAACTCAATGTATTTGTGCGATTCAAATCTACGTTTCTGTGACATCCAACTGAATACACTTGTGCATTCAACTAAATAAATTTGAGAACTTCAACTACATATATGTGCTTGTAGAATTTATTTAAGTACATTGGTGCAATTTAACAACATTAATTTGTGTAATTCATATAAATGCGTTCCATTAATTATACCTTGAACTTCAAGTCCATGTGATCTAGCGTACTCTGCTTGCTTGAATTTGACTTTAAAATTGTTTAGTTCGTAATATCATGTACGAAAATGAAGTATGTGGACTGATGCGCTGGACGATATCGATATTGGAAGCGATTTGATGGATGGCGTTAGATTTTTGGGCTATTGCCTTCAAATCCGTCACATGAGGAGGGTCACTTCTATTTGATTCGGGGTATTTGACTCCTTTTATAAAAGGCATTCGATCCATTATATCCAATCGTTCAGTGTATTTGATCTATTTGATCCAGGTCGCTTGATCCATTTCATCCAAAGCATTCGATTCATTTGAACCATTTGATCCAGGGCACTTGATCCATTTCATCTAAAGCATTCGATTTATTTGATCCATTTGATCTAGGTCGTTTGATTCATTTCATGCAAGACATTCGATTTATTTGACCCATTCGATCCAGGTCGCTTGATCCATTTCATGCAAGGCATCCGACTCATTTGATCGAGCAACTCAGGCCATTCATTCCAATTGATCCAGGGCATCAGCGCGAGCTCATGTCTGCCCCTGCGCCATTAATTTCACTGCCCAATTATCATGAAAGGCAGATTGCGGATCGGGGACGCGCGTTCTCATTGAGCCTCTCTCCATCCTGGTAGATAAGTAGACCGCTTTCTCGCGTCTACTATTCTGCTCTCGCTCTATAATATTTTATTTCGGGTGAGCGTGAAGGGATTTTCAGGAAGGAAGGAGATAATAAAAGTTATCGAGATAAACGTATGACAGAATATTTGTGTGAAAATGTTTTTGAATTTAATCACCTGAACATTTTTTTACACGTAAATATGGTGGAAGATTTATGCACGCATTGGTGTGAACATTTTTATGTTATCATGGATTTTGGATGGCGAATCAATAGAACATTTTAGTAATCAGGGACTGTTATGCATCTTCATTCATGGTAAAAAGCAAATAGCGCCGCAGATTTAAAGTAAAGTTCGTGTTCTCTTCAATTAGATTAGGATCGAGTGAGCTTAACTCAATTTGAATGGAATGAGATCGTCTTATTGAAATTCATGCATTTTGTGAAAGAGTCATTAATTTCATATTTTTCAATTTTTTTGCCATTTCACATCATTGGTGCATTTTTGTGCGTGATCCGTTAATTTTTACTTGTATTACGTAATACTATTTGCTATTTCTATTCGATTGTTTTACGTTAACTAATTTGTTAGTACTCCCACACTCAATCTGATCTGCATTTTGATTTTACGATATTATATTTCCAATTGGTTGATTCTTAGGGAATCTCACGCGTAAGATAAAAAGGAAACCAATGTAAAAATTTTATTTTTTATTTTTCAATGCAAACATTTCTAAATACTATAATTCTTTCTTCAGGGCAAATCCAAAAAGGTCAAACTTAGAAAATACATAATTTGTTGATAAAATGAGTAAACAAACATCAATAAAAACTTCGATCTAATCATCATCCATCAACAGTAGAACTGACACATACCCTCATTGGCTTACTTACGCACCCGTGCACAAGCACATACAGTCATACACTTACACCTGAGAACCTCACACACACACGCACGTGCGCAAACACACACACACACACTCGCAAACACACACACACACAGAAATATATCAGCAATGTTACGATAAGTGTAAATATCATCAGTTTCCCCTGCAACGTAGGTATTATATTCCAATCTCCAAGCAGTCGTAAAAAACTATTTCCACATCAACCTGGTTGCGGTGTGAAAATATTTTGAAATTTGATTTTTAAGTTACACACCCTAAAAGTTATACTTCTTTAAGTGTAGTGATACATCAACCTAGTTATAAAATTTAGGGCAAGAACCACACCACAAAGCATATCATTTTTTCAAAAAAATTAAAAAAAAAACATATTTGTGGTCATCTATAAGAACGTTTCGGGCCGAAACCCATCTTCAGCTAAGAAATCTGGAATGATACAAAAAGTCGTACGTAAAATAGAAAAATATGAGCCAGATATTTGAAGAAAAAACATTTAAAAACATTTTTCGTGTCTGTTTTAAAACATTTTTTTGCTTTATAAATGTTTTTTGTTCAAATATCTGGCTCATGTTTTTTTATTTTACGTACGACTTTTTGTATCATTCCAGATTTCTTAGCTGAAGATGGATTTCGGCCCGAAACGTTCTTATAGATGACCAAAAATATGTTTTTTTTTTAATTTTTTTGAAAAAATAATATGCTTTGTGGTGTGGTTCTTGCCCTAAATTTTATAATTAGTCTGATCGTTAAGATAAATATTCCTATCAACCTAGTTGCGGTGTGAAAATATTTTGAAATTTTATTTTCAAGTTATACAGCTTAAAAGTTATACTTATTCAAGTTATACATTTTAAGTTATGCTAGTAGCTAAGTTATGATCCTAACGCAGTTTTAGACCCATAAACACTCCAGAAGTACATGGCTGGCAAATTCAACGTTAGTTTGGAACTACTCGTTGTCGTCAATACGTTAAGTTTCGGAAGACCTGAACTTTGCTATCGAGATTTTTGACGGCGTGTATACTAGAGAATTTTTCTAGTGTAATTAATTGAAGCTTCATAGTGCCGTCAGAATTTAGGGTTGTAGCTATTGCATTTATTTCTTGAGCTGAGGCTTTCGATGTAGAGTATGGGGTCTAGTCTATGGCTTGCATGCACATGCATTTAGGTTGTGTATAAACTTATGTGAACTTCATAGTTATATAAATGAATCATAGTTACATGCATTGCATCTATGGATGGCGAATCATTCGATGTAGAGCACATATTATGTTTTGTCTCGGGCTAGTCGGCACAAACATTTAGTTTATATACATATTAATTTATGGATGGACTTCATCACAACATATACACTACGTCGATGGATGGCGAAGCTCGGGTGAGGAGGGTAGATGAAAATAAAAGGAACCAAGATTTAGCCCAGTTATATTCGCAGTAATATCTGGTTATATTTTTGAACTCCTGCCTCTACATGAAGTTAACCTATAGAGTGGAAATTATACCGACTAACGCAGGCAAGAGGGCCCTATGTCAGATTTGAGAACAATGCAAATAATAGTTTTACAATGATCGATGTAATTGGACTCTACGTGTTAAATTTGACATAAATGGTATATCAATTTACTAAACAAATATATCTACGCTGTAGAATAATTATGATGACACATGAACATTACAGAAGTACACGACCAAATCACGGTAAGTGTGAAAATATTCATTATCCTTGAGAGTTAAATGGTAATCTTCAAAATTAAGCCTTTATTGAAGTTGAAGACTTCAAAACTTAAAAAATTCCTGTTCATTCCTTCCCTCCAGCCAAATTTTTGTTCCACTGAATTACTGGTGCTGCCAAATTTTGTGACGTTGCAACGAGCGCGAAAACACTCGTAATTTTTCGGGTGCTTTTCGCCGCCCCCGGGAAAGTTCATTGATAAAACAGTGATAATTTGGTGGGAGTCGGGCGCGCTGTGGCATTTAGCGCCGACCTTACAGCCGCAGCGGACACTTCGGGGCGGCGAAAAACAGTATTAAAGCCTACCCACTGAACTGTGTAGTTTTTTTTAGTGGCTGTGTGGTATTTGTAGTTGTGTTATTGTTGTGCTGTGTTTGTTGTTGTGTTACTGTTACTCTGTGGTACTACTGTTGTTCTGTATTTATAGTTGTGTTATTGTTGTGCTGTGTTTGTGGTTGGGTTATTGGGATTTTGTATTACTGGCTGTGTTATTACCGTTCATTATTTCTGACTGTGTTATTTTGGTTATGTTTCTATTGCTGTGTAGCACTACTGTTGTTCTCTATTTTTGGTTGTATTATTATTTTTCTATGTTTGTGGATGTGTTATTGTAGTTGTGTACTTGTGGTTGGGCTGCTAGAGTTCCGTATTTGTGAGAGTGTCACTTTTTGCAGTTCTACTGTGGTTTAGCAATGTTACTGTTGTGAAAGGATGGTGATATTTTTTTTTTAAATTTCCGCTTTAATGTGTCCTTAAAAAATTCTGCTTCTACGTGATGTTTACGCAGTAACCGACTTGCAGAAATATTTCACAGAGAATAAATAGTTTGTTGTTGGTACACGAATGATGCTTCACCACACACTTGTTTTATTTTTTAGAGAAATCATAAAGCAGTAAATCAAATTTTTTCCTTTCTTCCAAGCGGTCCGAACTTTGGGCAACTTCCGTCACAGAAGGCAGCATCAGTTCTGCTAAGTGAACTTAGCTACGCTATTTGATACGTCATATCTATCTAAAAGAACTCACGACGCTACGTGCAGCAGTACAACAACGATACGTGCAGCAGTACAGCAACGCTACGTGCAGCAGTACAACAACGCTACGTGCAGCAGTACAACAACGCTACGTGCAGCAGTACAACAACGCTACGTGCAGCAGTACAACAACGCTACGTGCAGCAGTACAGCAACGCTACTTGCAGCAGTACAACAACGCTACTTGCAGCAGTACAACAACGCTACGTGCAGCAGTACAACAACACCACGTGCAGCGGTACAACAACGCTACGTGCAGCAGTACGTCAACGCTACTTGCAGCAGTACAACAACGCTACGTGCAGCAGTACAACAGCGCTACGTGCAGCAGTACAACAACACCACGTGCAGTAGTACGACAACGCCACGTGCGCTGCCAGACGTAAAAAGTAAGGAAATTCGGCCTCTGTGAGCTAAATATTCGTCAGAAAATCGAAGGAAGCGTCTTTAGTTCATCCCCTGGGGAGCTGGAGAGCTTCCAAGTCCCCAGGGCGAGGGTACAAAAATGTATTCGATGAAATTTACTCAAGGTTCCCTCGAGAAAAAAAACTCCCAACACCGACGCCTGGTTTCCATGAAAATAGAAACCGATGAAGGATTTGAGAGCAGCAAAGCAGTGATGTGAACTTATGTAAACGCTGAATTGTCGTAGTGTGACCTGTTCGTTTGTGTTTTAAAGATCTTGAATTTGGATTTTTGCCTCTTAGATTGCTTGATCGCAAAAAAACATTGTTTGAAAAACCATTTATTGTTTGTGAAAAATTTGAGAAAGTCATAAATGGTTCTGGGATGAATTTAGCATTTTTAGTCACCTAGGAAAATTTGGAGTTTAAAGTTAGGCAATTAGTTATATTGATCATTACTATACACTATGTACGAATAAATTTCAGCTGAGGAGCAGACGCTCGATAACTGGAGCAAAGTGTGCACTTTCGCCGCCTGCTTAACTTGTTCAGTAGGATGAGCATAAAAATACCAACTGTGTTTTATGAACTAACCATTTATTAAAACATTTGTTCTTTGATATGGGCGTAAAAATGCCAGAAATATCATCAGAATTTCCTGTTGTATTTGACAATAGTTGTGCTGCAAGCAACCTCTATAGCTGTTAACTACTGTCTTCCTGTTTATTATTACTTTGTTACCAGATCATTAAAAATTACACTTCAATTTATATCAAAATTATGAATTTTATTAATATGTATCTCCAATACAAACTAATTTTTTATTCAATTGATCACCAAATAGCCTCTCAGCAACTGAGAAAGAAATTGCGCTTGCGTCAGCGCGAGTAATTTAAATAGAATTTTTAGCACTTTCAGTCGCATTACATTATGCCGAAAATGACAAAACGGCGACTGAGCCAACGGCCTGCAGATTCCTGCCTCCTACAATCCCCGCCAAAACACGCTGACGCCTGCACATATCGCCCGTGATTTGGGACGTTGCATAAATAATGCTGCTGTGGAATATCTGCTTTTACTTCCTCTTGTCATCTTCCAAGGACATGTCAGCATTTCAGTCGTCAGAACTATCTCCTTCCCGCATACCAATTCCCTAAGAACTATCTCCTTCCCGCATACCATTTCCCTAAGAACTATCTCCTTCCCGCATACCATTTCCCTAAGAACTATCTACTTCCCGCATACCATTTCCCTAAGAACTATCTCCTTCCCGCATACCATTTCCCTAAGAACTATCTCCTTCCCGCATACCATTTCCCTAAGAACTATCTCCTTCCCGCATACCATTTCCCTAAGAACTATCTACTTCCCGCATATCATTTCCCTAAGAACTATCTACTTCCCGCATACAATTTCCCTAAGAACTATCTACTTCCCGCATACCATTTCCCTAAGAACTATCTACTTCCCGCATACCATTTCCCTAAGAACTATCTCCTTCCCGCATACCATTTCCCTAAGAACTATCTCCTTCCCGCATACCATTTCCCTAAGAACTATCTCCTTCCCGCATACCATTTCCCTAAGAACTATCTACTTCCCGCATATCATTTCCCTAAGAACTGTCTCCTTCCCGCATACCATTTCCCTAAGAACTATCTACTTCCCGCATACCATTTTCCTAAGAACTATCTCCTTCCCGCATACCATTTCCCTAAGAACTATCTCCTTCCCGCATACCATTTCCCTAAGAACTATCTCCTTCCCGAATACCATTTCCCTAAGAACTATCTCCTTCCCGCATACCATTTCCCTAAGAACTATCTCCTTCCCGCATACCATTTCCCTAAGAACTATCTACTTCCCGCATACCATTTCCCTAAGAACTATCTCCTTCCCGCATACCATTTCCCTAAGAACTATCTCCTTCCCGCATACCATTTCCCTAAGAACTATCTCCTTCCCGCATACCATTTCCCTAAGAACTATCTCCTTCCCGAATACCATTTCCCTAAGAACTATCTCCTTCCCGCATACCATTTCCCTAAGAACTATCTCCTTCCCGCATACCATTTCCCTAAGAACTATCTACTTCCCGCATACCATTTCCCTAAGAACTATCTCCTTCCCGCATACCATTTCCCTAAGAACTATCTCCTTCCCGCATACCATTTCCCGAAAAACTATCTACTTCCCGCATACCATTTCCTTAAACACACGAAGACACGTCACCATTTCTGCTGCATATTCTCAAGAACTATCTCCTTTCCACACAGTTTTTTCGCTGGGTTGTCCGACCCTCAAAGATGATGGCACTGGAATAAAGAATGTTATCCCCGGACGACACTTCAAGTGCGGCGATTTTCGAAAGCCATGATCTTGAGATCTCCCCAAATCGCAAGACAGTTTTAAACTTTTAGTGTCTGGGCCCATTTATAATAGATAACGAGACTATGTTTTAATGCGAAGACTGTTCGGGACCGATTTTATCTCGTCAGAACAGGGCGGCGCTCGGGTACAGTGCGCTTATCTTGCTAGTTCGAACTGGTTGTTACTCTCAGTGGTGTCTGTATTTGTGTCTCTGTTAATATTTGTGTTTTTGTAACTGTTTGTACTTGTGTGTCTGTCAAAGTTAGTGCTTGTGTCTCTGATTGTGCTACTGTCTCTGTTTGTGTCTGGGTCTTTGTTTGTGTTTTAGTCTTTTAATCTTCGTGTTTGTGTTGTTATTTTTACTTGTATATCTGCCAAAGTTTGTGTTTGTGGCGCTGTTTGTATTTGGGTCTCTATTTGTGTTTGGGTCTCTTCTTGTGTCTCTGTTCATCATTATGATTATATCTTTAATTGTGTCAGTATCTTTGTTTGTGCTTGTGTCTCTGTTATTCTTTGTGCCTGAGTCTCTGTTAGTCTTCGTGCTCATGTGTCTGTTAGTCTTTGTGTTTGTGTCACCATATGAGTTCACTCGTGTGATTGTGCTCCTGTCGCTATTTGTGATTGCTTGTGAGATTGTGCTTGCGTCTCAGCAGGTATTTGTTTCATACATCTACCACTGTCTCTGCTTGAATCCGTCTTTGCGCTTGTGCAGACTAAAATCAATGCATTTTTTCCGCATTATACTCTTTAAATGAACATAACTTATAGGGCTTTAACAAACGGTGCAATCATTAATGTGCATTGGAGTGGTGGTGTACACTAGAAATGTTATAGTTATAGTAAAAACAATCAACTATTGTCCAATACAATGGGACTGATATAATTCAATACTACTGATATTATAAATTGAAAATATACCGTATAAATTGAAATTCCTGTTCAGAAAACCCTTCGTCTTTGAAAGATATTCCTCTTATGAATATTTCTTCAAGAATTCCAAAATAATTCATGAAATCTATTTGCACAAGTGTCAGTGGGGACAGATTTTGGTTCGGTGACACCCGCGGTGTATCAAAAACTGAACTGCTTTCATCAAACGCTCTGACCACAATGGAGTTCATTTCAGTATTGATCGAAACTAGGAAAAGAAAAGGACGCTGGAAAAGGGGTTTGGAGCAAGGGTTGTAAAGAGTGTAGAGATTCTCTACTAGCCCTTTACGGCCGAAAGGGACGAATTCGTCTCATAAAAATACAAGTTTCCTATGTATTGAATTACATGCAGAGCTTTTAGCAAAAAAAATGTGATGACTTTGGTACATGTTATCTTCATGCAAAGTTTAATGTTGCGTCAGTTTGGCGTGCGATACTTGAGTTATTAAATAAACTTCGTGTGTGTGCGACGTACAGTTCGCACTACTCCAACCTGTTGTGCTCAGAATTCAGGGAGTAAAAGGCTAGTTTAGTAGAGCTCCTGCAGACATAAAGTTGAGTAAGATTTTGCTCATGTAGAATGGAGTTAAAGAGGAAGGAAAAGGAGGAAAAACATAAATGAAGGAAAGAAGGCAACAAGTAGAACGAAATGAAGTGGACGAGGAAGATAAAAGAGTTGCAGTGAAAGAACGAAGGGAACAAATAGATCGAAATGAAGTTGGCGAGGTAGCTAGAAGAGTTGCAAAGATGGAACGAAGTCAATAAGTAAAACGAGTAGAAGCTTATGGGGACGCTAAAGCAACGAGAACCGAAATAAGGAAACGTACACCACAAATTTAAATCAGAAGATACAATGGAGATGGTTTCAGATTCTCTTTTTTGACCCTTCCAGTACGTTATTTCGATAAAAAATTCTTGTGTGTAGGAATATTTTCACGGGATGGATGAAATTTTTGTCATCGCTAAATGAAGTAAGTCGCTTGATGCCGGTTGCTTTAAAAAAATGCAACACCTCGGTTCTGGAACAAGCTTTGAAACAAAATAATAAATATACTAATACTAAATTCACCTCTTCTATTCGCAGGTATAATTTTTTACGGTTATAAAATTCAGCAAAATAATTCTTAGTCGTGAAGTAGTAGATGCCGTGAAATGAATTAGATTTTATAATTTTCATGAGGAATATAATTTTGTGACAGAAAATACGAGACATTGCTACGCCTTCAAGATGATGAACACGCAGAAATGTGTCAGGAGAATTGGTTAAGTTGGAAACATTTTTCATCGCTAAGTGGAGCGATATTTAGACCAGAAAAACGAAGTTCGGAAAAAAGCCAAGAAACAGAGAATGGCAACACTGCTGCTGCTGGTGGTTGGGTGCTTTGCTACAGCTGAGGGTGCCGGCCAAGATCTGTTAGGACTCGAGAATAGTGAGTACTGATGAGCTTATTATTTGTGTTTTTAATTTAAAATGTATTGACGCATTGAACTTTCCGATAAGTTGTTTGTCTTATTTCTTGGCAGGAAAAGCGAAAATTTAAGAGTTTTTGTCCTGCTTTTAAAAATATTAAGTGCAAAACTGAAAGAAACCGAATAGTGGCTATCAAAATGCTCAATTCTGTTAACTAGGAAATATAAAATCTAATGAGCGTAGAGTTTTTTAATTGAAAAGGTATTAATGAATTGAGATTTTTAGAGTTTTTACTTTTTTATGGAAGAGGTGAAAATATACAGAAACAATTAAGTGTTTTTCATAACGTTAAATTCTGTTCACTAAGAAATATTTAAATAAATATTTATTCACCCCATAGAGAATGAAGTTATTTTCAAACTTTGAAGAAACAGAGTTTCATGACGCAATTTCATGAAATAGCAACATTCAGTTTGTAGATAGTGTTATCAAAACCTATGTAAAACCTATTTATGTGTTTAATAATCTGAAAATAATTGAAGTGATTCGCTTTTAAGTCCGTAAATTGAGACTACTAGATTAAAATCATTGTAAAATTACCAATAGATGAATTCAAATTTGTATGGCAAAAGAGCTGTGGTAAACTTATGGATCTCAAATTTACATAGAAACATAACAATACTTTTTATAAGTGTTTTATAACACGTGATTTCGCGCAATGATTTGTACTTCGAATTCAACTATTACATGCTATTATGCCACACCATCACAAGCCATCATGTTACTCACATAGCATCATGCCATCATACCACAAACATTGCATCATGCCATCATACCACACACATGCTACTATGAAACACCACCACATGCCATCATGCCCAATACCTAGAATCGTGTTACACACATGCTATCAAGTCACACCATGCCATCATGCCACCTTGCCATCAAGCCATCATGCCACCATGCCATCATGCCACCATGTCATCATGCCATCATGCCATCATGCCACCATGCTATCATGCCACCATGCCAACATGCCCCCATGCCATCATGCCACCATGCCATCATGCCATCATGCCATCATGCCACCATGCCATCATGCCACCATGTCATCATGCCACCATGCCATCATACCACACCATAGCATCATGCCACACCATGCCACACAATGCCATCATACCACACCATCCCACACTATGTCATCATGCCACCATGCCATCATGCCACACCATACCATCATACCACCATGTCATCATGCCACCATGCCATCATGCCACCATGCCACCATACCACACCATGCCATCATGCCACCATGCCATCATGCCACACCATGCCATCATGCCACCATGCCATCTTACCACACCATGCCATCATGCCACCATGCCATCTTACCACACCATGTCATCATGCCACACCATGCCATATTACCACACCATGCCATCTTACCCCACAATGCCATCATGCCACACCATGCCATCATGCCACCATGCCATCTTACCACACCATTCCATCATGCCACACCATGCCATCATGCCACCATGTCATCATGCCACCATGCCATCATACCACCATGTCATCATGACACCATGCCATCTTACCACACCATGCCATCATGCCACACCGTGCCATCTTGGCACCATGTCATCATGCCACCATGCCATCATGCCACACCATGCCATCATGCCACCATGCCATCTTACCACACCATTCCATCATGCCACACCATGCCATCATGCCACACCATTCCATCATGTCATTATGTCATCATGCCACACCATGCCCTCATGCCACACCATGCCATCATGCCACCATGTCATCATGTCTTCATGCCATCTTACTACACCATGCCATCATGCCACACCATTCCATCCCCAGGCTCTCATACCACACCATACCATCCCCAGGCCCTCATACCACACCATACCATCCCCAGGCCCTCATGCCACACCATACCATCCCCAGGCCCTCATACCACACCATACCATCCCCAGGCCCTCATGCCACGCCATACCATCCCCAGGCCCTGATGCCACACCACACCATCCCCAGGCCCTCATGCCACACCATACCATCCCCAGGCCCTCATGCCACACCATACCATCCCCAGGCCCTCATGCCACACCATACCATCCCTAGGCCCTCATGCCACACCATACCATTCCCAGGCCCGGTATCAGAAGTATCGTCCGTGTCTGGGAACCGGGCCGTGTTGCCGTGCCCCATACCGCCTAGGGGGGAAGCTGATACCACCATCATGGTACTCTTCTACCAGGGCGCCAGTGGTACCCCCATCTACAGGTGAGCTGTACCATGTCATGGTGCTTTTGTCCCAGGGCGCCAGTGGTATCCCCATCTACAGGTGAGTTGTACCATACCATGGTACTCTTGTACCAGGTAGTCCATCTACAGGTGAGCTGTACCATCTCATGGTGCTTATGTACAGGTAGTCCATCTACAGGTGAGCTGTACCATGCCATGGTACTTTTGTACCAGGGTATCAGTGGTATCATCATCTACAGGTGAGCTGTACTATGTCATAGTATTTTTGTACCAGGCAGCATCAGCGTTGTGCATGTAAGAGTAACGAACTCACGTAATGTGAGATCATCCTTTATAACGCAAGAATTGTGAGCGCCATCTAGTGATCGAAAAATGCATCAGTGTAAATCTGCACGTCAGGCTGTCGTAAAATGGACGGAGTTATTTGATGTTAGTGATTAGCATGGTGAAAAGTTATTTTAATAAGTCAGAGTGTTCGTATTTTTATTGTTTTATTTCATAGTTTTTTATCCTTTTAGTAAAGAATTTAGTCCTTTCGTATAAAACAGTTGAACTTTTCCTAAATTGGAAGCTTTTTTATTGGCAATTTTTCACATTCAAATAATTTTAAAATAATTTCCTAATTTTTTATTATTTCTTGCAAGGATTATTTTTTCAGTTGACCTTATAACATATGTAATATGATTATTATACCATTTATTTAATTAACAAAATATTTATGTAATAATATAATTATTATAATTTTTTTTTAACAGACCTCATTACTTATGTAATATTATGATTAATATAATATTTATTAAATCGATTTTTTGATGAAAATTTTATTATTGTTTTTCAGCAATGTGAAGTGAAATCATTTAGAAAAATCAATTTGTTTGTTTTTCAGTTGAGGGGGTCATCCGCGGCCCCTTCGGCCTGATGGGCCATTTTTTTGTTGAAATATGATCACTAGGTGATGGGCTATTGTGCTCTTTAAATTTTATGGGCTACGGGCATTAGATCTGCCCCCAAGGGGAATGAAAGGGGACCAAAAATCATGAGTTTTTGACCCCATATGATAAGAAAACTAAACGGAAAATGAGAAGTCTGGGACTATCAGTTTGTTTGCAATGTTACGAGAATTTCAAAACTGCATTTGAATTTGTTCCAGCATAAAAATTCAATGACTAATTTTTTTTTGAAATATCCATATATGTGAACTAAAGAACTAATATATCAATTTTTTTTCAAAAACTAAGGCCCAAATCGAAAAAAATGGCTGTATAAAAATGTGTTTTTTTTTAAATATCAAATACAATGGTCAAATTTCAGAAGAATCAGACCACAAATAAAAAATTCACTATTCATCAAGAAATGACATTTTTTTCTATTTTACTTATTCTTATTTTTTACTAGTAATTTACAATTCACAGTGTCAATATGAAATTATGCATGTATATTATAAAAAACATGAAAACAGCATTCAAGTTCAAAAGTTGTCCACTATATTACACTTGAACAAAAATTTTGTTTTTGGCTTATACCCAAAAGCTCTCATTCTCAGCGTGCAAAAGAATAGAAGTCAGTGAGTTTTTATGCAAGGAAAAAACAAGGACAGTTTTAGAATCCTTTGAACACTTCTAACAAACTGACATTCCTCGATTTTCCAATTTGTACATTTATTTTTTCTTATTCTATTTCAAAACAAAAAATTTGATATATTTGAGTTAGTGATCAAATATCGCTCATAAAAAGTAAACGAAAAATTTCGAAGAGAAAATTCGGGAATGTCAGTTTATTTGCAATGTTGCGAGAATTTCAAAACTGTCTTTGAATTTTCTCTAGCATGAAAACTCAATGACTTCTATTTATTAATTATCCCTATAAATAAACCATAAAATTAGTTTTTCCAATTTAAAAAACTAAGGCCTAAATCGAAAAAGTTACATGAGTAAAACATGTTTTATTTTTTGTATGTTCAAATGTTGAATAAACCGAAATTCGTGTCGTTTATCTTCCCAGTAATTTATATTACCATTCATTTATGTTACCGTTAATTTGTGTTTTCAATAGTTGATGTTATTGCTAATTGATTTTTTCATTAATTGATGTTTCCATTAATTGACATGACCATTAATTGATGTTACCATTAATTGATGTTTCCATTAATTGACATGACCATTAATTGATGTTACCATTAATTGATGTTTCCATTAATTGACATGACCATTAATTGATGTTACCATTAATTGATGTTACCATTAATTGATGTTTCCATTAATTGACATGACCATTAATTGATGTTTCCACTAATAATTGAAGTTACCATTAATTGATGTTTCCAATAATTGAAGTTACTATTAATTGATGTTTCCATTAAATGTCGTTATCGTCAAATAATATTACGCAATGCTTCTTATCCAATGCAATTTGTCGAAGTCAATGTGAAATCATATCCAATATTTCCAATCTCATCCAATTACAGAAAATCTTGTGCAACAGTTATCAATTTCCCAACGTGGCGTGCTCGGGACTGACGCACGACACCACTTCCCTTTACGGTCTCTCCTAAAGCTCACCTTCCTTTGAGAAATCTAGACAAACTCGCATCTTTATCGTGGAGCGCAGCAGCTAAGCTATATTGAAGCAGTTGCGCGTCTGCAGAAGACAGCTCACTACCTCAGATGAACCGTTCGTTTCCGACCCTGGGATGGCCATAGAGCTCTACCACGCCCGTAGTTATCGTTGGTTAAATCCCCCACTCTGAGACAATCCCATTATGTCGGCAATCCTATATTTTCCGCGGCTTCTGTACAGATCCCTGAATTCGTATGCGCTCATTCCTAGAGTCGGACTCCTTGTGTGAGCAATGCTATGTGCTTGGGAAAATGGATGGGTTCTCTCTAAGGCTTTGATGTGTGACTCAAAGCTTTCTGGTCGAGAATTACAGCTTACGCGTAAGATGTGAAGGCTACACAGAGGTTGCACGGGCTACATAAAGGCCACACAACGTCGGTAGGGGCTATAAAGCCTGGCTACGCCGAGGTATGATGTAGTGAAAGCCTCTTTTCTATCAACCAGTCGCAGCTTTGCGAAGACTAACACTTTCAAAACTTTTCCGTTTTTTGACGCGCAGGTCATCACTTTCGAACTTTTAGCTTGTTTGTTTCGGCAGCAGCACAAATGTACTATTTTGAGGTACGTTCCGCTGTGGAGTCATCAGAGGTCATTAGCTCGGAAGTCATTACCTCCATAAACTCTTTAAGGCACCGGGGGAGAATATTTAAACATGAATGTTTTTAATTCAATGCCTTCTTAGTTCAACACTACGACGAAGTTTTCTCCTCCATTTTAATCTTTGCACTTACAGCACGCACATAAGTCATGAAAATGCGAAATTATGTCACAAGACAAAAACAAAATTAATAAAGAGACAAAAGAAATGAAAGCAAAGACAAAATTAACATCGAAATGTACTAAAAAAGTTAATATTAAGAACTATGGTAAGGGCAACATTAATGTGAATGCATTTTAGGACGAAGGCAAAGTTGACTTCCGTTCACTTTTTGACAAAGGCAAGGTTTAAATGCGTACATACTGCGAAAATAATTAAAAGGTTATATCTACACACCTCGATAAAAGAACAAAATCCTTGACCACACAAACTCCCACCGATGTACAACATTTAACAGCGGCATAACTTTTTGGATAGACATTGTCATTGTCTCACAGAACGCTTAATATAATCATCATTGTTGCATAATTAGTGCATGTTAAAATACCATCTAAGAGAAGCTAGATTAACGAATAACGATTGGATTGAGACTCAGTAAAGCTTCTTCAATAAAATTATGATGGCGACTATCCTTGATACCTCTGAAGCTCAAACGAAGATGGAGTTGTAACCACATGCAATAGCATTGTTAACACTTCGACTGCGACGTGAGCCATATTTGGTCACCGAAGGAGTTTCCATTGTGCTGCTGACCAACCAGTAGTCACAAACTCAATTTTTTGAGTAAAACTATAGGGGAACATGATCCAGTTAATGTTAGGTATTTTCAACATTGCTTACTACAATTTATTTTAAATTTGAATTGAAAATTAAACTTCAGTTTTATCTGCCGCAGTCAAGGTTTTAAAACAGAAATGGTGATGGTCATATTCACTATTTCTGAGTGCCACAGGTACGATGAAAATAGTTGTCATTTTTGTCCTTGTTTTCGCGAACACTATTAGCATGGGTTGTTAGTTATCACCAAATATTATTATTGTTACCAATCATTAGCGAAGATTATTATCACTCATCATTATCAAGGTTTATTTTCACATATCATTATCAAGGATTAGTATAACTAATCATTAGCAAGGATTATTATCCCTAATCATTATCAAGGATTATGTTTACAAACCATTATCAAGGATTAGTATTAATATTTATTCGCAATTATTGTTATCACTAATCATTATCAAGGATTATTTTCACAAATCATTATCAAGGATTAGTATTAATATTTATTAGCAATGATTATTATCACTAATCATTATCAAGGATTATTTTCACAAATCATTATCAAGGATTAGTATTAATATTTATTAGCAATGATTATTATCACTAATCATTATCAAGGATTATTTTCACAAATCATTATCAAGGATTAGTATAACTAATTATTAGCAAGGATTATTATCACAAACCATTAACAAGGATTATTATCACTAACCATTAAGAAGGATTATTATCACTAACCATTAACAAGGATTATTATCACTAACCATTAAGAAGGATTATTATCACTAACCATTAACAAGGATTATTATCACTAACCATTAACAAGGATTATTATCACTAACCATTAAGAAGGATTATTATCACTAACCATTAACAAGGATTTTTATCACTAACAATTAACAAGGATTATTATCACTAATCATTAACAAGGATTATTATCACTAACCATTAACGAGGATTATTATCACTAACCATTAACAAGGATTATTATCACTAACAATTTACGAGGGTTATTATCACTAACCATTAACAAGGATTATTATTACTAACCATTAACAAGGATTATTATCACTAATCATCATCAAGGATAATTATCACTAACCATTAACGATGATTATTATCACTAACCATTAACAAAGTTTATTATCACTAACCATTAACGAGGATTATTATCACTAACCATTAACAAGGATTATTATCACTAACCATTTACGAGGATTATTATCACTAACCATTAACAAGGATTATTATCACTAACCATTAACAAGGATTATTATCACTAATCATTATCAATGATTATTATCACTAACCATTAAAATGAATGCTAGAGAAATACAATGCACGAGGACACGGCCCAAATAACGCTAGAGAAACCTAAACCACGAACAAAAAGCCCACGTCTGTCACCTGAAGCCTGCCGAGCTGCACTCTAATTAGCACCGAGTACGTGAGGACAAAAGTTAGGAGAGCCTGTCCATGAACACGGCACTGCTGCTGCTGCATAAATTAATGAATGATTTAACACTGCATATTAATTCTCCGTAGCCCTTCAGTAGCTCGAGGACTGTGTAAAGGAATTGATCAATGCGGGGATAATTAGATGGGGTCTTCTGGCGATGTGGGGAGTTTAGTGAGGCGGCTGAGGGTGATGGTGGTGATGGTGATGGTGGTGATCATGGTGATGATAATGGTGATGGTGGTGGTGATGGCGATGGTGATGGTCATGGTGGTGATGGTGGTGGGGATGGTGATAATGGTGATGGTGATGATGGTGGTGGTGGTGATGATGATGGTGATGGTGATGATTGTGATGATGGTGATGATGATAACGAAGGTTGATAATGATGATAACGAAGGTTGATGATGATGATAATGGTGATGATGATGATGATACTTGAGTAAGAGAAATCAGCGGAAGAAATACTCAATTTTCAAAATCGGAAAATTAAGAGAAGGCAAAAAGCAGTTAATCACCTCAAAACCGTTAATAATTGAATAACAATTGATAATTCTTGAAATTACGTATAATTAGAGAATAAATTGGACGAGTCCTTGCATTCGAGGAGAGCAAACTTTCTCCGAAAATTCATTTTTATTGAAGGAGGGAAGTCGGACGCGGAGAGCACTTCATTATTCCAGGAAGAAGTGGCTGTCAAGATCATTCCCTTCAATGATCAGCCAAACATTTTATGTACTGAGGCTGTAAACGTAAATGTGTGAGCATGGCAGTCTAGTAGTGTGAGGTACTTACAGAGGGCTCTTATGATCACAGAGAAAGGGGGTATCAATATTATTTTCTCCAACATTCAGCAGAAGTTCGTGTGTGTCGGGGCAGTACACATGAATCTGTCACTGTGACGCTGATGTGTAGAATAGCTCTTGAACAGCTGAGTTGATGTATAGAACAGCTCTTGAACAGCTAGGTGGATGTGTAAAACAGCTCTTGAACAGCTGAGTTGATGAATAGAACAGCTCTTGAACAGCTGAGTTGATGAATAGAACAGCTCTTGAACAGCTAAGTTGATTTATAGAACAGCTATTGAACAGCTGAGTTGATGAATAGAAAAGCTCTTGAACAGCTAAGTTGATTTATAGAACAGCTCTTGAACAGCTGAGTTGAAACTTGTATCTCACAATTGTCACCCAGACAGAAATTTTCCCCGGCGTATTAGGCGAGACGTCGCTAGCATTGCCTATGAGCCGCACACATACTTAAAGGAGTCTTTTGGCCTGGCCTCATTAGCTTCGAAATATGTCCGCTTGGGCACCTTTAATGTAGCCATGCCTCGTTACCGTTCATCTCACATTAGGCGGCTCTACAGTAAATAGGTGCAAGGCGCACATGTTTCCGCTGACGCCTGTGAAGCATCTATATATCTGCGCGCATGTTACCGCTGATATGTAGATGCCCGTAAAGCATCTATATATCTGCGCACATGTTACCGCTGATATGTAGACGCCCGTAAAGCATCTATATATCTGCGCATATGTTACCACTGATATGTGGACGCCCGTAAAGCATCTATATATCCGCGCACATGTTACCGCTGATATGTAGACGCCCGTAAAGCATCTATATATCTGCGCACATGTTACCGCTGATATGTAGACGCCCGTAAAGCATCTATATATCTGCGCACATGTTACCGCTGATATGTAGACGCCCGTAAAGCATCTATACATCTGCGCACATGTTACCGCTGATATGTAGACGCCCGTAAAGCATCTATATATCTGCGCACATGTTACCGCTGATATGTAGACGCCCGTAAAGCATCTATATATCTGCGCACATGTTACCGCTGATATGTAGACGCCCGTAAAGCATCTATATATCTGCGCACATGTTACCGCTGATATGTAGACGCCCGTAAAGCATCTATATATCTGCGGACATGTTACCGCTGATATGTAGACGCCCGTAAAGCATCTATACTTCTGCGCACATGTTACCGCTGATATGTAGACGCCCGTAAAGCATCTATACTTCTGCGCACATGTTACCGCTGATATGTAGACGCCCGTAAAGCATCTATATACCTGCGCACATGTTACCGCTGATATGTAGACGCCCGTAAAGCATCTATATATCTGCGCACATGTTACCGCTGAAATGTAGACGCCCGTAAAGCATCTATATATCTGCGCACATGCTACCGCTGATATGTAGACGCCCGTAAAGCATCTATATATCTGCGCACATGTTACCGCTGATATGTAGACGCCCGTAAAGCATCTATATATCTGCGCACATGTTACCGCTGATATGTAGACGCCCGTAAAGCATCTATATATCTGCGCACATGTTACCGCTGATATGTAGACGCCCGTAAAGCATCTATACTTCTGCGCACATGCCACCGCTGATATGTAGACGCCTGTAAAGCACCCAAGGACTTTAGGAAACAGCAATAGGCACTTATAGGAGAGATACCGCTTTTGGAAACTATAAAGTCGGCGAAAGGTGACCTTAATTTCTAGAAAGAGTGGTGCCTAAAATTACTGGCGATATTGCTGATAATATCTCAGAGTCTGCTTCACTAGCGGCATGTTGCTTCAGACTAAAATCTGAACATCACGTGTTTATATTTGTTGACTAACGGAACTTATCCATGCTCATATACAAGCAAGGAATACTTTTCGAACAACTGGACGTGTTTAAAAGGAGATTTCAAATCTTTGACCAAGAAGCGAGAAGATTTTTTGATGGAACAGAATTTTTTGAAACCCTCAGTTTTCAGCAGCTGTGAAAAAGGTGACTTTTTCTGCAGCGGAATTTTGGCTGTCTATGTTTCCAG
Source organism: Morinoia aosen (assembly GCA_030386875.1). Classification (NCBI taxonomy): domain Eukaryota; kingdom Metazoa; phylum Arthropoda; class Malacostraca; order Amphipoda; family Talitridae; genus Morinoia; species Morinoia aosen. Next base: position 54,427,735 of record CM059558.1, read on the forward strand.
CAGCTGTAGAAACAATATAAAGTAACTGGAAAATAAGTGACCCGGTAAAACTGCCTCTATCACGTCACAATAAAATTGCAAGGAGCTGTATAATGTGAGAATATTATTCCTAGTACTACTTTATAAATGAACTTGGCGTGACAACGTTGTGTCAGATTAGGTTTTTCATTTTAATGTTATTTAATATTCATCCAGTAAATATATGTCGGCATTATTTCATTGCAGAAGGTCCATAGAAATACCGATTTAAGGTCCATTGCCTATCGGTATTTCTATAGTTTCAAACCCCACAAAATTTTCTCGGCTGTGTTTCAGAAACATGATATTGCTGCTTTGAAGGAATTAGGAAGCAACGAGAGGGTGGTTGTGTGTAGGCCCGATAAGGGAAGGGGAATAGTTATTCTTGACAAATATGTATACACTGATAAAGTTCAATCCCTAATTTCTGATCCATCGAAGTTTAAACTTATTACTGAGCCATGGGAAAAACCATTCTTCAAATTGAGGATAAAATTAATAATTTTTTACGCAAGCTTAAAAATCTGAAGGTTTTGTCTGCTGAACTGTACTCGAAGTTGTATGTGTCAGGTTCACGTCCGGGAGTCCTGTATGGTTTGCCGAAAATCCATAAATTAGACTTTCCATCTAAATTTCAATTTCGTCCTATTTTTGCTGCAATGAATACGCCTAGTTTTAACTTAGCACGATTTCTAGTACCTGTGTTAAACCCTTTGACTGTAAATGAATATACCCTTGATAACTCAACTCAATTTGTTAAACAGATCACATCGTGTCGAAATGCTGATAAAGTGACTATGGCTTCATTTGATATTGAAAGCTTATTCACAAATATTCCACTTGCAGAAACTATCGAAATAATTATAAATTCCTTGTTTGCCCTGCCTACTGATACAGTTTTAGGCCTAGGCAAATCTTATTTTAAGACGCTTCTTGAACTGTCTGTTATGAACTCTATATTTGTGTTTGCTGGTAATATGTATAAGCAAATCGAAGGCCTGGGCATGGGTCTTCCGTTAGGACCCACATTTGCAAATATTTTCATGTGTCACTGGGAACAAAAATGGCTGGCCGATTGTCCTGTAGAATTTAAACCAGAATTTTATCGCCGTTACATTGATGACACGTTTTTGTTGTTTCGTGATCCAAGTCATGCTCAAATGTTCAGGGACTATTTAAATGAGAAACACTCGTCAATAAAATTTACAATCGAAATTGAAAATGGTGGCTCGTTATCTTTTTTGGACTCAAAAATTACTCGAGCAGGTACAGCTTTCACTACTTCAGTTTTTCGTAAAGCTACTTTTACTGGATTGGGCATAAGTTTCTACAGCAACTGTAACTATAGATTTAAAATTAATGCCGTTAAAACATTGTTAAATCGTGCTTATAACATTTGTTCTAGTTTTGTGGATCTTCATGCTGAATTTAATTTTTTAGTCTCATTTTTTTGTAAAAACGGATTCCCTTCCTCTATTGTTCATGCGCATATTAAAAAATTTTTAGCAAAGAAATATTCCGGTATTAATGATGTCGCCGATTCGGTGCAACAGCTCTACTGTGTATTTCCATATTTTGGCGATTTTACGAGCAAGATGTCCCGGGATATTGAAAACCTTTTTAAACACCAATTTCCTGCGGTAAAATTAAATGTAATTACTGTGAATCTGCTGCGAGTTGGTTCTTTCTTTCGGTACAAAGATAGGATTCCTAAGCGGATGCGGGCATCCCTGGTATATAAATTTAGTTGCGTACAGTGTACGTCTGGCTACGTCGGCATGACGACGCTGCCTTTTTACGTTAGGATTGCCCAGCACCGCGGAGTTAGCTTTCGTACCGGGAGACCTTTAGCTCAACCTCCTCATTCATCAATCCGCCTTCATACCGAACAGTGTAGCAGCCGTATTTCCGAGGACAATTTTTCTATTTTATGTTCTGCTCCTAACGAGTTAGATTTGCGCATTTTAGAATCCCTTCACATTGCAAAAGAGAAGCCACCTTTGAATAATGCCAATAGTTCATATCCTTTAGAAATTTTTGTATAATTGTTTTTTTTTTTCTCGTACTGATCACTTTGTCACTTTTTCTTACTGTTGTCATGAAGTAACCAATTTTGGTTTTTTTATGTTTTCAGACTTACTGAAGATGGAGCTGGTCTCCGAAACGTTTAAAATTGACTAATTAAAGATTTTTATAATTTAGTTTCGCTAAATTCTATTAAAAATGATTCCTATCCGTGCTGTATTCTTCGTCTTCAAATTTTTAATGATAGTCCGACTAAGGAGTGTTAATTTTACGGAATTCATAAAAAACAAATATGGCGAAGATGGTTTGAGGTTCCTACGGAAATACTGTGACTTATCCCGGAAGTCAGTGAAGACCTCTCTGGATATAGAATTCCTAACAAAGTGCAAAGTGTTTGGTGTGATCCAGAAGTTTCTTCGTTTCAAACTGTTCAAAAGATCTCTTCAATCCTCTCATTTTTACAAGTCATGGCAAAACAAGCTGCTGGTCAATGAGCTTAATCATAAGAAATCCATGTTACGTGGGTTGACTGAGAAAGTGGCCACTGCGGAAGCTGAAGTTTGCGCTTTCTTTTCTCACTTCGACGCCTTTTGTGTTCGTAGTTTCCGGCAGTCTGAAGATGACAAGTTCAAGGCGGCTACACTCAGGACTCACGAGAAGAAGATGGAAAATTTAGGTGTGCAATATGATGTCAACCCCTGTGATCCTAACTCTGTGATTTTCAACTTTAGTGCAATAACTTTATCTGAACGAACAAAATTTCTACTTGCGTTTGGCCTGGACTTCTGCTTACCGATTTTTAAATTAGACTTCTTCAAATATTTTTTATCATACGAGAAGCTTGCCCATTCTAGGGTCAATGTGAAGTTTCATGCAATCACGGAAAATAATAATGCCGATCCCAGGAATCACTAAAGGAACACATTTCAGAACGTTTTACAAGAATGACATTCTGCTCGCTGATACGTTATTTTCGAATAATTAAACTTTGAAGTTGGCCTTGGCGCCAAAGGAAGCGAGCGCGTGAAACGTAATTTAATCAATAACGGAAGCTATTACAAACGTAAAGAGGTTGGGTAGTTAGGGGGAGGCACAGTTCTTCTAGTGAAAATTATAAATAAAGCTTCTAACCCACCCATTAGGGTGACGACCGCAATCTTGTTGACATCGGGTCCAAAATGGCGGCGCCCATGGTGGTCGCCATGTTAGACCCGATGTAAACAAGAGTGCGGTCGTCACCCTAATGGGTGGGTTAGAAGCTTTATTTATAACTTTCACTAGAAGAACTGTGCCTCCCCCTAACTACCCAACCTCTTTACGTTTGTAATAGGGGGTTAGCTTCCGTTTTTAATTAAATTACGCTCGCTTCCTTGGGCGCGCGACGGCCAACTTCAAAGTTCAATAATTCGAAAATAACGCATCAGCGAGCAGAATGTCGTTCATGAAAAACGTTCTTAAATGGGTTCCTTTAGTGATTGTTTGGAATATCATTATCAATTTCCGTGATTGCATGAAACTTCACATTGACCCATTCTAGTAAAAAACTGCCATGTACCGACCGCACAAGATTTTTACAAGATTTAAGGTCCATTGCCTATCGGTATTTCTATAGTTTCAAACCCCACAAAATTTTCTCGGCTGTGTTTCAGAAACATGATATTGCTGCTTTGAAGGAATTAGGAAGCAACGAGAGGGTGGTTGTGTGTAGGCCCGATAAAGGAAGGGGAATAGTTATTCTTGACAAATATGTATACACTGATAAAGTTCAATCCCTAATTTCTGATCCATCGAAGTTTAAACTTATTACTGAGCCCTGGGAAAAAACCATTCTTCAAATTGAGGATAAAATTAATAATTTTTTACGCAAGCTTAAAAATCTGAAGGTTTTGTCTGCTGAACTGTACTCGAAGTTGTATGTGTCAGGTTCACGTCCGGGAGTCCTGTATGGTTTGCCGAAAATCCATAAATTAGACTTTCCATCTAAATTTCAATTTCGTCCTATTTTTGCTGCAATGAATACGCCTAGTTTTAACTTAGCACGATTTCTAGTACCTGTGTTAAACCCTTTGACTGTAAATGAATATACCCTTGATAACTCAACTCAATTTGTTAAACAGATCACATCGTGTCGAAATGCTGATAAAGTGACTATGGCTTCATTTGATATTGAAAGCTTATTCACAAATATTCCACTTGCAGAAACTATCGAAATAATTATAAATTCCTTGTTTGCCCTGCCTACTGATACAGTTTTAGGCCTAGGCAAATCTTATTTTAAGACGCTTCTTGAACTGTCTGTTATGAACTCTATATTTGTGTTTGCTGGTAATATGTATAAGCAAATCGAAGGCCTGGGCATGGGTCTTCCGTTAGGACCCACATTTGCAAATATTTTCATGTGTCACTGGGAACAAAAATGGCTGGCCGATTGTCCTGTAGAATTTAAACCAGAATTTTATCGCCGTTACATTGATGACACGTTTTTGTTGTTTCGTGATCCAAGTCATGCTCAAATGTTCAGGGACTATTTAAATGAGAAACACTCGTCAATAAAATTTACAATCGAAATTGAAAATGGTGGCTCGTTATCTTTTTTGGACTCAAAAAATTACTCGAGCAGGTACAGCTTTCACTACTTCAGTTTTTCGTAAAGCTACTTTTACTGGATTGGGCATAAGTTTCTACAGCAACTGTAACTATAGATTTAAAATTAATGCCGTTAAAACATTGTTAAATCGTGCTTATAACATTTGTTCTAGTTTTGTGGATCTTCATGCTGAATTTAATTTTTTAGTCTCATTTTTTTGTAAAAACGGATTCCCTTCCTCAATTGTTCATGCGCATATTAAAAAATTTTTAGCAAAGAAATATTCCGGTATTAATGATGTCGCCGATTCGGTGCAACAGCTCTACTGTGTATTTCCATATTTTGGCGATTTTACGAGCAAGATGTCCCGGGATATTGAAAACCTTTTTAAACACCAATTTCCTGCGGTAAAATTAAATGTAATTACTGTGAATCTGCTGCGAGTTGGTTCTTTCTTTCGGTACAAAGATAGGATTCCTAAGCGGATGCGGGCATCCCTGGTATATAAATTTAGTTGCGTACAGTGTACGTCTGGCTACGTCGGCATGACGACGCTGCCTTTTTACGTTAGGATTGCCCAGCACCGCGGAGTTAGCTTTCGTACCGGGAGACCTTTAGCTCAACCTCCTCATTCATCAATCCGCCTTCATACCGAACAGTGTAGCAGCCGTATTTCCGAGGACAATTTTTCTATTTTATGTTCTGCTCCTAACGAGTTAGATTTGCGCATTTTAGAATCCCTTCACATTGCAAAAGAGAAGCCACCTTTGAATAATGCCAATAGTTCATATCCTTTAGAAATTTTTGTATAATTGTTTTTTTTTTCTCGTACTGATCACTTTGTCACTTTTTCTTACTGTTGTCATGAAGTAACCAATTTTGTTTTTTTTATGTTTTCAGACTTACTGAAGATGGAGCTGGTCTCCGAAACGTTTAAAATTGACTAATTAAAGATTTTTATAATTTAGTTTCGCTAAATTCTATTAAAAATGATTCCTATCCGTGCTGTATTCTTCGTCTTCAAATTTTTAATGATAGTCCGACTAAGGAGTGTTAATTTTACGAATATTCATCCAGTAAATATATGTCGGCATTATTTCATTGCAGAAGGTGTTTTTTGCAGTCACGGTTTCAGCCAGGGAGCTAGATTCAATAGATCCAATGAATAATTCAACACGTGACGAATTCGTTGAGTAAATTAGGATTTATTTCCCATAGGAAATATCGATACCTGAAGTATGAACAAAACTGGAAAATTTTAAGAAATAATTCATGTATAACTTTGGAAATTTGTTGCGGTTGAGAGTAGTTATAAAGAATCTCAGGGTTTTGTATTTTCTGCTGGGGTAGAATTCGAACAGTCTATATTTTCTTAACTAATTTATTATTGCAGAACTTTGTTCTTATGAAAAGCATTCAGAATATCCGTTGGTAACTCACAAAGAAACTTAGAAAATTTGTTTCATGACAACTGGAACGCCGACCTCGTCCACTTTATTTTCCGGAACTCAGAAGGAAACTTAAAAACCGTTTTCATGACAACTGGAACGTGGTTTCAAGCGAAGTTTTTACTGCCATGAAAGAACGATGTTTTGCTGGAACGTAAGAGAACAGTTGCGATGTACTTTAATTAGTGGCCGCCATTCGGGCATTCGGGCACAGGCTGCCGCACGGCAGACGTCTCGCAAAAAATGCGATGTGAAAAATTAAATTCCAGCTGCGGTTGGAAATTTAAAACAAAACGAGCATGTAACCGCGGGCATCTCAGCAGCGTTGAGCGGCGTATAGCGTACCTGAATTTCTTTGCACTATTCCACAAAAATTTTTATAAGCATTTGGGTAATAGAAACAGACACTGCCGCTTTTAAAAGAACTCAGATGCAAAGTTTTTTTTGTTAATAAGCCACGTTAAGTTCTTTGAAGTTTGAAGTTCGAGTTTGAATATTTTCTGTTGCAAAACGAAGTTCAGGAGCAATTTTCAAGGAAACGATCTTAATAATTGTTTGCGATGCTGCAAAATGATTTACAAATGTAAGATTGGTATGCCGGATTCAATAATTAAATCATTCGTATATTTCAATACTCTTTAAATAGATAAACTCAGTCTATCATCCAGCAGTGGAGATCCGGTGTAACAGCCGTGCAGGAGTGCGTACTGTGTCATAGAGTGTACCATAGACTGTGTCATAGAGTGTGCCATAGACTGTGTCATAGAGTGTGCCATAGACTGTGTCATAGAGTGTGCCATAGAGTGTGTTATAGAGAGATTGTAAAAGAGTGTGACATTGAGTGAATCAAAGACTGTCTCATAGAGTGTGTCGAGGAATGAGTCATAGTGTATCGAAGTGTGTCATAGTGTGTGTCATAGAGTATGTCAAAGAGTGCGTCATGGAGTGTAACGAAGTGTGTCATAGAGTGTGTCAAAGAGTGCGTCATGGAGTGTAACGAAGTGTGTCAGAGAGTGTGTCAAAGAGTGCGTCATGGAGTGTAACGAAGTGTGTCATAGAGTGTGTCAAAGAATGCGTCATGGAGTGTAACGAAGTGTGTCAGAGTGTGTGTCAAAGAGTGCGTCATAGAGTGTATAGGAGTGTGTCATAGTGAGTGTCAAAGAGTGCGTCATGGAGTGTAACGAAGTGTGTCAGAGAGTGTGTCAAAGAGTGCGTCATAGAGTGTATAGGAGTGTGTCATAGTGAGTGTCAAAGAGTGCGTCATGGAGTGTAACGAAGTGTGTCAGAGAGTGTGTCAAAGAGTGCGTCATAGAGTGTATAGGAGTGTGTCATAGTGAGTGTCAAAGAGTGCGTCATGGAGTGTAACGAAGTGTGTCAGAGAGTGTGTCAAAGAGTGCGTCATAGAGTGTATAGGAGTGTGTCATAGTGAGTGTCAAAGAGTGCGTCATGGAGTGTAACGAAGTGTGTCAGAGAGTGTGTCAAAGAGTGCGTCATAGAGTGTATAGGAGTGTGTCATAGTGAGTGTCAAAGAGTGCGTCATGGAGTGTAACGAAGTGTGTCAGAGAGTGTGTCAAAGAGTGCGTCATAGAGTGTATAGGAGTGTGTCATAGTGAGTGTCAAAGAGTGCGTCATGGAGTGTAACGAAGTGTGTCAGAGAGTGTGTCAGAGAGTGCGTCATAGAGTGAATAGGAGTGTGTCATAGTGAGTGTCAAAGAGATTGTCCAAGAATTTAGCATTGCGTGAATCAAAGAGTGTGTCGTAGAAGTGTGAGGGAGGAACAGAAAATAAATCCCCAGAGTGAGCATTAGAAAAAGAAAGATCTTTGCAGACATGTGAGTAGCCCGTGTTAAGCTCTGTGAAGTGAGGGTTTAGCTCGGGGGATGTGATCTTGGTCACATTTGGATGTTTTTACAACTTGGTCACATTCTAGATGTTTTTACAACTTGGTCACATTTTACAACTTGGTCACATTTTGGATGTTTTTACAACTTGGTCACATTTTGCAACTTGGTCACATTTTGCAACTTGGTCACATTTTGGATGTTTTTACAACTTGGTCACATTTTGGATGTTTTTACAACTGGGTCACATTTTGCAACTTGGTCACATTTTGGATGTTTTTACAACTTGGTCACATTTTGGATGTTTTTACAACTTGGTCACATTTTGGATGTTTTTACAACTGGGTCACATTTTGCAACTTGGTCACATTTTGGATGTTTTTACAACTTGGTCACATTTTGGATGTTTTTACAACTTGGTCACATTTTGGATGTTTTTACAACTTGGTCACATTTTGCAACTTGGTCACATTTTGGATGTTTTTACAACTTGGTCACATTTTGGATGTTTTTACAACTGGGTCACATTTTGGATGTTTTTACAACTTGGTCACATTTTACAACTTGGTCACATTTTGGATGTTTTTACAACTTGGTCACATTTTGGATGTTTTTACAACTGGGTCACATTTTGGATGTTTTTACAACTTGGTCACATTTTGGATGTTTTTACAACTGGGTCACATTTTGGATGTTTTTACAACTTGGTCACATTTTGGATGTTTTTACAACTGGGTCACATTTTGGATGTTTTTACAACTTGGTCACATTTTGGATGTTTTTACAACTGGGTCACATTTTGGATGTTTTTACAACTTGGTCACATTTTGGATGTTTTTACAACTTGGTCACATTTTGGATGTTTTTACAACTTGGTCACATTTTGGATGTTCTTACAACTTGATCATATTTTGGATGTTTTTACAACTTGGTCACATTTTGGATGTTTTTACAACTTGGTCACATTTTGGATGTTTTTACAACTTGGTCACATTTTGGATGTTCTTACAATTTGGTCACATTTTGGATGTTTTTACAACTTGGTCACATTTTGGATGTTCTTACAATTTGGTCACATTTTGGATGTTTTTACAACTTGGTCACATTTTGGATGTTCTTACAATTTGGTCACATTTTGGATGTTTTTACAACTTGGTCACATTTGGATGCTTTTACAACATGGTCACATTTTGGATTTTTTTAAAACATGGCCACATTTTGGATGTTTTTGCGCTTCATGATAAATCACGCGGCTGATGCTTTTTAACTCCAAATTCAAGTATGTTTGCTTTATACTCCTTATTTTTGTTTCGGCTTCATTGACATCGCGTTTGATTTTGTTCGAGAAATCGAAGTCCAGTTGGATTGTTATGGCTGTTTACAAGCTATATACAAAAAAATGCCACAAAAGAAAATTCATTGACTTAACGGTTTTTAGTACTGTAAATATATATGGTTGTCGCTGATTCACAAAAAGTACTGGGAAGTGCAAGACAGAAAGTCCGCCTACCTTGGACTAAAATAAATTCGAAAGCAATACGAGTTCAACAGCATCCAGCAACTCTTCAATATAGCATGCACAACTTTCATCAGATAATGATCTCATTAAAGACGGGTTTCTTTGCATTTTTATTCAAAATTAGCATGTACGTATCGTTGCTACTGTGTCCAGTGCTGTGAAACCCATAGCATAAACTTGTCATCCATCTCTTGTCCGCATTAATCAAAATATATTACGATTACATTTCGAAATCATCGCCTGTTGTAAGGATATCTTTCAAGTTTCAAACTTACCACTAAGGTGGAGGGAGAGGAGATGGACAAGTAAACGATAACACACTTCAGCGCTTTATTATCCTAATTTAATTCGAACTTCACTGAAAATTAATCATGGCGCAAATTAAACTTAATACAAAAATTCATTAAAACACGAACTAATCTGAATGGCCGAGGGGCACTGCGTGGAGATCTGGCATGTCGGAAGGACAAGAGAAGAAAATTTGCTGCATTCGGTCGTACCTGTTGCTATTTCAGATAGATCAAAATGTAAAAAAAAATTATTGCATACTAATTCATTGAGGAAAGCATGGGTTAAAGTCTTATCAGGAAAAAATCAATTGGAACCAAGTGACAAGGTCAGAAAACGGATCAATGAAAAAGGACGCATCGCTCTAAAACATCGAATCGATTTACTGTGTAATTTAAACAAATTTTCTAAATCGCTCAAGGAGTAAAACTAACCGTCGTCCAAATTGTAGGATCCCTTATTAAGTTGTTTTGTAAAACAAATGTGACCATTGCAACATTTATTAAATTTGTAACAGATGCAACTAGCAAGAGATAAATTCTATTATACTCCCATAACATCTTTTTCTAAATTGCGTTATGAAAATAATGCACCATTACAACAATTTCGAAATTGGCTGCAGCTGAGAGGCGGCAAGTTCTACTGTATTTCATAATGTCCTTTTTAAAATTGTGTAATGAAACTAATGAGACTTGAGCAACATTTACGTAATTTGTAGCAGCTGCAACTGAAAAGCGGCAAGTTCTTTTGTATTCCACAACGTCCTTTTTAAAATTGTGTAATGAAACTAATGAGACTTGAGCAACATTTACGAAATTTGTAGCCGTTGAACAACGACTAGTTCTCGTAAAGTTTCAAAAGTACGGAGAAAACTGACGAGCTTGAAGACTATTTTCCGGGATTTGGGGAACAGCGAGAAGAAAGGCACCAAAAACCGAAGCCAAGCTTTCTTGCTTCAGCTTCCGTGAAGTTAAACGTTGGAGTCAGAAGAAAGTTGCGCTTGAGACATGCTCGTGTCGGCGGTGCGAGGTTTGGGCTGCGGAGGAAAGCCGTTTTCTGTTCATCTCTGTCGTTTGTACACCAATTTATAAAGACCCTGAAATTCTGGGCGTTTAATAAAAAGAGTCGAAAAAGTCGGCCACTTTTAGCAAGTCAATGAGCCATGCTTCTTGTGATTCCTGCGAGCTGTGAGATATTTCTACGTGGGCGATGATGCCCTAATGCGTTGAAGGTTATAAAAGTTTTGTTTAATATTTTCTGTGAGCGTGAATGCTTAAGACGGGTTTAAATTATCTTTAAGTGCTTTGTTTTTAAAAATTCGTAGCTCAAACCTCTAATTTAAATGAGGTGGTGAATCAGATAGTAGTGTGCTCATATGTACTTTAATTGAAGTAAAAAAAAATCTTTAGAACAACTTGTACATCTATGGACATTGACCGAAAATAATTTCGATTGGATTGCAAAAGTTTATTATACCAACATACAACAGTTGACGTCAACTTTAATATTACATTTCCCTTTTTCGTATGCGAACCAATTTTCATTCATATTAGAAACAATCAGAAGATCCCTTGCTTGCGCAAGGAGATAACTTCATATTCGGCTAATGTCACAGGAGAAAGCAAAAGTTCTTAAAAGACACTCACATATTTGCCATTGAGATGTGATTTATTATTCAGGAAGTGTGGTACAGTCCTTATTGGAATTTCATAGCCTGGGAGTCTAGTACTCCTTACCGGAATTTCCTAGCTTGGAAATAAACTACCCATGATGGAAATTCCCCAGTCAGGGGGTTCGCTAAAGTCTTTATTGCAATTTCCTGGTCAGGATGTTCACTTTACCTTACAGAAATTTCCTGGCCTGGAAGCCTATTGCAGTCTTTACAGCAAATTCCTGGTCATGAAGTCCGCTCTCACTAACTGGAATTTCCTAGCCTGGATGTCCACTCCTCCTAACTGGAATTTCCTAGTCTGGAAGTCTGCTACAGTCTTTACAGCAAATTCCTGGTCATGAAGTCCGCTCTCACTAACTGGAATTTCCTAGCCTGGATGTCCACTCCTCCTAACTGGAATTTCCTAGTCTGGAAGTCTGCTACAGTCCTTACTGGAACTTCCTAGTCATGAAGTCCGCTCTCACTAACTGGAATTTCCTAGCCTGGATGTCCACTCCTCCTAACTGGAATTTCCTAGTCTGGAAGTCTGCTACAGTCCTTACTGGAACTTCCTAGTCATGAAGTCCGTTCTCACTAACTGGAATTTCCTAGCCTGGATGTCCACTCCTCCTAACTGGAATTTCCTAGTCTGGCAGTCTGCTACAGTCCTTACTGGAACTTCCTAGTCATGAAGTCCGTTCTCACTAACTGGAATTTCCTAGCCTGGATGTCCACTCCTCCTAACTGGAATTTCCTAGTCTGGCAGTCTGCTACAGTCCTTACTGGAACTCCCTAGTCATGAAGTCCGCTCTCACTAACTGGAATTTCCTAGCCTGGATGTCCACTCCTCCTAACTGGAATTTCCTAGTCTGGCAGTCTGCTACAGTCCTTACTGGAACTTCCTAGTCTGGAAGTCCGTTCTCACTAACTGGAATTTCCTAGCCTGAATGTCCACTCCTCCTAACTGGAATTTCCTAGTCTGGCAGTCTGCTACAGTCCTTACTGGAACTTCCTAGTCTGGAAGTCTGCCACAGTCCTTACTGGAACTTCCTAGTCATGAAGTCCGTTCTCACTAACTGGAATTTCCTAGCCTGGATATCCACTCCTCCTAACTGAAATTTCCTAGTCTGGAAGTCTGCTACAGTCCTTACTGGAACTTCCTAGTCTGGAAGTCTGCCACAGTCCTTACTGGAATTTCCTAGTCTGGAAGTCTGCTACAGTCCTTACTAGAATTTCCTAGTCAGGATGTCCGTTCTCCCCTACTGAATTTCCTAGCCTGGATGTTCATTTCTCTTTACTAGAATTTCCTAGTCTGAAAGTCTGCTACAGTCCTTACTGGAACTTCCTAGTCTGGAAGTCTGCCACAGTCCTTACTGGAATTTCCTAGTCTGGAAGTCTGCTACAGTCCTTACTGGAATTTCCTAGTCTGGAAGTCTGCTACAGTCTTTACTGGAATTTCCTAGTCTGGAAGTCTGCCACAGTCCTTACTGGAATTTCTTAGGCTGGAAGTCTGCTACAGTCCTTACTGGAATTTCCTAGTCTGGAAGTCCTTTCTCCCCTACTGGAATGTACACAAAACAGAAAGAAGGCAGCTCACGATCTCCATTACTAGATCTTCAGGGCCAGCATTTCAGGTCCGCTGTGGGCAGTCGAGTTCTCCGAGGCTCTCAATAACATTCGATGACCTCCGTCATTTGTGAGCTTCACATTGGTGTAATTAACTTCACATTGCTTATAATAATTGTATCATCAATTTGGTTTGTTAATAATAGTGGGATCTACTCTCCTGTTCCCGAGATTTGCACACCGTTATAGTTATTCTAATTATTTTCATGGTTATGGTTAGACTATGATAAACATACAATGTAAAAGATTATATTTTGTGAAATCATAAAAACTACTATAATTATCTTAATTAACGTCGCCAAAGTCAGATATCGTTACACAGCTTGATTTTTAAATCGTAGCGATATCAAAGATGATAATAGTAACTTATTTACAGTTTAAACTTAAAACTCATAATAGTATCGAAATAAGATGAAAAATCATCATAACTCAGCAATGTTGGAAATCCTTAAGTCGAATGATGCTACTCAAATTGTTGATGGATTTGATTACGATTTATGCGTAAGTACGCGGTCGGGCTGATTTACTAGTACACAATAGGGCAGATATCATCTGAGAGATAAATGTATTGTTTATGCGCTGTATACGTGCTACACCTGTATAGTATGTACATGCACCGTACACTACTCTCATGCATGTAACTTGTCTAAGGCCCACACTACTCTCATGCATGTGACTGGTCTAAGGCTCACACTACTCTCATGCATGTGACTGGTCTAAGGCCCACACTACTCTCACGCATGTGACTGGTCTAAGACCCACACTACTCATGCATGTGACTGGTCTAAGGCCCACACTACTCTCATGCATGTGACTGGTCTATGGCCCACACTACTCATGCATGTGACTGGTCTAAGGCCCACACTACTCTCATGCATGTGACTGGTCTAAGACCCTCACTACTCATGCATGTGACTTGTCTAAGGCCCACACTACTCATGCATGTGACTGGTCTATGGCCCACACTACTCATGCATGTGACTGGTCTAAGGCCCACACTACTCTCATGCATGTGACTGGTCTAAGGCTCACACTACTCTCATGCATGTGACTGGTCTAAGGCCCAAACTACTCTCATGCATGTGACTGGTCTAAGGCCCACACTACTCTCATGCATGCGACTGGTCTAAGACCCACACTACTCTCATGCATGTGAGTTGTCTAAGGCCCACACTACTCTCATGCATGTGACTGGTCTAAGGCCCACACTACTCTCATGCATGTGACTGGTCTAAGGCCCACACTACTCATGCATGTGACTGGTCTAAGGCCCACACTACTCATGCATGTGACTGGTCTAAGGCCCACACTACTCTCATGCATGTGACTGGTCTAAGGCCCACACTACTCTCATGCATGTGACTGGTCTAAGGCCCACACTACTCTCATGCATGTGACTGGTCTAAGGCCCTCACTACTCATGCATGTGACTTGTCTAAGGCCCACACTACTCTCATGCATGTGACTGGTCTAAGGCCCTCACTACTCATGCATGTGACTTGTCTAAGGCCCACACTACTCATGCATGTGACTTGTCTAAGGCCCACACTACTCATGCATGTGACTTGTCTAAGGCCCACACTACTCATGCAAGTGACTTGTCTAAGGCCCACACTACTCATGCATGTGACTTGTCTAAGGCCCACACTACTCATGCAAGTTACTTGTCTAAGGCCCACACTACTCATGCATGTGACTTGTCTAAGGCCCACACTACTCATGCAAGTTACTTGTCTAAGGCCCACACTACTCTCATGCATGTGACTGGTGTAAGGCCCACACTACTCTCATGCATGTGACTGGTCTAAGGCCCACACTACTCATGCATGTGACTTGTCTAAGGCCCACACTACTCATGCATGTGACTTGTCTAAGGCCCACACTACTCATGCATGTGACTGGTCTAAGGCCCACACTACTCATGCATGTGACTGGTCTAAGGCCCACACTACTCTCATGCATGTGACTGGTCTAAGGCCCACACTACTCTCATGCATGTGACTGGTCTAAGGCCCTCACTACTCATGCATGTGACTTGTCTAAGGCCCACACTACTCATGCATGTGACTTGTCCAAGGCCCACACTACTCATGCATGTGACTTGTCTAAGGCCCACACTACTCATGCAAGTGACTTGTCTAAGGCCCACACTACTCATGCATGTGACTTGTCTAAGGCCCACACTACTCATGCAAGTTACTTGTCTAAGGCCCACACTACTCATGCATGTGACTTGTCTAAGGCCCACACTACTCATGCAAGTTACTTGTCTAAGGCCCACACTACTCTCATGCATGTGACTGGTGTAAGGCCCACACTACTCTCATGCATGTGACTGGTCTAAGGCCCACACTACTCATGCCTGTGACTTGTCTAAGGCCCACACTACTCATGCAAGTTACTTGTCTAAGGCCCACACTACTCATGCAAGCTACTTGTCTAAGGCCCACACTACTCTCATGCATGTGACTTGTCTAAGGCCCACACTACTCATGCAAGTGACTTGTCTAAGGCCCACACTACTCATGCAAGTGACTTGTCTAAGGCCCACACTACTCATGCATGTGACTTGTCTAAGGCCCACACTACTCATGCAAGTTACTTGTCTAAGGCCCACACTACTCATGCAAGTTACTTGTCTAAGGCCCACACTACTCATGCATGTGACTTGTCTAAGGCCCACACTATTCATGCATGTGACTGGTCTAAGGCCCACACTACTCATGCATGTGACTTATCTAAGGCCCACACTACTCATGCAAGTGACTGGTCTAAGGCCCACACTACTCTCATGCATGTGACTGGTCTAAGGCCCACACTACTCTCATGCATGTGACTGGTCTAAGGCCCACACTACTCTCATGCATGTGACTGGTCTAAGGCCCACACTACTCTCATGCATGTGACTGGTCTAAGGCCCACACTACTCTCATGCATGTGACTGGTCTAAGGCCCACACTGCTCTCATGCATGTGACTGGTCTAAGGCCCACACTACTCTCATGCATGTGACTGGTCTAAAGCCCACACTTCTCTCATGCATGTGACTGGTCTAAGGCCCACACTACTCTCATGCATGTGACTGGTCTAAAGCCCACACTACTCTCATGCATGTGACTGGTGTAAGGCTCACACTACTCATGCAAGTGAGTTGTCTAAGGCCCACACTACTCATGCAAGTGACTTGTCTAAGGACCACACTACTCATGCAAGTGACTTGTCTAAGGCCCACACTACTCATGCAAGTGACTTGTCTAAGGCCCACACTACTCATGCAAGTGACTTGTCTAAGGCCCACACTACTCTCATGCATGTGACTGGTCTAAGGCCCACACTACTCTCATGCATTTGACTGGTCTAAGGCCCACACTACTCTCATGCATGTGACTGGTCTAAGGCCCACACTACTCTCATGCATGTGACTGGTCTAAAGGCCCGGCTACACTATGCGTTTCTTCGTGCAACTCACGCGCGACTCGCCCTAATTTGACGCATGCATGTCGGATGCACGAGTGCTGCATGAACTTCGACGGTGTGCGGTTTTTGACGCGTCTTCTTGAGAAGCAAGCATCTGTGGCGCGTAGTTAGGAGTGAACTACACATCATTTCAGGGTCATCGCCCGACAGCTCTCCCATTTCGCAGTTGTACTTTATCATGGAGTGTTCTATTGTACTTCTGTTTATTGCTTGCGCTTTCTACAACGAGTGATTGGCCACGCGAGCTGGTGCTCCAGCTCAGAGACCAATTTAAAGTAAAGTAATGCATCTGAAACGTCAAAAATTCAACATATAAGAAATAAAGTTATAAGAATTTGCTTACAAAATTATGTTAACATCTCTAGACACTGAGAAGGCATTGATAGTTGATATAACCACTATTATAGAAGTAGCCGCGTCCATCCGTCTGTGTGACTCCCTCTTCTAATCGATAGCTTTGATAGCAACAAGGATATAGCTTAAGAAATACAAGAAATTATTCTACTGCATTATTTTTCTGTGGCGATGAAATTCCCTTTCATTGGATTATGGTATCCAGAATACGCAATCAGCATATTTTTACAAATAGAAATTTTCTTTGAAGCTTTCTCTGTTGAAATTCATCATTTTGCTTTGATATTTCTAATTGATAATGCGAAAAAATGTTTTAAATTCGTTTGACCAGTAACCTGGCTACCACTTAGTATAAAGCCCAAGATTTTGGAACTTGAGTTATCGTTTTCGAAATTGTGATTTCCTTAAAAAGCTCGGAAGAGATAATAGACATTTCAGAATAAAATTTTACCAAGAGAGGCCACCACGGATAGAAATGTTTTCAGGCTCAATTGACATTTTTTTCAGGCTCAATTGACATTTCGAGCTTAGTTTTATGCTTGCTAAACAGAAGACATGTAACTTTTCGTTGTGGTGTAACTCTGTCATTTTGAACTAGTAAAAATAAAATTCACACATTGAAGACACAGTATTTTTAGGCTGAACAAAATGTTCAGCATTTAAAAAAAATCGAAGCAGGTACAGAGGAGGTACAGCGACTGACCCAATCTTGCTATGATATGTTGTCATTTCTTAATGATGGGTAGAGAGACGGCAGTCAACATCAAATTTGCATAGTCAATTAGTCGCTCAGGTAAGTCATGTGTATTATTTATTTGTATATAGAAAATATACAAGTTAAATAATTCTTCCCATTGCATTTGTACCTGAGTGAATAAAACCAAAATCAAAAATGAATACCGTGTATATATTTTTGAAATATATAGCATTTATTTCGAGTAAATCAACCCTGTTTCTTGTTGATTAGATAGCTTAACCCGAAATTAGAATGAAACATAGTTGGGTAGTTATGTCTTTGATTGACTGTAAATTACTTATACATGAAGGAAATAGACAGGTAGCGTGAGTGATTGTCTTTCCTGTTTTTTCTTCCCTATCGCACATGCGATAGCGACTGACCGGAGCGCACGTTTATCGACATCTTTCCTCTCCGGGCTGCGCTGTGCAACTGATGCGGCGTGATGCCGCTGCTCCGCGTAGCGTAGTGTAGCCGCTCTAGCATGCAGGGGGTAAAAAATGCCTGAGGATTGCGCAGTAAAAATCGCATAGTGTAGCCTCGCCTTAAGGCCCACACTACTCTCATGCATGTGACTGGTCTAAAGCCCACACTACTCTCATGCATGTGACTGGTCTAAGGCCCACACTACTCTCATGCATGTGACTGGTCTAAAGCCCACACTACTCTCATGCATGTGACTGGTGTAAGGCCCACACTACTCATGCAAGTGACTTGTCTAAGGCCCACACTACTCATGCAAGTGACTTGTCTAAGGACCACACTACTCATGCAAGTGACTTGTCTAAGGCCCACACTACTCATGCAAGTGACTTGTCTAAGGCCCACACTACTCATGCAAGTGACTTGTCTAAGGCCCACACTACTCTCAGGCATGATAGAGACCCACACTACCCTCAGGCATGATAGAGACCCACACTGCTCTCAAACTATCCTCAACTCTGACTGACTGCCGAGACCGTCGAGCAATATTTCCATCAGACAAATATTCTGCGCTGCTACGCCGCTCTCCCCGAGGACACAATGCTCTTCCGTTTCGCCTGAGAATTGAGCCTTCGTATTTTTGGGAAATTCAGGGCCGTCTCTCAGCAACGGAAAGGAAAAACAAAAGACCACTTTTGCAGCTCCTAGCAATTGCTTTCAAATGCTTCTGAGAGGAGGGGAAATTTGCGATCGTCTCTCGTCCTGCTGAAGAAAAATGCTTCAAAGATTCTGCAATTGGCGAAGGAAAACATTCCAGGCTCCATAGGCGATTGGTTCATTACGGTGCTCTCGTAATGGTTGATGGAGCTTCAGTCTGAGCGCTTGATGTGGTGTAGTTTGAAAGTGGTGAAAGTGAATAGTGAAAATAATGAAATGGTTGATGAAGCATAAGTCTGAGCGCTTGATGTGGTGTAGTTTGAAAATGGTGAAAGTGAATGCTGAAAATAGTGAAATGGTTGATGGAGCTTTAGTCTGAACAGTTGATGTGGTGTAGTTTGAAAATAGTGAAAGAGAATAGTGAAAATATTGAAATGGTTGATGGAGCTTAAGTCTGAGCACTTGATGTGAACAGTTTGAAAATAGTGAAAGTGAATAGTGAAAAAAATGAAATGGTTGATGGAGCTTTAGTCTGAGCGCTTGATGTGGGGCAGTTTGAAAATAGTGAAAGTGGATTGTGAAAATAGTGAAATGGTTGATGAAGCTTTAGTCTGAACCGTTGATGCGGTTTGAAAATAGTGAAAACGTTACAGAATGTACACTTTTGTATTGGCTGAAGCAGGCAATACAAACAAATGTGAACATTTTCAATTTTTATATTATTTTTTGAATTACTGCACTTGTGTGAGTTTCATTCTAGAATAGTTTTTTATTATGAGTGAAAAATTGACGCGATCACCATCATAAATAAAGTTCGTACCGTCAAAAATGAAATTACAGAAATACAACGAATAACCATGAAAAACACCAGAATTAAATTTTTTTCAAATTTGATGTTCTTACTCTACAACTGACTTCATTAGAGTCCTTAAATTCTATAAAATTACTCCTCTGATTTGAAATAATTTCACATCGGGATCTTTTCTAGCTTTCCTTAAAATTTCATGATATCGAAAATTTTACTTTAATGTCGCTTCAAATTTAATTTTTCCCGGTTTTAAAGAATTCTCTGGAATTCCGGTCAGCTCTTGATTTAGCTCTTTTGTGTACTGAAAGATTTTGACCACCGAAAGACTTTGAACACTGAAAGAGTTAAACCTACTTGTTATGTAAAACTTCAACATATAGAAGCCTTTTTTATAAATTGCATCAAACTTTATAAAGAAGATAACAAAGTGTCTGAGACACTTTGGGAGCAGTTTTACGTAGGGGACAGCAAAATTTGGATGCCGGAACATTTTCGTCAGCTTTCTTAGTCCAAAACAGTTCGGTAAAGTGAGGGTGTTTTGGGAAGTTTGGTTCGTTAGCCGAGGGGAGCAGGGAAATCTTGAAAAATGGTCTTTCAGAGCACCTCTTCCTACATTGACGGAAGCAAGTTCCTGAGAGCTGAGCTCCAAACTCAGACTTCAAATTAAAGTTTCGCTAAGTTTTAGCTCCGTCATCCCCCAGAGAGTGTCAGAAGTCGCTCGCCTTGAAAGCACCGCTGCAGTAGTTCCTATCCAAATCTCACTCGTATTAATTAAAGGTCATTTGAAGTTTTGAGGGTCTTCTTCGTGCTGCATCGTGAGAGCAGTCTTGATATCATGCTCCTTTTGTACCATCGCTTCACACTGCACCATCACTTCACTTTGTACTATGACTTCACTTTGTACCATCACTTCACTGTGTACTATGACTTCACTTTGTACCATCACTTCACTGTGTACTATGACTTCACTTTGTACCATCACTTCACTGTGTACTATGACTTCACTTTGTACCATCACTTCACTGTGTACTATGACTTCACTTTGTACCATCACTTCACTGTGTACTATGACTTCACTTTGTACCATCACTTCACTGTGTACTATGACTTCACTTTGTACCATCACTTCACTGTGTACTATGACTTCACTTTGCACCATCACTTCACTGTGTACTATGACTTCACTTTGTACCATCACTTCACTGTGTACTATGACTTCACTTTGTACCATCACTTCACTGTGTACTATGACTTCACTTTGTACCATCACTTCACTGTGTACTATGACTTCACTTTGTACCATCACTTCACTGTGTACTATGACTTCACTTTGTACCATCACTTTACTGTGTACTATGACTTCACTTTGTACCATCACTTCACTTTGTACCATCACTTCACTTTGTACCATCACTTCACTTTGTACCATCACTTCACTTTGTACCATCACTTCACTGTGTACCATCACATCACTTTGTACCATCAATTCACTCTGTACCATCACCTCACTTTTACCATCACTTCACTTTGTACCATCACTTCACTTTGTACCATCACTTCACTTTGTACCATCACTTCAATTAAGGCATTTGAAAATCCAATGTATAAGGTGATATGTATCAGGCTTGAAATTGGAAATAAAGCATCCGTAGATGCCTTCATTATTATTATTATTATTCACTTTGTACCATCACTTCACTTTGTACCATCATACTATTTGAGCGAAAAATCGGTGAGCTTGATGAACATATTTCTATGCCCAGTTGCAACAATCTGTGACATATATACACTTATACAGTTCAAAGAAAAACGTAATTTCAGTGCCTTTTTTTATTTTTTTATTATGATGGTTTCCTCTGATCTAGCACAGCTTGGTTTTCGATACATTTTTCCCTTCAAAGTTTCTCATCACATTCTTCCTTTCAAAATTCGTCATTGTAGTTTTGGTTTCAAAATTTGTGATTACAGTGACAAATTACATTGCTCACCACATTATCATTATGAATGGGAATTTTACTCCATTCATAATGATGATGTGGTGAGCAAGAGTTCATTATACGGCCAGTCATCCCAAGTGTTGCGGTTTTTATTTCCTTAGTGAACCCTTACCTCTGACCTCCTGAACGTCGGGATCAGAGGAGGAAAACTTAGGGATTTCAATTCCATATTACGTTCACAAATCAGTGTGCACTCTTCCATTGAAATGAAATTATTTTATCCATGCAATGAATATGTAATATGAAATTATTGGTACATATTATTGTTACGTTACACCATGTATTATTCTGGTGTCATTTTATAGAGACATATGTGCATATTTATGTGAATATGAGTGTTGCAGCTGTCATCTCATCCTACATACATTGCAACTATATATAATTCTCAAGCTTCCCACTTGAACACGAGGACCCTTTTTCCTCTGGAATTATTTTATCACTTTTGGGCGTGCGTAGTGTGGGAATTCATTAACGTATTTCAAATTTTTTCGTAACGGTTCTAAGAATAGAAACTCAAATTGAAATGTTTATCACCCAACAAAAAAGAGTAAATTTTACAGCTTTAACTAACTACAATCAGAAACTAAAAACATTCTTAAAATTATCACAACCCTAAAAAGTTGGCTAAAATGCACCCCAGCGTTTTAAATGCACATGTCAGAATAATATTTGACGGAGTCAGCTTTAATAATTGAGTGACTAAAATATCCCCGTTCTTGAGGCTGAGCACAAAAAGCAGCCGTAATTCTGGCAGTAAATTTGTGGACGTCGTAGCGCAGGTGCGACGCAATATGTCGCTGGCTCGATACGCAGTCCGGTCACGTGGTCTGGCGCTGCTCAGTATTTATCGCGGTACCCCGCAGCCACTTCTTGACTGCCCGTCTTGCTTTCTAGCTCATTTTGAATTTACTTCGTTCATGCAGGTGTCAGTTCATGTAGCGCCAAGGGAGTCTGTTTGCACCTGGCCTATTTTTGTTACTCATCATTTAGTTCAAAATTGTACGAGTTTTTATTTACATTAGGCGTGACTCGGTAATTTAACAGATATTTGTTGATTCTACACTGAAGCGCTGATAGGTGCTTCAAATGTACAAGAACATTACGTTTTTTTTTTCAACAAAAAATGCTCACTTATTGTATATCCAATTTTATCACTATATTTTATCTCACTCCATATATTGCCGCATGTCATTAATTATTACTATAGTCATTTCTTAATTCAGCTCAAATTGTAAAGATAGCATGAGATTTTTTTTATTGTGATTGGAAGAGTTCAAGTTCGCAATTTAGTACATGCAAATAAAGACTACCTGTTCTGGTGTTCATATTACGCATCACATTGCAGTTCTGCTCAAAATACGTGACGATCACATTTATAGAGCACTGTTTGACACAGATGAGATTTTTGCAATTTTACGTATCTTTTATGTGTTGCTTATCCATTCGTTTGTAATGTAGCGAAACTTTGATGTGAAGTCGTGTTTCATTTACGAAAATCTCTGAGCATGCTTGTACTCTTTGCAAAGTTTATACAGTACAATCGAGTAAATTCCCAGGAATATCGACTTTAAATTGAAAACTGAAAGGTTCAAACCTACTTTTTCACATGTGGATCAGTGTCAAATAATACAAGATGGCGATAAAAACCTTCCTCAATCCTCTTTCTATGCCAAAATAAATTTAAACAATTTAAACAATTTATTAACTACAGGTGATACAGAGATAAAATGTTTCTTAAGTCTAGTACAATGGTCAAATTTGAGTATAGCTACCTGTGGGCCCGAATAAGTTCAGTGACTTCTAGGGCATCCTACCATCAAGGTTAGTCTTAGGAGTACAATAATGTTTAACCTAATTCACTTAAACTAGAGACGCATTAGACTGATCAATGAGATAATTAACTCGAAATTAGATACTTCATATCACAATATAGTTCATATGGACTAGATTTAACAGTATATTCGACAAACGATTCAAGAACAGTCTGAAGATCGGCGAAATTAGCCAAGGCAAATTACATTATTAGGACCAGTTATGTAGGGGACAAGGTTTGACTCTGTGATCTTACACGACTAGTAATCTGATAGGAAGTGAGACTCAAGACTTTTTTTGACTACCTTATAAGAATTACTTTCACGGATCTTCGCAGGTATTGAGTTCCAAGTTTTAGTTCTAACGAAGAGGATACTGTGTTGTGACCGAGCCTTTGAGTAATAAGGAAGCATGAATTTACTTCTATTTCGGGTTAAATGGTCGTGATGACCAGTTTGCGCAGTTAATAGTTGTTTTAGGCTATTGTCGCCATCATTTGTTAATGTTTTGTAAATGAAATTGCAAATGGAGATTTTGTAGAGATCCGAGAGCTTAAGTATTCGTAAATTTTTGAATGAGTCATTTGTGTGAGCATTATATTCTAGATTCTTTACCGCTCTTATGGCTCTTTTTTGCAGGGTAAAAATTTTGTTGGTTTTATTTTTGTCAGTTCCGTGCCATGCTTCTATTCCGTATTGCAAGTATGGTGAAATGAGCGTTCGGTAGAGCATTTGTAAGGCTGTTTCAGGCAGGAAATTTTTAACTTTATTTAAGATTCCGATAGATTTTGATAATTTAGAACTAATATGAGCGATGTGCTCTTTAAAGGTTAGATGTTTGTCTATTATGATGCCGAGGAATTTACTTGAGTTGGTTTCTTCGATTTCACCTTCGCCAATTTGAATGCGTGGGAGAGATATATTTTTCTTGTATGTGAATGTAATATATTTTGTTTTATCGGTATTAAGGCTTATTTTATTAGCTTGAAGCCACAATGAATCCTTATTAAGTTCATTATTTATACGCTCCGCCATCCTAGCGGGATTTTGGTCTGGAAGGACCGCAGAAAGGGTACTGTCATCGGCAAAAAGTATGAATTTGAAGAATGATGTAGATTTAATGATATCATTGATAAAAATTAGAAATAGGAGAGGCCCTAGGACAGATCCTTGTGGAACCCCATGGCTAATTGTCTGTGGGTCTGATTTTGCGTCGTCAATGACAACGTATTGTTTCCGATTTGCTAAGTATGATCTAAACCAATCATGGGCAGCCCCTCGAATGCCATAACAATGTAGTTTCGAGAGTAATACGTTATGGTCCACACAATCGAATGCTTTTCGAAAGTCAAGAAATACGGAGAAAACAAGCTTTCCTTCATCTATATTAGAATAAAGGTATTGCAAATGATTTAATACAGCTTGTGTCGTAGATTTCTTAGAACGAAAACCGTATTGTTTGTCGTAGAGGAAATATTTTTGTTCAAAATACGAATACACTTTTTATACACCACCAAATGATTAAATGATGACCAAATACGTATTCACTTTCCTGGCATGACGAGTCTTTCCTTCGGTCAGACTGACTTCAGTTGCAATAAATCTGCTCAATACTAACGTAGAACTACGGACGAAGTTTGGAACATAGCGTGTTAAGGTAAAATTGAGATTAAATCGTGCATAGCGTTTTGCGGCAAAATTGACGTCGAATTGTGCATAGCGTTTTAGCGTAAAATTGGCATTAAATTGTACATAGCATGTTACAATGAAATTAATGCCAAATTGTGTATAGCGTGCAAGGATAAAATTTATGCTGATTGTGAATAATATGGTACGATAAAATTGATGCTGAATTGTGCATAGCGTGGTACGATAAAATTGACGTTAAATTGCACATGTTACCAGCGTGGACGGCCGCAGCTCCCCCTTACGCACGGCCGACCACTGGCAGGACCCCGCAACGCTGGGCGTGAGGGCGAAATTCAGCCTCGACTTGGAGCCGCCTGGTCTGATCATCAACCCTGTCCAGCTGAGCGACCGCGGGCTGTACCGCTGCAGGGTGGATTTCAGGTCTTCCAGGTCCTGGAACAAGTTGATCCGTCTCACCGTGGTGGGTGAGTAATGGTGGCAGCGGTGGGAATAGTTTTAATGATCGTGTGTGAGTCATGGTGGAAGCGGTGCCATTAGCAGCCATTGAAAATGTTGAGAACAAAGGTTGAATAAATTATCATTGTCGTGTGTGAGTAATGGTGGCAGCGGTGGGATTAGCAGCCTTTGTCGTTGGTGAATGTTCTGACAAAAAAGAGATAAAGTTTCATTGGCGTGTGTGAGTATTGGTGGCGGAAGTGGGATAAGCAACCACTGTTGTGGGTGAGTGTTGGGTCAAAGGTGGTATTAATATTCATGGTCGTAAGGGAGTAATGGTGGCAGCGGTGGGGTGGGCAACCACTGGGAATGTTGAGAACATTATGAGATAATTTATGACTGTCGTTTGTGAGTATTGGTGGCAGCGGTATGATTATTATTATTCATGGTCATCGGTGAGTATTGGAGGCAGCGGTGAGATAAATATTCATTGACGTTGATGCGTATTGGGCAAGAATGGGACAAATATTCATTTTCGTGGGAGAGTATTGAAGGCAGGAGTGGGATCAGGTACGGGAACAGGTGGGGGACAGACGGAAGGACAGGGAACGGGTGAGGACATATTGATCTGACTCAGCGTTGTGGGTGAGTATTGGGTATATTTGGGGTAAGGCTGGAGGAGGTATTGGGTAAGGGAATTCAGAGATGCCAGACTTAGGACAATATGTGTGCGAATCAATATCTTTAAAGATCTCCAGGCTTCATTTAATGAATAAGTACAAGGGAAAATTGATGCTAAGAACCATGATTCTCTTGTTATTGAGAAACATGAAGTCATTACAAAGGTTGAAATATATGGAAAAATATTAACTTAACTATAAATTAAACTTCTCGACACGTCAATGATAAGTCTGTTGAAATCTCTTTTTAATGATGAAGTAGTGATTCTGGTGCTTGAGCTTGCATCAGTTGACGCGTATCTTTTCAGAATGACATCCGTTATGACGATCTACAGGGTGTCCCAAAAAATTGTACTCATCCTTTGACTGACGATTACTCAAGTAATTTTGTTTTTGTTTTAGGCGTAACTGTTTTTTTAGTGCGATATTCGATTTCCTAAAATTGAATATTATTTTATTTGATTTAACTCAATAGACTCGTATCTATCGCAATAAACACCGACACCATGACACAGTTCTGGGCAATCAAAGATGAGCACACGTTTTGTGTCACCCTGTATGAACGAAATAAGCAAACCACGAAACGTGATCGGAGGGAAATAAAATTCGACGGGAATGCTGCCATTTTAATTCGTACTGGCTCAGAAATTCTCATATTTTTGAAGCCTCCGTAAAATAAAGTACGGCATCGATTGAAATTTAAATGCTGCTCGCATTAGCCACGTAAATTTTCAAGTCAACGATAATCCTATACGAACTTAATCATATCCTTAACATGCTTAGATTGATTGTATAACCCACGATTAAAATTTAAATGCTGCTCGCATTAGCCGGGTAAATTTTAAGTGATTGGAAATCCTATACGAACTGAATTATTTCCTTAGTATGATTATATTGATTACTATAGCAAATCATTATTGCTTTCCATATTCAACGAAGAACATGGAATCTTAAGCTCTGAAAATTACATTTTAAAAATCCTATCGTTTCAGCAATATAAGTTAACAATACCGGACAAAAATCCTAAATTGGACGAAGAAAGATTCAGTGTTCCATCAATAATATACTTGAAGTATTAGTTATTACATTCAATCCTTGCGTTCGCAGTACTGTGGAAATAAAAATTATCGTCGAAAAATTATTCGTTTAATTAATGTTTTGTGGTCATGGAAATGTGCGCTTATGAAAAGCAGCAAAATGGTAGCAACGAATTGAATAAAATGTCTCGAATATTTTTCGGTTCGAAAAATTTCAGACACTTCAAAAATTTCTTGGTGGAGAAAACATTAGCTCGGTTTGCTGGAGTTCAATAGGTTGAGAGTCTACAAATTATTCACGGTAAAAATTAAGTTGTTCTGCAGAACAACTTTGAAAATACTCAAAATGATAGAATCATCAGCCTTCATCGAACAGAATTACGTGAGAAAAAGAGTTACTGTTAACTTTTCTAACATATTCCCTGCATTGGTTTGTTAATGGCTCAAAAATTTTCATTCATTTCATACCGTGCTTCAGTTTACTTAAAATTTTGTTGTTATATGCGCTTAAATCTGCATTTAAACCAAAATTAACTGCTTACAGCTACAGATTTTCTCGAGCATCGTGACGTGCCAAGTCGGTGTCACTTAGTTATTGTCATGTGACACATCCGTCACTTGACACATCTGTCACGTGAGCTAGTTTGTTTTGCTGATAAACAAATGCTTGGAATTCCTTCCCTATTACTTCTTATGAAATCCCTTCAACAAATACTTCCGATGGAGCCTTCTCAATATAAATTTCTGATAAAGCTACATCAAAAGCAAACACTTCCAATGCAGTCACCTGAAACAATATTTTGGATGAAGCGTTCTGAAAATTATTTCTAATGAAACCGCAAAGAAGAAATATTTCTGCCAATGCTACATAAAAAATACTTTTCATAGAACAGTAAGAAATATTAATACTTACAGCGAAGCTATTTTAAAACCACTGCTGATGGAACCTCAAAGGATACTCCTGACAAAACTACCCCAAAAATAATTGAGATTGAGCCGAAAAAATTTGGCGACTGGAAAAAATATTTCCGGTGCAATCTCGAAAAAATACTGCTAACAATGCGACCTCAAAAATTCTTCTGAAGGAATCGCGAAAAATACCTGCGACTAGGTCTCAAAAACAAACACTTCTGGTTAAACCGCAAAAAATATTTTAACAAAGCAACCTAAAATAAATTCTGATCAAACTGCAAAAAATACTTTCTATGGGAGCGCAAAAAAATTCTAACAAAAATATCCCAATAAATACATTTGACAAAACTGCAAAAAATTTCAATGGCTCCGCAAAAAATGCTTCCAACAAAGCTACCTAAAAAGATACATCTAATTAAACTGTATAAAATTATATCCTGCGGAACCGTAGAAAATACTTCTAACAAAGCTTTCTTAAATCATAACTCTGGAAGACCTACAAAAAATATTACAAGCGGAATCTTAAAAAATACCTCCAACAAAGCTACCTCAAAAAATGCAGCAGACAAAACTGCAGAAAAATACTTCCTATGGGACCGCCAAAAAATACCTGAGATGAAGCCGCCTCACGAACATACGACTCCAGCCCTGCAATTCCCGATGGCCGTCTCATTCCGACTTCAATAACGTCCAGGAATCGGTGTAGCGTACGCCCAATTCACTGCATGAGAATGTCACTTCTTTTTTTGGCAGGAAAGTTTCACGGTCATTTTAGTGAAATGTTTTGCAATTGGGTCCTGTCACGTGAAAAGCCGACGACGCTCGAGCGCGGCTCAAAAAGTCATTTTGCCGACCGCAGGTGCATTAAGTTTTCCAGCGTCGCAGCTGAGGTCGGCGAAATATCGCTGGAATGACATGACTGGAGTTGGATTCTCTCTGAACCTATCGTTTTTGATCATGAATTATTTTGACACTTTGACCGCAATGGGTGAAACTTAGATATGATATTCAACTGAAAATTGAAGGCAATTGTTGTGAGCAGTTTTAAAAATAGAAAACATTATTTGAAATGGGCCTTTATTTAGCTTTAGTTAAGTATTTATGAAAATTGAGTTTGTGACTGCTGGTCGGTCAGTAGCATTATGAAAATACCCTCGGTGGCTACCAGTGGCTCCCGTTGCGGTCAAACTGTCCAAGTAACTGCTAATACTAAGAACGATGAATAAGGAAACGGAGTGCGCCAATTGTCGACGGAGAAATGTGCTATGGAAAGATTATATCGTTTGTTATAAGCTTGATGTTAAATCATGTAGTGTAAGCGTACAAAAAACAACATACCGGGTTCTGTGAGCGTTAATCTTAAACACCAAGGCTGTGAGGACTAGTTATTGGATGTTTGCACAATTGTAAACAAAAATTATTTGCTCTACAACAACGCAAGTTCTGCCTTAGCACTCAAGTTCATAACGTGACAGTAAATAATGACTAAAGACATGGAATCATTTGGCATCGACCCCTTTGGAATTTCTAAGGAACACTTGAAGTTCCTTATCGTTAGAATGACATTTGAAATAAATAAAAATGAAGTAAAACCATTGACCCTAGTCAAGAATATCGCAAAATTTTCCAGGCTTACTAAACCAAGGAAATATCTTACGAAAAGGATTCTATTCATTATTGTGTAGCTGTGTAAGAGTGCATGAGACCAACATTTATAATAAAACTTGCAATAAAATATAAGCAAATGTTCGCATTTATGTATATATATATATATAAATATATATAGCATTCTGATTAAATTACCATAACTAATAATACGTATCAGTCTCATCCCATTGATCCATAATATTGAAAACCGTTCTCCGCCTATTCTGTATTCACGTCACGTGCTGCAGAACTCCTCGCAATTTGCTGAACTGAAGTTCCTTACCTTCGCATTGACGATAGCCTGTGGCTCCAGGTAGATGGCGTGGCTATGGGTTCCCCTTTAGGGCGCTCGTTGGCCAACTTTTGCGTGTTCTGTGTCGAAAACCTGGTGCTGAGAATCGTGCTTGCACATTTACAGTATACTGATGACACTGTACGGTAGGTACGTAGACGATATGTATCACCAATGCGATATATACAACAAATATTGTACGGTAGATACGGTACGGTAGATGATATGTATGATATACACAGTATACTGATGATATTGAACGGTAGATACATAGACGATTTGTTTGATATATACAGCAGATACATCAGATATTGTACGGTAGAGACGTAGACGATAAGTCCGAAAAATTTCGAATATATGGCGGATAAATGGACGATAGGTACGTCTAATATGTTAGATGCGCAAACGATATGTACGACAAATACAATATATACGGCAAATGTTGTACGGTAGATACGTAGACGATATGCACGAAAGATACGATAAATAACGGTAGATACGATGTGTACGACAGATGCGAGAAATAACGGCAGATATGTACGGTAGAAGCGGCACATATTGTACGGCAAATGAGAGGGCGATATCGACGTAGTCATGGAGACCTTAGGGCAATTGGAAAGTTGAGGAATTGGGTGACGGATAGTTTGGTATTGAGTTTCATGCGTGAGCTACGTATATGGGAATTTTTTATTTCTGGATGTTTTAGTTGAAGCTTCAAGATGAGCTTTTTTTGAGATTCGTGTACGTTAGCTTCCTCCTGCTGGAGGGATCACAAATTATTATTTGGGCTGATTGCAGACATGCAGTATACTGCAGATGCATGGTAGATAAATAGACGATACGTTTGACAAATACAGTATGTACGGCAGATGTTGAACGGTAGATAAGTAGGCGATACGTATGACAAATACAGTATATACGGCAGTTGTTGTACGGTAGATAAGTAGACAATACGTACGACAAATACAGCATATACGGCAGTTGTTGTACGATAGATAAAGTAGAAGATACGTACGACAAATAGAGCATATACGGCAGTTGTACGGTAGATAAGTAGACGATGCGTACGAAAAATACAGTATATACTGCAGTTGCTGTACGGTAGATAAGTAGACAATACGTACGACAAATACAGTATATAGGGCAGTTGTTGTACGGTATATAAGTAGACGATACGTACGACAAATACAGCATATAGGACAGTTGTTCTACGGTAGATAAGTAGACAATACGCACGATAAATACAGCATGTACGGCAGATTTTGTACGGTAGATAAATAGACGATACGTACGACAAATACAGCATAGACGGCAGTTGTTGTACGGTAGATAAGTAGACGATACGTACTGCAAATACAGCATATACGTCTGAAGTGTTTGTAGATCCTTAGACGATATTTAACCCGATTGAACATGATCATGTGATTTTTGGATTCAGCTCATTGACATTATCCAAGTAAGCTTAAAAAACTGAAGCAATTTTGTTGCTGTTGACCGCTGTAATGTTTGTGAGGCTGCGCAACTGCATGGAGAACACGTTATTCATTCTTCATTAAATAGAACGCAGACGAGGTGCAACACCAGGACCAGTTTTCGTTCAGAAATTCTCAAATTTGAACTGTTCATTGTCACTATCAACTTCCGTGATATTCCGATTGACAAAACGATTTAAAACTTTTAAAACTAAATTTTCAGCAGTGAAAATAATCTTGGTACAATGGGCGTCAAATAAAATTACATATCGTATGAAAACAAAGCGCATAAGAATTAACAAAACAGATGAAGTCTTTGAGAAAGTCTCCAAAACTTCAGCTAAGCCGACTGATTCGGACATAACAATCAAAGCCTAAATATTTAGAAAAAACATGAAATCGATGATCATTAAATAGTAAATAATATTTCATATTCCAGAGTTAGTGACAGAGCCAAAGTAATATATCAGTTAAATCTTACATAAGAGAATAGAAGTATCATGGTAAATGTTACATTGACATGACTGGGATGACCCTGGAACAAAGATTAACTGCTCACAAATTTAAAAGTTCAGTTGTTCAATTATTTTTGTATCGTTCATAATAATTATTATTACGGGATTAACTGCTCACAAATTTAAAAGTTCAGTGGTTCAATTATTTTTGTATTGTTCATAATTACGGGATTAACTGCTCACAAATTTAAAAGTTCAGTTGTTCAATTATTTTTGTATCGTTCATAATTACGGACGACTGTCTAACGAAGGACTACATTAAAATAGAAAATGATATTTAGTTAATTTAAAAAATATATTCAAATAATAAAAGCTTTACACATTCACGAACTTGAGCCTTCGTCAACGAAAATACAAAAGATTTTTGCCCTAAAATTACACAACAGCACTGCTGCTTAGACGGTTGCAAGCTTCAGCTCGATCGTCCATTTCGCCTTTATCTCTGGTGGCGTCAACATGTCGTTGTTGCGCGATGTTATTTCGCCAAGTCATCTTGTGTTGTGGTTTCTAGCAGTTGTGCAGTGTTATTTTGCTTAGTCATCTCTTGTTGTAATTGCCTGTTTCTGTTAGGCGATATTATTTTCACGAATGTTTGAATTCACTTGAATTTTTCCCTTAGCTACCCACTTGAAATTGATCCTGTCGATCATGTTTAATTTTTGAAGATCGATCTTAATGATTTACGTAAACAGAAATTTGCAATTCTAGCACCATACCAAACCAACGTAAGCTGAGAGCGTACGTACATGCGTAAACATTTAGCTCAAGACGGCTTAGATCAACACAAATCTCCAATTCCCACACCAACCCAAACAAACGTGGACTGAAGGCGTGCGTACATGCGTACGTATTTAATTTAAGGCCAACATAGGCCTACCAAGCCTGCATTTGACTGGCCGAGAGCCAGCCGTCGTCGCTCTCTGGATTTGGTCCAAACGGCGCCGGCGTAGACGACTTGCAATTAAACACGGCTCAGAAATACGGCGGCGGCATTCCTTGCAATACGGTGCTTTTAGCGGTATTGTGCCTGCTGTCAGAGCCCCTCACCTTATTGTGCCTGCAGTCACAGCCCCTCACCGTATTGTGCCTGCTGTCATAGCCCCTCACCGTATTGTGCCTGCTGTCAGAGCCCCTCACCGTATTGTGCCTCCTGTCATAGCCCCTAACCGTATTGTGCCTGCTGTCAGAGCCCCTCACCGTATTGTGCCTGCTGTCAGAGCCCCTCACCGTATTGTGCCTGCTGTCAGAGCCCCTCACCGTATTGTGCCTGCTGTCAGAGCCCCTCACCGTATTGTGCCTGCTGTCATGGCCCCTCACCGTATTGTGCCTGCTGTCATGGCCCCTCACCGTATTGTGCCTCCTGTCAGATAGCACCCTTCATTGTATTAATTGAATAATTGTTTCTGTTCATGGGTTTGTTAATTGAAATCATTATATGTTGTTAATGGTGTGATTACAAGGCTGCTCCTCAAATCCTCAAGCAGTTCTCTGAGTGCCTTAGGTAACTCAAGTCTTAAAGGCACCCCGAAAGTCCTCTAGGCAACTGTTCGAAGCACAACCGAAAGTCCTGAATGCAACATTTAAAGTCTAGTTGGCAGTTCCGTACGCTTGATGAAAACTCCTACACTCCCGAAGGTACCTCCTTAAGTTCTGATGACTTATATTAGGGCTTGACGTAACTCCTAGAAACGCCCGGCCAACTTTTCAATATCTTTATTGATAGAGGTAATCGGGTTGTTCAGGTGGTTTTCAGCTCCTTAACTTAAGGAGAGATTCCTTAACTTAAGGAGAGGCATCTAAACTTAAGGATTAGGTGAATAGGTTCATGGAGTAGTGGAGTCCCCTTCTTCCCGCTTCACCCGTCGTCTCCCAATACTTTTACTGTCACTGGCTGCGGTCTGGTGAAAATCGCGCGGGTACCGAACTGGAATCGAACCAGGATCTTTCTAGATCAAAGTCAGATGCTCTATCGCAAGCGCTACGGAGACACCACAAATATTAGAAGCAACTCTTCAAGTCATAAAAAGCAGTTTCTCTAAGTCTCGAAGGCTGTTCCTTAAGTCCTCAAGGTTACTCTCAAGTCCTAAAGGTACCTCTTTAAGTCATAAAGAGACTTTCTTAAGTCTCTAAGGAAACTCCTAAAGACCTAAAGGCAACTCCTTAAGTCCTGAAGGCACCTCCGTAAGTCCCAGAGACAAGCGAGGCAGTGCAGCTCATCGGAAATAATTAGGCAGCTCAGGAAATGATCCCTTGTAAGGCGGCGGTTTTTTGAAGAAGCCATCGACGACTCCGTCCCGAGTGCTGGCCACTGATCGTAAACGTGCGGATAATTGCTTTAGGTCACTTCCAGATGTACTTTTTTCGGGGTAAAATGAGTGATTCTCACCCCATATTTGAGAGGATGTCCGTTTTTCAGGCGCCATCTCAAAATTGCACACGGTAGTTGTGAGTGAGTGTATGTTGTGTGTGTGAGTGTATGTGTGTGTAGTCACGTGATGTCAGTCTCGCTTGATCCAATGCAATTCGTTAGCAGGTAATTTGTCAGCATCGTTTGAATGAGCGTTCGGCTTTGAATTTTTGTGTAAATAACGAATTCTTAAATTATACTTTTTAATGTAAAATTGTTAGAACGCTTGTTACATATAAACAGTTTTTACAATGCTGCCAGTTATCGGAAGAGCTTATATAAAAGTGAATAAAGGAGTTCCTAGAGCTACATTAGTTCATGTAACAGATCCTATTTAGATCAATGCATGTTATCCAAAAAGTTTCTAGATCAAAGCCATTTGATCGAAAATTTCCATAAATAACAGGAATTAATGCACCGAAGTTAGCAAAATAAGTGTAAAAATTCCAGGAAACTACACTAGTTAATGGCCACATACGTAAAATTAAGCAAGTTGATGTGAAAAATTTACGAAGCGACACCACTCAAGGGAACAGTACCTACAGCTGCTGTACACCACTCAAGGTAACAGTACCTACAGCTGCTGTACACCACTCAAGGTAACAGTACCTACAGCTGCTGTACACCACTCAAGGTAACAGTACCTACACCTGCTGTACACCACTCAAGGTAATAGTACCTACAGCTGCTGTACACCACTCAAGGTAACAGTACCTACAGCTGCTGTACACCACTCAAGGTAATAGTACCTACAGCTGCTGTACACCACTCAAGGTAATAGTACCTACAGCTGCTGTACACCACTCAAGGTAACAGTACCTACAGCTGCTGTACACCACTCAAGGTAATAGTACCAACAGCTGCTGTACACTACTCAAGGTAACAGTACCTACAGCTGCTGTACACCACTCAAGGCACCAGTACCTACAGCTGCTGTACACCACTCAAGGTAATAGTACCTACAGCTGCTGTACACCACTCAACGCACCAGTACCTACAGCTGCTGTACACCACTCAAGGTAATAGTACCTACAGCTGTTGTACACCACTCAAGGTAACAGTACCTACAGCTGCTGTACACCACTCAAGGTAACAGTACCTACAGCTGCTGTACACCACTCAAGGTAACAGTACCTACAGCTGCTGTACACCACTCAAGGTAATAGTACCTACAGCTGCTGTACACCACTCAAGGTAACAGTACCTACAGCTGCTGTACACCACTCAAGGTAACAGTACCTACAGCTGCTGTACACCACACAACGCAACAGTACCTACAGCTGCTTTACACCACTCAAGGTAACAGTACCTACAGCTGCTGTACACCACTCAAGGTAACAGTACCTACAGCTGCTGTACACCACACAACGCAACAGTACCTACAGCTGCTGTACGCCACTCAAGGTAACAGTACCTACAGCTGCTGTACACCACTCAAGGTAACAGTACCTACAGCTGCTGTGCACCACACAACGCAACAGTACCTATAGCTGCTGTACACCACACAACGCAACAGTACCTACAGCTGCTGTACACCGCTCAACGCACCAGTACCTACAGCTGCTGTACACCACTCAAGGTAACAGTACCTACAGCTGCTGTACACCACTCAAGGTAACAGTACCTACAGCTGCTGTACACCGCTCAACGCACCAGTACCTACATCTGCTGTACACCACTCAAGGTAACAGTACCTACAGCTGCTGTACACCGCTCAACGCACCAGTACCTACAGCTGCTGTGCACCGCTCAAGGTAACAGTACCTACAGCTGCTGAACACCACTCAAGGTAACAGTACCTACAGCTGCTGTACACCGCTCAACGCACCAGTACCTACAGCTGCTGTACACCGCTCAAGGTAACAGTACCTACAGCTGCTGTACACCACTCAACGCACCAGTACCTACAGCTGCTGTACACCGCTCAAGGTAACAGTACCTACAGCTGCTGTACACCACTCGAGGTAACAGTACCTACAGCTGCTGTACACCACTCAACGCACCAGTTCCTACAGCTGCTGTACACCGCTCAAGGTAACAGTACCTACAGCTGCTGTACACCACTCAACGCACCAGTACCTACAGCTGCTGTACACCGCTCAAGGTAACAGTACCTACAGCTCCTGTACACCACTCAAGGTAACAGTACCTGCAGCTGCTGTATACCACACAACGCAACAGTACCTACAGCTGCTGTACACCACTCAAGGTAACAGTATCTACAGCTGCCGTACACCACACAAAGCAACAGTACCTACAGCTGCTGTACACCACACAACGTAACAGTACCTACAGCTGCTGTACACCACTCAAGGTAACAGTACCTACAGCTGCTGTACACCGCTCAACGCACCAGTACCTACAGCTGCTGTACACCACACAACGCAACAGTACCTTCAGTTGCTGTACACCACTCAAGGTAACAGTACCTACAGCTGCTGTACACCACACAACGCAACAGTACCTACAGCTGCTGTATACCACACAACGCAACAGTACCTACAGCTGCTGTACACCGCTCAACGCACCAGTACCTACAGCTGCTGTACACCACTCAAGGTAACAGTACCTACAGCTGCTGTACACTGCTCAACGCAACAGTACCTACAGCTGCTGTACACCACTCAAGGTAACAGTACCTACAGCTGCTGTACACCGCTCAACGCACCAGTACCTACAGCTGCTGTACACCACTCAAGGTAACAGTACCTACAGCTGCTGTACACCACTCAAGGTAACAGTACCTACTGCTGCTGTACACCGCTCAACGCACCAGTACCTACAGCTGCTGTACAACGCTCAAGGTAACAGTACCTACAGCTGCTGTACACCACTCAACGCACCAGTACCTACAGCTGCTGTACACCGCTCAAGGTAACAGTACCTACAGCTGCTGTACACCACTCAAGGTAACAGTACCTACAGCTGCTGTACACCACTCAACGCACCAGTACCTACAGCTGCTGTACACCGCTCAAGGTAACAGTACCTACAGCTGCTGTACACCACTCAACGCACCAGTACCTACAGCTGCTGTACACCGCTCAAGGTAACAGTACCTACAGCTGCTGTACACCACTCAAGGTAACAGTACCTACAGCTGCTGTACACCACTCAAGGTAACAGTACCTACAGCTGCTGTACACCACTCAACGCACCAGTAAATACAGCTGCTGTACACCGCCCAAGGTAACAGTACCTACAGCTGCTGTATACCACTCAACGCACCAGTACCTACAGCTGATGTACACAGCTCAAGGTAACAGTACCTACAGCTGCTGTACACCACTCAACGCACCAGTACCTACAGCCGCAGTACACCGCTCAAGGTAACAGTAGCTACAGCTGCTGTACACCACTCAAGGTAACAGTACCTACAGCTGCTGTACACCACTCAAGGTAACAGTACCAACAGCTGCTGTACACCACTCAACGCACCAGTACCTACAGCTGCTGTACACCACTCAAGGAAACAGTACCTACAGCTGCTGTTCACCACTCAAGGTAACAGTACCTACAGCTGCTGTACACAACTCAAGATAACAGTACCTACAGCTGCTGTACACCACTCAACGCAACAGTACCTACAGCTGCTGTACACCACACAACGCAACAGTACCTACAGCTGCGTATACCACACAACGCAACAGTACCTGCAGCTGCTGTATACCACACAACGCAACAGTACCTACAGCTGCTCTACACCACTCAAGGGAACAGTACCTACAGCTGCTGTACACCACACAACGCAACATTACCTACAGCTGCTGTGCACCACACAACGTAACAGTACCTACAGCTGCTGTACACCACTCAAGGTAACAGTACCTACAGCTGCTGTACACCTCTCAACGCACCAGTACCTACAGCTGCTGTACACCACTCAAGGTAACAGTACCTACAGCTGCTGTACACCTCTCAACGCACCAGTACCTACAGCTGCTGTACACCACACAACGCAACAGTACCTACAGCTGCTGTACACCACTCAAGGTAACAGTACATACAGCTGCTGTACACCACACAACGCATCAGTACCTACAGCTGTTGTACACCAAACAACGCAACAGTACCCACAGCTGCTGTACACCGCTCAACGCACCAGTACCTACAGCTGCTGTACACCACTCAAGGTAACAGTACCTACAGCTGCTGTACACTTCTCAACGCACCAGTACCTATAGCGGCTGTACACCACTCAAGGTAACAGTACCTACAGCTGCTGTACACCGCTCAACGCACCAGTACCTACAGCTGCTGTACACCGCTCAAGGTAACAGTACCTACAGCTGCTGTACACCACTCAAGGTAACAGTACCTACAGCTGCTGTACACCGCTAAACGCACCAGTACCTACAGCTGCTGTACACCGCTCAAGGTAACAGTACCTACAGCTGCTGTACACCACTCAACGCACCAGTACCTACAGCTGCTGTACACCGCTCAAGGTAACAGTACCTACAGCTGCTGTACACCACTCAAGGTAACAGTACCTACAGCTGCTGTACACCACTCAACGCACCAGTACCTACAGCTGCTGTACACCGCTCAAGGTAACAGTACCTACAGCTGCTGTACACCACTCAACGCACCAGTACCTACAGCTGCTGTACATCGCTCAAGGTAACAGTACCTACAGCTGCTGTACACCACTCAAGGTAACAGTACCTACAGCTGCTGTACACCACTCAAGGTAACAGTACCTACAGCTGCTGTACACCACTCAACGCACCAGTAAATACAGCTGCTGTACACCGCCCAAGGTAACAGTACCTACAGCTGCTGTACACCACTCAACGCACCAGTACCTACAGCTGATGTACACAGCTCAAGGTAACAGTACCTACAGCTGCTGTACACCACTCAACGCACCAGTACCTACAGCCGCAGTACACCGCTCAAGGTAACAGTACCTACAGCTGCTGTACACCACTCAAGGTAACAGTACCTACAGCTGCTGTACACCACTCAAGGTAACAGTACCTACAGCTGCTGTACACCACTCAACGCACCAGTACCTACAGCTGCTGTACACCGCTCAAGGTAACAGTACCTACAACTGCTGTACACCACTCAACGCACCAGTACCTACAGCTGCTGTACACCGCTCAAGGTAACAGTACCTACAGCTGCTCTACACCACTCAAGGTAACAGTACCTACACCTGCTGTACACCACTCAAGGTAACAGTACCTACAGCTGCTGAACACCGCTCAAGGTAACAGTACCTACAGCTGCTGTACGCCACTCAAGGGAACAGTACCTACAGCTGCTGTACACCACACAACGCAACATTACCTACAGCTGCTGTGCACCACACAACGTAACAGTACCTACAGCTGCTGTACACCACTCAAGGTAACAGTACCTACAGCTGCTGTACACCTCTCAACGCACCAGTACCTACAGCTGCTGTACACCACTCAAGGTAACAGTACCTACAGCTGCTGTACACCTCTCAACGCACCAGTACCTACAGCTGCTGTACACCACACAACGCAACAGTACCTACAGCTGCTGTACACCACTCAAGGTAACAGTACATACAGCTGCTGTACACCACACAACGCATCAGTACCTACAGCTGTTGTACACCAAACAACGCAACAGTACCCACAGCTGCTGTACACCGCTCAACGCACCAGTACCTACAGCTGCTGTACACCACTCAAGGTAACAGTACCTACAGCTGCTGTACACTTCTCAACGCACCAGTACCTATAGCGGCTGTACACCACTCAAGGTAACAGTACCTACAGCTGCTGTACACCGCTCAACGCACCAGTACCTACAGCTGCTGTACACCGCTCAAGGTAACAGTACCTACAGCTGCTGTACACCACTCAAGGTAACAGTACCTACAGCTGCTGTACACCGCTAAACGCACCAGTACCTACAGCTGCTGTACACCGCTCAAGGTAACAGTACCTACAGCTGCTGTACACCACTCAACGCACCAGTACCTACAGCTGCTGTACACCGCTCAAGGTAACAGTACCTACAGCTGCTGTACACCACTCAAGGTAACAGTACCTACAGCTGCTGTACACCACTCAACGCACCAGTACCTACAGCTGCTGTACACCGCTCAAGGTAACAGTACCTACAGCTGCTGTACACCACTCAACGCACCAGTACCTACAGCTGCTGTACATCGCTCAAGGTAACAGTACCTACAGCTGCTGTACACCACTCAAGGTAACAGTACCTACAGCTGCTGTACACCACTCAAGGTAACAGTACCTACAGCTGCTGTACACCACTCAACGCACCAGTAAATACAGCTGCTGTACACCGCCCAAGGTAACAGTACCTACAGCTGCTGTACACCACTCAACGCACCAGTACCTACAGCTGATGTACACAGCTCAAGGTAACAGTACCTACAGCTGCTGTACACCACTCAACGCACCAGTACCTACAGCCGCAGTACACCGCTCAAGGTAACAGTACCTACAGCTGCTGTACACCACTCAAGGTAACAGTACCTACAGCTGCTGTACACCACTCAAGGTAACAGTACCTACAGCTGCTGTACACCACTCAACGCACCAGTACCTACAGCTGCTGTACACCGCTCAAGGTAACAGTACCTACAACTGCTGTACACCACTCAACGCACCAGTACCTACAGCTGCTGTACACCGCTCAAGGTAACAGTACCTACAGCTGCTCTACACCACTCAAGGTAACAGTACCTACACCTGCTGTACACCACTCAAGGTAACAGTACCTACAGCTGCTGAACACCGCTCAAGGTAACAGTACCTACAGCTGCTGTACGCCACTCAAGGTAACAGTACCTTCAGCTGCAGTACACCGCTCAACGCAACAGTACCTACAGCTGCAGTACACCGCTCAAGGTAACAGTACCTAAAGCTGCTGTATACCACACTACGCAACAGTACCTACAGCTGCAGTACACCGCTCAAGGTAACAGTACCTACAACTGCTCTACACCACTCAAGGTAACAGTACCTACAGCTGCAGTACACCGCTCAACGCAACAGTACCTACAGCTGCAGTACACCGCTCAAGGTAACAGTACCTAAAGCTGCTGTATACCACACAGCGCAACAGTACCTACAGCTGCAGTACACCGCTCAAGGTAACAGTACCTACAACTGCTGTACACCACTCAACGCAACAGTACCTACAGCTGCTGTACACCACTCAATGCAACAGTACCTACAGCTGCTGTACACAACACAACGCAACAGTACCTACTGCTGCTGTACACCACACAACGCAACAGTACCTACAGCTGCTGTATACCACACAACGCAACAGTACCTACAGCTGCTGTACACCACTCAACGCAACAGCACCTACAGCTGCTGTACACCACACAACGCAACAGTACCTACAGCTGCTGTACACCACACAACGCAACAGTACCTACAGCTGCTGTATACCACACAACGCAACAGTACCTACAGCTGCTGTACACCACTCAAGGTAACAGTACCTACAGCTGCTGTATACCACACAACGCAACAGTACCTACAGCTGCTGTATACCACACAACGCAACAGTACCTACAGCTGCTGTATACCACACAACGCAACAGTACCTACAGCTGCTGTACACCACTCAAGGTAACAGTACCTACAGCTGCTGTATACCACACAACGCAACAGTACCTACAGCTGCTGTATACCACACAACGCAACAGTACCTACAGCTGCTGTACACCACTCAAGGTAACAGTACCTACAGCTGCTGTATACCACACAACGCAACAGTACCTACAGCTGCTGTATACCACACAACGCAACAGTACCTACAGCTGCTGTACACCACACAACGCAACAGTAGCTACAGTTGCTGTACACCACACAACGCAACAGTAGCTACAGTTGCTGTACACCACTCAAGGTAACAGTACCTACAGCTGCTGTATACCACACAACGCAACAGTACCTACAGCTGCTGTACACCACTCAAGGTAACAGTACCTACAGCTGCTGTATACCACACAACGCAACAGTACCTACAGCTGCTGTATACCACACAACGCAACAGTACCTACAGCTGCTGTACACCACACAACGCAACAGTACCTACAGCTGCTGTATACCACACAACGCAACAGTA
The DNA here is from genome assembly GCA_030386875.1 of Morinoia aosen. NCBI lineage: Eukaryota > Metazoa > Arthropoda > Malacostraca > Amphipoda > Talitridae > Morinoia > Morinoia aosen. The sequence continues at coordinate 54,470,144 of CM059558.1, forward strand.
CCTACAGCTGCTGTATACCACACAACGCAACAGTACCTACAGCTGCTGTATACCACACAACGCAACAGTACCTACAGCTGCTGTACACCACACAACGCAACAGTTCTTGCAGCTGCTGTACACCACATAACGCAACAGTACCTACAGCTGCTGTACACCACACAACGCAACAGTAGCTACAGTTGCTGTACACCACACAACGCAACAGTAGCTACAGTTGCTGTACACCACACAACGCAACAGTAGCTACAGCTGCTGTACACCACATAACGCAACAGTACCTACAGCTGCTGTACACCACACAACGCAACAGTACCTACAGCTGCTGTACACCACACAACGCAACAGTACCTACAGCTGCTGTACACCACACAACGCAACAGTAGCTACAGTTGCTGTACACCACTCAACGTAAGAATACATTGAGCTGCTGTACACCACACAACGCAACAGTAGCTACAGTTGCTGTACACCACTCAACGTAAGAATACATTGAGCTGCTCTAGCTAATGCAAAAGAGCAAGAGAATTAAAGTGAAGCCGAATTAATATCTTCTTGCTTTCGTCGGGCCGCAGATGAATATAAAACATGCAGATGCATGCAACGGGGCAGAGGTGATCTACAGTTATTACCCTCGTCTCTGCAGTGCATTACCCTCGTTTCTGTAGTGCATTACCCTCGTTTCTGTAGTGCATTACCCTCGTCTCTGCAGTGCATTACCCTCATCTCTGCAGTGCATTACCCTCGTCTCTGCAGTGCATTACCCTCATCTCTGCAGTGCATTACCCTCATCTCAACAGTGCATTACCCTCGTTTCTGCAGTGCACTACCCTCGTTTCTGCAGTCATAACCCTCGTCTCTGCAGTGCATTACCCTCATCTCTGCAGTGCATTACCCTCATCTCTGCCGTGAATTACCCACATCATGGCATGGCATTAACTTTCACAGCGGCTCACTACCCCATCAGCCCCTCACTGCCCCATCAGCCCCTCACTGCCCCATCAGCCCCTCACTGCCCCATCAGCCCCTCAGTACCCCATCAGCATCTCACTGCCCCATCAGCCCCTCACTGCCCCATCAGCCCTTCACTGCCCCATCAGCCCCTCACTGCCCCATCAGCCCCTCACTGCCCCATCAGCCCCTCACTGCCCCATCAGACCCTCACTACCCCATCAGCCCCTCACTGCCCCATCAGCCCCTCACTGCCCCATAAGCCCCTCACTGCCCCATCAGCCCCTCACTGCCCCATCAGCTCCTCACTGCCCCATCAGCCCCTCACTGCTCCATCAGCCCCGCACTGCCCCATCTGCCTCTCACTGCCCCTCACTGCCCCATCAGCCCCTCACTGCCCCATCAGCCCCTCACTGCCCCATCAGCCCCTCACTGCCCCATCAGCCCCTCACTGCCCATCAGTCCCTCACTGCTCCATCAGCCCGTCACTGCACCATCAGCCCCTCATTGCCCATCAGCCCCTCACTGCCCCATCAGCCCCTCACTGCCCCATCAGCCCCTCACTGCCCCATCAGCTCCTGACTGCCCATCAGCCCCTCACTGCCCATCAGCCCCTCCCTGCCCATCAGTCCCTCACTGCTCCATCAGCCCCTCACTTCCCCATCAGCCCCTCACTGCCCATCAGTCCCTCACTGCCCATCAGTCCCTCACTGCTTCATCAGCCCCTCACTGCTCCATCAGCCCCTCACTGCCCCATCAGCCCCTCACTGCCCATCAGTCGCTCACTTCCCATCAGTCCCTCACTGCCCCATCAGCCCCTCACTGCCCCATCAGCCCCTCACTGCCCATCAGCCCCTCACTGCCCATCAGCCCCTCCCTGCCCATCAGTCACTCACTGCCCCATCAGCCCCTCACTGCCCCATCAGCCCCTCACTGCCCGTCAGTCCCTCACTGCTCCATCAGCCCGTCACTGCACCATCAGCCCCTCACTGCCCTATCAGCCCCTCACTGCCCCATCAGACCCTCACTGCCCATCAGTCCTCACTGCACCATCAGTCCCTCACTGCCCCATCAGCCCCTCACTGCCTCGTCAGCCTCTCACTGACCCTCACTGCCACATCAGCCCCTCACTGCCCCATCAGCCCCTCACTACCCCATCAGCCTCTCACTGCCCCTCACTGCCCCATCAGTCCCTCACTGCCCCATCAGCACCTCACTGCCCCATCAGCCCCGCACTGCCCCATCAGCCACTCACTGCCCCATCAGCCCCTCACTGCCCCATCAGCCCCTCACTGCTCATCAGCCCCTCACTGCCCATCAGCCCCTCACTGCTCCATCAGCCCCTCACTGCCCCATTAGCCCCTCACTGCCCCATCAGCCCCTCACTGCCCATCAGCCCTCACTGCACCATCAGTCCCTCACTGCCCCATCAGCCCCTCACTGCCCAATCAGCCCCTCACTGCCCCATCAGCCCCTCACTGCCCCATCAGCCCCGCACTGCCCCATCAGCCCTCACTGCCCCATCAGCCCCTCACTGCCCCATCAGCCCCTCGCTGCCCCATCAGCCCCTCACTGCTCCATCAGCCCCTCACTGCTCCATCAGCCAATCACTGCCCCATCAGCCCCTCACTGCTTTCTCAGCCCCTCACTGCTCCATCAGCCCCTCACTGCCCCATCAGCCCTCACTGCCCCATCAGCCCTCACTATCCCATCAGCCCCTCACTGCCCCCATCAGCTCCTCACTGCCCCATCAGCCCCTCACTGCCCCATCAGCCCCTCACTGCTCCATCAGTCCCTCACTGCCCCATCAGCCTCTCACTGCACCATCAGCCCTTCACAGCCCCATTAGCCCCTCACTACCCCTCTCTGCCTCATTGACCAGGCAATTGAATACCACTCGCCTCAATAAGCGGGTTTTGGTTGGAATAATGATTGACTTACACACTTATGAGCACGCCGTCAATATCGGATAGTGCCTCATGTGGCCGCTGGAGCGCAGATCGACCGTGGGCTGCGTAGGGAGCATAGGGAGCAGAGGGAGCAGAGGGAGCAGAGGGAGCAGAGGGAGCAGAGGGAACAGAGGGAGCAGAGGGAGCAGAGGGAGCAGAGGGAGCAGAGGGAGCAGAGGGAGCAGAGGGAGCAGAGGGAGCAGAGGGAGCAGAGGGAGCAGAGGGAGCAGAGGGAACAGAGGGAGCAGAGGGAGCAGAGGGAGCAGAGGGAGCAGAGGGAGCAGAGGGAGCAGAGGGAGCAGATGGAGCAGAGGGTACGGCGCTTCCATATGTAATCTGTCAGGTTCCTGACCAGGAGGGCCTGCATATCAAATCAAATTCAGCATTTTTTTGGCTGAAATGGTCAAATTTGGCATTTTCTAGGCTTAAATGATCGAATATTTCTCGTACGACGGCAAAATAATCAAATTTGTACTCCTAGAGGCCCCAAAATTTAAGTTTAGCTTTTTGGAGCCAAAGTAATCAAATTTTGCCATCTTAGGACGAGGTGATCAAATACAGCCTTTTTCGAGTTCAAAATGGTCAATTCAGCCTTTTGGTGCTAAAATCATCAAATCTATCATAATCAAATATGAATCAAATATTAAACAAACATATATGAATCATATATATCTTAATCATAATAATCATCAAATCTGATGAAAATATAACAAAATGTAGACTATTTTAAATTCAAAATCGTCAAATTCAGCCTTATTAGGTCCAAAATGATCAAATTTTGATTTATGAAGCTTGAAGCGTAGACATAATATCACAATGCAAATGGCGACCTGGCAAAGCGACGAATTTCTTTGTTGGCGCTTCTGCCCTTTTTTCTGACCAGAATAACAAAATTTTGGCTTTTCTAGAATACAACGTAGACACAAGATTACATCGGAACTGAAAATCCTGAGAACTTGACAGACGCTATGCAGTTTTTGGCGCAAATAGTAAAATTTGGATACTCATGAAGATAATGTAGCCATAATATAATATAAGTCATATATAATATATAATGTAGCCAAATATAATATATAAATAATTTATAATATGTAACCAATATAATGTAGCCATGAGACCAACATCTGGCAACCCCGCAAAGTTGCCAGACGTTATGTAATACTCATGGCAAGTCTAATTTTAATTAGACTCGCAAGTTTTAATTAGAATCATCAGAGTCTAAATTTTAAATGATCTGTATATCAATAATTTTTTATTGAATTGTGAAATATTTTAATTATTTATATTTCCTAAAGACCTGATACGCCGCGTTTGGAGCTCCTACTTAGCGTACGTCCGTAAGCCCAACTTATCGTTGGTGGAAAAATTGCAACTTAACGTAAGTGGATAAATCCCAACTCACTGCCCATACGTGAATAAATCCCAACTTAACGAACATTGGTAAATCCCAACTTAGCGTAGGTGGGAAAATTTCAACTTAGCGTACGGGGAAAATCCCAACTTAACGTACATCCCAACTTAGCATACGTTAGTAAATCCCAACTTAGCGCACGTTGATAAGTCGTAACTTAGCGTACGTTGGAAAATCCCAACTTTTCGTACGTTGGTAAATCCCATCTTAGCGTACGTTGGTGAATCCTAACATAGTGTACGTTGGTAAATCCCAACTTAGCGGATGTTGGTAAATCCCAACTTAGCGTACGTTGGTAAATCCCAACTTAGCGTACGTTGGTAAATCCTAATTCAACTTACGTTGGTAAATCCCGACTTAGAGTACGGTGGAAAATCCTAACTTAGCGTACAGGGCAAATACGATGCCTAATCATTTCGATCAGCAGAGTTTCGTTCCAAAGACCATCCCAAAACTAAAATGATCGTCCATAAATGCGTCGGCAAATCCAGTAACTTTTTGTGCTTTCCTTGCAGCAGAAGTTCCTGGCCAGAAAATCCAGATAATCGCCGGATCAAAGGAACCCAAAAAGCGCGGAAAAAAGTGGGAGAAGACACCCAATAAAAAGGGTGGGCCTTTTTGGCTCTGACGCTGATTTATCAAACGAAGTTTTCACAGTTTTGGGCGCATAAAAGCTCTTACTTATGCGGTGGAAGTGAGAGGGCGGGTGAATGGGAGAACCTCTCCCTTATTTCTCAGTTCCAGAACAATGGGGGTTACATTATGGTTACATTAAGACGTGAGCCACTGGTGGTACACGGAGGAAATTTTCATAAGGTTGCTGACCGACCAGTAGTCACAAACTCAATTTTCATAAATATTTAATTAAAGCTACATGAAGGCACGACCCAGTTCATGTTTGTTATTTTCAGCTTCGCTTGCTACAGTTGACTTTAAATTTGAGTTTAATATGAAACTTCAGTTTTTTCTGCCGCAGTCAAAGTGTTGAATAAGACGCAGTAGGCCTCAACATCGCATAATATCTCTTGCGAACGATACACATGAAATTTTTCTTCACTAACTAAAGGTTAAATTCTTCTATTTTTTCCTTTTGAGAACAAATGATATGAAATTTCGCTCATTAGTAAAAGTTTTTTTCATATATTAAATGTCACTCACATAGAGTAGGCTTTAGAATCGCATATTTTTTCTATTGTAAACAAATGGTGTGAAGTTTTGCATATTAGTAAAAGGTTGATTATAATCTAACTTTTTCGTTGTTGCGCGTACAGTTTGCTGCACCCATTGCAGAATCTCTACAAGGAGGCTAAAAGCATAGATGCCCGGCGAAAAAGTTATAGTAGGTAGGTTTTAACATCATCTATTTATCCTTGTGACAGACAAGCAATTATTTTGTTATACTCTTTGACTGTGGCAGGTAAAACTGAAATTCAATATTCAACTAAAATGTAAGGTCAATTTTAGTAAGCAATGTTGAAAATATCAACATAGCCTAGATTGTGGGTTCACATAGTGTTGATTAGGTTCACATAAAAATTGAGTGAGCGACTTCTGGTCGGTTAGCAACATTATGAAAATTTCCTTTGTGACCACCGGTGGCTCACTTTTGCGGTCTTAGTGTCAACGGAAGATTATTGAAGTGTAACCGTTTGGAAACTCTACATGGTCTCAATTTTCTTTCTCTAGATTTTATTCGCCAAAGCAAACCAGCCTTCTCTTTTTTATCTAGCCTGATTACCTAGCTTAAAAAAAACGCTTTGAAATAATGGCTTCGAGTTGAACAAACAGAAGGATTACTTTTACGGTTTTTTTAAGAATAAATTTTTCTTTTCTTCAACTCAAAAGGTCATCGACTGAATGCTGAAGCACGGAGTCGGGTTCACGAGAATACTGCTCCAGTTTCATTGAAATTTGCATGTTCAAAATTAACACGAGAGCTTTTTTGTTCAGATGAGCGTCGGTCTTAGAAAAAACAGTTTATATTTTCGTCAGCTGAGAGGATGCAGCTGGGGATGGGAATATGAAGGATTCTTTGTCACGTTTCCTGCGGCGGGACCCACCGGTGGTCACTGACGAGATTTTCAAAATGCTGCTGACCGACCAGCAGTCACAAACTCAGTTATAAAGTTTCAATGAAGCATTAACAAGGGCACGGCCTATCTAATGTTCGGTATTTTGAAAACAGATCTCTAAAATTTACTCTGATATTAGATGAATATTTAACCCCAGTTTACCCCGCCGCAGTTAACGTGTTATGTGCATAAAAATAAAGGTAGAAAATGGTGATATCCGCGCATTGTTTTCCTTGCACTGTGAGGAGTTAGTCAGTGATGGGCAACATAGACTTGGTGGCTGACGAAGTGTTACTTGACCGCTCTTCCGTGCTGAATGTAGTTGGCAATATACACGACGTTGTTGAAGCGGTTCAGTCGGTAGCGAAAGTTATTCTGTTGATTTAGCCACACTATGAGCTATATTTCCTGGAAAAGGTCCTAAAATTTAGGTTTTTTCTTTATGAATTCACGCATTGGTAACTCTGCAAGATGCTTACAGCCCAAATTTTATTCCAATAAAGAGAAACCTTGAGGATTTTTCCAGAAAAAAAACACTTAGCATTCTAAATCAACACATGGATTTTCATTCTCCACCGCGAAGCAGTTTTCGGACCCCAAAGCTTGTAATTCCAGGACTCTAGAGCTTGAAGCTCCAGGATCCAAAAGTTTGCAGTTCCAGGACCCCAAAGCTTGTAATTTCAGGACCCCAAAGCTTGTAATTCCAGGACCCCAAAGCTTGTAATTCCAGGACCCCAAAGCTTGAAGTTCCAGGATCCCAAAGTTTGCAGTTCCAGGACCCCAAAGCTTTTAATTCCAGGACCCCAAAGCTTGTAATTCCAGGACCCCAAAGCGCAAAGTTCCAGGATCCCAAAGTTTGCAGTTCCAGGACCCCAAAGCTTGTAATTCCAGGACCCCAAAGCTTGCAATTCCAGGACCCCAAAGCTTGAAGTTCCAGGATCCCAAATTTTGCAGTTCCAGGACCCCAAAGCTTGTAATTCCAGGACCCCAAAGCTTGTAATTCCAGGACCCCAAAGCTTGAAGTTCAAGGATCCCAAAGTTTGCAGTTCCAGGACCCCAAAGCTTGTAATTCCAGGACCCCAAAGCTTTCAGTTCTAGTACCTCAAAGTTTGCAATTCCAGGACCCCAAAGCTTGAAGTTCAAGGATCCCAAAGTTTGCAGTTCCAGGACCCCAAAGCTTGTAATTCCAGGACCCCAAAGCTTTCAGTTCTAGTACCTCAAAGTTTACAATTCCAGGACCCCAAAGCTTGTAATTCCAGGACCCCAAAGCTTTCAGTTCCAGTACCTCAACGTTTGCAGTTCCAGGACCCCAAAGCTTGTAATTCCAGTACCCCAAAGCTCGCAGTTCCAGGACCCAAAACTCAGTCCACATTAGAATAACGCTAATGAGGTAATCATTTTGCGGTGGCCTCTTGAAATGAATTCAATTCCAGAAGCAAAACAACACATAATTTCATAGTATAGTCCTTTGTCTGTAAATTTTAACTGCCTTTATGGACGTCCAGAAGTGTTTTCAGCGGGTCCAGACGTAATGGTTTTGAATGGCGGTTTTAAACTTGAATAAATGGCAGGCAGTGAAGGTGTTCTAAAAGGCAAGTAGGGTATCCTAAAAGCAAGTAAGGTGTTTAAAAAAAAGCAATGAAGGTATCCGAAAGCGCAAGTAAGGTATTTCATTTCATACTAAAGGACATGAAATGAAAGATGGATTTTTAAACGTCGAATTTCATGACATTACATAGTATTATGTTGTGTGTTTTTTTTATAGGGCATGCTCACTAAAATAAATATAATGGTGCGTTGTAATGAAATTCATATGAAATAGTTACGTTGTGGAGCAGATATGCCAGATTTTTTGGAAAACCAAATTAAGGGCAGGGGATGGGAGAAATATTTGAAACTTACGTAAGATTTTCAGCGCAAATTTATACGTACATAAATACGTAAACCTAATACATATATTTACAAATTAAGTTTATTTAAAATGTATATATATACATTTAATTTATACTTTAATGCGTAAACTTAACTTCATTCATGCAGAATCGTCTCAATTGAATTAGTAGAGTTTCCATATACAGACGAGAACAAATCGATTTAAAAATTGGAATAATGTCCATCCGCCTGCCGCGCATTTGTGGTTTTTATTATTTGACTTAATAACGATTTAATTCATTCATTTTAGTTAATGTTTTATTTTTTTACTCCAGTAACAACTTTATTCTTTGACTTTAATAGAAACTTCACAGTTTTCTACGATAGCGATGAAAATATCAGCCATATTATATATATAGATATATACATAAGTATGAGATACATTTAGAATGTGAGATGTTCCGATATCGTGCATACACACACATACATATATATATATATATATATATATAAATACATATATATATATATATATGTATATAATTTAAAAAAGAAAACTCTAGATTGCGGTAAACTATCACTCGAGAAAGCCAAAACAACGGTGATGTCATAACATTTGCAAAAAACTGTGATGTTATTATCCTCGGAAACAATTGTGCTGCCATTCTAAGTGGCACTGCGTTTACATGCCATCAGGGGCGGTGCGCACTTCTATGCAAATCAATTTCTACTTCGGACAAATTGTTTTGAATAAAATTCAGGGATTTTAACCAAGCAATTTTATGCCGTATTTTTGTGTATGACAAAAAGGTTTTGCCATAAATCCCCATTTTATCCCATTTTACTATTTCACATCATTTCACAATATCATACTATTATACGATTTCATATCATTTAACTATTATATACCATTTTGCAATTTCACACCGTTTTAGTATTTCATACCATTTTAATATTTCATACCGTTTTACTATTTCAACCATTTTACCATTTCATACAATTTTACTATTTCATACCATTTTGTAATTTCATACCATTTTGCGATTTCATACCATTTTACTATTTCTCACCATTTTACTATTTCACACTATTTTAAAATTTCATACCATTGACTGTTTCAAGTCATTTTACTATTTCATACTATTTTACTATTTCATACCATATCAATATTTCATGACATTTTACTATTTCACACCATTTTATTATTTCATACCATTGACTGTTTCAAGCCATTTTACTATTTCATACCATTTCACTATTTCATGTCATTTTATTATTTCATACCATTTCACTATTTCATGCCATTTTACTATTTCACACCATTTTATTATTTCATACCATTTTACTATTTCATACCATTTTATTATTTCATACCATTTTATTATTTCATCCTATTTTGCTATTTCGTATCATTTTACTATTTCATACCATTTTATTATTTCATATCATTTTACTATTTAATACCATTTTGTTATTTCATACCATTTTATTATTTCATACCATTTTATTATTTCATCCTATTTTACTAATTCATATCATTTTACTATTTCATACCATTTTACTATTTCATATCATTTTGTTATTTCATACCATTTTATTATTTCATACCATTTTATTATTTCATATCATTTTATTATTTCATACCATTTTATTATTTCATACCATTTTATTATTTCATCCTATGTTACTAATTCATATCATTTTACTATTTCATACCATTTTACTATTTAATACCATTTTGTTATTTCATACCATTTTATTATTTCATACCATTTTATTATTTTATATCATTTTATTATTCCATCCTATTTTACTAATTCATATCATTTTACTATTTCATACCATTTTACTATTTAATACCATTTTGTTATTTCATACCATTTTATTATTTCATACCATTTTATTATTTCATCCTATTTTACTAATTCATATCATTTTACTATTTCATCCCATTTTACTATTTCATACCATTTTATTATTTCACACCATTGTACTATTTCATACCATTCAAGCCACGGAAGAGCCTGCTCTTGTTTACTCATACCTGCTGGGGTTCCCCATTTTCAAGGAATGCACGCATTTTTTAAGTAAAGTATGAATCCTGAGGGAAATAACGAAAATATCGAGTGGAGTATACTCAGCTCATCCTTGTATGAATTTTATTTAATAAACCAGAATATTAAATGATGTATAATGTTATGTAATGTTGTATAATGTATGTGTAATGTTACTTAATAAACCTAAATGTTATATGAAGTGTACTGTTATATAATAAATCTATACTTTAATAAGAGTCCGTCCGTCCGTCTGTCCGAAGCCAGCCTGCAGTGTGTGATGAGCGTATCTGTGATACAAGCTCCAGCCCTATATATTTTGACGGGCCGTGTTCACGCGGCCTCATCAACTCTCGAGAGATTGTATTTTTTATATTTTGTACGGCCTTTCTCTCATTTCGCCCTCTTTTTATTTCAAATAAAGGAGAGTGGACTACACCTTTTTCACTTCAAATTAACCTAAGTCAAGTTCAATTTAAACTAAGCCAAGTTCAAATTAATCCAAGTCAAGTTCGAATTAATCCAAGTCAAGTTCAAATTAATCCGAGTCAAGTTCAAATTAATCCGAGTCAAGTTCAAATTAATGCAAGTCAAGTTCAAATTAATCTGAGTCAAGTTCAAATTAATCCAAGTCAAGTTCAAATTAATCCGAGTCAAGTTCAAATTAATCCGAGTCAAGTTCAAATTAATCCGAGTCAAGTTCAAATTAATTCGAGTCAAGTTCAAATTAATTCGAGTCAAGTTCAAATTAATTCGTGTCATGTTCAAATTAATCCAAGTCAAGTTCAAATTAATCCGAGTCAAGTTCAAATTAATCCGAGTCAAGTTCAAATTAATCCGAGTCAAGTTCAAATTAATCCGAGTCAAGTTCAAATTAATCCGAGTCAAGTTCAAATTAATCCGAGTCAAGTTCAAATTAATCCGAGTCAAGTTCAAATTAATCCGAGTCAAGTTCAAATTAATCCAAGTCAAGTTCAAATTTATCCGAGTCAAGTTCAAATTAATCCGAGTCAAGTCCAAATTACTCCAAGTCAAGTTCAAATTAATCCGAGTCAAGTTCAAATTAATCCAAGTCAAGTTCAAATTAATCCAAGTCAAGTTCAAATTAATCAGAGTCAAGTACAAATTAATCCAAGTCAAGTTCAAGTTAATCCACCATCAGTTGAGTTAAAAATGACCAAATTATTTAATTAATTTGTTAATACAAGTTTTTTGTTTTAAATATGTATTTATTGGATGTGAAGAGCATTACTGATTTCGAGGATTTAATTACACTCATAGATATTTATACACGTGAAATTCCACTTTACCACTTATATGAAATTAAATATATGCAAGTACAAAATATTATCATTGGATGATATGTAGATTTTCTCTTTAAAAGAAATATACAAGTGCGATTCACCGAGTACTAATGTACGATTCCGTTTAATTACAATTTATACTTGTACATTACTACCCAGATACATTCTTGCATTAGCAATGAAAATGTTGCCATCCATCCTAATTCCGTGTTAGTCAATGTGAAGAAATATAGGATCCACTTACAATACACAATAATAATACAAGAAACAATGTTTCTAATTCACTTCTGATTTTATTTGTGTGTGTTTACAATTCAATATATAATACTTTTAAGACTTCGATAACTTTTATAATAATCATTTTACGAATATTTGAGTCTTGAAAATATTATATATTGAATTGTGAACAAACACAAATAAAATCCGTATTAAGTTAGAAACATTGTTTCTTGTATTATTATTGTGTATTGTAAGTGGATCCAACATTTCTTCACACTGACTAACATAGAATTAGAATGGATGGCAACATTTATATTGCTAATGCAAGAATGTATCTGGGTAGTAATGTACAGGTATAAATTGTAATCAAACGGAATCGTACATTAGTACTCAGTGAATCGCACTTGTATATTTCTTTTAAAGATAAAATCTACATATCGTTCAATGATAACCTTTTGTATTTGCATGTATATGATTTTATAGGTAGGATAAATTGGAATTTCACGTATATAAATATCTATGAGTGTAAATAAATCCTCGAAACCTGTCTTGCTTATAACATCCAATAGACATATTTAACACAAAAACTCAAATTCACGAATTATTATGTCATTTTATAACTAAACTTAGGGTGGGATTAATTTGAACTTGACTCGGATTAATTTGAACTTGAATTGGATAAAATTGAACTTGACTTGGATTAAATTGAACTTGACTTAGATTAATTTGAAGTGAAAAAGGTGTAGTCGTTAATAAAAACAACAAGGTTGCTACTCTCGAAGTTAACGTTATTAAAATTATTTATTGCTGTCGGATTTTAAAAGGTAAACGTTTCGAGCACCAGGCTCATCACGAGTACAATTTGTCTGAAAAGAACCAAACCAAGATGAATAGAACAAAATATACGTGAAATAAACACGGAAGTAAAAATACTACTGCTAAAATCAAGAGAAAACTATGTGTAAAGGGTGGGCACTATTAGTTTCATTAAGAGGTGGCTTAAGTTTAAAAATGTGTAAAGATTCTAAAATTTTTAAATCGTGCTGATGGGTGGCTGAAGCCAAAATGTTCAAATTATCGCACTGTACACTGGAACCGCACTGTTCACTATGGAGGCGCACCGAAGAGTGAGAATCCCTCGAGTTCGGCTACTCCTTGGTGTTTTATTTACAATTCGTCTGAGTAAGAGTGCAGTCTATGATGTTCTTCTGTTATATAATGTTGTATAATGTATAGATGATGTTTCTGAATAAACCTGAATGTTATATAATTTATACTCTTATATGATGTTACTTAGAGGATGTATAATGTTGCTAATTAAACATGTATTTAAATGATGTATACTGTTATATAATGCTATAAAGTGTGCTGTTGAAATACACAACCCAATAAAATCTTTAACAACTTATGATACCATGAACGGATTTTCGAAAACAAAACGATAATAGAATCTTGAGATTTATATTTTTTATTTGGTACCTACGTATTTATGATACAACATTCAAAATAAGAATCAGGGTACACAGTAAAATTCATCCTGCTTTGGAACTGCCGCCAAGATGACGAACTGAACAAAAACAATTAGCTTTCATAAACACTGCATATTTCTCTATTGGAAGGAGCATTGTCCAAGTCCAGCGAAGTTTCGAGAGAGAGTACAACCTGCGAAGTTCTCCGTCATAGAAGGTCATTTACAGATGTGTAAAGAATTTAGCTGACAGTGAGAATCTGACGAAGAAGGAACAGGAAGGACGACTCTGCAACGTTACTGTCGGATTGAATGTTTAAAAATCCAAGGAGATTGTGGAAAGGAGTACCAACATCAGTTTTAGGCACCTGTCACAACAGTTAGGGATGTCAGTCATTGTTTTCTACCGAAGATTTTGAAGAAAAAGTTGCCAATGCATGCGTATGAGTTCCAATTTATTATAAGTTACAGGAAACTGCTTTTGAACAAAATAAGAATTTCTGTGGGTGGTTTTAGGAAAAGGAGGAAGAGAGTCCTGAATTTTTAAAATCTTGATTAAGTCGGACGAAGCTAATTGCAGTTAGAACGGAGGTGTAAACAAACAGAGCATGAGATTTTGGGCTATTGAAAGAAAATCCTATGGAGATTAGGGAAACTCCACTTCATTCAGAGAGAGTAACTGTTTGGTGCGGTTTCATGGAGAATGGCATCATTGTTCCCTATTTCTTCGAGGGTAACAATGGCCAAACAGAAACTGTCAACGGTCAGCGATACCAAGACCTTCTTAATTCCTGCACAAAAAACTATGAATATTGCAAATCTCTACTTCCAGCAGGACGGGGCAACGTGCCATACCACAAGGGATAACGTGGGCATCTTGCGTGACCAGTTTCCAGGAGAGCTGAGTTCAAGATTCGGAGACGTTGAGTGGCCTGCAAGGTCACCTGATCTATTCCCATCGAATTTTTTCTTTGGGATTTTTAAAGGCTCTAAAGGTTTATCGTGACAAACCGACGGATCTGACTCATCTTAACGATACTATCATGTCAGAAATAAGGTTGATCGGTCCCACTCTCACCAGTGCTGCAATGAGAAGCATGCGAACACGCGCCAAATATTGCCTGAAGTCGACTGGACGCCAAATGAAAAATGTCATCTTCAAAAATTATTCCAAATAAAAGACACAAATCTCAGAATTTCACTGCCGTTTTGTTTTAAAAAATCCGTCCCCTTGTAGCAAAATTTATTAATGATTTTTTTGGGCCCCGTATTTAAAAACACCCTGTATAATGGATATACATATAATGTTACCAAATAAATATGAATGTTATATAATGCATTCTGATATTTAATCAACATTCAATGTCACTGGATAAACCTGAACGCTGTGTATTGCATACTGTTACATAATATACTGAATAAGCCTGAAATTTCCCGGACTCAATCCAAGGTGCTTCTAATTCAATTCAGGCCGACCCTTATGTAATCAAGATGGAGCTCTCGAAATTGGAATACATGAAACAATAAAAGACAAATTTGATGGATATTTCACGAGGCCGTAAACTGATTTAATCTGCAGTTCTAATTGCTGGCTGCTGGCCGGCTCACACGGCCGTTACGACTCAATGTACATGGCCGTATTGGTCCGGCACACACGGCCGTTACGGTCCCGTATTATCAGCCATTACGGCCGGTATACGCGCCCAGTACGGCGCCGGTACACACGGCCGTTAAGGCTTGGTATACATGGCTGTTACGGCCCAGTATACATGACCGTAATGGCCCGGTACACACGGCCGTTACAGCCCGGTACCCACGACCGTTAAGGCTTGGTATTCATGGCTGTTACGGCCCAGTATACATGACCGTAATGGCCCGGTACACACGGCCGTTACAGCCCGGTACCCACGGCCGTTAAGGCTTGGTATACATGGCTGTTACGGCCCAGTATACATGACCGTAATGACCCGGTACACACGGCTGTTACAGCCCGGTACCCACGGCCGTTAAGGCTTGGTATACATGGCTGTTACGGCCCAGTATACATGACCGTAATGGCCCGGTACACACGGCTGTTACAGCCCGTTACATACGGCTGTTAAGGCTTCGTATACATGACTGTTACGGCCCAGTATACATGACCGTAATGGCCCGGTACACACGGCTGTTACAGCCTGTTACCCACGGCCGTTAAGGCTTGGTATACATGGCTGTTACGGCCCAGTATACATGACCGGAATGGCCCGGTACACATGGCCGTTACAGCCCGGTACCCACGGCCGTTAAGGCTTGGTATACATGGCTGTTACGGCCAGTATACATGACCGTAATGGCCCGGTACACATGGCCGTTACAGCCCGGTACCCACGGCCGTTAAGGCTTGGTATACATGGCTGTTACGGCCAGTATACATGACCGTAATGGCCCGGTACACACGGCTGTTACAGCCCGTTACCCACGGCCGTTAAGGCTTGGTATACATGGCTGTTACGGCCCAGTATACGTGACCGTAATGGCCCGGAACAAATGGCCGTTGCGGCCCGGAACACACGGCCGGCACGGCTCTCATTGGAGTCACGTTACAGGGCCGGTTTAACGGGTTACATTACACAGGGCACATTACAGGGCCGTTTTGGCCTCCCGCCCAGCTGCAGCGCTGCTTTGTTACACGGGCCTCGTGACTCATCGCAACGTTTTTTGTTGTTTAAAACTTTTAAAGCGGCGGGTAAACTGAAGTTTAATATTTAACTGAAATTTAAAGTCAATTATAGTGAGCATTGTTGAAAATAGCAAGCCTGAAGTGGATTGTGCTTCCATTTGGTTTTGATAAAGTATTTATGAAAATTGAGTTTGTGACTACTGGCCCGTCAGCTGCATTATGGAAATTCTCTCCGTGTTCCACCGGGGGCTCGCGTAGCAGTCAGAGTGAGAATTTTATTAAAGCATGTTCTCTTTTTTACAGTAACATGACTCTTATGTCACTTTTTGATGCTGTTCATTAAAAATTTTCTCCTTTATGTATAGTAAGAAGACTTGCATTTTTTTGGCGCTCTTTGTTAAATATTCTCCCTCTTATGAAATCATAAGATTTGTATTTTTTAGTTTCACTGTTAAATATTTTCTCCTACATAGTAAGGGAACGCCTTTTTCTGGCGATCTTTGTTTAATATTTTCTCATTTAGGCATAGCAACAAGACTTGTATTTTTTTGGAGCTCTTTGCTAAATACTTTTTATCCTATACCATAATAAGAGTTTCGTTTTTTAAACTCATTGCTATATGTTCTCTTCTGTCTTTATCTTTAGCTGATTTCTGTTGTTCTTGTTTGTCCGTTATTTTTTTCGAAAGTCTTGCCGTCTTCACTTTCAGATTCTTGAGTAATTTCATGAAGATTTGAAAGTGAGTTCGTGAGTGTGTGCGGCTAGGTTAGGTGCGTGTGATACACAGTTTATCCATCATAACTATTTATTCAAGGTGATGATATTTTTCTTTGATGCATAATGATAACATATGTATCTGATGCATATAAAAAAGAAAGTTTCATCATAATGTTTACATAAGTCTCTACAACGAACAAAAATAACATGGTTTTATAATAACGTTTACATATGTTTCAAAGCACAAAAATTACATTTGTTTCATCATGTTGAAAACATAAACTTCTGTTGCCGAAATATAACATAATTTCGATCATAATGATAGCACAAGTTTTATTTAATGAAGACAAAAATTTTATCGTGGCGCACATGAAAATTTTTCGCTTGCACAACCCATGTTTATTTTCTCTAACAGAATTATGTACTCGCCTCTGTAGGGAACACTGGTGGGGTAGAGAATACGAGGCCTGTCGAAAAAGTATCCGACCTTTGGCCAGAAAAAATACTTCAACAACCTGACGGGGTTGGGACCCTAATCCCCTTCAAAGTAGGCTCCTTGTGCTTCCACACACTTAGCCCACCGATCCTTCCACTGCCGGAAACACCTCTGGAAGTCTTCTTTTGGAATGGTGTTCAGCTCTGTCGTCGCGTTCCGCATTATCTCTTCTCTACTCTCAAAACGGGATCCTTTCAGTGGTGTCTTCAATTTTGGAAACAACCAGAAGTCGCAAGGAGCCAGGTCTGGAGAGTAGGGAGGTTGGCGAACGGTCGTAATTCCATGTTTGGCCAAGAAATTGCGGATCAAATGGGATGAATGTGCGGGCGCGTTGTCGTGATGCAAGTGCCAGTTGTTCGCAGTCCACATGTCTGGTCTTTTGCGCCGAACTGCATCACGAAGTCGCCGGAGAACATCCTGATAGTACTCCTTTGTCACTGTTTGTCCTTCCGGTGCGTATTCGTGATGCACAATTCCACGGACATCAAAGAAAACAGTCAGCATCACCTTGATTTTGCTTCGCACCTGCCGCGCTTTCTTCGGCCTTGGAGACTCGGGATGCTTCCATTGGGATGACTGTCTTTTTGTTTCTGGGTCGTACCCGTACACCCATGACTCATCTCCAGTTATCACGGTGTTCAGAAACCCAGGATCAGTGTTGGCGGTGTCCAGAAGGTCCTGTGCAACGTCACGACGGAGGTCTTTTTGTTCCGGCGACAACGACTTGGGCACGAATTTCGCAGCCACTCGGTTCATGTTCAAATCGTCACGCAAAATGGCATGTGCAGAATCTTTACTCACTCCAACCTCTTGGGCAATCTCCCGCACGGTCAAACGACGATCTGCCATCACCAAATTTCGCACCCTCTCAACAACAGCTGCACTCCGAGAAGTTTTGGGCCTGCCACAACGCTGCTCACTCTCCGCTGATGTGCGGCCATCTTTGAATCGGTTGAACCACTCCTTAATTTGTGTTACACCCATAGCATCTTCCCCAAACACCTGCTGAATCTTACGAATTGTTTCAATTTGAGAATCACCAAGCTTTTGACAAAATTTGATGCAGTGTCTTTGCTCAATTCGTTCAGTCATCTTGCAAGAAAACTAAATCCGACAAACACTTAGAACAGCACCTTACTTGGCGACCACCAGCCAGTGACTGGCCCAAGTGAATGCGGTGAAAAAAGTCAAGCATGCGCATTAAGATTCCTCCTTCCACCGTGCACAGTGGCGCCTCCTTAGAATCACTACTTTGCGCGGGAAAAATTAAGGTCGGATACTTTTTCGACAGGCCTCGTACTATATTATGTATACATGATCTGCTCCTGACCTGACCTGAGGGTGCCTTAGGCCTGCCCAATTTACGTCTTCTTGTTTTTTTTCTTTGGATAAATCATTGGTGAGATATTCCTGCTTTCTTTTGTTGGGATAAATCGGTGGCAAGATAATCTTGCTTTCTTTTTCTTTGGATAAATCGGTGGCAAGATAATCTTGCTTTCTTTTCTTTGGATAAATCGGTGGCAAGATATTCTTGCTTTCTTTTCTTTGGATAAATCGGTGGCAAGATATTCTTGCTTTCTTTTCTTTGGATAAATCGGTGGCAAGATAATTTTGCTTTCTTTTCTTTGGATAAATCGGTGGCAAGATATTCTTGCTTTCTTTTCTTTGGATAAATCGGTGGCAAGATTTCTTGCTTTCTTTTATTTTAATAAATCGGTGGCAAGATATTCTTACTTTCGTTTTCTTTGGATAAATCGGTGGCAAGATAATTTTGCTTTCTTTTCTTTGGATAAATCGGTGGCAAGAGATTCTTGCTTTCTTTTTTTTGGATAAATCGGTGGCAAGATATTCTTGCTTTCTTTTCTTTGGATAAATCGGTGGCAAGATATTCTTGCTTTCTTTTTCTTTGGATAAATCGGTGGCAAGATAATTTTGCTTTCTTTTCTTTGGATAAATCGGTGGCAAGATATTCTTGCTTTCTTTTCTTTGGATAAATCGGGGGCAAGATATTCTTGCTTTCTTTTTCTTTGGATAAATCGGTGGCAAGATAATTTTGCTTTCTTTTCTTTGGATAAATCGGTGGCAAGATATTCTTGCTTTCTTTTCTTTGGATAAATCGGTGGCAAGATATTCTTGCTTTCTTTTCTTTGGATAAATCGGTGGCAAGATATTCTTGCTTTCTTTTCTTTGGATAAATCGGTGGCAAGATATTCTTGCTTTTTTTTCTTTGGATAAATCGGTGGCAAGATAATCTTGCTTTCTTTTATTTTCATAAATCGGTGGCAAGATATTCTTACTTTCGTTTTCTTTGGATAAATCGGTGGCAAGATAATTTTACTTTCTTTTCTTTGAATAAATCGGTGGCAAGATATTCTTGCTTTCTTTTCTTTGGATAAATCGGTGGCAAGATAATCTTGCTTTCTTTTATTTGGATAAATCGGTGGCAAGATATTCTTGCTTTCTTTTCTTTGGATAAATCGGTGGTAAGATATTCTTGCTTTCTTTTATTTGGATAAATAGGTGGCAAGATATTCTTACTTTCTTTTTCTTTGGATAAATCGGGGGCAAGATAATTTTGCTTTCTTTTCTTTGGATAAATTGGTGGCAAGAAATTTATCTTCTGACTCTGTATTCATATATGTTTGAAAAATTACTTGAAGGGAGCGTCGCAGCATCCGCTGAGCTTGGCAGCTGATAGCCTGGCTCGCTCTCCCAGGGATAATTAAATGCTGTCTCCATAAACAAATATTCGCACTAAACTAAACAATTAAATACAGTCAAAATGAACAAACATTCGGGCAAAACTAAACAATGATTTGCGGTCACTATGAATAACTCAATTACATGCGTTCAGTATAAATAAAGCATCGGGAAGAACTATACAATCAAACACGGTCACCGAAAAAAAATATTTGGGCATAACTAAAGAATCAAACGCGGTCACCATAAACAAATTTTCGGGCATAACTAAAGAATCAAACGCGGTCACCATAAACAAATATTCGGGTACAAGTGTATTTAACAGACTTTTTGTGGGATAAATGGTGGATGAATACATTACTCGCATAGCCCTCAAGTTAAATAATTTGTTAAACACGATTCCTTCTGAAAATATAACAAAATCACATACCCTCGACGTCACAAATGACAGAGGGATTTTCTTTTCAGTTAGAGCTCTAATGCGTGTAGTCCACGCGCGAAACTGCGCTTTGGATGACCTGTTGAGCACCTTCACCGTGTTCCCGCGGTTTTTAACGGTTTGTTTGGTTGGGTTGTTAGTAGCCGTACAGGTAAATCGATTTTACAGCTCGAAAACATTCCGCCCTTCATAAGAGATATGAAAAATACAATTGCACGAAATCATTTCGCTTTGCGTGAAAAAAAAATATTCATTTAAATAAGTTGGCGAAACAGATGAAATCTCATTCATGAATACCGGTACGTGAATGTGCAACTTACCTTGTGGTACACATATGGTCCGATACGCGAGAATGTGTAAAAAGCGCGTCTTTTCTTTTCCATTTTAGGTTAACATTTGAACGAAGTTAGCCAAAATCAATAAAATCGCGATCAGAGATACAGAAAGCCACGTTTACGACGTAGAGCCCAGGTGTTCAGTTCACAGTGCTGGGGCAGGGGTAAGCCCCATGAGCAAGAGAGCATCAAACTCTTTATTAAAAAGTAGGTTCAAAATTCCATGCTATGACAGTCATTATGACAAAATATTATTATGATAGCTAATTATTATGATAGTTAATTATTATGATAACTTTTTAATGACAGTTAATTTTTGTGTCAATTTATTATTATGATAGGTAATTATAATGACAATTTATAACTATGATAGTTAATTATTATAATAACTTGTTATTATGACAGTTAATTTTAATCACAATCATCATGACTGTTAATTACAATGACTATTTTTATTATGACGGGTAATTATGATGACAAATCATTATTATGAGAGTTAATTATGATGTCAACTATCATTACGAGAGGTTATGATTATGATAATCATCATAAAATTGGATAATTATGATAATTACAATAACGGTTACACATTTAAATAGAGTGTGATACAGATGGTCGGGGATTTCCAAAATTCGAGAGACCCACCGGTGGTCACAAACTACACTCTACTATCCATAATCAAGATTAGATGAGAGCAATATTCCAGTAATTAACTGAATTAGCTGACAATTACCCAAATATTATGTTTAATATCAAAATTCACCATAAATTAGATATTAATACGTTTAATTTCACAGCCTCGTTATATGGGGGAAAACATGCATATCCTACAGCACATACTCCCACAACACCAAAGCAACATTCCCCCCCCTCTCCCCCAAACTCCCCATCTCTCCCCTACATTTTCACCTCCCCCCCGTTCCTTAAACAACTCCATTAGCGTTATTATTTGAGGCTTTTAAAGCCCATATTCGGCCAGCCCTAAAGAGGCTTCGCACTCATTGATCTCCTTAAAAAGTCCGAATTTTGTGAGCTGCGTTCAGGTGCTGTAGGGCTTAGGGCTTGTTTGTTGGGCTGTGGGGCTGCCGATGTGTGGGCTGTGGGGCTGCCGATGTGTGGGCTGTGGGGCTGCCGATGTGTTGGCTGAGGGACTGCCGATGTGTAAGCATTGATGCCGTCACACAGTTGATGACCTTTTGATGTGGTTGTTGTTGCTCACATCATCGGTCTAAGCATTGCCACATCTTTGTTTAATTTAAAAAAAGCGCCCGTTGACAAAGTAATTAATTTAGACAATGTGTAGTTTCAAAACAGTGCACCGTTTTTGTGTCAGATTGTTCTGCTTTCGAGGATTTGATAATTTAATACCTGGCTCAGAATTTTTCAGGCGCGTATTTGTTGTTTAAGAATTCCTTTGCACTCCGTGCTAAATTGCTGCAATGCTTAGGGAAGATTAATTGTTGATTTCCTAGTTTCATAATAGCAACTTTGAGCAGTGCGATACATATGCGATAGTTACCTGTAAAATTTCTACGTGAATCTTAAAACATTGCTTACCTTGACTTGCAGGCTTAGAGCAATAATTCGTTGTCAAAACGTGTGATTTTCAACTCAAGTGTCGTTCTAAAACATACTTGCTAGTAGAAATCTTAGAGAATCCAACTTAGATGTACTTTTTCCCGAAAGCATTTACGATCATAGCCGCCCAATTCAGAAAGTAGACTTGGAACGCTAAAATCACAAATGCCCTGGCGAAAAACGTTAAACTGTATAAGAGAAACAGGCAAGTAAGCCCAATCGAAAATTCCGACTCCTCGCAAAAGCAGCCCGGCAGCTCAGGAGTTTAAATAACCCTCGAGCTTTGACTGCTCAGAAGTCGAGAGGCACTGAACTCGGTTTTCTTTTGATTCTCCGTTTCTGTGATCCCTATTTCATAATGGCCTCTCCTCTCAGAGAGAGAAATGCACTCGCTCGTTGAGTTAGAGGAGTTGCGGCTGGCTTTTAATGGAATAAATTTGCGATATTGCTGCTATTTGCAGGCAGCAGAGAGGTCTTTTTCGGGGTCGTGACTCGTGCAGGTTACGAGGCGTAGAGCGGGTGGGGTTGAGCGACGTCTTGCTGAAATTTACATCCGAAAAGCGGGGCGAAAAATAGAGGTATATTTTACCCACGTGTGAGAATGGGTGCGCTATTACGATGTGCTCACTTTAGGACTGTAACTCACGCACGTATGTTTCTGTTTTTATGGTTGTCATGAGCGTGCTAATTTGTTTTTTGGTGAGCACTGACACATAGTACACGCGTCCTTTGGTAGCCGTAACGCACCTTCATATAATACAGTACATTGCAGTATGCTGTTACACAGTACACACTGCATAGCACCATTACACGGTACAGTACACACCACCACACTATTACACAGTACAGTACGCACCACCACACCATTACCCAGTACAGTACACACTAACACACCACAACACAGTACAGTACACACCACCACACCACAACACAGTACAGTACACACCACGTCACACCACAACACAGTACAGTACACACCACCACACTATTACGCAGTACAGTACGCACCACCACACCATTACACAGTACAGTATACACCACCACACCACAACACAGTACAGTACACACCACCACACCACAACACAGTACAATACACACCACCACACCACAACACAGTACAGTACACACCACCACACCACAACACAGTACAATACACACCACCACACCACAACACAGTACAGTACACACCACCACACCAAAACACAGTACAATACACACACTCACACCATCACACAGTACAGTACGAACCACCACACCATTACACAGTACAGTATACACACCACCACACCACAACACAGTACAGTACACACCACCACACCACAACACAGTACAGTACACACCACCACACCACAACACAGTACAGTACACACCACCACACCATTACACAGTACAGTACACACCGCCACACCACAACACAGTACAATACACACCACCACACAATCACACAGTACAGTACGAACCACCACACCATTACACAGTACAGTATACACACCACCACACCACAACACAGTACAGTACACACCACCACACCACAACACAGTACAGTACACACCACCACACCACAACACAGTACAGTACACACCACCACACCATTACACAGTACAGTACACACCACCACACCACAACACAGTACAATACACACCACCACACCACAACACAGTACAGTACACACCACCACACCACAACACAGTACAATACACACCACCACACAATCACACAGTACAGTACGAACCACCACACCATTACACAGTACAGTATACACACCACCACACCACAACACAGTACAGAACACACCACCACACCACAACACAGTATAGTGCACACCACCACACCACAACACAGTACAGTACACACCACCACACCATTACACAGTACAGTACACACCGCCACACCACAACACAGTACAATACACACCACCACACAATCACACAGTACAGTACGAACCACCACACCATTACACAGTACAGTATACACACCACCACACCACAACACAGTACAGTACACACCACTACACCACAACACAGTACAGTACACACCACCACACCACAACACAGTACAGTACACACCAACACACCATTACACAGTACAGTACACACCACCACACCACAACACAGTACAATACACACCACCACACCACAACACAGTACAGTACACACCACCACACCACCACACCACAACACAGTACAGTACACACCACCACACCACAACACAGTACAGTACACACCACCACACCACAACACAGTACAGTACACACCACCACACCACAACACACTACAGTACACACCACCACACCATTACACAGTACAGTACACACCACCACACCACAACACAGTACAGTACACACCACCACACCACAACACAGTACAGTACACACCACCACACCACAACACAGTACAGTACACACCACCACACCACAACACAGTACAGTACACACCACCACACCACAACACAGTACAGTACACACCACCACACCACAACACAGTACAGTACACACCACCAAACCACAACACAGTACAGTACACACCACCACACCACAACACAGTACAGTACACACCATTACACCACAACACAGTACAGTACACACCACCACATCACAACACAGTACAGTACACACCACCACACCACAACACAGTACAGTACACACCACCACACCACAACACAGTACATTACACACCACCACACCACAACACAGTACAGTACACACCACCACACCACAACACAGTACAGTACACACCACCACACCACAACACAGTACAGTACACACCACCACACCACAACACAGTACAGAACACACCACCACACCACAACACAGTACAGTACACACCCCCACACCACAACACAGTACAGTACACACCACCACACCACAACACAGTACAGTACACACCACCACACCACAACACAGTACAGTACACACCACCACACCACAACACAGTACAGTACACACCACCACACCACAACACAGTACAGTACACACCACCACACCACAACACAGTACAGTACACACCACCACACCACAACACAGTACAGTACACACCACCACACCACAACACAGTACAGTACACACCACTACGCAACAACACAGTACAGTACACACCACCACACCACAACACAGTACAGTACACACCACCACACCACAACACAGTACAGTACACACCACCACACCACAACACAGTACAGTACACACCACCACACCACAACACAGTACAGTACACACCACCACACCACAACACAGTACAGTACACACCACCACACCACAACACAGTACAGTACACACCACCACACCACAACACAGTACAGTACACACCACCACACCATTACACAGTACAGTACACACCACCACACCACAACACAGTACAGTACACACCACCACACCACCACACAGTACAGTACACTCCACCACACCACAACACAGTACAGTACACACCACCACGCTGCAACACAGTACAGAACACACCACCACACCACAACACAGTACAGTACACACCACCACACCACAGCACAGTACAGTACACACCACCACACCACAACACAGTACAGTACACACCACCACACCACAACACAGTACAGTACACACCACCAGAACACAACACAGTACAGTACACACCACCACACCACAACACAGTACAGTACACACCACCACACCACAACACAGTACAGTACACACCACCACACCACAACACAGTACAGTACACACCACCACACCACAACACAGTACAGTACACACCACCACACCACAACACAGTACAGTACACACCACCACACCACAACACAGTACAGTACACACCACCACACCACAACACAGTAGTACACACCACCACACCACAACAGAGTACAGTACACACCACCACACCACAACACAGTACAGTACACACCACCACACCACAACACAGTACAGTACACACCACCACACCACAACACAGTACAGTACACACCACCACACCACAACACAGTACAGTACACACCACCACACCACAACACACTACAGTACTCACCACCACACCATTACACAGTACAGTACACACCACCACACCACAACACAGTACAGTACACACCACCACACCACAACACAGTACAGTACACACCACCACACCACAACACAGTACAGTACACACCACCACACCACAACACAGTACAGTACACACCACCACACCACAACACAGTACAGTACACACCACCACACCACAACACAGTACAGTACACACCACCACACCATTACACAGTACAGTACACCCCACCACACCACAACACAGTACAGTACACACCACCACACCACAACACAGTATAGTACACACCACCACACCACAACACAGTACAGTACACACCACCACACCACAACACAGTACAGTACACACCACCACACCACAACACAGTACAGTACACACCACCACACCACAACACAGTACAGTACACACCACCACACCACAACACAGTACAGTACACACCACCACACCACAACACAGTACAGTACACACCACCACACCACAACACAGTACAGTACACACCACCACACCACAACACAGTACAGTACACACCACCACACCACAACACAGTACAGTACACACCACCACACCACAACACAGTACAGTACACACCACCACACCACAACACAGTACAGTACACACCACCACACCATTACACAGTACAGTACACACCACCACACCACAACACACTACAGTACACACCACCACACCATTAAACAGTACAGTACACACCACCACACCACAACACAGTACAGTACACACCACCACACCACAACACAGTACAGTACACACCACCACACCACAACACAGTACAGTACACACCACCACACCACAACACAGTACAGCACACACCACCACACCACAACACAGTACAGTACACACCACCACACAACTAAACAATACATTCTATACATTTTCAAATAAAGTTTTGATTTAAACTTAGGCTGCAGACTCAAAATGAAAGGTAATATTCTGAAGATTTGCACGTGGAATTTGGCTTTAAATTTATTGTTCTTTAGCACTCGTAAATTCAAATAATTGACTTTTCACCAAATCCAATATTGGAAGTTAAGAAGTTTTGGTTCAGATTTTTAAAAATTACTTCATGAGGTTTTGTTGTAAGTTTCAAAAATTTCCCCGTTGTAAGCAAATATTCGCAAGAGATTCTGTGGCATTGCAGAAATTTCTAAGTAAGCCGACGTAATGAGTCTGTCTCGCAGAGCTCACTTGCGGCTGAAACATTCAGGTTTATTCACCAGCATCAATCTATTATTTAAGCGTGACAAATTCAGGCCTGGAACAAATGTTGATTTAGTGGCATTTTTAAAGTGGTATTTTTGTGCTTCATTTCGAAGTGACTACAGTAACAAGACCCTGCATTGAAACAACACTTGCAGCAATGCACGAGTCTCTACAGTAACAAGACCTTGCATTGAAACAACACTTGCAGCAATGTGACAAGAATATATTCTTGTTACATTGCTACAGTGACAAGAATATTTGAGATAATTAAATCCACATGTAATAAAGAGAAACCTTCAAATCTTGAACAATCTTCTGTGTACTGAAAGGAATGACGGCAGAATTTAACGGTTGAAGAAAGGGTTAAACTGGTGGAGGAATGTAACACAATATTGCGTTAGATTCTTCACTTAGAGAAAATCGGAGAATTGAAACATGATATATTATATTAAGTTTTTAACTTATAGAAAATAGAAGAATTAGAACAAAATGTTGCGTTATGTTCTCCACTTAGAGAAAACAAGAAATAGCCGCAAAATATTGCATTTTCACACTTGAAGAAAGTGAGTGAATTACAATAAATATTGAATTTTCGCACTTGAAGAAAGTGAGTGAATTACAATAAATATTGCATTTTCACACTTGAAGAAAGTGAGTGAATTACAATAAATATTGAATTTTCGCACTTGAAGAAAGTGAGTGAATTACAATAAATATTGAATTTTCGCACCGGAAAAAATAAAATAAGAAAATATCGCGTTTTTGCACTTAGTAAAAAAAATTTTAGCAACAAAACCCTGTTACCTGAGGACACTAATGGACACCGCGTATTCCCCAGAGCCGCCCCGCAGCGTGAGGATATACGAGGCCGGGGCCGGGGAGGACCCGACCCCTCACCTGGAGGGGGACCTCGTGTCCCTCGTGTGTGAGGTGCAGGGAGGTGAGTACACAGGGTGTGTGAGGTGCAGGGAGGTGAGTACACAGGGTGAGTGAGGTGCAGGGAGGTGAGTACACAGGGTGTGTGAGGTGCAGGGAGGTGAGTACACAGGGTGTGTGTGAGGTGCAGGGAGGTGAGTACACAGGGTGTGTGAGGTGCAGGGCAGTGAGTACACAGGGCGTGTGAGGTGCTGGGCGGTGAGTACACAGGGTGTGTGAGGTGCAGGGCGGTGAGTACACAGGGTGTGTGGGGTGCAGGGCAGTGAGTACACAGGGTGTGTGAGGTGCAGGGCGGTGAGTACACAGGGTGTGTGAGGTGCAGGGAGGTGAGTACACAGGGTGTATGAGGTGCAGGGCAGTGAGTACACAGGGTGTGTGAGGTGCAGGGCGGTGAGTACACAGGGTGTGTGTGAGGTGCAGGGAGGTGAGTACACAGGGTGTGTGAGGTGCAGGGAGGTGAGTACACAGGGTGTATGAGGTGCAGGGCAGTGAGTACACAGGGTGTGTGAGGTGCAGGGCGGTGAGTACACAGGGTGTGTGAGGTGCAGGGCGGTGAGTACACAGGGTGTGTGTGAGGTGCAGGGAGGTGAGTACACAGGGTGTATGAGGTGCAGGGCAGTGAGTACACAGGGTGTGTGAGGTGCAGGGCGGTGAGTACACAGGGTGTGTGAGGTGCAGGGCGGTGAGTACACAGGGTGTGTGAGGTGCAGGGCGGTGAGTACACAGGGTGTGTGAGGTGCAGGGCGGTGAGTACACAGGGTGTGTGAGGTGCAGGGAGGTGAGTACACAGGGTGTGTGAGGTGCAGGGCGGTGAGTACACAGGGTGTGTGAGGTGCAGGGCGGTGAGTACACAGGGTGTGTGAGGTGCAGGGAGGTGAGTACACAGGGTGAGTGAGGTGCAGGGAGGTGAGTACACAGGGTGTATGAGGTGCAGGGCAGTGAGTACACAGGGTGTGTGAGGTGCAGGGCGGTGAGTACACAGGGTGTGTGAGGTGCAGGGCGGTGAGTACACAGGGTGTGTGAGGTGCAGGGAGGTGAGTACACAGGGTGTGTGAGGTGCAGGTTAGTGAGTACACAGAAGGCCTGTGTGAGTCCCCAGAGTGGTCTATATGAGGTGTACGGCGATGAGTACACCGAGTGTGGGCTGTGTGAGCACTCAGAGTGGGCTGTGTAATTATCGCTTGCTGTGATGTGCATGATCTGCACATTATACAGAGATTTGCTCGATTATTATGTATGCTATGCAGTGATTTTATGCAGTGGTCATATGCATGATCCGCATAATATATAATGTTCCACATGATTAGTGTGCCAGATATGCTGTGATGTAGCGCAGGATCCGTTTAATGTACGCCGATCAGCGCTGGAAATTAACTGTCATTCTGATGTAAAATTATGTCTTTGATGGAGTAATGAATAAAGGTTTTTTAGGGGAAAAAGTATCGTATGTCAGTGAAACATAATTACCAATTATAATTGGTAATATTCTGATTAATTACGAATTGTTTTATCATTGAAGAAACGTGATAGTTATTGATCTAATAAATATAATTTTTTTAATATTAACACAATACATGTCGACTTACACGAGCAATTGTCGTTTAAAGCTTCAAGGCTTTAAATTTTACCTGCAGAGAGATTGCTAACGTTTATTTGGTAAGGCTAATTCATGCTAATTTAGTTTTAAATTAGCTAAAATTGTTTGCAGAACAACAAAATTGTAATACAAAAATGACCGTCCCAGAGTAAAGAGCCAGTAGATAATTAATGGAAAACATTTAACGCTGAATTTAACAGAGCAGAAATTTTTAAATCATGAACAACTAGAAGAGCTTTGAGAGGAAGAATGGCAGAATTTGACGGTTGAAGAGTGCACTGAAATGACGGAGAGCTATAAAACATTTTTGCGCTAAGTTTTTACTTCTAAATAAAAATACAATTCAGCATTAAATAGTTAGCGTCAACGATTTCCCAATCGCGATATCCAAGTTTTCTTGTGTGCCTGATTTGTTCGGCAATTTTCAACAACCGATTGCTTATTTCGGCCGACATGAGCACAAAACAAAAAATCAGTGTTTTACAAAGTCTTTTCTCTGTATTATACGTTTTAATGAACAAAACTATTCATAAATACCGTGCCATCAATAATGATAATAATTAGGTCGACCAGTGTAGCGTTAAACTCATTTCCCATATTCTGCCAATATTTAACTAGTACAGTCCTCAGTCACTCTTATAACTTAGATAACTTATCACTCAACTTAGTCACTCTTATATTCAAAAAATTATTACTTAAATAACTCAGTTACTCTTATAACTTTAGTAACTTATATGTTCAGGCACAGATATTTTGCGTATTCTCACTTAGGAACATATGAATTTCAGATTCTCATCACACATTGAAAAATGGCGTGCAAGCCAATGTACTTAAAATATTCCTCCTACTTTCCAGTACTCTTCAATACAAAAGTGTTACCAAAGTTAGCTACACTCCCTATGTACTCAGGGATAACATTAACTTCCATGTGTACTACACAAAATACCCTAACTCTCCAATAGCATACACAAAAGTACCCCAAACTCCCATGAGCTCCACACAAAAAGTACCCCAACCCCCCATGAGCACCACACAAAAGTATCCCAACCCCCCATGAGCACCACAGAAAAAGTACCCCAACCCCCAATGAGCACTACACCAAAGTACCCCAACCCCCCATGAGCTCAACACAAAAAGTGCCCCAACCCCCCATGAGCACTACACAAAAGTACCCCAACCCACCATGAACACCAAACAAATGTACCCCAACCCCCCATGAACATACACAAAAGTACCCCAACCCCCCATGAACACCAAACAAAAGTACCATAACCCCCCATGAGCATACAAAAAGTACTCCAACCCTTCATGAACACCAAACAAAAGTACCCCAACCCCCCATGAACACCAAAAAAAAGTACCCTAACCCCCATGAGCAGACACAAAAGTACCCCAAACCCCCATGAGCACCACACAAAAGTACCCTAACCCCCCATGAGCATACACAAAAGTACCCAAACCCCTCATGAACACCAAACAAAAGTACCCCAACCCCCCATGAGCATACACAAAAGTACCCCAACCCCCCATGAACACCAAACAAAAGTACCCTAACCCCCCATGAGCATACACATAAGTACCCCAACCCCCCATGAGCATACACAAAAGAACCCCAACGCCCAATGAGCACCACACAAAAGTACCCCAACCCCCCATGAGCACCACACAAAAGTACCCCAACCCCCCATGAGCATACACAAAAGAACCCCAACGCCCTATGAGCATACACAAAAGTACCCCAACCCCCCATGAACACCAAACAAAAGTACCATAACCCCCCATGAGAATACACAAAAGTACCCCAACCCTTCATGAACACCAAACAAAAGTACCCCAATCCCCCATGAGCATACACAAAAGAACCCCAACGCCCAATGAGCACCACACAAAAGTACCCCAACCCCCCATGAGCACCACACAAAAGTACCCCAACCCCCCATGAGCACAACACAAAAGTACCCCAACCCCCATGAGCAAACACAAAAGAACCCCAACGCGCAATGAGCACCTTACAAAAGTACCCCAACCCCCCATGAGCATACACAAAAGTACACCAACCCCCCATGAGCACCAAACAAAAGTACCCCAACCCCCCATGAACACCAAACAAAAGTACCCCAACCCCCCATGAGCATACACAAAAGAACCCCAACGCCCAATGAGCACCACACAAAAGTACCCCAACCCCCCATGAGCACCACACAAAAGTACCCCAACCCCCCATGAGCACAACACAAAAGTACCCCAACCCCCATGAGCAAACACAAAAGAACCCCAACGCGCAATGAGCACCTTACAAAAGTACCCCAACCCCCCATGAGCATACACAAAAGCACACCAACCCCCCATGAGCACCACACATAAGTACCCCGACCCCTCATGAGCATACACAAAAGTACCCCAACCCCCCATGAGCACCTCACAAAAGTACCCCAACCCCCCATGAGCATACACAAAAGTACCCTAACCCCCCATGAGCATACACAAAAGTACCCAACCCCCCCATGAGCATACACAAAAGTACCCCAACCCCCCATGAACACCAAACAAAAGTACCATAACCCCCCATGAGAATACACAAAAGTACCCCAACCCTCCATGAACACCAAACAAAAGTACCCCAACCCCCCATGAACACCAAACAAAAGTACCCCAACCCCCCATGAGCATACACAAAAGAACCCCAACACCCAATGAGCACCGCACAAAAGTACCCTAACCCCCCATGAGCATACACAAAAGTACCCAACCCCCCATGAGCATACACAAAAGTACCCCAACCCCCCATGAGGATACACAAAAGTACCTTAACCCCCCATGAGCATACACAAAAGTACCCCAACCCCCCATGAGCACCACACAAAAGTACCCCAACCCCCCATGAGCACCACACATAAGTACCCCGACCCCTCATGAGCATACACAAAAGTACCCCAACCCCCCATGAGCACCTCACAAAAGTACCCCAACCCCCCATGAGCATACACAAAAGTACCCTAACCCCCCATGAGCATACACAAAAGTACCCAACCCCCCATGAGCATACACAAAAGTACCCCAACCCCCCATGAACACCAAACAAAAGTACCATAACCCCCCATGAGAATACACAAAAGTACCCCAACCCTTCATGAACACCAAACAAAAGTACCCCAACCCCCCATGAACACCAAACAAAAGTACCCCAACCCCCCATGAGCATACACAAAAGAACCCCAACACCCAATGAGCACCGCACAAAAGTACCCTAACCCCCCATGAGCATACACAAAAGTACCCAACCCCCCATGAGCATACACAAAAGTACCCCAACCCCCCATGAGGATACACAAAAGTACCTTAACCCCCCATGAGCATACACAAAAGTACCCCAACCCCCCATGAGCACCACACAAAAGTACCCTAACCCCTCCCCCCCCTCTCCCCCCGCAGGGACTCCGCCACCCACCATAACATGGCGGTACCGTGGTGTGCGTGTCACGCCCGCGCCAGCCACGCGGGCGGGAGACGTGACAAGCAGCAGCCTCGACCTGCCAAGTCTGACAAGGCAGGACCTCAAGGCGCAGGTCACCTGCCAAGCCGCCAACTCCAACCGCACCCAGCCACTCGTCGTCACCACTCTCATCGATCTCAAGCGTGAGTGGCCGGTGTGTGTGGCATGTGTATGTGGTGTGTGTGTGAGTGCCATGTGTGTGTGAGTGGCGTGTGTGTGAGTGGTGCGTGTGAGTGGCAAGTGTGTGGGTGTTCAGCTTTGTGATGTGAGTGGCATGTGTGTGAGTGACACGTGTGTGAGTGGCATGTGTGTGAGTGGTGTGTGTGTGAGTGGTGTGTGTGTGAGTGGCATGTGTGTATTGGCGTGTGTGTGAGTGGTCTGTGTGAGTGGCCGGTGTGTGAGTGCCATGTGTGAGTGCCATGTGTGAGTGGCGTGTGCTAGTGGCGTGTGTGAGTGGCTAGTGTTGCGGTGTGGGTATGGAAATGGACAATTCTGGGTAATGGTGTAAAAATGGTGTAATTATAATTTCAAACTCTAGTTGATACTTTTAAGCGGCTTAAAATTCGTATTCCATAAATGATATTCAGTTCATTACATTTTCTGAGACTCGTTTTCTCATTTCTTGTTTTTTCTCACTTGAGAACACAAACACAGTTCACTTCGCATTGCGCGTACGTTAAATGTTTTTTATTGCAGTTTTTTACAGTAAATTATCGCATTTTTCGGATCCATAAATATTTGCAAGGTAATGTTCTTTCCCTCCGTTCGGAATGCTGATTACATTTTTCCCATGCTGAAAATATTTTTACCCATGCTGATTAAATGATAATATTTTCCTAATGCTGATAATATTTTCTAAATGCTGATAATATTTTCTAAATATTGATAATATTTTCTCCGAGCAGTTAAAACGATAATATTCCCCTATTGCTGGTAATATTTTCCCCATAACACCATTGGTCGTTCCAATGTGCCAAGGAGTCTAATATTCCTCTGAAATTACACCAATTTTCCCCATCTCCGATTTGAACTACCCAAAATTTACCAGCTCCACTCGCTCAGCTGTTCGTAATTTACCTCATCGATTGCAGCTGCTTCACGAGCTGACGATGGCGGCTGTTTTTTTTGGTCAACTCACAAATCTGACGCGGAGACACCAGCGTTTGCTGGGGCAGGTTGAAAATATAAGATTTGGTACCGTTAAAATGAGAGCTTTGTGCCTGCAAAAAGTATAGCTTAGTCTTTTCGAACGTAGAACTTTATTATTTTAAAAACAGCGATTTATCTTTTAAAGGCATTGATTTGTTTCTTCAAAAATTGGGCATTGTCTATTTAAAAATGACTTGGTTTCTTTAAAAGTAGAGCTTTGTCCCTCCAAAAACAGGGGTTTGTTTCTTCAAAAATAAGGCTCTGCCTTCTCGAAAATAGGCCATTGTTCTTTCAGAGTTTGGGCTTTGTTCTTTCAAAAATAAGGCATTGTCCTTTCAAAATAATGCTTTTTCCTTTCAAAATAGGGGTTTTTCCTTTCAAAATAGGGGTTTTTCCTTTCAAAATAGGGGTTTTTCCTGTAAAAAATAGGGCATCGGTCTCTCAAAAAAAGGGTTTCGCACTTTAAAAATTAGAGCTTCGTTCTTTTAGAAACAGGGCTTTGACCCTTTAAAGAATAAAGTTTTACCCATTAAAAAGTAAGGCATTGTTCGTTCAAAAATAGAGCTTTTTCCTTTCAGAAATGAAGCTTTATTTTTTCAAAAAAGCGCTTTATCCCTTCAAAAACAGCGGCATTGTCCTCTAAATAATACTTGGTTCGCTCGCTGAAAATACCTTCAGCGCTCTACTAAGGCGGATTTTTATTGAAGATATATCAGGGCAGCGTCGTAGAGAATAGCAAGACCGTAAAGTGCGCTCACTTCGTTCTTTTTGCTCGCCAAATGCTCGAAGGAAAAATGGTCGCAATTAGCCTTTTGCTTGCCAAAATGTGGTGCAGAAAGTATTCTTTTATTTTAATATTGAATTGAAAACGAATGCTCTAATGAAAATTGGTCGTAATTAGCTCCTTGCTTGGTGTTGAAAGTCATTTTTTCACTTCAATTTGGGATTGAGAACAAATTCTCGAAGCAAAAATGGTCACAATTAGCTTTTTGCTTACCGAAACGTCGTGTTGAAAGTCTTTTTTTATTCAAATTTGGGATTGAGAACAAATTTTAAGCAGGAAAAATGGTCGCAATTAGCTCCTTGCTTGCCAAAATGTGGTGTGTTAAGTCTTTTTTTACTTAATTTGTGGTTGAGGATGATGGTATGCTAACAGAGTTGAACCCGAATGATACTTTGCTCTTAAGCTCAACCTAAAAACTTATTTTCTCGATTAATACAGGGCCGGAAGCGACGAAAAGCCCTAGTCTGTTCTGAAAGAATTTCACACTGCCATAGAAGCAAAAAAAATTAAAACAATGATTTCGCAATGCTACAGAAGGTTAAATAATGCATTTATTGCTTTTCCGAACGTGTTATGCGAATGTTAGAGTAATTTCATTAACTTTCGTCCATAATCGAACTGGATCATAATTTTCAGCATCGACACATCAATCTTCAGAAACAAACGAGAGCACATTCTGTGTGTTACAACATGTCAGTCAGTTCTCTTACATTAGACAGATTTGTCGACATGTTCGTAAGTCATTTCTCAACATGTTCATAAGTCATTTCCCAGCATGTTCATAGGTCATTTCTTAACGAGTTCAAAAGTTATTTCTCAACATGTTCATAGGTCGTTTCCGACCATGTTCATAATCATTTCCCAACATGTTCATAAGTCATTTCCCAACATGTTAAGTCATTTCCCAACATGTTCATAAGTCATTTTCCGACATGTTCACAAGTCATTTCTCATCATGTTCATAAGTCATTTTTGAACATGTTCAAAAATTGTTTCTCAGCATGTTCATAGGTCATTTCTCAACGTGTACATTAGTCATTTCTCAACATGTTCACAAGTCATTTCCAACCATGTTCAGAGGTTATTTCTCAACATGTTCATAGGTCATTTCCCAACATGTTCATAAGTCATTTCCCAACATGTTCATAAGTCATTTCTCAACATGTCCATAAGTCATTTCCCAATATGTTCATAAGTCATTTCCCAAAATGTTCATAAGTCATTTCTGAACATGTTCTAAAATTTTTTCTCAACATGTTCATAGTCATTTTTCTACATGTTCATCTCATTTCTCTAGATGTTCAAAAGCCAT
Organism: Morinoia aosen; assembly: GCA_030386875.1. NCBI lineage: Eukaryota > Metazoa > Arthropoda > Malacostraca > Amphipoda > Talitridae > Morinoia > Morinoia aosen. The sequence continues at coordinate 54,506,861 of CM059558.1, forward strand.
TTCCCAACATGTTCATTAGTAATTTCTCAACGTGTCCATAGTTCATTTGCCCTACATGTTCAAATAAGTCATTGCTTTTCCATGATCGGGTTGGCAGAGAACAGATGTGCAAATTAAATACGCATGATTGAAAAATAATTACCCAGTAAATTGAATTACCACATGTAATGGTTTGGTGTTTGTGTGAAGTGTGGTGTGTGTGTGTGGAGTGTGGTGTTTGTGTGTGGAGTGTGGTGTTTGTGTGTGGAGTGTGGTGTTCGTGTGCGGAGTGTGGTGTTTGTGTGTGGAGCGTGGTGTTTTTGTGTGGAGTGTGGTGTGTGTGTGGAGTGTGGTGTTTGTGGGAAGTGTGATGTTTGTGTGTGGAGTGTGATGTTTGTGTGTGGAGTGTTGTGTTTGTGTGAGGTGTGATGTTTGTGTGTGGAGTGTGGTGTGTGTGTGGAGTGTGGTGTTTGTGGGAAGTGTGATGTTTGTGTGTGGAGTGTGATGTTTGTGTGTGGAGTGTTGTGTTTGTGTGAGGTGTGATGTTTGTGTGTGGAGTGTGGTGTGTGTGTGGAGTGTGGTGTTTCTGTGAAGTGTGATGTTTGTGTGTGGAGTGTGGTGTTTGTGTGGAGTGTGGTGTTTGTGTGAAGTGTGATGTTTGTGTGTGGAGTGTGGTGTTTGTGTGGGGTGTGGTGTTTGTGTGGAGTGTGGTGTTTGTGTGGAGTGTGGTGGGTGTGTGAAGTGTGGTGTTTGTGTGGGGTGTGAGGTTTGTGTGGAGTGTGGTGTTTGTGTGGAGTGTGGTGGGTGTGTGGAGTGTGGTGTTTGTGTGGGGTGTGGTGTTTGTGTGGAGTGTGGTGTTTGTGTGGAGTGTGGTGGGTGTGTGGAGTGTGGTTGGTGTGTGATGTGTGGTGTGTGTGGGGAGTGTGGTGTGTGTGTGGAGTGTGGTGTTTGTGTGGAGTGTGGTGGGTGTGTGGAGTGTGGTGTGTGTGTGGAGTGTGGTGGGTGTGTGAAGTGTGATGTTTGTGTGTGGAGTGTGGTGTTTGTGTGGGGTGTGGTGTTTGTGTGAATTGTGATGTTTGTGTGTGGAGTGTGGTGTTTGTGTGGGGTGTTGTGTTTGTGTGGAGTGTGGTGTTTGTGTGGAGTGAATTTTCGCTGTTCCCTTTACCAAGTTTTTACTGATCAGATCAGTGTTTTCGGAACAGTGTTTGCAGATCAGATCAGTGTTTTCAAACTCTATCCGTACGGAAGCACAGAATCATCTCTGGAAGATGAATCGCCTTTGCCGAGTTGCGCCAAGTGGAGCATTGTGTGGAGTCTGCGATGGAGAGGTTGGGCAGTTCTCGCTTATGTGCGAGGCCTGCTCCTGTTACACCCACCTTAAATGTTCAGGACTGCCGGCGTACCGCCTTGTTCGGCTGGAGTTGACCAGAGCCTCGTATAGGTGCGAGCGCTGTGTAGCAAGGGAGAGTGGCGAGAGGCACCAGGAGGTTCTCGACTCGATTGAGGAGGAGCTCAGAAGTTCCGGAGACAAGGGTCTGGAGAGCCCTGGAAGAGAGCCAAAAACCCCTAATGCACCACCGCTGTCGGGTGTGGTCGCAGAGCATGGGAGGCAGTCGTTGAGCATGGACAGCTTGAACGACACGGCCGGGTGCCCTGAGAGTGCAAAAACGGGGGAAGCCAGTGGAGAAAAAGCTGTGTGCCGACATAACCTGAAGGGACAATGTAAACATGGTTTGAAAGGAAGCTCCTGTAAGTTTGCGCATCCTAAGCTTTGCCGTAAGTTTGCGAAGCTGGGAGGTAAGCGAGCGGGAGGTTGTAGAAAGAGCCGAGAATCCAAATTTCTCCATCCTGCTGTGTGTTGGAGGGTGGAACGGGGGAGCAGTGCCCGTACAAAAACTGCAAATTCTATCACCCCAGGGGACTGATCTCGGCTGTGTCGGGGGAAAAACAGTCGAGCATTAGTGACCAGGAGCCGAGAATGCTCCCCAGGAACGAACACCGCGAACCGAGGGGCGCACCACCACAGAGAGGGCTGTCTTATGCTGGTATGGTGAGCAAGCGTGCGCCGGTTGTAGCCCAGAGGGACACGCAGCCTGCTGGTTCGTACGGCCAGGATGCAGGACTACTAGCGTCTTTTCCGGGACAGACTGAAAGTTTGTCTTTTTTAGAGCTGCGCAGGCAGGTCCAGGAAATCTAGAACCTGCTGACCTTGCTCCTGAAGGAGAGGGACAACGAACGCCCCCCTATTCAAGGGCTACGCCCGTGCAGCTGCCGAAGCCATTTGTAGAGAGTAATGTATGCCCCACAATTATTTCCTGCAACATCGAAGGCTTGTGCCCACGTGCTCAGAAACATAAGGTTAAGATATTAGAAGAGAGAGCCTTGTTGGAGCATGCGGTTATTGTGGCAGCGGTTGAGTCACACCTACGTGAGGAGATCCTTGATGCCGAGGTGAGCATGAGGGGCTACTGCTTGTACAGAGCTGACAGGGCTTCTGACAGAAAGAAAGGAGGCTTTGCAGTGTTTGTCCGTGAGGATCTGGCTGCAGTCGCAGTGGTGCTCAAGAGTGGTTCAAATGGATGAGTGGAACACATCGTCCTGTGGTTTGAACCGACGAGACTTATTACTGTTGTTATGTACAGACCCCCCGCGTGTCCTTCTGAGATGTTTGTTCCGGTTCTCCCTGGTATCGCAGAGGGAATTGAAGACCTGGGCACACATCTGCCGACTCTGATTATACTTGGTGATTTTAACTTTCCCAGAATAAACTGGTCCTTAAACAGTATCTATACAGTGGCTCTCGAGAGGACCGATTACAGGCCAAATCTCTTCTCGAGTTCATGGACAAGTTCGAGCTTGAACAATCGGTGAACTGCCCAACTATGCTGGATAGCTTATTAGACCTAGTCTGTACCAACCATGGTGAACTGGTGAGGGACGTGGTTGTGGAAGACACAACATTGTCCGACCACAGACTGATAATAGTTAAAGCTGATGTTGGATGGGCCAACCAACAGTCCAATGCTGAGCTGAACTATGGAAGTATCTTGGGTTCACTTAACCTCATGAGCTCTCGAACCGACTGGTGCAGTATAAAAGAGGAGCTTGCAAGAATCGACTGGGCTTCGAGAAGCGAGGGCATGCTTCCCTTGAACATGTATGAAGATCTCTGTGGTGTCCTGACAGAGGTCTGTTCAAAATACGCCCCGCCGAAGACAGCAGTTCGTCAGGCAATCCCAAGAGATCGTAAGATCCTAATGCGGAAGAAAGCCCGTATACGTAGGCAGCTGCTCGGGGCTGTCAGCTCGGCCATTAGAATGAAACTACTGAGCCGGGCAGAGCTGATCGAGCACCAGCTGATACAGTCGCATGAGTTTGAAACGGCGACTAGGGAGAGGCGGGCGATTGAAGCAATCCGCAACAACCCGAAGTATTGCTATGGGTACGCACGGAGTAAGTCAAAGACCAAGTCCCAGATTGGCCCTTTCTATGCTGGGGACGAGCTCGTTGGTGACTCTTTGGCCAAATCTGAGGTGCTGAAGAAGCAGTACGAGTCGGTCTTCAGTAGGCCGAGAAACTCGGACACTCTAGGTCTCCTGCAAGGACTACTCGAAGAAGACAGGCCCTCCCTTCTGGACGGTGTTCGGTTCGGCGAGAACGAGCTAGTGACATGCATAAGGGAGCTGCCGTCCATATCCGCAGCGGGTCCGGACGGGATTCCTTCGATCCTCTTAAAAAACTGTTGCGAGGAATTGAAGGCTCCTATACATGCACTGTGGAGATCATCAATGGAGAAAGGATGTGTGCCTGCTCCTCTCAAATTGGGAGTAATTATTCCGGTTCACAAGGGGGGCGTGAAGCATTCCCCTGCTAATTACCGTCCTATCGACCTACCATCTCATGTAATTAAAATTTTTGAGAAGATCGTAGTTAAACGACTAGTTACGTATCTCGAGAGCAATGACCTACTGAACGACAATCAGCACGGCTTCAGACGGGGTCGGTCGTGCCTCTCACAATTGTTGGAGCATCAGCGGCAGGTTACGGAGGCGCTTGGCTCTGGACTCGCTGTGGACGTGGTGTATCTGGACTTCGCTAAGGCCTTCGATAAAGTAGATTATGGCGTGCTGCTTAGGAAGCTCCGTCTTTTTGGAATCAGTGGTAGGCTCCTTGATTGGATTTATAGCTTCCTAACAAACAGGAAACAAGTTGTCTCAGAGGACGGGAGCCGCTCGACGGAGTCGGTGGTGGTGAGTGGTGTGCCTCAGGGATCCGTTTTGGGTCCACTCCTTTTCCGGATCCTCATTTCGGACATCGATGTCAATCTCTTGCACTCACGGGCCTCATCCTTCGCTGACGACACCAGGGTCTTAAAAACTATTGCTACGGTGGAGGACTGTGAGGCTCTACAGAGTGACCTCCAGAAGATTTGCGATTGGGCAAAGCGAAAAATCATGACCTTCAATGAAAATAAATTTGAGTTGGTGCGGTACGGCTTGCATCCTGACGCCTCCTATGCGTACAGCCCCACTGGTGGTTCAGCGATCGACCGCAAGTCTTCGGTCAGGGATCTGGGGGTCGTAATCTCGGATGACGGTGGCTTCGGAGAGCACATTAACCAGGTGGTGCTTAGGTGCAGACGCCAGATCGGATGGATCCTGAGAACCTTTAAGACAAGGGAAGCCCCACTAATGCTGAAATTGTTCAAATCGTTAGTCCTCCCATTGGCAGAGTACTGTTGTCAGCTCTGGAGTCCGAGCACTGTTGGCGAAGTACAGAAGTTGGAGGGTGTACAGAGGACCTTCACTGCAAGGATCGACGGAATGCAGTCGTTTGACTACTGGAAACGGCTATCACACCTGTCCCTGTTTTCATTACAGCGTCGCCGTGAAAGGTACCTCATCATATATACCTGGAAAGTTCTGAATGGCTTGGCTCCGAACTTCAGGGACCAGGCGATGCGACTAACAGCCCAGCGGCACATTCGGCGAGGGAAAACTTGTAACATCCCAGCTTTTACCAGCAGGGCGCTGGCGAGCATCAGAACGAGGCATGAAAACTCGTTCTCTGTTATGGGACCTCGTCTGTTCAACTGTCTTCCGGCTGGTACCAGGGAGTTTGAGGGGACACTGGAGTCGTTCAAGGGGAGACTCGATGAATTTTTGAGGACGATCCCGGACAAGCCTCCCTTGCCCCATTACTACCAGCCTGCTGAGGGTAATAGTATCCTGCAGCAGCTGGCATATATGAGAGCGGCTGCCCCCTAACCTTGCCCCGGCAAGGGAAGGACGGCTGACGCCGCTCGTTCTGGGGGCGCCGTGGCCTGCCTCGGCTGTGGTGGAGCTGCTGGCTCGCTTTGCTGGGGACCTGGAGCTCCGTCGCTGCGGGGAGGTTGGCGGCGTCGTGAGGCGGCGACTCATCGTGGCCTGGAGCTGTGTTCCAAACTATATCTCAGGAATCTCAGGAATCTCAGGAGTGTGTGGTGTGTGTGTGTGTGGGGCGTTTGTGTGGAGTGTGGTGTTTGTGTGGAGTGTGGTGTGTGTGGAGTGTGGTGTGTGTGTGTGTGGAGTGTGGTGTGGGTGTGGAGTGTGGTGTTTGTGTGGAGTGTGGTGCTCGTGTGGAGTGTGGTGTGTGTGTGTGGAGTGTGGTGTGTGTGTGGAGTGTGGTGTGTGTGTGGAGTGTGGTGTTTGTGTGGAGTGTGGTGTTTGTGTGGAGTGTGGTGTTTGTGTGGAGTGTGGTGTGTGAGTAGAGTGTGGTGTGTGTGTGTGGAGTGTGGTGTGTGTGGAGTGTGGTGTTTGTGTGGAGTGTGATGTGTGTGTGGAGTGTGGTGTTTGTGTGGAGTGTGGTGTGTGGATGGAGTGGGGTGTTTGTGTGGAGTGTAGTGTGTGTGGAGTGTGGTGTTTGTGTGTAGTGTGGTGTGTGGGTGGAGTGTGGTGTTCGTGTGGAGTGTGGTGTGTGGGTGGAGTGTGGTGTTTGTGTGGAGGTTGGTGTGTGGGTGGAGTGTGGTGTGTGTGTGTGGAGTGTGGTGTGTGTGGAGTGTGGTGTTTGTGTGGAGTGTGGTGTGTGTATGGAGTGTGGTGTTTGTGTGGAGTGTGGTGTGTGGGTGGAGTGTGGTGTGTGTGTGTGTGGAGTGTGGTGTGTGTGTGTGGAGTGTGGTGTTTGTGTGGAGTGTGGTGTTTGCACATAGTGCCTCGAGTTTTGAGAAAATTTAAAAAATCACGGTGATCTATTCTAAATTGTGTTCATTTAAACTTCACTTCATCTCAATTTATTACTTGAATTAATCAAAGTTAAAAGATTATAGAGTTCTTGGTTGCTATTTCTTTTCATCTGAGTAAACTTCCAGCGGAAGAAGATGCGGCACCGGAAATCGAAGAAGGGTCAATGATTGCAGAGACTGAGCTCAAAGCTCCGGGTGCGTGAGGCATTCTTTTGTTTCACTGTAGAAATGGCGAATTTCACTATAGAAATAGCGAATGTTACGATAGATATGACGAATTTCATATTGAAAATGGCGAATTTCACGATAGAAATAGCGAATGATACGATAGATATGACGAATTTCATATTGAAAATGGCGAATTTCACGATAGAAATAGCGAATGTTACGATAGATATGACGAATTTCATATTGAAAATGGCGAATTTCACGATAGAAATAGCGAATGATACGATAGATATGACGAATTTCATATTGGAAATGGCGAATTTCACGATAGAAATAGCGAATGTCATGATAGATATGACGAATTTCATGATGGAAATGGCGAATTTCACGATAGAAATTGCGAATGTCACTATAGATATGACGAATTTCATGATGGAAATGGCGAATTTCACGATAGAAATGGCGAATGTCACGATAGATATGACGAATTTCATGATGGAAATGGCGAATTTCACGATAGTAATGGTGAATGTCACGATAGATGTCACGAATTTCATGATAGAAATTACGAATTTCACGATAGAACTTGCAAATTTCCCGACTGAAATGGCGAATTTTGCGATGGAAATGGTGAATTTTACGATAGAAAAAGCGAATTTCACAATAGCAATAATCAATTTCACAGAAGAAAGGCGAATTTTATAATAGAAAAGGTGATATTCACAAGAAATGGTAATATTTACCATATAAAGAATGAATTTCACAATAGAAATTGTGAATTTCACAATGGAATGAGACTCCGAATTATATGATGAAATAGTTAGAAATAATTAGAAACAATTAGAATTAATTATGATCACCGAAATCGATATAAATATAAAAAATTAGAATAAATAACAAACAATTAATTATAAATATTTATAAACACTCAATTAGAAATAATTATTAACACTTTGATAAAAACATCAATCAGCACTCAGTAAGAAATAATTACAAGCACTTAATTGGAAATAATTACAAACACTTAATTAGAAATAATTCTAACACTTGATCTATACTATAATAAGAGCCGCGTCCGTCCGTCCGTCCGTGCGTCACACCCACCAGCCTGCAGTGTGAGATGAGCGTATCTGTGATACAAGCTTCATCAACTCCACAATTTTCGGTGCCTTAACCCAGCAGATTGGGAGTCGGAATGTATATCTCGTGTATTGGTAGGTTAGATTAGGTTGTATAGAATATCAGCGGTTGAGACTTGGGAAAGTATTAGAAAGCCATAGAATAGCATGGGAAATTATGAGAAAGCCTTGGTCCTATATCTAATCCTGTCATTTTTTTGACGGCCGCGTGCAGTATAGATTGATGATAAACCCTGAATTAGGGACACCTGTCCTCTACGGACTTGCTTTATTTCTTCGAAGATTCCAATGAGATTAGCAGGGAATGATTCTTTGATAACATCAAATAATACAGCGTTAAAAAGAGCGTCAAATATTTCGATTATTTTAGATTTGTATATCAAATATTGTAAACAGTAAGTGATCTCACACAAACTTTAAGCACAGCAAATAAGTGTTAGGTTAACAAATATATTTATGGATTATAATAAATACATTTCTAGATTTTCAGGTTGATAATGTTCCAGGAGGTCGAAACGTTCAGAATATTTTTATTCATTGACTGTCTTTGATATAATAATGATCTCATTAAAGACGTGTTTCTTTGCACATTCATTTATAATTATAATTCAGATATGCAAAAAGCAACCTATCAATGTCCATGCATAAAATCCAGTGAAAATGTACCGACCATGTGAGGGGCTCCATGACCAGTACCGCCGAATGGCGGCAGGTAAAGGTTAGTGAAGAATAGAAAAAATAATTTCTGTAAAACTTTCGATTTTTAAGAACTTATTTTGTGAGGTGGAAATATTGCGGTTTGAACTGCGCTCTGCAGAGTATCTCTCTATATCACTTGATGTAAGTTTTACGTTCTCATTTGTACTTTAGCGATATTTATGTTTGAAAATCGAGGTACATTATTCTTTGGTCACTTTGGTGCGGGACCAACATTATATTCGTATCATGTCACGTGCGCCGCGTGCAACTCCACCTACGTGCACTACGTGCAACTCCACCTATGTGCGCTACGTGCAACTCCACCTATGTGCGCTACGTGCAACTCCCCCTACGTGCGCTACGTGCAACTCCACCTAAGTGCACTACGTGCAACACCACCTACGTGCGCCCCGTGCAACTCCACCTACGTGCACTGCGTGCAACTCCACCTACGTGCGCTACGTGCAACTCCACTTACGTGCACCACGTGCAACTCCACCTACGTGCGCTGCATGAAACTCCCCCTACGTGCACTACGTGCAACTCCACCTATGGGCCCTACGTGCAACTCCACCTACGTGCACTACTTGCAACTCTACCTACGTGCAACTCCACCTACGTGCACTACGTGCAACTCCACCTACGTGCACTACGTGCAACTCCACCTACGTGCACTACGTGCAACTCCACCTACGTGCACTACGTGCAACTCCACCTAAGTGCGTTACGTGCAACTCCACCTACGTGCACTACGTGCAACTCCACCTACGTGCACTACGAACAACTCCACCTACGTGCACTACGTGCAACTATACCTACGTGCACTACGTTCAACTCCACCTATGTGCGCTACGTGCAACTCCACCTACGTGCGCTACGTGCAACTCCGCCTACGTACGCTACGTGCAACTCCACCTACGTGCGCTACATGCAAACCGCGTGTGCACGCGGCAATGGGCGCATTTCACTGCACATATGGTGAGCAGGCTGAAGTGGAGCGGTGTGGGTGCTGGTGGACCATTTCCACGTACTCCAGCTCCATTTCTAGCAATGCTTTCTTCACTTCTGGAGCTCCATTTCATTTCCTGAGATACACTTTCAAAGCCCCATCTTCGTATTTGGAGCTCTATTGCTGTTCATGGTTCTTTATCTCCATTTTAGATTACCCGTCTTGATTTCTGGAACTCCATCTTCATTTCTGGAGCTCCTTCTTCATTTCTGGAGCTCCATCTTCATTTCTGGTGCTCCATTTTTATTTCTTGAACTCCATCTTTATTTCTGGCGCTCTATCTTCATTTCCAGAACTGCACTTCTATTTTTTTCCCCATAAACTAAATGAAAAAAAAGGAATTTTTTTTTGCAAAGCAACTTTACAATAAAAGAAATGGAGAAAAAGTACTTTTAAAGCATTTACTTCGAAAATTTCGAGTGGCTCATTCCCAATAAAAATCCTACGAATAAAATAATAGACATGCCAGTACACCCAAGATTATAGAAGCGGAGAATATAAGCACGAAAAAACAAACAAACAAACAAAAAATAAAATAATAATAATTTATCGGTTGACTATTTTCAGAAGGTACGCACTCTGCATTTCGTTGAGAGCAGGTTTGAGTTCATGAATGAAGAATGACTCTAAAATACGTAGGTCTAAGTTGGCGGTACAAGTATCTAATGTTTTAAATTTGCTAATGTCAATTATCTGTTCACAGGAACCATTACTACAATGTTGTCGGATACTAGAATGAGTAGGAGAGGTAAGCAAGCGACCTATTTCAAAAGGTGCGTACACTTCTCCTACTCATTCTAGTATCCGACAACATTGTAGTAATGGTTCCTGTAAACAGATAATTGACATTAGCAAATTTAAAACATTAGATACTTGTACCGCCAACTTAGACCTACGTATTTTAGAGTCATTCTTCATTCATGAACTCAAACCTGCTCAACGAAATGCTGAGTGCGTACCTTCTGAAAATAGTCAACCGATAAATTATTATTATTTTATTTTTTGCTTGTTTGTTTGTTTTTTCGTGCTTATATTCTCAGCTTCTATAATCTTGGGTGTACTGGCATGTCTATTATTTTATTCGTAGGATTTTTATTGAGAATGAGCCTAGGCTCGAAATGTTCGAAGTGAATGCTTTCAAAGTACTTCTTCTACATTTCTTTTATTCTAAACTGAAAATGCTTGTATTTCCTCCTTCTTAGTTCTTAATTATACCCCCTCATAATACTTGCGTAAGCTGATTTTTTCGCCTAGCACTTATTTTCTTGGCCGTGTGTAATTTCACCTAATTTTGCTTAAATGGTTGGATATTCCAACAAGAAAACACACTAGTTGCTAAGTTTCTACGCACTCTTTGTAGAGTTTCTACGCGCCTATTTTAGTCTTTCTACGCACCTTTTGAAGACTTTCTACGCACCTTTTGAAGACTTTCTACGCGCCTTTTGAAGACTTTATACGCGCCTTTTGAAGACTTTCTACGCGCCTATTTTAGTCTTTCTACGCGCCTTTTGCAGAATTTCTACGCACCTTTTGAAGACTTTCTACGCACCTTTTGAAGACTTTCTACGCGCCTTTTGAAGACTTTCTACTCGCCTTTTGAAGACTTTCTACGCGCCTATTTTAGTCTTTCTACGCGCCTTTTGCAGACTTTCTACGCGCCTTTTGAAGACTTTTTACGCGCTTATTTTAGTCTTTCTACGCGCCTTTTGCAGACTTTCTACGCGCCTTTTGCAGACTTTCTACGCGCCTTTTGAAGACTTTCTACGCGCCTATTTTAGTCTTTCTACGCGCCTTTTGCAGACTTTCTACGCACCTTTTGAAGACTTTCTACGCACCTTTTGAAGACTTTCTACGCGCCTTTTGAAGACTTTCTACGCGCCTTTTGAAGACTCTACGCGCCTATTTTAGTCTTTCTACGCGCCTTTTGCAGACTTTCTACGCGCCTTTTGAAGACTTTCTACGCGCCTTTTGAAGACTTTCTACGCACCTTTTGAAGACTTTCTACGCGCCTTTTGAAGACTTTCTACGCGCCTATTTTAGTCTTTCTACGCGCCTTTTGCAGACTTTCTACGCGCATTTTGAAGACTTTCTACGAGCCTTTTGAAGACTTTCTACGCGCCTTTTGCAGACTTTCTACGCGCCTTTTGAAGACTTTCTACGCGCCTTTTGCAGACTTTCTACGCACCTTTTGAAGACTTTCTACGCGCCTTTTGCAGACTTTCTACGCGCCTTTTGCAGACTTTCTACGCACCTTTTGAAGACTTTCTACGCACCTTTTGAAGACTTTCTACGTGCCTTTTGCAGACTTTCTACGCGCCTTTTGCAGACTTTCTACGCACCTTTTGAAGACTTTCTACGCGCCTTTTGCAGACTTTCTACGCACCTTTTGAAGACTTTCTACGCGCCTTTTGCAGACTTTCTACGCGCCTTTTGAAGACTTTCTACGCACCTTTTGAAGACTTTCTACGCACCTTTTGAAGACTTTCTACGCGCCTTTTGAAGACTTTCTACGTGCCTTTTGCAGACTTTCTATGCACCTTTTGCAGACTTTCTACGCACCTTTTGCAGACTTTCTACGCACCTTTTGCAAACTTTCTACGCACCTTTTGCTGACTTTCTATGCACCTTTTGAAGACTTTCTACGTGCCTTCAAAACACTTTCTACGCGCCTTGAGAACACGAAGGCGTGATTGGAAGGCGCGCGAGTGTGTGGGAGCGGAGGCTTTAATTTAGCGACCAGCCGATGCAGTTCGTCATGATTAAATCGACCTCAGCAACGCGCTGATTGCCGGCCGCCAATGCCTGAAAAAAATACGTCAGCAAATTTTTCTGATGGCAAACAAACGGGGCAAACGCGCGCACTTTGTTATATAGGTTGTTGCACCAACTCAAGCTGTTACACCAGCTGTTGCAGCAGCTGTTGCACCAGCTGTTGCATCAACTCCTACAACAGCTGTTACATCAGCTGCTGCACCAACTCCTACTACAGCTGTTACACCAGCTGTTACACCAGCTGTTACACTAACTCCTACACCAGCTGTTGCACCAACTCCTACACGAGCAATATTCTATTTTACAGCCAATAGAAATGCAGGGTGGTGCAAGTAGTACCTCATTTAACGGTAGAAAGTAGCAGCTCTGGTATAACTAGTTACAACCACTTACAACCCTCTCCGCTAGGTACACTAGACGCTCTGGTATAACTAGTTACACCCACTTACAACCCTCTCCGCTAGGTACACTAGACGCTCTGGTATAACTAGTTACACCCACTTAAAACCCTCTCCGCTAGGTACACTAGACGCTCTGGTATAACTAGTTACACCCACTTACAACCCTCTCCTCTAGGTACACTAGACGCTCTGGTATAACTAGTTACACCCACTTACAACCCTCTCCGCTAGGTACACTAGACGCTCTGGTATAACTAGTTATACCCACTTACAACCCTCTCCTCTAGGTACACTAAACGCTCTGGTATAACTAGGTACACCCACTTACTACCCTCTCCTCTAGGTACACAAGACGCTCTGGTATAACTAGTTACACCCACTTACTACCCTCTACTCTAGGTACACTAGAAGCTCTGGTATAACTAGTTACACCCCCTTACTACCCTCTACTCTAGGTACACTAGACGCTCTGGTATAACTAGTTACACCCACTTACAACCCTCTCCTCTAGGTACACTAAACGCTCTGGTATAACTAGTTACACCCACTTAAAACCCTCTCTTCTAGGTACACTAGACGCTCTGGTATAACTAGTTACACCCACTTACAACCCTCTCCTCTAGGTACACTAGACGGTCTGGTATAACTAGTTACACCCACTTACATTCCTCTCCGCTAGGTACACTAGACGCTCTGGTATAACTAGTTACACCCACTTACATTCCTCTCCGCTAGGTACACTAGACGCTCTGGTATAACTAGTTACACCCAACTACATTCCTCTCCGCTAGGTACACTAGACGCTCTGGTATAACTAGTTACACCCACTTACAACCCTCTCCTCTAGGTACACTAGATGCTCTGGTATAACTAGTTACACCCACTTACAACCCTCTCCTCTAGGTACACTAGACGCTCTGGTATAACTAGTTACACCCACTTACATTCCTCTCCGCTAGGTACACTAGACGCTCTGGTATAACTAGTTACACCCACTTACATTCCTCTCCGCTAGGTACACTAGACGCTCTGGTATAACTAGTTACACCCACTTACAACCCTCTCCGCTGGGTACACTAGACGCTCTGGTATAACTAGTTACACCCACTTACAACCCTCTCCGCTAGGTACACTAGACGCTCTGGTATAACTAGTTACACCCACTTACAACCCTCTCCGCTAGGTACACTAGACGCTCTGGTATAACTAGTTACACCCACTTACAACCCTCTCCTCTAGGTACACTAGACGCTCTGGTATAACTAGTTACACCCACTTACAACCCTCTCCTCTAGGTACACTAGATGCTCTGGTATAACTAGTTACACCCACTTAAAACCCTCTCTTCTAGGTACACTAGACGCTCTGGTATAACTAGTTACACCCACTTACAACCCTCTCCGCTAGGTACACTAGACGCTCCGGTATAACTAGTTACACCCACTTACAACCCTCTCTTCTAGGTACACTAGACGCTCTGGTATCACTAGTTACACCCACTTACAACCCTCTCCGCTAGGTACACTAGACGCTCTGGTATAACTAGTTACACCCACTTACAACCCTCTCCGCTAGGTACACTAGACGCTCTGGTATAACTAGTTACACCCACTTACAACCCTCTCCTCTGGGTACACTAGACGCTCTGGTATAACTAGTTACACCCACTTACAACCCTCTCCGCTAGGTACACTAGACGCTCTGGTATAACTAGTTACACCCACTTAAAACCCTCTCCGCTAGGTACACTAGACGCTCTGGTATAACTAGTTACACCCACTTACAACCCTCTCCTCTAGGTACACTAGACGCTCTGGTATAACTAGTTACACCCACTTACAACCCTCTCCGCTAGGTACACTAGACGCTCTGGTATAACTAGTTATACCCACTTACAACCCTCTCCTCTAGGTACACTAAACGCTCTGGTATAACTAGGTACACCCACTTACTACCCTCTCCTCTAGGTACACAAGACGCTCTGGTATAACTAGTTACACCCACTTACTACCCTCTACTCTAGGTACACTAGAAGCTCTGGTATAACTAGTTACACCCCCTTACTACCCTCTACTCTAGGTACACTAGACGCTCTGGTATAACTAGTTACACCCACTTACAACCCTCTCCTCTAGGTACACTAAACGCTCTGGTATAACTAGTTACACCCACTTAAAACCCTCTCTTCTAGGTACACTAGACGCTCTGGTATAACTAGTTACACCCACTTACAACCCTCTCCTCTAGGTACACTAGACGGTCTGGTATAACTAGTTACACCCACTTACATTCCTCTCCGCTAGGTACACTAGACGCTCTGGTATAACTAGTTACACCCACTTACATTCCTCTCCGCTAGGTACACTAGACGCTCTGGTATAACTAGTTACACCCAACTACATTCCTCTCCGCTAGGTACACTAGACGCTCTGGTATAACTAGTTACACCCACTTACAACCCTCTCCTCTAGGTACACTAGATGCTCTGGTATAACTAGTTACACCCACTTACAACCCTCTCCTCTAGGTACACTAGACGCTCTGGTATAACTAGTTACACCCACTTACATTCCTCTCCGCTAGGTACACTAGACGCTCTGGTATAACTAGTTACACCCACTTACATTCCTCTCCGCTAGGTACACTAGACGCTCTGGTATAACTAGTTACACCCACTTACAACCCTCTCCGCTGGGTACACTAGACGCTCTGGTATAACTAGTTACACCCACTTACAACCCTCTCCGCTAGGTACACTAGACGCTCTGGTATAACTAGTTACACCCACTTACAACCCTCTCCGCTAGGTACACTAGACGCTCTGGTATAACTAGTTACACCCACTTACAACCCTCTCCTCTAGGTACACTAGACGCTCTGGTATAACTAGTTACACCCACTTACAACCCTCTCCTCTAGGTACACTAGATGCTCTGGTATAACTAGTTACACCCACTTAAAACCCTCTCTTCTAGGTACACTAGACGCTCTGGTATAACTAGTTACACCCACTTACAACCCTCTCCGCTAGGTACACTAGACGCTCCGGTATAACTAGTTACACCCACTTACAACCCTCTCTTCTAGGTACACTAGACGCTCTGGTATCACTAGTTACACCCACTTACAACCCTCTCCGCTAGGTACACTAGACGCTCTGGTATAACTAGTTACACCCACTTACAACCCTCTCCGCTAGGTACACTAGACGCTCTGGTATAACTAGTTACACCCACTTACAACCCTCTCCTCTGGGTACATTAGATGCTCTGGTATAACTAGTTACACCCACTTACAACCCTCTCCTCTAGGTACACTAGACGCTCTGGTATAACTAGTTACACCCACTCACAACCCTCTCTTCCAGGTACACTAGACGCTCTGGTATAACTAGTTACACCCACTTACAACCCTCTCCGCTAAGTACACTAGACGCTCTGGTATAACTAGTTACACCCATTTACAACCCTCTCCGCTAGGTACACTAGACGCTCTGGTATAACTAGTTACACCCACTTACAACCCTCTCCGCTAGGTACACTAGACGCTCTGGTATAACTAGTTACACCCACTTACAACCCTCTCCTCTAGGTACACTAGACGCTCTGGTATAACTAGTTACACCCACTTACAACCCTCTCCGCTAGGTACACTAGACGCTCTGGTATAACTAGTTACACCCACTTACAACCCTCTCCTCTAGGTACACTAGATGCTCTGGTATAACTAGTTACACTCACTTAAAACCCTCTCTTCTAGGTACACTAGACGCTCTGGTATAACTAGTTACACCCACTTACAACCCTCTCCGCTAGGTACACTAGACGCTCTGGTATAACTAGTTACACCCACTTACAACCCTCTCTTCTAGGTACACTAGACGCTCTGGTATAACTAGTTACACCCACTTACAACCCTCTCCGCTAGGTACACTAGACGCTCTGGTATAACTAGTTACACCCACTTACAACCCTCTCCTCTAGGTACACTAGACGCTCTGGTATAACTAGTTACACCCACTTACAACCCTCTTCTCTAGGTACACTAGACGCTCTGGTATAACTAGTTACACCCACTTACAACCCTCTCCTCTAGGTACACTAGATGCTCTGGTATAACTAGTTACACCCACTTAAAACCCTCTCTTCTAGGTACACTAGACGCTCTGGTATAACTAGTTACACCCACTGACAACCCTCTCCTCTAGGTAAACTAGACGCTCTGGTATAACTAGTTACGCCCAGTTACAACCCTTTCCTCTAGGTACACTAGACGCTCTGGTATAACTAGTTACGCCCAGTTACAACCCTTTCCTCTAGGTACACTAGACGCTCTGGTATAACTAGTTACACCCACTTAAAACCCTCTTCTCTAGGTACACTAGACGCTCTGGTATAACTAGTTACACCCACTTAAAACCCTCTCCTCTAGGTACACTAGACGCTCTGGTATAACTAGTTACACCCACTTAAAACCCTCTCTTCTAGGTACACTAGACGCTCTGGTATAACTAGTTACATCCACTTACAACCCTCTCCGCTGGGTACACTAGACGCTCTGGTATTACTAGTTACACCCACTTAAAACCCTCTCTTCTAGGTACACTAGACGCTCTGGTATAACTAGTTACATCCACTTACAACCCTCTCCTCTAGGTACACTAGACGCTCTGGTATAACTAGTTACACCCACTTACAACCCTCTCCGCTAGGTACACTAGACGCTCTGGTATAACTAGTTACACCCACTTACAACCCTCTCCGCTAGGTACACTAGACGTTCTGGTATAACTAGTTACACCCACTTACAACCCTCTCCGCTAGGTACACTAGACGCTCTGGTATAACTAGTTAAACCCACTTACAACCCTCTCCTCTAGGTACACTAGACGCTCTGGTATAACTAGTTACACCCACTTACAACCCTCTCCTCTAGGTACACTAGATGCTCTGGTATAACTAGTTACACCCACTTAAAACCCTCTCTTCTAGGTACACTAGACGCTCTGGTATAACTAGTTACACCCACTTACAACCCTCTCCGCTAGGTACACTAGACGCTCTGGTATAACTAGTTACACCCACTTACAACCCTCTCTTCTAGGTACACTAGACGCTCTGGTATAACTAGTTACACCCACTAACAACCCTCTCCGCTAGGTACACTAGACGCTCTGGTATAACTAGTTACACCCACTTACAACCCTCTCCGCTAGGTACACTAGACGCTCTGGTATAACTAGTTACACCCACTCACAACCCTCTCTTCTAGGTACACTAGACGCTCTGGTATAACTAGTTACACCCACTTACAACCCTCTCCGCTAGGTACACTAGACGCTCTGGTATAACTAGTTACACCCACTTACAACCCTCTCCGCTAGGTACACTAGACGCTCTGGTATAACTAGTTACACCCACTTACAACCCTCTCCGCTAGGTACACTAGACGCTCTGGTATAACTAGTTACACCCACTTACAACCCTCTCCGCTAGGTACACTAGACGCTCTGGTATAACTAGTTACACCCACTTACAACCCTCTCCGCTAGGTACACTAGACGTTCTGGTATAACTAGTTACACCCACTTACAACCCTCTCCGCTAGGTACACTAGACGCTCTGGTATAACTAGTTACACCCACTTACAACCCTCTCCTCTAGGTACACTAGACGCTCTGGTATAACTAGTTACACCCACTTACAACCCTCTCCGCTAGGTACACTAGACGCTCTGGTATAACTAGTTACACCCACTTACAACCCTCTCCGCTAGGTACACTAGACGTTCTGGTATAACTAGTTACACCCACTTACAACCCTCTCCGCTAGGTACACTAGACGCTCTGGTATAACTAGTTACACCCAGTTACAACCCTCTCCTCTAGGTACACTAGACGCTCTGGTATAACTAGTTACACCCACTTACAACCCTCTCCTCTAGGTACACTAGATGCTCTGGTATAACTAGTTACACCCACTTAAAACCCTCTCTTCTAGGTACACTAGACGCTCTGGTATAACTAGTTACACCCACTTACAACCCTCTCCGCTAGGTACACTAGACGCTCTGGTATAACTAGTTACACCCACTAACAACCCTCTCTTCTAGGTACACTAGACGCTCTGGTATAACTAGTTACACCCACTTACAACCCTCTCCGCTAGGTACACTAGACGCTCTGGTATAACTAGTTACACCCACTTACAACCCTCTCCGCTAGGTACACTAGACGCTCTGGTATAACTAGTTACACCCACTCACAACCCTCTCTTCTAGGTACACTAGACGCTCTGGTATAACTAGTTACACCCACTTACAACCCTCTCCGCTAGGTACACTAGACGCTCTGGTATAACTAGTTACACCCACTTACAACCCTCTCCGCTAGGTTCACTAGACGCTCTGGTATAACTAGTTACACCCACTTACAACCCTCTCCGCTAGGTACACTAGACGCTCTGGTATAACTAGTTACACCCACTTACAACCCTCTCCTCTAGGTACACTAGACGCTCTGGTATAACTGGTTACACCCACTTACAACCCTCTCCGCTAGGTACACTAGACGCTCTGGTATAACTAGTTACACCCACTTACAACCCTCTCCTCTAGGTACACTAGATGCTCTGGTATAACTAGTTACACTCACTTAAAACCCTCTCTTCTAGGTACACTAGACGCTCTGGTATAACTAGTTACACCCACTTACAACCCTTTCCGCTAGGTTCACTAGACGCTCTGGTATAACTAGTTACACCCACTTACAACCCTCTCTTCTAGGTACACTAGACGCTCTGGTATAACTAGTTACACCCACTTACAACCCTCTCCGCTAGGTACACTAGACGCTCTGGTACGAGTATAACTAGTTACACCCACTTACGACCCTCTCCTCTAGGTACACTAGACGCTCTGGTTTAACTAGTTACACCCACTTACAACCCTCTCCTCTAGGTATACTAGACGCTCTGGTATAACTAGTTACACCCACTTACAACCATCTCCTCTAGGTACACTAGATGCTCTGGTATAACTAGTTACACCCACTTAAAACCCTTTCTTCTAGGTACACTAGACGCTCTGGTATAACTAGTTACACCCACTGACAACCCTCTCCTCTAGGTAAACTAGACGCTCTGGTATAACTAGTTACGCCCAGTTACAACCCTTTCCTCTAGGTACACTAGACGCTCTGGTATAACTAGTTACGCCCAGTTACAACCCTTTCCTCTAGGTACACTAGACGCTCTGGTATAACTAGTTACACCCACTTAAAACCCTCTTCTCTAGGTACACTAGACGCTCTGGTATAACTAGTTACACCCACTTAAAACCCTCTCCTCTAGGTACACTAGACGCTCTGGTATAACTAGTTACACCCACTTAAAACCCTCTCTTCTAGGTACACTAGACGCTCTGGTATAACTAGTTACATCCACTTACAACCCTCTCCGCTGGGTACACTAGACGCTCTGGTATAACTAGTTACACCCACTTAAAACCCTCTCTTCTAGGTACACTAGACGCTCTGGTATAACTAGTTACATCCACTTACAACCCTCTCCTCTAGGTACACTAGACGCTCTGGTGTAACTAGTGACACCCACTTACAACCCTCTACTCTAGTTAAACTAGACGCTCTGGTACAACTAGCTACACCCACTTACAACCCACTACTCTAGTTACACTAGACGCTCTGGTATAACTAGTTACATCCACTTACAACCCTCTCCTCTAGGTACACTAGACGCTCTGGTACAACTAGCTACACCCACTTACAACCCACTACTCTAGTTACACTAGACGCTCTGGTATAACTAGCTACACCCACTTACAACCCACTACTCTAGTTACACTAGACGCTCTGGTACAACTAGTGACACCCACTTACAACCCACTACTCTAGTTACACTAGACGCTCTGGTACAACTAGTGACACCCACTTACAACCCACTACTCTAGTTACACTAGACGCTCTGGTACAACTAGCTACACCCACTTACAACCCACTACTCTAGTTACACTAGACGCTCTGGTATAACTAGTTACATCCACTTACAACCCACTACTCTAGTTACACTAGACGCTCTGGTACAACTAGTGACACCCACTTACAACCCACTACTCTAGTTACACTAGACGCTCTGGTACAACTAGCTACACCCACTTACAACCCACTACTCTAGTTACACTAGACGCTCTGGTATAACTAGCTACACCCACTTACAACCCACTACTCTAGTTACACTAGACGCTCTGGTATAACTAGCTACACCCACTTACAACCCACTACTCTAGTTACACTAGACGCTCTGGTATAACTAGCTACACCCACTTACAACCCACTACTCTAGTTACACTAGACGCTCTGGTATAACTAGCTACACCCACTTACAACCCACTACTCTAGTTACACTAGACGCTCTGGTATAACTAGCTACACTCACTTACAACCCACTACTCTAGTTACACTAGACGCTCTGATACAACTAGTGACACCTCCACTAGTTACACGCGTGTTTTCCAGTCACTTTCTCTACAGGTTTCCAAATAAATTTTTCATTGTCCAATAGATGGCTGAAGTTTGATTAAAAGTTCAACTTCAGCGGAACTTTCCAACTATAAAGTTGCAAAAAGTTATTCTCTTTTGTCCCCAAACTTTTGAAATATTTTGGAAGTTGTTGAAGAACGCGAGGATGGCTTTCAGAAACCTATATCAAATCTTTGTCAGATCATTTCAATGGAAAGTTTCGTGCTGGGAGAGATACATGAACCTAAATTAAAACAGCGAGCGGAGAAATATCTTCTGGATGTTCGGAAGTTTTCTGAGTGGGCTATTTTGAGCGATATGAACTGAGAGGGCTGTTTCTGAGAGGGTTATCTCACGCGATATGAACTGAGAGTGCTATTTCTGAGTGGGCTATCTCACGCGATATGAACTGAGAGGGCTATTTCTGAGTGGGCATCTCACGCGGTATGAACTGAGAGGGCTATTTTTTAGAGAGCTATTTTGGGCCATTCCAGCTAAGCTTCTTATTGAGCTCAGACTCTGAAAACATATTCTTTCTTTTCGCTTAATGTGAACTTTATTTTATCATAAAAAAATGTTTCAAAAAATTGGGCAAACGAAGAAGCTCGGGTGGAATTAATTAATTAGCGAGCCAAAAATAGAAATCTTCTCGTTATTGCGTACGAAAATGACAAACCAAAACGAAATTTTCTAATTATTTAAAGAAATAGAATGCGCAGCGGACATTTAGCAGAAATATTTCGCTTGAAGAATATTCCACGTGAAAAATTTTTGCTTAAAACATTCTGCTCAAAATTCTCGGCTTAAAATATTCCGCTTAAAATTTTCATTTTAAAATATTCAGCGCAAATGATATTCAACTTAAAATATTCAACTCAAACATTTTTTAACTTGAAATATTCAGCTCAAGCAATATTTATGATAAATTATTCATCTAAAACAATAGTCAACACAAAATATTAAGCTGAAACAATACTCGTATTTAACTTAAAATATTCCACTCAAACGGGTTTTATTTTCTCTCCTCATTTGTGTATTTGGAATACTAAATTTTGTCCATTGCCTACTTAATTATTTGTTACTTTTTTGTTCGGAACTGGGAAATTTTAGAACGAAAAAAGCTATGGATGCTCTTTATCATAATTCTTCTCATTCTCTTTTCTTATTGTTTAGCTGCTGATGAAAACAAATAAGATATTTAGGTAATTTCTGATACAGTAGAATTATTTTTAATGTCTTTTGTTTTATAAGAGTATTTTGCCAATATGAATCTCTCTTTCGGTACAAGAAATAATCAAAAATCATCCTCAAAAACCATCAGAAATCATCATAAACCGTCATAAACCATCATCGGAAACCGTCAGGAATCAACATCGCAAATCATCAGAAACTATCTTCGGAAGCCATCAGAATCATCATCACAAACCCACAGAAACCATCATCGGCCATCAGGAATCATTGTCACAAGCCGTCAGAAACCATCAACGTATACCATCAGGAATCATCGTCATAAGCTGTCAAAAAACATCATCAGAAACCATGAGAAACTATCAGGTATAATCAAAGACTTTCAGATATCATTCTCATAATCCATTAGAAGCCAAAATCAGAACCCTAAAATTCCATAATATGCCAAACATGCCGGCAAATCTTCACCCTACAGCGTAATACGAGTGATAATTTGGCAATACATCAAAATTTATATATCGCATCGCAGCATTTACAGCAACAAGGTACAAATATGTAAATTCGTAAAATTCAGTCGGCGCTCTGAACAATGTGAAAGTTGAATGAGAAGAGGTGAATGTTTCTCCACATCTGGAAATGTGAGAGTCTCATATTTTTCAACGTTCGATTTTCAGAAGATAGTGAATGATTTTTAGTATTTATGCAGGCATCATACAATATTCACATGAACTATGATTTAAAACATTTTTTGAAATGAGAATAACTTTTTTATTCGCTGTGCAGGTTTAACCCATCATGTTCCAGTCGATAAGACTGTTTTTTTCGGGTTGCAGACAGCATGAATAATTTCCTGAGTATTTCTGTCCTAGAAATAAATAAAAAACAGTTATTTCTGCATCACAATATTCCGACTGAATATTCTTTTGGATAAACATTTCAGCGTTGGACAAAAAAAATATTCCTAGGTCTCAATTTTGATTTTCCGACTAAATATTCTTTCGGATAACTATTCCAGTGTTGCAGGAAAAATATTTCTGTATTAATTTCCCATTTTTGCGTTGTTGAAATATATCCATACCGGAGATAAACGAAACCTATTTTTCCTCCTCAGTACCCCCACTGGGGGTCACACTTCACGGGTTGTCGACCCCCTTAACCGAGGGGGTGACGACGTCGGTGGTGTGTGAGAGCGTGGGGTCGAGACCCCCCGCAACCCTCACCTGGTGGTGGAACGGGGCACCTCTCCACCACAACCCTGAGCTCGCAACCAAGGTCACCACGCAAGTTAGTACATGAATTTGTGTTTTAGAATTTATTAAGCATTTTATTCTTATGTCGTTTCTATTTACTCCCTGTGTGCGCACTTTGTCTGTACATGTGTTCGTACGTATGCTAATGCAACGCCTGGGTGCGGTTCTGCCGCAATGCGCACGCTTAGTCAGCAATTTGACAGTATAAAAGAACGTGTGGAGACTTCTAGAGTCGCATTTGGTCCGTGTTCTACCCCCTTGCAACATCGTTACCAGTAAACGTCGCCTATAACCAGCGTTATCTCTCAACCCTTCGGACTTCACACCTACTTTTGCCTTTACACTGGTGGCGAGACAAGTGACGGACCCACGAATTCGCGAAGATATATTTGGGAAGAAAAGAAGATAAAGTATTCGACGAGAAACCTAAATAAGTTTGAGAAGAGGGTCGAGTGACTTCAGCAAATCAAGACGACGGTGATAACTACAGAGAATTCGAGAGAACTCCAGGAAGATCGTCTGGTGAAGAGAAGAAATATACATTCTACGAAGATTATCTGCAGAGACTGCAGAGCAACGAGATATCGACTATAAGGACAGCATCGACGGACGGAGAGCTTCAGAGATCAACGGTGAGGTCGGCTACGGAGCTGAAACCTTCAACTACGAGGTGATTCAGCCGACTACAGTTACGTCAACTTCGTGCTACGGGCGGAGCAGTGACAGTGCATCGCCTACAACGATGACAGAGATCACGACATCGTGCGACAACTCTAACTACAATTTAAGATAAGTAAAGCAGCAATTAATGGTGATAATTGTAACAGTGCCGTTGCAGCTAACTATTCATTGCACGTGAGGCAGGCAGCGTGCAGCGTGCGCGTCAGCCAGTGCCAGTACGTGCGGGCGTCAAGGTCAAACTAGCTGGGCTGTACTTGCAGTTGCAGAGAGCAGGCTGTGTGTTCAATGACCCCTAGACATGAGCTGTTTTCAAGGTGTTACGAGTCCTATTTTTTAAAGTGAGTGGCGCTATTTTCTCGAGGTGTTGCTATAACTGCTTCAAGTACTTTTGTATTGTTTTAGTTGTGTAAATTTAATCTTGAGCAACGTTAAACTCATTTGAGCAGTGATGTTATTTGTGTAATACGTAGAGACCAAACTCGTAACGTAATTATGCCTGAAATTTCAGTATCGAGTGATTTTCGAAATAGTAGAATGCCTACCACAGTTTTTTTTTCTGATGTGGATATATTGGCGACAGAGAGATAAGTATACTTAAATGCCTTCTGTGGTCTGTACAACATGTAGGTCATGTGAGATTTATTTTTTTGCTGGTTGCGTCTGGTAGGATGATGGAGGGGGGAACTGCATTCCAATTTGCCCAAAGATGATGCTGAAGACCTTTGTAAAAATCAACTTTCTAGCGTTAGAGTATAGTAAAATTAGAACAGGAATTGAAAGATAGTTTTCGACTAGTACAGAGCAGGCTGAGGATTAAGCCTAGCGAGAAATAATAACGATGAAATATGACGTAATGATGAGAAAATAATGATGAAATATTTTGTGGCTTTTAATGTGCTGAGAAGTGTTATGTGACTTCGAGAATTAAGGATAAATATAAGTAGGAAGGAGTAAAGATACTCTTCCGAGTGAGGTAAAATATCGTGGATGATATTCTGATGATACCTGATGTGCACGGATAGCACGGTTAAAGTAAGAATGAAGTATTTTTGAATACCGTAAATAATGCAGAGTGTCTGATGACAGACGTGGTTGCCCAGAGGAGGCGTAAAGAGTAGTATTTGCTACGGTAGAGAGAGCCTCGAAAATGGCGGTGCTGTGGGGCAGTGAAAAAACCCCGAGACAGAAGTGCTGTGGGGCAGCGAATAACCCCGAGACAGAAATGCTGTGGGGCTATCTGGGAAAAGGCAAATTAGTACCAGGTAATTCTATCAGCGAGGTCAAAGTATTGAAGTAGAAATGAATTCGCGCAGACAATTAAGTGAGTAAGCTTTAGAGAAGCGAATGTTTGCGATGTTCCCGGTAATGCGAATCTACCCAGGGTCGACAGTGTTTGTGGTGAAAGTTTCAATGCCATCTCTGGTAAAGACGTTGGGGTAGTATCTGTAGAACCGAGGCATTGTTGTAACGATATTCGTGTTAACGAACTTGGAATCAATGCCAGTGATACCATGATGGTCAGAGTTTAGCATTGTAGATTGCGGTTGTCATTGTGCTGGCGAAACAGAAGTACCATACGAGAGAAATAATGAGAGGCGATAGACGCCCGTTAATTAACCACACGTGGTGGTCTGGTACTAAGTTAAGGGTAACGAGTAATAGGAAGGTAGAGTGTGCAGAGCAGCGCAGCTGCACAAGGCAATGAACCCAACCAACCAAGGTGACTCATACGCCAGACAGAGAGGCGCCTTATTTCCGGTGTCTGTGTTTAGCAGCAGTAGCCAGCCGAGGTACGACGGCGTGGGATGAATATGACTGGTAAATAGTCATGAAGAAGATGTGTTTTGAAGCATGAATATGACTGGTGAATAGTCATGAATAAGATGTGTTTTGGCTGTTGTTTAATGATGTTTAATTTATCTCTTCGTTATGTTTTGAAGAGAGTGGCTGTTCTTAATGTTTTTGAGCACGTTTACGATCTAGTGCGTCATACAAGTCATTTTGCAAGCCTACCCGAATTTCATACTCAGTATAGTTTTATGTTGTGTATTTTATTATTCAAACGTAAAAGAATGCAAAATTTATCGTCAAGTCTCTCAAAGTTTCTACGGGATAATTAACAACTGATTGAACGATTAAAATTTAGAGTGCTTAACGTCAATATTGATTTTTACCTTGACAACGTTTCGTGTACGTAGCGTAAAATGTGTGTTTCTTATGTATTGAATTGTGTCTTTTTGTTGTATTTGCTTATGCTTCACGTTAACCTCGTATATGCATTAGTATTTAACCTTTTTAATTAAGGCATTAACGTAACGCGATAAGTGAAACGTAAAGTACCCGTTCACAGTGTAACAGTTCAACAAGTACAGTATAATAATACGTAATTTTCTTGTGCAAAAGCAGTACGTGATTATTGATTGTGATCTGTCGTGGCAAGAAACATTGATGATCTTGAAGAAATTTATTTTTTTTCATTGTGCATCGAGGCTGAAAATGCCCCAGTTTTGCTCACGATAGAAACGGTTAATTAACAGTTTTTAGTTTTGAATTCCACATTTGCGAGATAAGATTACTGATGTACTTTGTTTAATGAGAAATTTGAATGTCTGTAACGAAGATTAAATGTAAATGCGAAATTTAGTCGTTTTTATTAGTTAGCATTTGTGTTACGGGAAAATTCTTGGATGGTAATGAGGAAGCTACTTTTTGTTTGTCATTAAAATTATTGATTTATTAAGGAAGTTTACCCGTCATTAACTAAATATATAGTAAGACTCGGTAATGGATCTCTGTGACACTAAAGGTGTTTCTCATTTTACTTTATTCAAGCATTGATGTACTAAATTCTGCGCTTTAGCCATGCTAATCTTCGTGTTTTCTCCAATTTCAGTTCGCACTGGTGCGAGCGGTAACACAACATCTGTAACACGGTAACATGGTACATGTACATGGCATCGCGTTGGTGTACGACAGCCTGGTGCCAGAGCGCTTGTCAACAAACATCGATGGCCTTGGCGGCAGCAGAGCTTTGCACGCAGCAAAGAGACTACTGAAATTTACCTTCGCGCACAGTCAAGAGTTTACTGAAATTCATCTTCGCGCGCAGTGATTTCAAAACAGTAACTTACTTTGAAGACTTAATATGGTGTTAATACTTTATACTTTACCATGGACATAGTGTTGAAAACGTGGTTTAATAAATTTAGTAACTTGAAATGTGGTCATAATATAATTCAGGCTCGTTCAAGAATTATGGACTTTGTTCACGTTTTATTACTATTGGATTACGATAATTTGAACGGCTTAGTGATTTTCCTTTTATTTTTGCAGAGTGCGAAACCGATTTTCATATTCATATTCGATGTTCTAAACTAGTGTGTCTTCGATTTTGTTACGTATTATCTTATATCTTAATCCACGTGCTATACCATTATGTTACCGATAGAATTACGTTTTACGAGTCTACGGCACTCTGTTTATTCTGATTGGTTGTTTTACTAATGGTGGAAAAGTTCCGTTCTAATTTGTGCGATGTTTGGCTATAACACTAACTTCTATTTTTAAGTCTACGGTAACGCAGACGATATTTTGAATGTTTCTTTTTGGTGAAAACTTTAATGATGCTTTATTTAATATCAACTCAACTTTTCTGTATCATTTTTCATTACCTACGAGGCAATAGTTTTGATTCTTATAAAATTTTCCGAAATTGCCTTTGCCGAAGGACTCGTGTTTTGCTCGGTGTTACTCTTTCACCAGAGATGTAAGCGGATGTTTTTATATTTACTCATGAATTAATATTAAGTTGGTATTTCCAAGCTTGTGTTTTACGTATTTCATTTTAACCATGTTCGCGAAGATGCTCGAGTCGATGCAGTGTTCAGGTATATAATTATGATTTGTTCATTTTGGTTTATAGATAAGCCAATTTATGCGAATACGTTGTTCACTTAAAATTTTAAAGGCATTGTGTATTTAAATTTCATGCGTGTTTATTATTATACTAACGAATGTATTGGTTTTATTTAAAAATTTATGGCGAGTGTCAATGCAAATGTACGAGGTATCTGCGTGCCTTATTTCTTATTTTTGTTTGATTAAAAAACTTTTTTAGTTGTTGTTTCAACGATGCGATTTTCTTTTTCATTTTTACTGCGTTAGCATTTGAACTGTTTAACACGAAACAATGTTAGAGTTAATTGTGTTTTTCATGGCTGGTGTTCATGTTAGCGGATTTTTGTTTTTTTAGTACGACACCTGCCGAGGTGCATTGTTTTAAGGTTTTCTGTTGCCAGAAAATTTTTTATGTTGCAATGTTCGTGTGCCAAAAATTTTTTTTGCGTTCTATACGTGTCTTGAGCAGCGCCTCTTCCCGTGTTTTTTTGGTGATGGGGGTGTTTGCGGTTTTTCTTTGCGATGCTTTTTGTCGAATTTAACTGGACGAGTTTGTTTTTCCTGTTACTGGCAGTTGTTTTTGCCACGAAAGGGTTATTTTTATTTTTTTTGGTTTTCCTAATTAGGATGCCTTTAGCTTACTGTGTTGCTTTTTAAGTTACGATTCTTCCCTTTGATTCATTTATTTTTGTGGTTTGTGATCAACCATGTATGGGGGGAAGGTATGTGTCCGCACTTTGTCTGTACATGTGTTCGTACGTATGCTAATGTAACGCCTGGGTGCGGTTCTGCCGCAATGCGCACGCTTAGTCAGCAATTTGACAGTATAAAAGAACGTGTGGAGACTTCTAGAGTCGCATTTGGTCCGTGTTCTACCCCCTTGCAACATCGTTACCAGTAAACGTCGCCTATAACCAGCGTTATCTCTCAACCCTTCGGACTTCACACCTACTTTTGCCTTCACATCCCTATTTCGTCCTTTTTATTATCCCTTTAACGTCTTCTACCCTTTCTAGCTAATTCCCTAATTTGTCCTTTCCAAGTCAGTACTTGGGGAACAATTGAAGAATTAACCCCTACTTTTATCCCTATAACGACTATGTCCTTTCTAACTAATTCCTTTTTCAAGAATCTTGTCCTTAAGTGTGTACCTGGGCTACAAGATTAGAAATAATTCATAATTTCATCCCAATAACGCCTAAAGTTCTACCTAACTAACCCCTATTCTTGTTCTAACGTTTACAATTGTAAAAAAATCCATCTTCATTGCTCTGAAAGACAATAAATCAAAGTGCTTATTGTTCAGTTTATCGTTTTATTATTTTTTTAATAATCCGTTTTTTCAGAAGAATTACAAAATAAAAATTGTAATATTTGCCTTTTTATTTTTCAGAACACTGATGATGGATTTTTTATAATAGGAAACGATTGTTTTTATTATGATATCCTTAGCTACGTTGGTTTTTCTAATTATCCTAAAAGCTCACCATTAACAGCTGTGACTAAATTACGGTAGGTTCAATTTATCTTTCAACATCACAACCCTAACCGTAATATAAACAGAGCTCTGGAGTGGTAGAAAAACAGGAAATTTACGAACAGAGCTCTGAGGTTTTATACTTCGCTACCGCAGAGCTTTCAGTGCATAGATGCACTCAATGCAAGCCAACCAAAGTTAAATTTGAGGACAAATTTTGCGAGTTTTGTGAAAGTGGAGGCAAAAATGTCGACTCAAACAGACTTGTGCTGTTTGTTTCAGAAGTGGCTTCGAATACATCCTGTTATTCATAGAAGGTTCTGGCTTAATTAAGTAATATATTCTGAAAAAACTGGTAACTCAAATGATAAAAATCGCTTTTGAGGAACATTACTTGTGCATTCAATTTATTAGGTGCTTACATTACAAATTATTTAAAAATAGCGTGTTCTTATAGAATATTAAGGCGTGAATGAAAAACATAATTTTCATCTGTAAATACCGACATTACAGCAGCTAAAATCTGGCATTGAGACATTGCGTGCGCATTAAATTTATTCGGTACTTGTATTACAAGTTATTTGAAAAATTGCGAGTTCTTATTGAACATATTTGTGCTGAAGTGAAAAATATAATTTTCTTTAGGAAATACCGGCATTGTCAGAGAAAAAATACGGTAGTGAGAAGCATTGCCCACGCACTGTATTTGTTTGTTCATTTGCTGGGGCGGTAGCGCGACTACGAGGCTGCTAGAATAATTTCCCACTCACAAAAGCAGTCAGCACAACAGCAGGCAAGCAGCAGTCGGTGGACAAATTTTGTCCCTTTGCTGAATTTCAGCCTGCTACACTCTGAACCTTAAATGCTGCCGTTGCATAACTGTGGCGGTGAAAGCGGGGAGTAATAATAATAATAATAATGTATACTATAATAAGAGCCGCGTCCGTCCGTCCGTCCGTCCGTCCGTCCGTGAGTCACACCCACCAGCCTGCAGTGTGAGATGAGCGTATCTGTGATACAAGCTTCATCAACTCCACAATTTTCGGTGCCTTAACCCAGCAGATTGGGAGTCGGAATGAATATCTCGTGTATTGGTAGGTTAGATTAGGTTGTGTAGAATATCAGCGGTTGAGACTTGGGGACAGTATTGGAAAGGTATAAGATAGCATAGAAAATCGTGGGAAAGCCATGTTAAAGCTCAGTTGGTCTGCCACTTTATCACGCTGTCAAGGAAGCTGAATGACTATTTTTGATAGGAGTTCCACCAGTGCACAAGATTAAGAGTATTTTAATCGCGGGTTCTGTTGAGTTGGATATATTAGGTTTTGATCCTCATCTGAAGTACATATTACATATGTATATTTTTTATGGAATTTTAGATTACAGTCATTTATGACGGATCGCGTACACAAAAAAACCTAGACCTCGACCTTCTCGCAGCACCAGCAGCGTAACATCACCTCCCCCCTTTTAAAAAAACAGCGGTGTACCAGTAATAATAAATTTCCAGTTTCTCGGCTGCGGTTATAAAATCCCTAATTTATTATTTTAATTTTAAATATTAATAAAGTGAACCAGCTGCACAACTGCGCTGATAAAATTGGTAATCGGTAAATTTTAATAATTAATTTGCATCTTTACGGCTGCGGGTATAAAATCGGGAAAAAATAATAAATCACTGCAGCTCAACAGTTGCTATGATAAAATCGGTAAATGATGATAGTGCTGCAACTTTCCGGCCGACCAGACGGGGACATCATTTGTACTGAATGATAATTTGGCTTTCGAATTATTCAACGGCCACAGCTGGCACAGCAAACTCTGGGTATGTGGAGGGAATGTCACTTGCGAGTTTGTGCCAAAAATGGAAAAGGTTGAATATATGTTATGTGTTGGATAACGATAGAAAAATTTTGAATGTATGTTCTGCGTTGGATAACGATAGAAAAATGTTGAATGTATGTTCTGCGTTTCAGAACGAAAGAACAATGTTGAAGTTAGTTCTGTGTTGGGTGATGATAGAAAAATGTTCAATGTTGGTTCTGTGTTTCAGAACGATAAATAAATGTTGACCGCAAAGTGCGTGTGACATAACAATAGAAAAATGTTGAATGTTAGTTCCGTGTTTCAGGACGATTGGTAAATGTTGACTGCAATGTCTGTGTTTGAGAACGATAGGAAAATGTTGAATGTAAGTTCTAGGTTAGAGAAGGATAGCAAAATGTTGGCTGCAAGTTCTGTGTTGGATAACATTGCGGCCGTATGGATGCTGTGGCCGAATCCTGCAGAATAAAAAGCAATAATATGCAGCATTACACGTGAGTTACAGTTCACTTCGCTGCTATATCAAAAAATAAATGAGTTCAAGTGTCCTAATTGAAATTTTAGAAGATTTAATCAGATTTTGAAATATATCAAAGAATTTTATTTTTTACCAATATTTCAGTCAAGTAAAAGAGAGCGTTCCATTGAGAACCTTAATTAGGAAGTTGATCCAAGTTTCCATTAGTTAGAAACTTGAATCAAGGCCGCTTGGGATTGCATAAGACGTTCGTAACTCAACGCCTACTTTTCGGCTCAAATTTCAGCTCCGAACATAGAGAGTATTGACATTTTCAGTTTGATTTTACAAAACTTGCACCGATTATTTACCGTGAAATTCAAACTCAACTTTGTATACCTATTAGACTGAAATTTCTACCCTAAAAATAAAGAGCATCAACATTTTCAGTTAGATTTTACGAAAATTGTACATGTACTGTACTGAGGGTAACATTAAAATGAGCGCTAGTAGTTATTTTTTCCCATAACTACTTCGATTCCCCACGAATTGTGCATTAACTACCATCGTCTATTTTCCCACAGAACTACGACCATATAACCTATACTATGAACTACATCACATTGACCACCATCGTCTATTTATTCCCAGAACTGCTTCAATTCAAGGCAAATTATACAAGTATTATACTGTGGATAACATTACAATAACCACTATCGTTTATCTATTTCCAGAACTACGACAATTAAGGGAAATTATATAAGTTATTCACAGTGACTACACAACATTGATCGCCACCGTCCATGTTTCTCCAGAACTACGACAATTCAAGACCAATTATGCAGGTGTTATACTGTGAACTGCATCACAATAACTCCCACCGCTGACGTTGCCCAGCACTACGACTATATAACGCCAATTATGCGGGTGCTATTGTGTGAACTACATAACATTTATCTCAATCGCTTATTTTCCTCAGAACTACGACGACGGCAACATCACGCGGTCAACACTGCAGTTCGAGCCGCAGCTCTCAGACGAAGGCGTTGCAGTGGTGTGCAGTGGCCGCAACACACAGCTCGAGCACAGCCCACTGCGGGACAACGGCACCATCACTGTGCACTGTGAGCACTGTGTGCTGTGTTCTGTGTTTTGTTGTGTGCACTGTGAGCTGTGTTTTGTTGTGTGCACTGTGTGCTGTGTTTTGTTGTGTGCACTGTGTGCTGTGTCTTGCTGTGAGCGCTGTGTGCTGTGTTGTGTGTACTTTGTGTTGTGTTTTGCTGTGTGTTGTGTGCTGTGTTTTGTTGTGTGCACTGTGTGCTGTGTTTTGTTGTGTGCACTGTGTGCTGTGTCTTGCTGTGAGCGCTGTGCTGTGTTTTGTGGACTGTGCGCTGTGTCTTGCTGTGTGCACTGTGTGCTGTGTTTTACTGTGAGCACTGCGTCCTGTGTTTTGCTGTGTGCACTGTGTGCTGTATTTTGCTGTGAGCACTGCCTGCTGTGTGTTGTGTGCTGTGTTTTTCTGTGGGCACTGTGAGCTGTGTTTTGCTGTGAGCGCTGTGTGCTCTAGGGGGTTTTATGCTTGTATATCCTGTGTTACTATATTATATGTGCGTCATGTATACTTGTGTGCGTGTACACTTGGGTACTATTATGTTATGAAATATTTAGTGTTGTGTGTGCTGTGTAAACTTGAGTGTGTACGTAGTATGTACATTGTACACAGTGTATAGTTTGAGTAAGCTGATACTGCTATCTGTATCCATGTATTTGCGTGCGATATATGAGATATATGTGTATAGTGCTCACTATTTTCAGATGTAATATAGTTCAGATTTTTTTATCAATTCAATCTAAAAAATGAACTCAAATCAAATGCAAAAGTTTTTGATCACAAGACATAGCCAAAGTAATTTAAATGCTCGTTTCAATGTCCGTAGATTTTTCAGAGTTTGACATGAAATCCACAGCAAAATTGAACAGTTTTTCCTTCTCGGCTACAAATACAATTGATAATCCACAGTTTAAATTCTAGGCATATTCAGGGAAAAGACCAATTTTATAATTATCTCTTAATTTATAGATACTTAATTTTTAGTAAACACTTAAGTGAACAGTTTTCAACCTAACAACACTTGTTTGCTACTTGTTTCGTGGAAATTTCCTTCCAGTCTCTGCTAGTATCCCTCTGATTCCTTCTTTTTGCTTCTTGTTTCGATGGGATTTTTTGCTATTTTTTACTAGTTTTACTCTGACAGCTCATTTTTGCCACCTGTTTCACTGGAATTTTGTCTCGACGCAACTGTTCCATTGCCCCAGATATCCCGCGGCTGCAGCTAAAGCCCGGCCAGAGCATAGATTTGGCGGACATCAAAGAAGGAGCCGACGCCTATTTCGAGTGTGACATATCAGCCAATCCGAAGGTCTTCAAAGTCGCGTGGCTGCACAACGTGAGTCAAATTGATAACACTGCCATGATTCGCAACTTCAACGATTTAATTGACAAAAACTTGTTATCGAAGTTTTGTTATCAAATTGATAACACTGCCATGATTCGCAACTTCAACAATTTAATTGACAAAAACTTGTTATCGAAGTTTTAAACAATATAAATAATTTATTTACCTTAAGTTATACGACAGTAGATTATTCCGTAAGCCTAGTACAATGGACACATTTGAGCATAGCTACCTGTTAGTTCAAATAAATTTAGTTACTTTTAGGGCATGCTATCAGCTAAGCTGGTAGTTATTTTTAACAGAGTTTTTGAAGTTATACTGTGTCGTAGCGGTACACCTGGACGTGAAAGTCCTTCTGCTAGCTTGTCGTTATCGAGTCAACGGTCGTTAGGGTAAATAGAAATGACACGGTTATGTTGGAATAGGTTAGGTTAGGTTAAGAGAGGTTGAGATAGTGTAGAAAAGGTGAAGTTGTTTTAGTGTTGGTTAAATTATAATAAGTTAGATTAAGTCATGATAGAATAAGTCTATTAAAGTTCGGCTGGGATAGATTAGGTTAGGTTTTCAAGAGAAAAACTGTGCGTTATTTGCAATTTCTGCTAGTTTATATAAATAAAGAAAAGCTCAACTCGGACTAAAACATCGCAATAAAACATGACCGGAAAAACAAACCCAATTAAGTTAAAAATAAAACCAATTGAACTTAAAATGTAGCAAGCTATAAGGAACACAACATGAATGTCAAAAAAGCCTCATTGACTTTGTTTTTACATTTAAATTATTGGGTTATCTATATTGAGACAAAATAAAATCAATTAAAACTCAAATGAAAGCGTCGCCGCACATCAGATATGCAAAAACAAAGCCAATAAAGTCAAAAATGACCCAAAACTTTGCATGCAAATATACAGCTAATTTTGGGAAAAAATGTTAAAGTCAATAACTACTCGAATGGAAGCATTGCAACACGACTTGAATGCAAAGACAAGGCTAATAAAGGCAGAATTAAAACCAGCACCACCTCCAATAGAAGCACTGCAACAGGATATGAATGCAAAGATAAAGCCAATAAAGGCAAAAATAAAAACAGTCACACCAGGAATAAAAGCACGCACAACCAGACACGACTATATATAACAAACTCGCGCTCCCAGCGCAGCTTGGCAACGCGTCCTCTGCCCACAAAGCCTATCGAAGCCTTCATTACTGGCCGGTAGCTCTATTTAAGCCCGCCAAAATGAGTAGATCAAGCAAATAACTAAACTATTATAATTTATCCCGATAACTTGGCTATTTAATTTCCTGGACGAGCTTCGTTGAATAACAGAAGTTATCTCCCAGAACGGAGTCACTTTAATCACATGTTGTGCTGCAAATATCCATTTGTACTCTTGCGCTCTGAGTTGCTGCCACATCGATTGCAGCTATTCTTATATAATAAAACGCCAGGTTTCTCTTTAAATGGACACTATATATCAACACTGCATACGAGTATATAATAAAACGCCAGGTTTCTCTTTAAATGGACACTATATATCAACACTGCATACGAGTATATAATAAAACGCCAGGTTTCTCTGTAAATGAACACTATATATATATAAATCCTACATACGAGTATATAATAAAACGTCAGGCTTCTCTTTAAATGAACACTATATATATCAATACTACATACCAGTATTCAATAAAACGTCAGGTGTTTTTATGAATTTATAAATGAACAATTTTTTTCGGTAATTACTTCTCCCATTGTATTACAATAGAGATTTTTTTCCATCAATTTATCCAAAAACCTATTTTCTAATACTCTAACCAAATAATAACAGTTGTGTGTTTATTTATGTATTTATTTATATATTTGTTTTGTGTCCGCTTCTTAAGAAACATAGGATGTCTGAGTTTGTGGCATCATGGATACCGAATTCCTTAGTATAACATTACAAGATGGCCTTTACCTGCCTTGATATGTTTGAATAATTCTTATACCAGGATGTGTTCGTTTAGGATAGGCTTGGTTAGATTAGGATAGGATAGGTTAGCATAGGTGAGGTAATGTTGATCGATTTTTTACACGGGTCCACCTAGGAATTTCCACGGGTCCTGCTGCTACCTAACAATCTTCTTGTTTTAATTGTTTTGAATCAGCTTCTTCCATTTCTCTGTCATGCTCATAAAGATAACCATAGTGGCCGTATCTTTGATACGAGTTTCATTAGTGCGCAAGTGCCATAATATTTTTTATCACGTGTACCGTTAGGATGGATGTAATTGTTAGTCATCCACATCTGAAAAGTTTGTACAAAAAAATATTGAATCCCGTCTTTTTTGGCGGGCCGTGCACACTAGTAATTAAATAATAATACGTAGGTATTGCTTGCTTTGTTGATGCATGTGTCTGTGACTCTCTTAAAAGGATGCTTAAGACCGTATTTGCGATACGAGTTTCACCAGTCCTTAAGGACAAGAATATTTTAGTCGTGGATACTATTGGGATGGGTATACTTCATTGTCATTCATATCTTGAGACTTATTCAAGGAAAATATCGAATCCCGTCATTTTTGACGCGCCGTGTACACTACGCAGTGTAGTGGGTCAATAAAGCTCTAGCTACTCAAGGAGCAGAGAGTGATTTATACTAAACTAAATACGTTAACTCCGGACCTGATATCCAAACTAGTCAACCCCCTTGAAAACTATAGAGTTGATTTTAAAAATTTTCTCACTTTTGCAATAAAAAAGCAAAATAAAACAAAGGCCAAAGAAATAAAAAATTTCACTTTCTCTAGAGTTGATGAGGCCGAGTGCACGTAGCCCGTCAAAATGTATACTGACGTTCGACAATGCACATGACAAACGTTCCTATCTCCTAACAATTCACGTCATATTCGTAACGACTCCGAACCTGTTGGATTAATGCACCGAAGATAATTGTGGACTTGTATCACAAAGCTTGTATCACAGATACGCTTATCACCCACCAACATATGCTTATCACAGATATGCTGATCACACCCACCAACTTTCTGTTGGTGGGTGACACACCGACGGACGGACGAGGCTCTTATTATAGTACTACATAGTGACCACGGCCCCTCAAAAATGACTGGATTCAAAACCTTTCTTGAACAAATTTCCAGATGCGGATGACAAACAAATATATCCATCATTACAGTACTCGTGATAAAAATATCGTTGTACTTGTGCACTGGTGAAACTCTCGTATTATAGATACGGTCACTATAACCATCCATATGAGTGAGACAGAGAAATGGAAGAAGCGGACTCCAAACAAATAAACCAAGGGTATTTTTAGCTAGTAGCATGACCCGTGGAAATTCCACGGACAATGTCATCGTTAAGCCAGGTGGACCCGTGAAAAAATTCCGCCAACATAACCTAACCTATGTTAGCCTAACATATCCTAACCTATCCTAACCTAACCAAACCCATCCTAACCAAACCTATCCTGATATAATATCAAACATTTCAATGCATGTAAGGGCCATCTTTCAATGCTACACTGAGATGTTCGGTATCCATGATACCGCACACTCAGACATCCTATGTTTCTTAAGAAACGAACACTAAACAAATATGTAAATAAATAAAGAAATAAATACATAAATAATCACACAACGGGTATTATTAGGTTAAATAGATTGTTCGATCGTGTCATAACAGGAGACATGATGATTAAAACAAAGATGCGTTATATTATGAATAAAAATTCAATTCCGTGACCACTGACGAGAAAGACGACATTAAAATTGTGTTTTGCGTTTATTAGTTTGAATTTTTTGTTGGTAACTCTAAATCAATTGCGTCATGGATTCTGTACTATGTAGATAGAGAAAAATTAAGAACGCATCTTGACTTCAAGCTTTGTAAAAACGCTTGCAGTTTAGTTAAAAGATGTCTCTTGCAGGGATTTAATTATCAGATATTTTTTTTAATCGGAAATTTCACCGAAACTCAAATACTCGTGCAATATGACGAACTATTTCTCAACATGTTTTCTCGTATCATGGATACAGGTCTCATAACGCGTCTCGCAACGCGTCTGTCTAACTCAGCTCAATTGTGATGTTGTCCTCAACTTGGCAACACATTTAACTTGATGATTTCCTCGCTTCATCAAACAGCGAATGTAATATTTTCTAACTGGTGACGTGAGGAAATTAATTCGTATTAAACTAAATAAGATTAGTTGATACATTGTGAGGTTGGATCGTGTGAGGTTATCGAATGACATGTAACAGAAGTAAACAAGTTAAATTAATTTTGCAAAAATTAGGATTATAATTGAAAGGTTTAAGCCGATCAACTGAATTAAAATTTATTTTTTTTAAACTTCAGGCAAATATAATATAGACTCTAGAATTCTAATGAGATATTTCAAAAGAATGAAGTCTACAGTGGCGAATTAAAAGATGAAGACGCTATAAAAAGTTAGATTGTTTACGGGAAATGAATAAAGTGCGGCGAAGAACATTATATTTGGTCAAACAGCCTTGTATTTGTATGGGAAAGTTGTGGACTTCCTAAGTTCAGATAGAATTTTCATCACAAAATTCAGTTAAAATGGATTTCACTATCATCTTTAGAGTTGCTCAGTGCTTATATTACACAAAAATTCTTCTCTTCATGGCAAATTTTGGTCATGGATATTCAACCCGAGAAATTCATTGAAAAATATCCATATCCTGATCTTGATGTATTTTCACAAGTGAACAAAATTAGTTTGAAGTCACCAGAAGCTTAAACGCGCAGCGGGGGAGAACTTAAACATATCCATATTTTGATTTGAAATTATACATGCAGGTGAACAGAAGTAGTCTGAAATAATCAGAAGCATAAATGGGTAACTAGGTAGAACTTAGGGCTGATCCAAGGCTAACCTGCACCAGATTATATTCTGGGAACGAAGTAAGCCAAAGTTAATCAAGTCACCTTACATCAAAGTTTGCACTGCAAGAAACGGGAAATGAGCCTCAAATGTGATTTTCAAATGAATATATAATCGCACCCTGGTTTACTTCGCATTTTTATAAAAATTCAAATACTTCATATCTAATGAAAAATGATACAAAATAAAATATAGCAGAATAAATAATACAAAAGATCCATTATACTTGATCAGCAAATCAATAAATATTTTCTATCCGAATGAATTAGCCGTGTTGGCAGTATCCTCAAAAACAACTGCTATAATTCAATGTTGCTTTATTATTAAAATTGCATTCTACAATTTCCATAAGTTAACGCATTCATTGCGGTATGACCCACCGGTGGGTCATGCGTAAGGTTTTCCAGCTGCGAGACGACCCACCGATGTGTCGTTTGAAACATTTTTACCCATTTTTTAAATTAATGTTATTTATTATCCCTAATTAATGTTTACTATTTATAAATTCTTAACCGCTTTTAACCTTAAATTTGAGTTGGATATTGAACTTGAGTTTAACCCATCGCAGTCAGTGTGCTTAGCGCCATTTTACCACTCAGTTTATACATTTAGGAAACTAATAAAAAACAATGAAATGGGCAACTCATACATAACAGTTACTCGGAATGTATTAGTCAGCATCAGGGTCTAAACAACCTTCTTCCAAAAGTCCCTTGACCCGCGAACAAAAAACAAAAATACAAAAAAACGAGGCGCAACAACAAAAGTTTGAGCCGCTTTCCTTCAAGGTGCAATATGCAGCAAAACCAGAAGCCTATTTATGATCAAAAATGAAAATCAACAACTTAATATCGCAACGCAAAATAATATAAAAGACGCAACTCAAAACACGCTACCAAAGTGTCCGTATTTCAGCAGGGAAAGTAACTCAAAATCGAAGGCCGGTCTGCTGGCTGCGCCTGACCTGATCCTAACGTATTCTGGTGATCGATTTTCTGTCGATATACTGGATTGGTTTTGTGTCTCCTGGCATCAGGGAGGTGTGTTTTGTGTCTCCTGGCAGCAGGGAGGTGTGTTTTGTGTCTCCTGGCTGCAGGGAGGTGTGTTTTGTGTCTCCTGGTAGCAGGGAGGTGTGTTTTATGTCTCCTGGCAGCAGGGAGGTGTGTTTTGTGTCTCCTGGCAGCAGGGAGGTATGTTTTGTGTCTCCTGGCAGCAGATAGGTTTGTTTTGTGTCTCCTGGCAGCAAGGAGGTGTGTTTTGTGTCTCCTGGTAGCAGGGAGGTGTGTTTTGTGTCTCCTGGGGGCAGGGAGGTGTGTTTTGTGTCTCCTGGGGACAGGGATGTGTGTTTTGTGTCTCCTGGCAGCAGGGAGGTGTGTTTTGTGTCTCCTGGCAGCAGGGAGGTGTGTTTTATGTCTCCGGGGGGCAGGGAGGTGTGTTTTGTGTCTCCTGGCAGCAGGGAGGTGTGTTTTGTGTCTCCTAGCAGCAGGGAGGTGTGTTTTGTGTCTCCTGGCAGCAGGGAGGTGTGTTTTGTGTCTCCTGGCAGCAGGGAGGTGTGTTTTGTGTCCCCTGGCAGCAGGGAGGTGTGTTTTGTGTCTCCTGGCAGCAGGGAGGTGTGTTTTGTGTCCCCTGGCAGCAGGGAGGTGTGTTTTGTGTCTCCTGGCAGCAGGGAGGTGTGTTTTGTGTCTCCTGGCAGCAGGGAGGTGTGTTTTGTGTCTCCTGGCAGCAGGGAGGTGTGTTTTGTGTCTCCTGGCAGCAGGGAGGTGTGTTTTGTGTCTCCTGGCAGCAGGGAGGTGTGTTTTGTGTCTCCTGGCAGCAGGGAGGTGTGTTTTGTGTCTCCTGGGG
This sequence comes from Morinoia aosen, assembly GCA_030386875.1. NCBI lineage: Eukaryota > Metazoa > Arthropoda > Malacostraca > Amphipoda > Talitridae > Morinoia > Morinoia aosen. Next base: position 54,547,763 of record CM059558.1, read on the forward strand.
GGCAGGGAGGTGTGTTTTGTGTCTCCTGGCAGCAGGGAGGTGTGTTTTGTGTCTCCTGGCAGCAGGGAGGTGTGTTTTGTGTCTCCTGGGGGCAGGGAGGTGTGTTTTGTGTCTCCTGGCTGCTGGGAGGTGTGTTTTGTGTCTCCTGGCAGCAGGGAGGTGTGTTTTGTGTCTCCTGGCAGCAGGGAGGTGTGTTTTGTGTCTCCTGGCAGCAGGGAGGTGTGTTTTGTGTCTTCTGGCAGCAGGGAGGTGTGTTTTGTGTCTCCTGGCTGCTGGGAGGTGTGTTTTGTGTCTCCTGGCAGCAGGGAGGTGTGTTTTGTGTCTCCTGGCAGCAGGGAGGTGTGTTTTGTGTCTTCTGGCAGCAGGGAGGTGTGTTTTGTGTCTCCTGGCAGCAGGGAGGTGAGTTTTGTGTCTCCTGGTAGCAGGGAGGTGTGTTTTGTGTCTTCTGGAAGCAGGGAGGTGTGTTTTGTGTCTCCTGGCAGCAGTGAGGTGTGTTTTGTGTCTTCTGGCAGCAGGGAGGTGTGTTTTGTGGCTTCTGTCAGCAGATAGGTTTGTTTTGTGTCTCCTGGCAGCAGGGAGGTGTGTTTTGTGTCTTCTGGCAGCAGGGAGGTGTGTTTTGTGTCTCCTGTCAGCAGAGAGGTGTGTTTTGTGTCTTCTGGCAGCAGGGAGGTGTGTTTTGTGTCTCCTGTCACCAGTGAGGCTTGTTGTGTGTCATCTGGCAGCAGTGAGGTGTGTTTTGTGTCTTCTGGCAGCAGTGAGGTGTGTTTTGTGACTTCTGGCAGCAGGGAGGTGTGTTTTGTGTCTTCTGGCAGCAGGGAGGTGTGTTTTGTGTCTCCTGGCAACAGGGAGGTGTGTTTTGTGTCTCCTGGCAGCAGTGAGGTGTGTTTTGTGTCTTCTGGCAGCAGGGAGGTGTGTTTTGTGTCTCCTGGCAACAGGGAGGTGTGTTTTGTGTCTCCTGGCAGCAGTGAGGTGTGTTTTGTGTCTTCTGGCAGCAGGGAGGTGTGTTTTGTGTCTTCTGGCAGCAGGGAGGTGTGTTTTGTGTCTCCTGGCAGCAGGGAGGTGTGTTTTGTGTCTCCTGGCAGCCGACTAAGTCTTGTCTAAAAATTGCCTCATTTTTGCCTAATTTTTCCTGCACCAAGAAGAAATAAATACGCAGTTTATCTTTTTACCAAGTAATTTGAGATGAATAAATGTCTTATGCATTTTAATGCTCATATCAGAGCCGAAGCACTGTGTAACAGACGCCTAAATTTGTTTAAATATGTTTGTTTGTGGTACTGAATTGTCTTCCATTTGTTTCGATTCTCCAAATAGATTTGCTCGCGTACATGGATGAGTTCCTACTAATTTTTCCGAGATCGCAGGGTACGTTCACGGCGTGGCGGGGCGATGGGATGTGCTTGTACTGGATGATTTAGTCAGCCCACTCAGTTCCGTGACCCGTGATGTAATTCTCTCGTTAAACTGATGACATAACTCTGAGTTGGGTATCAAATTTTCTAAAATCTTGTGTGGCAGATAAAGCGAGAGAGCAAAGCTGGGTGAAGAGTGAAGGTAGCCATAGAATGTGATACCGCTGCCATGAAATGCTGCCGCTGCCATGAAATGCTGCCGCTGCCATGAAATACTGCCGCTGAGTGCATAAATACCACTCCCTTGCAAAGAGTAAGATATTCACTAAGACACACGCTCGAAGATAAAACACGGTCCTTATTTCTTGATGCCCTGCTGTTCGCATTGCATATTCCGAAGGGGAGACTGGGGTGCGGTGTCCAGCTCTTGACTGTCTTGCGAGGCTATAAAAGAAGCTTCTAATGGACCTGAGCCTCCGTAATACAGCGCCACGACTCCATTGGGCCGTAATCTAATGCATAGATAACAAACTGCCCGTAAAGACTCACCCTACTACTACTGATGTCAAAACACGGGGCTTCATCTCAGAAAAAGCGGCTTCTAACTGTAAACATCCTTTCACCCTGCAGCGAATTTATAACTATTGCTGTGCGTTGATAATTAATCATTGCTCTACGTTGATGATAAAGCGAGTTGTGTTCCATCGGAGTTTTTGCGTTTGATTTTTGTTTTTTCTGCCACATTCTGTTGGTTGTTAACGTCGAAGTACGGGTTTTCATCACAGAGAGACCGTCTCCTTACCGTATACATCCTTTCACTTGTAGCAAATAAGGAATCATTGCTCTACGTTGATAATATAGCGAGCTGGATGTTTTTGCGTTTGGTTTTTCTACTTTCTGCCATATTCTGCTGGTTATCACCGTCGAATTACGGGTGTTGATCAGAAATAGCGCGGCAATTAGTGGTAAATATTATTTCATTTACAACAAGATCATAATCATTTCTCGACGTTGATGACATAGCGAGCTGTGTTTCTTTTGTAGTTTTTGTGTCGGGTTTTTGTCGTTTTCATCGTATTCTGTTTGCATCCCCGGTTGATTCTATTGAGTGAAAAGATGCCGAAGGGATCGTTTTCCGTCTAATAATGAATTTCTTATTGAGGTGCTGCGTGCGGATTTCATCTTTTGTTAATTGGATATTTCAATCAAGCCTGCATTCTGCTCCCCAGATCCCATGACTCACATAGCTCTGAACAATACCAGGCTCCGAACAAACAGGGGCCAGCGGATAAATAATATGATGTTATTGCTCTGTATTCCAGATACGTATAAGCCCTCAGATACAGATAGGATTGATTTCCTGTTAATTAGTTGAGTACAAAAATAATGAGCGCTCGAAAAATATAAAAGAACTTCTATACAAACAATTGGCCTTCAAATGATCATTGGAACGTACCGTAGTCGTAAATGAAATACGTTGGCCAATACATGGGCATTAGAACACAATTGACCAATTAAAGGATATTGAAGCCCAGTTTGCCAATTAGTGGTTGTTAGAAAATGATTGGCCAATAAATTGTCATTAGAACGTAATTCACTAATAAATGGCCATTAAGATATAATTGGCTAATAAGGGGCTATTAGAATAGAATTGCCCAACACACGGTCAATAGAACACTATTGGCCAATTGGGGCTTTTGAAAAACGATTGGCTTATGGGTGGCTATTGGAACACAATTGGCCCAGTAGTAGCAATTGGAACACAATTTGTCTATAAGTAGCTATTGGAACACGATTGGCCCAGAAGTAGCTATTGGAACACAATTGGCCTAGAAGTAGCAATTGGAACACAATTGGCCCAGAAATAGCTATTGGAACACAAATGGCCCGGAAGTAGCTATTGGAACACAATTGGCCCAGAAGTAGCTATTAGAACACGATTACGGGAACCATTTCCAAACGATGGTCGACTTTTGTTCTATTGGATGTACGTCTATGAAAATTTGCAGACTACTAGATCTCCACATTTGTAACAACATTCGTTTCAGAAAAATTTTTCATAAGGCCATAGAAAATTAATTATTTGAAAAAAAAAAATATATATATATACATATATTATTCATTATAACTTCGAAATTTACAAAGCTAGAGCAATGCGGTTTGTTGCATTTGAAAGTCAAACGTTGGCTCTATCTAAAAACATCGGGATTTTTTGAATCATTTCAATGAGAATTTTTATGAATTTTTCATTGTAAGGGTCAGAGCAAAAGTTATAATTTTAGGGTAAAAAAGTCTACGGAAATCTTTACAGAAAAAATTTTGGAAATTCCGATGTAATATAGATAGAGCACATATGTCACTTTCAAATGCAACAAACCGCATTGCCCTAGCTTTGTAAACTTCGGAGTTATAACGACAAACGTCTTGAAAACTTACTTTTTTATAAGACCTATTTTTAAGAAAAAAAATGCTTCTCCTCCTACAGGTTTTGAGCTACAGTGATGATTTTGGTATCATTGGATGCAGAAAAACAAGGGCTTTACAATGTATTGAGTAGTTTTTCAAAATTCATTCTTGTTTCAAAGTTATGACGTCATAAATTTGAATTTTCTTGAGAATATTTTGATTTTTTTTCTTTTTCATTTTTTAAATTTTCACATTGGAAATTTGAGGAAAAGCATTCAAGTGTTTGGAATGTCCACGTTATTCTGCATCCAATGATACCAAAATCATTACTGTAGCTCAAAAACTATTAGAGAAAAAGCATTTAGAAACCCCCCCCCCAAATGTCGTTTTCTATGATTTCCCATTTTTTTTCAAGAAAATTGCATTTTGTCGTAAATGATAAATGATTCTAAATTGCATTTCCTATCAGTATACCAAATTTCATTGCTCTAAATTCAATAATAAAAAAAATACCTTGAGGAATATGAATGATGAAATATATAAAAAAATAAAATGAAATAAAATTGAAAATTTGAGAATTTTTTTTTTCTTGATTGTCCACGTTACTCTGCATTCAATAATACCCAAATCATTACTGTAGCTCAAAAACTGTATTAGGAGAAGCATTTAGAAAACCCTCCCAAAAATGTCGTTTTCTATGATTTCCCATTTTCTTTTCAAGAAAATCGCATTTTGTCATTAATGATAAATGATTCAAAATTGCATTTCCTATCAGTATACCAAATTTCATTGCTCTAGGTTCAAAAATGGATGGAAAAAAAGGTCCGCAAGGGGGATGCCCTCCCCCCCCCCCCGGGGGACGTTAGCTCTGGGATACGTTCCTGATAATTTCACAGACATTCGGGGACATATCTCAAACTCATTTTTAAAGCAATAAAAAAAAACGGGAGAATCGACTTTTCGACTGCAGCTAAGGGGAAATGGTTCCCTTACCCTAGAAGTAGCTATTGGAACACGATTGGCCCAGAAGTAGCTATTGGAACACAATTGGCCCAGAAGTCGCTATTGGAACAAGATTGGCTTAGAAGTAGCTATTGGAACACGATTACCCTAGAAGTAGCTTTTGGAACAAGATTGGCCCAGAAGTAGCTGTTGGAACACAATTGGCCTAGAAGTAGCTATTGGAACACAATTGGCCCAGAAGTAGCTATTGGAACACAATTGGCCCAGAAGTAGCTATTGGAACACAATTAGCCCAGAAGTTGCTATTGGAACATAATTGGCCCAGGAGTAGCTATTGGAACACGATTACCCTAGAAGTAGCTATTGGAACACGATTGGCCCAGAAGTAGCTATTGAAACACAATTGGCCCAGAAGTAGCTATTGGAACACGATTGGCCCAGAAGTAGCTATTGGAACACAATTGGCCCAGAAGTAGCTATTGGAAAACAATTGGCCCAAAAGTATCTATTGGAACACGATTGGCCCAGAAGTAGCTATTGGAACACAATTGGCCCAGAAGTAGCTATTGGAACACAATTGGCCCAGAAGTAGATATTGGAGCACAATATTGTTGGCCTAGAAGTAGCTATTGGACAACAGTTTAGTAGTTAGTGTGTAAACGGCTATTAGAAAACAATAGGCCAATTAGTGGGTAATTAAAGAGTTAGCCAATGAATGGTCATTGGAACACAATCAGCTATTAAACGGTGATCGGAAATCTGCCAGCACCCGAGGTCATTTCGATAACATGACAGAGAAAAATTTCGTATCTGCAGTATTTCTTTGGAAAATTTGACATTGTTTTTCAGAAAGTGAACGAAATGTGAAGGATTGTAAGGGGAGTCTCGCAATATTCCTTCTGCCTATGTTTGAAGGAACGGTCATTCTTTTGCTTATGCTTGAAGTAACAATCATTCGTTTGCCAATGCTTGTAGGAACAGTCATACTTTTGCCAATGCTTGAAGGAACAGTCATTCTTTTGCCAATGTTTGAAGGAACAGTCATCGATGCTCAAATCTTTCTGTTGAAAATCACGGCACTATCATAGGAACTGCAATAATAATAATAATAAAGTAACGAAAACTTCTCAAGAATATTTCTTTACATTGACACCTTATAATGTTGAGACATGCGTGCGATTAACAAAATAAGAAAGAAATCCATTTCAATATAACGAATTTAAATACATTTTTTTCAGTTGCTTGAATTCCAGCGTTCTTTCTTACCCAGTGTAGCTTTTACGACGGAGCATCTTATATTCAAGCTGCCTAGTGAATTGGCTCTACTTGGGCGGCGCAAATCATCGATGCCCTCTGCGAAAAAGTTAGGCCTGGTACAAACGGGAAATCATGACACGATAAACAGTTGACTCGTAACGACAGGTCAGTAGAAGAACTTACGCTTCCAGCTGTACCGCTACGACGAAGTATAATTCCAAAAATGCAGTCAAAAACAGCCACCAGCCAAGAAATTGAGTTTTCTGTTGTATGGGGCTTAGGGAAATCCACAAAAAAAACTATTTCTTCTGCTTCGAAAGCATCGTACTCATGATCGGGCTAGTAATTTCAGAGGGAAGTGAGCTTTTCATTTTTGTTCATTACTATGGCAAACATTTGTATTTTTTCTAGTGTTTCATCATAAAAAAGGTTTTTACGTCTGATTATTTAATCCAATGTATGCCTAATGGTCGATTATGGAGATAGGTCGAATTTATTGATCCAAGTTGACAAACCTAAGTCAATAATGTAAATGTCCGGGATATTCACCTGAAGCATTCGAGTAAACAAAATGTTTAAAAATGAACCCGAGAGAATCGCTAAATCCCAACCGTCGCGACAGTTTCCAAATGACTCATATTCATTTTATACGTTGAATAAAAAGAATGAATAAAATAAAATGAATTTAACAAAATAATTTGAATTGTATAAATATGAATTTTACACTACTTGACTGGTTACCATCCAAGTAGTGTTATAGGTGCGACGTTTGAAATACAAATATAGTTTATGCGCCATAACGATTGGATGGGAACAATTCTAATATATGCTTGTTATACTTGTACACCCTTAAAATTATTAGATGATGATAGGTAGAACATTTAATACGCACATTTACTATGTACACCCGTTGAAAACAAGATTAAAATAAGTACATTCAATACAAATGCCATATCAATTACATTGATTTCAGTACTACATTCAATTTGTACGTTTAATATAAATATCCAAATAATTACATAGTGTTGTTATGCCCCTGCTCGGTGTGTGACGTTATATCAGCGTGACGCACCTCCTCTTGGTAATTTATTTCTCAAACGTGACATCGCATCGAGAGTTGAATTGTTTTTTTTTTGATCGAATTATATTCTCTTAGGCATCATTTCAATGCCACTGGCAGATAATTTTCATATTGTTGTAAATCAATTTTTTAATAACGGTCGTCATAGTTAATTTATTATCTTTGTCTTCGGTAAGCGTGTAGCCTCAGCTGTAGTTTCAAGGCTGTTATTAACGTGCGTCTCATCATCATCATCTCTTCCTAACGTACAAAAGGTATTAAAGACACGAAAGGTTACGAAAATTTCACTATTAACACAGACATCTAACATGTCACAATGCCTTAGAGAGAGAAGCTTCATGGTTAGACACATAATAAATATGTTAACTCAACTGCACGATTCCAGTTTTCAGCGTTGGCCAAATTTGGGGTTATGTTGGTCACTTCACAATCCATTTAAGGTGGTTAAATGGAGCGAGATGGATAACCAGATACTTTAAAGTGAATCGGTAATTTCATCAATATCGAATTCTTTCCACCGCAAAGCGAAAGGCGATGAACCGCCGGGGGGAGACACCAATGAGTCTCGTATGATCTCGCAGAGTTAACCTTCAATATCGAACTTTACGGGGGAACCTCCTCCCCTTCTGAGTGTTCTGCCTCGGGCAAGCCCCTGCGTATAACTGCCTCCCCCGGACTGACTAACCTACCCTTGACTCTTGAGAACGACTACCAGCTTGAGAGCGAGTCATTACTTTAGTGAACAAACGCGTTACGACAATAGTCAATTATCAATACGTGAAAAGCCCTCAATCTTGGTAAACAATAATTTGGATCGCATTTAATCTATATAAATGAATAATACCCTATATGATTAAAATCACAGAAATTGAAATACATTGTAGCAGGGGAAAGAGAAAGAGGTGGCTGGTAACGTGAACTAATAGTAGTCCCTCAGCAGCGTCGTGGTGGTGATGTGGAAGAGGTAAGGTGGTGATGGTAAGTCGTAGTGCGGATGTCCTGCGATGTTGTAGCATTAAATAGTACGAGAGGCAGATCGTAGAGTTGATCCAAAGTTGCGCTTATCCGCGGGAACATATCTTTATATGACGTACGTACGTACGGTTCTTTTCGAGGAGATGAAAGTCGTCGGCCAGACGCAGCATTTCAGTATTCCCTCGTAGCGATTCTTTTTGCAGATATGATGTAGGGCGGTCATATGGAGGTAGGGTAGCGTTGGTTTCACCATTTAAATCAGAAGTTTGATGCTAATGCCTTACAAATTACACCAGGCTGGATACAGCATTTGATTTCTATGTTTCATGCAAAAAATTATTGTGTTGGATAGAACATCAATATAATAAGTCACACTAATTTCGTGTGTAATATAATGTTAAGTACAGCATTCATTGTATAATTCTGCGGTGTATATCATGTTGGGCACAACATACGGCATATAATCTTCACTAATTCCTAAGGAATATTATGTTAGGCACAAAATTCAGCATATCCCCCTAACTCCATGGGGTATATTATGTTGGGTAAAACATTCACCAAATGATTCCGTTGTTCATATTGCGTTGGGTACAACATGCAACATATAATTCGTGGGGTACATTATATTGACTTCAACAATCACCTTATAATTCTGAATGGTGCGTTATGTTGGGACAACATTCCCATATAACTACATGGGATACATTATATTATGTATTTCATTCCCCACACAATCCCCTAACCCCGTGGGGTCGCGTACCCTATCATGTTGAGCCCACCATTCCCCAAACAACCCCCTAACCCCGTGGGGTCGCGTGCCCCATCATGTTGAGCCCACCATTCCCCACACAACCCCCTAACCCCATGGGGTCACGTACCCCCTATCATGTTGAGCCCACCATTCCCCACACAACCCCCTAGCCCCGTGGGGTCGCGTGCCCCATCATGTTGAGCCCACCATTCCCCACACAACCCCCTACCCCCGTGGGGTCACGTACCCCCATCATGTTGAGCCCACCATTCCCCACACAACCCCTTAACCCCGTGGGGTCGCGTGCCCCATCATGTTGAGCCCACCATTCCCCACACAACCCCCTAGTCCCGTGGGGTCGCGTGCCCCATCATGTTTAGCCCACCATTCCCCACACAACCCTCTAACCCCGTGGGGTCGCGTGCCTCACCATGTTGAGCCCACCATTCCCCGCATAACCCCCTACCCCCCGCGGGGTCGCGTGCCCCCAGGGATTGCCACTACCCCACAACGTGAGCGGCGGGGTGATCCAGAGCAACCAGTCGCTGGTGCTACAGCGGCTGCGACGCGCCTCCGCTGGCGAGTACGTCTGCGCCGCCACCAACGCCCTCGGCACCGGCTACTCCGCGCCCGTCCTGCTCGTCGTCAAGTGTGAGTACGCGTTGTGGTCTTGTTTGTGTTGTCGTCAGCTTGTGTTATTTGTTTGTGTTGTTTTCAGCTTGTGTTGTTTTGTTTGTGTTGTCTTCAGCTTGTGTTGTTTTGCTTGTGTTGTCTTCAGCTTGTGTTGTTTTGTTTGTGTTGTCTTCAGCTTGTGTTGTTTTGTTTGTGTTGTCTTCAGCTTGTGTTGTTTTGTTTGTGTTGTCTTCAGCTTGCGTTGTTTTGTTTGTGTTGTCTTCAGGTTGTTTTGTTTTTTGTTTGGTCTTCAGGTTGTGTTGTTTTGTTTGTGTGGTCTTCAGGTTGTGTTGTTTTGCTTGTGTGGTCTTCAGGTTGTGTTGTTTTCAGTTTATGTTATTTTGTTTGTGTTGTCTTCAGGTTGTGTTGTTTTCAGCTTGTGTTATTTTGTTTGTGTTGTCTTCAGGTTGTGTTTTTTGTTTGTGTTGGATTCAGCTTGTGTTGGCTTCAACTTGTGTTGTTTTGTTTGTATGGTCTTCAGGTTGTGTTGTTTTGTTTGTGTTGGCTTCAGGTTGTTTTGTTTCTTCGGTGTTATATGCAGCATATTCAGCCTCTTCTGTGTTATTTTCAGTTTATGTATGTTATAATTCTGTTTGTCCCTCCATTAAATAGTTTTTAGTTAGTACGACCGTGACGTTTAATAACTCAATGATCAAGGTCGTAGCAAACAACGACACTGTTAAACTAGATTCACATATTTTTAGACGAAAATTCAAGCAACAAAGCAAGAAGAAAAATTTATTTGCATTTTGCATAATTTATAGCGTGCGCGATTGATTTTACACTGAGAAACTCCTAGACTATTTGTATATTTCAGCTCGATTCAATCCCTTCTTCATTCAGCGGTCATCAAGCGACCCTAACCTTGTTTTTGCCTCGGAGAGAAACCAATTTCCTGTAAGACAGACTTACGCTATGACCATTAACAATGCAGAGGGATAGACTTACGCTATCACCATTGACAGTACAGCGGGACTGGCTTACGCTATGACAATTGACAATACAGAGGGACTGGCTTACGCTATGACAATTAACAATACAGAAGGACTGGCTTACGCTATGACAATTAACAACACAGAGGGACTGGCTTACGCTATGACAATTAACAATACAGAAGGACTGGCTTACGCTATGACAATTAACAATACAGAGGGACAGACTTACGCTATGACAATTAACAATACAGAGGGACAGACTTACGCTATGACAATTAACAACACAGAGGGACTGGCTTACGCTATGACAATTAACAGTACAGAAGGACTGGCTTACGCTATGACAATTAACAATACAGAGGGACAGACTTACGCTATGACAATTAACAACACAGAGGGACTGGCTCCCGCTATGACAATTAACAATACAGAGGGACAGACTTACGCTATAGCAATTAACAATACAGAGGGACAGATTTACGCTATGACAATTAACAATACAGAGGGACAGACTTACGCCATGAAAATTAACAACACAGAGGGACTGGCTTACGCTATGCCATTGCAATTAACAATACAGAAGGACTGGCTTACGCTATGACAATTAACAATACAGAGGGACAGACTTACGCTATGACAATTAACAATGCACAATGAAAGACTTTAACCAAGTTAGAATTTTCCCACCACAACCAGTGTTCGGCCACTGTCAACCATGTGTGACATTCTCAACCGTAAAGCGGCTCTCAGACGTGTGCATTAAAGTTTTGCGTACCACCTAACAAGCAGTAAAATGAGGGCAAATTAAAACTTAAAATATTGTGTGTAAAGAAGTTTCAAGTGATGTTAACTAAAGGGAAAATGTTGAAGTTCATCACGTGTCAAATTACGCATAAATTCACTCAATATTTTTCATCGCAAGCCTGTCAAGCGGTAAAATTTAATACCTCTGAAGTTTATAAAACGCAACGTTTTGAATACAAACATTATCACCAGGCTGAAAATACACAGAAATATTGTTCAGTCGCATAGATGAAATGCAAATCTAATACTTAAGTTATATGAAACGCACTATAAAAGTTTAAATCACAGCATAAAAATTTTATAAATGACGAGAGATAAAGTTTGTAAAATAGATTAAGTAACAGTATCGCACACAATAGATGTTCACTGCACAAGCGATGGGGGCGAAATGACCGGGCAAGCGGTTGCGTCAGACTTCTAAGCTGCGGTTTTAGTAAAGAATTTTAGAGCAAAAATGTCATTCGTGTTTTCGCTGAGAACAGGAGTAAGTTTATGGATGTGTAACGCTTCTATTATTTGAATATGCTCTTTCTTAACCACGTTATATTAGATTTTCATTTTAGGCTATAGATCTTCATTTGAAGGCTTGCAACTATAGTCAACTGCGGAAATCTTTGAATATAGAACCTTGGTATTTATGGGCGGTTTATCTTTGCATCAGGGCCGTCCTGGTCAAGCCAATGTAACATTTATTAAGAGACTTACGAACATTCTCTTCTGTCATACTTAAAACTTTGACTGCGACTACTGAATGTAAATGTACAATGACAAACTCAAATTTAATGTAAATTGTAGAGAACTTTCTGAAAACACCAAACATGAACTCGATCGTGCCTTCATTTAGCATTGATTAAATATTTATGAAAATTGAATTTGCGACTACTGGTCGGTCAGCAGCATCATGAAAATTACCTCTGTGTACCATCGGTGGCGCTCGTCGAAGTCAAAGTGTTAAGTTGGTAAATTACATTGGCCCTGTCTAGATCAATAACCCTGGATGCAGACACATTATTTTTCACTAAGAAGTCACTGATTTTGCGGTTTTTATAATACACACAGACTTTGATTGACGTACCCGGATCAGTCGGCTTTACAAAAGTTTTAACCATGTTCTTGAGAACTCGTTCATCAATTTTGTAAATCTTGTGCATTTGGTTATCATGGTATATGGTATAGTATATGGTATATACCAAGCCTTTTCCTCTTTTCACGTAGAGGGTGGCTAGCATCATTTACATGATACTTTACAGGGAATGTACATGATAGGGGTTCCCCAGGCCCCTAGTCACGCCCGAGCTTTAGGCCTCATTTTTCTCTCGTTTAGTGCTCAGGTAACATTCCTTGAGGACAGTGACCATACTGCAGGCAACGACCCTGATTTGCTGCATCAGCGTTTTTCACGCCAACTGCCGCTCACAGGGATCGAACCTGGGCATGAAGCATAGAACGCAAGCGCTCTATACACTCGGCCACTGCGAGGCCCATTTGGTTATCATAAAATATATTAATATTGCGAGAATTAAGTATAGGATTAATGTTATTGCCCAAAGTTCGGTCTAAGACATCATCAATAGTTTTAACAATGGGAGTGTTAGGAAGATTGTTGTTAACTATCAACCGCTTAACTTAATTTTACACGTGGTGAACTTCAAATGTTTCTTAAAGTTGAAAAATTGGAAAATAAATGAAAGGGAAAGTTATTATTAAATTAAATACGGTATCCATGCAAGTGTAGTTTACCCATTGTTTGTATGCCGGGTGTCCCTCAAAAATGTCTTCGACTTATTAATTGATTATGTCTCCGATTTAAATTAACGTATTTGAATTGTCTTTTTCAACAATGTGGTAAATTTTGTTTATTTTTTCGAATAATTTAAGTTTTGAAAATCGGTTGAATAACCACTTTACAGTGATCGATTTACTGAAAGGGGTATAAAAACTAATTTTTCAAAGGAATAGTTTTTAAAACAAAATTGATATTCTTCCTTATTATTTGTACTTTGAAAAAAAAAACTAACAAAAATTTAAAAGGGTAAGAAATCATTACCTTTACTTTAACTTTAAATAAATAAAGTAATTCAGCATCCTTCGACATACCCTCCATTTCTCTCAAGGCAAGTATTACTTCTAGCCACCATTGAACGGAAAGTTTTGCGGATCATTTCACCGTTTTCTTTCAGTTCGTGAAACACTTCTTCAATTCGTTGCCGAAGAATTATTAATGATGGAGGTGATATATACTTGGTGGTATGTAGGATACATCATTGTGAAATTATTTTACTATTATTATTTGAACAGTAGGTATTAGAAAATGAAAAAAACACTACTCCTTTTCACTTCAAATTAATCTTAGTCAAGTTCAAATTAATCCAAGTCAAGTTCAATTTAATCCAAGTTAAGTTAGTTCGAATTAATCAAATTCAAGTGCAAATAAATCCGAGTCAAGTTCAAATTAATCCAAGTCAAGTTCAAATTAATCCAACCCTCAGTTAAGTTATAAAACGACATAATAATTTGTTAATTTTAGTACCTTGTGTTATAAATGAATCTATTGGATGTGATGAGCAAGACAGGTTTCGAGGATTTATTTACACTCATAAATATTTATATACGTGAAATTTCACTTTATCACATATATGAAATTATATACGTGCAAATACAAAGGTTATCATTGAACAATATGTAGATTTAATCTTTAAAAGAAATATACAAGTGCGATTCACTGAGTGTACTATTGTACGATTCCGTTTGATTACAATTTATACCTGTACATTACTACCCAGTTGCATTAGCAATATAAATGTTGCCATCCATTCTAATTCCGTGTTAGTCAAAGTGAAAAAATATTGGATCCACTTACAATACACAATAATAATAATACAAGAAACAAGAAAAAATGTTTCTAACTTAATACTGATTTTATTTGTGTGCGTTTAAAAATCAATATATAATACTTTCAAGACTGAAATATTCATAAAATGATTATTACAAAATTTATTGAATTCTTGAAGGTATTATATATTAAATTGTAAACACACACAAATAAAATCAGTTTCAAGTTAGAGACATTGTTTCTTGTATTATTATTGTGTATTGTAAGTGGATCCAACATTTCTTCACACTGACTAACATAGAATTAGAATGGATGGCAACATTTATATTGCTAATGCAAGAATGTATCTGGGTAGTAATGTACAAGTATGAATTGTAATCAAACGGAATCGTACAATAGTACTCAGTGTCATGGTTCTGCTGTGACTATACTCTACGCTGTGTTTGAATGAGCGTTAAGAAGGAAAAGTCTGCCTAGCTAGCGACTGAAATTCCTTCGAAAAGACTGACTTCCATAAGAATATCTTCTCGTCAGTAAGGGCTGCATATTCTTGTCTCCACATCTTCGCCTAGACATCGTCAACCGTCGTCTTCAGCTCTACCAACCGTCGCATTCAACAGTGACATCATCCCCATCGCTTGAAAGTCGCACCAACACACCCTCTACGTATGACACGTCACAAGGCGTCGATAGCTTGCCGTGCTGCCTAATGCTTCCATTTGCTCAACGTATATTCTTTCCCTTCATTAGAGATTTAGGATTGTGTTTACTCTGGGTAAATTAACTGTCATCCAATCGTATATCTATTCTCTTCTAATTATATGATGATACTTGCCATTTCCGATAGGAACAGCTAACATAAAGCATTGTCTATAAAAGACATGTTTGTTCTCAATACGAACGGCGTCCCAGTCTCCTGCGCTTAGAAGACGACGGCCTGGGCAGAAGCGGCCCAGCAATCGAGAAGCACAGTCACGTCTGTTTGTGTCCTCCCACCTCGCTGCTCTGGCTAGTCAGCCAGGCAGTGAGGGTTACCCACTTGTTATTCAATGAGTCGTGTGTTGACTCATATGCGCCATTCAGGACTGAGCTAAGTATCCCAATGTAACATTGTAATCCGTACCTTCACGTTCCCTTTGCTTCGCGTGGTAGGTCTAGATTCTGTACCCTAAATGTATTGCGCTAGATTTCATTGATGAGTTAAATGTTCTGTATTTCATAAAATAAATGATTCCGCGGAGGCTTCACCTCATATAAAATGTGCTTATCGTAATTATCAGTGTATTAATGTTCAAGTAATGAAGGCTTCACCTGCTTGTTGTGAGATCATGATGCGATCTCCTGTAACTGTATTTTCTGATAGATTAGAGTAGTTTCTGAGATTTAATGGCATTACGATCATCTAGATTCTTTAATACGATATGTACATCGCAAGTTAATCACTATCCGAATATGTAATCCATTGCTATTTGAAGGACGTCATCATTATAACATAAATTTACGTTGTAACAGTGTCGTCACTTACCTAAAGAGGCCCTATTCGATTTGCTATAATATCATGTTTAAATACAACTAATGACCTTGAAAAGTCTCAGTCTATTTCGATTTTAATACTAATAAAATAGAATACATGAGACCTTCTGTCTCGACCATTGACCGAAAGAAGATGAAAGCGACGAGAAAATGACGAGAAATAATGCAGAGAAAGAATTGCCTCTGGCAAAATTGGCCAACGAAAAATATATCGATCGAAGATAAAATAGGGTCGTAACATATGGAGGCAGCGGAGTGAGATTTTAAGTTTGTTTAATGATAATTTTGCTTAATCTTGCTGTGCTCACGCTCCGAAAGAGACCGCTCAAATTTGTCACGCTTACCAATTCCCAATCAAATTTGTCACGCTTGCCAATTATCAACTACTAAAAATTACTAAATTATACTACATTATGATCAAACTATTTTGATAAAAATAGCATTACGATCTGCCGAACCAAATTAATAGTGTATGATTAAGAAATTCATAGAATTCTAAAATTGTACTAACGCGTTTATTAATCCATATGCATTGTAACAGTTTGCATTTAAATCATTCCTATTTTATTAACATATTGTGCCCATTCGAACTATTTTGCTATTATTGTATCTATTGTAGAACCATCTATATTCTCTATTGTGTTTATTTACTATGTAATTGTTCATATGTCTAATTGTGCATTGATTTCCGTTGTGCCTAATTGATTTCTTTGAATAACCATGCTTCAGGTTAGCCGTTTGTAATTCTCTGATTGTGTTTTGCCCATTGTACTAATTATTCCCATTCTGAAACTTCGTATTTCATTATTATATTGGGTGTATTAATTGCCTACGTATTTGGAAATACCAAGTATGCAAAAGAATTAATTACAATCGATTTGCAAAAATAAATTCAAGCCTCATTCAATTAATTATCGCACATGTTACTGTATTCGAGCAATAAGTTGGAATAGGACTCTGTGAAAATTTCATATAGAAGCCAAGCCATTAAACTGCAGGCGCCATTTTGTTATCGACGAGAGAGGCGCGAGAACAACACTGTTCATGACGCCGACTTTGAATTCAAATCTTCAGACTGAGTTGAACGTTTAAAGCTATATCATCTTAGCTCGCCAAAGTTTAAACTATGTTTGTGAAGTTATCGACTCTAAAGTATGATTCGTAAACCTCCTTAAAAATTTTCTATGGATAATTTGAATTTATACCTTGTTAAGAACTGAATTACGTCCTCACATGCTGAAGGAGGCTCATGTAAAAGGAAAATTCCATTCAAAATAACATTTTCCGCGTATTAAAAATTTTACATACACTATGTATACTTATAAATTTGATATTTACTAAATTTACTGATGCGAATTTATGTAATCTACTGGTAATTTCATTCCACGTCCATCTCAAATTTATTGCAATGTGTAACCATATGATTTCATGTTGAGAAGGATGTTGTATGAATGTTTACGTCTGGGATGTTGGTATTGAGATGCTATGGAGAGTGTGACATTGGCCAGGTTGTGTGCTGTGGTGTGCCAGCGGTCTAGCTGAGCCTTTGTTTACATTCTGAGTCGCCCTCTGAGCGTCTGGCCCTGCCAGATGTTCGCTCTGCCTGGCGCTCGATCCTTCCGACCCTCCTTCCCTCTGCTCCTACGCCTGAGTGCCTGCCTCTACATTCCTTTTTTTTTCTCGATGCCTAACGGACGTACCACGTCCACTCGTGCTACTCATAGTGGACTCTATCTTCATAGCACGTATCGAAGTGATGGTCTTATCTCAAACTCAATTGAAATGTTTGATACTTAAATTTTAACGTAATGTTAAACGTGCACTACTTAAACATGATGATGTAACCTTTTCATTCTATCATTCTATCATTTGTCATTCTTGATTGCTTGCCATATCTTATAGTCAACGAATAAACTAGTTACCACCGCAAATTGAATACTTGAATATAATTCATGCGCAAATCTGGATCATTGATTTTATGAAAGAAAAAATTATTATCTCAATGTTTATATGAATTATAGCATCGCAACAAAATGTAAATGTTATTAAAATCAAGTGAATCTGATTCTAATTCAACCGCTCTGTCATTATCTAATTTCCAACGCTAATGTGTTATTAGAAATTTATGTAGTCTCTCTTTCTGCGATTCATGATTGTCACGTAATATCACGTCTAGTTTAAGATTGAAATTAAAATTAGGCTTATGTCCTCTTTGTGAACGCGAAGTAAAGTGGAGTGAATGGGGTGAACATGATGGATACAAATGCGAATGCCTGCAACGAGGGAATGAAAATTTCGGACTAATAAGGTCATTAAATAACCAAAACTGAACTTTCAGTCATGACGCCATGGACCAGTCGTACGCCGGCCGACAACGGGCATCACAAGGACGCGCTTGCCTTGTGTGGTGCGCAACCACGTCGCACATAGCACCGGCTCAACCACAACCGCACCGCTCAACCCAGAGGGGGAACAGCAACGTCTGCGCGCACCGTGGACGTGAGCGAGTGGATGGGCATACACGCACACAGCGCGGCACAGGAGGCAGCAACGGCAACGGCAGCAGCGGCAGCGACAGCGGCAACAGCAATAAGAATGGCGTCACAGCTTGGACGTCGGCGCTTGAGGGATACGCACCTACTCCTACACACCCCTACACGCACGCACGCACATACGCTTCGCGAACGAGCATCAGCTGGTCGGCACGCGATGCGACGCAATCTCACAACTCCCACAGCAGGTAACATCGACGACGGAAGACGTGGCGGCGAGTGAGGGGAGCGACGTTATGCTGTAATTACCAGCGAGACGACATATGGGACAGCAGCGCTCCAAAAAGATGACGACATCCCCCATAAGAGGAATACGTCCACCTTATATCTCAGGCCCCGTGGAATTATTTAACTCGAAAATTTCTGCAAGAGGAATCAAGTAAATGGAAGCCCCTTGGACCCTAGGCGGCCAAGGTATTTAAGGGATTTTGATCCCTGAAGTTCTTTAGCTTCACGACTGCTGTATACGGCGGTCATGACGACAAGAGGGGACGTCAATATCCGTCGTTAGGTGAATAGGTTCTGCCCAAGAACTACTGCACGGATGTTTTCACAGGACTTCCCCGTATCAGAGCACTTATTTGGAGCAAATCTTGTCGTCAAGCTTCACATCTGTTTCCTCGGAACTACGCGTTATTCCAACGTATAGTCGCACACGTTGAGGTCGAGTGAAGGAGAAGAAAAAGCAGGAGCTTTTAAACAAAAAAACGCCACGGAGGGATATTTGTCATGGTTCTGCTGTGGCTATACTCTACGCTGTGTTTGAATGAGCGTTAAGAAGGAAAAGTCTGCCTAGCTAGCGACTGAAATTCCTTCGAAAAGACTGACTTCCATAAGAATATCTTCTCTTCAGTAAGGGCTGCATATTCTTGTCTCCACATCTTCGCCTAGACATCGTCAACCGTCGTCTTCAGCTCTACCAACCGTCGTATTCAACAGTGACATCATCCCCATCGCTTGAAAGTCGCACCATCACACCCTCTACGTATGACACGTCACAAGGCGTCGATAGCTTGCCGTGCTGCCTAATGCTTCCATTTGCTCAACGTATATTCTTTCCCTTCATTAGAGACTTAGGATTGTGTTTACTCTGGGTAAATTAACTGTCATCCAATCGTATATCTATTCTCTTCTAATTATATGATGATACTTGCCATTTCCGATAGGAACAGCTAACATAAAGCATTGTCTATAAAAGACATGTTTGTTCTCAATACGAACGGCGTCCCAGTCTCCTGCGCTTAGAAGACGACGGCCTGGGCAGAAGCGGCCCAGCAATCGAGAAGCACAGTCACGTCTGTTTGTGTCCTCCCACCTCGCTGCTCTGGCTAGTCAGCCAGGCAGTGAGGGTTACCCACTTGTTATTCAATGAGTCGTGTGTTGACTCATAGGCTCCATTC
The DNA here is from genome assembly GCA_030386875.1 of Morinoia aosen. Taxonomy (NCBI): domain Eukaryota; kingdom Metazoa; phylum Arthropoda; class Malacostraca; order Amphipoda; family Talitridae; genus Morinoia; species Morinoia aosen. The sequence goes on from CM059558.1 coordinate 54,567,277, forward strand.
AGGACTGAGCTGAGTATCCCAATGTGACATTGTAATCCGTACCTTCACGTTCCCTTTGCTTCGCGTGGTAGGTCTAGATTCTGTACCCTAAATGTATTGCGCTAGATTTCATTGATGAGTTAAATGTTCTGTATTTCATAAGATAAATGATTCCGCGGAGGCTTCACCTCATATAAAATGTGCTTATCGTAATTATCAATGTATTAATGTTCAAGTAATGAAGGCTTCACCTGCTTGTTGTGAGATCATGATGCGATCTCCTGTAACTGTATTTTCTGATAGATTAGAGTAGTTTCTGAGATTTAATGGCATTACGATGATCTAGATTCTTTAATACGATATGTACATCGCAAGTTAATCACTATCCGAATATGTAATCCATTGCTATTTGAAGGACCTCATCATTATAACATAAATTTACGTTGTAACAGTGTCGTCACTTACCTAAAGAGGCCCTATTCGATTTGCTATAATATCATGTTTAATTACAACTAATGACATTGAAAAGTCTCAGTCTATTTCGATTTTAATACTAATAAAATAGAATAAATGAGGCCTTCTGTCTCGACCATTGACCGAAAGAAGATGAAAGCGACGAGAAAATGACGAGAAATAATGCAGAGAAAGAATTGCCTCTGGAAAAATTGGCCAACGAAAAATATATCGATCGAAGATAAAATAGGGTCGTAACATCAGTGAGTCGCAATTGTATATTTCTTTTAAAGATTAAATCTACATGTCGTTCAATGATAACCTTTTGTATATGCATGTATTTGATTTCATACATTTGGTAAAGTGGAATTTTAGGTATATAAATATCTACGAGTGTAAATAAATCCTCGATACCAGTTTTGCTCATCACATCCAATAGATACATATATAACACAAAAAACTCAATTTAATAAATTATTATGTCATTTTTATATTCAACTAAGGGCTGAATTAATTCGAAATTGACTCGGACTAATTTGAACTTGACTTGGATTAATTTGAACTTGACTTAGATTAATTTGAAGTGAAAAAGGTGTAGTGCTGTTTTCGCACCTTTTTTTTAAATTATTTTTTCTACATCTTCCAGTAAATTGATCATCGTAAATTGGTTATTGAATCGATTTTCAAAAACCTAAGTTGTTCAAAAAAGAAAAAAAATTCAAAACATTGTGAAAAACGCAATTAAAATATATCAACACAAAGCGGAGATATTAGCAATTAAAAACACGGGAACATTTTTGCGGGACACCCGGTAAATACAGTTTGATTAGAAATTAGCCAGAAGTTCTATTTAATTGAGATCCATTCCACAAAAACATAAAACTCATAAAGCCATGACCCGTTTCGTTATTTTATTACGCTAAGCCGTGGAAATTCCAAGGGTTTCGCCAGCCTTAAAACAATTGTACACTCTTTTTCTTTGTTTATTTTATCTTCATGTGCTTATTTAACATTTTATTTCTGTGTTTATACCTTAAAAATGCGTTTTGGTTTTGTTCACGTTTATCACATTTTAATGCGTTTTTCTCAAATTATGCTTTAGATACATTTTCTACAATATTTTTGTTTAATTCAAGGATTTCATTATATCCATAAAATTTTAACTTAGCCTCATTTTTATGTTTAAAATTATCTATATTCAAATTTAAAACCAGAATCAAGTAAGGTAAGGTAAGGATAGAGTGTGTATCTTATTGTTCAAACCCGTTAGAGGTGTTCCAAAGAGAGGGAGGAGGAAGACCGCATTTACTACGAAGTTAAAGGAACGTAGAATCTGTGTACAATGTGAGTTACCAAGCAAGATCATCTGATTATCGAAACAAGTTTGGGAATAAGTTTATGCAATAATAATGAAGTTGACGAAAGTAGTTGGTGATGAAAAATAGGACTGCAGAGAACCGAAAAAATGGTCCGTCCGTGACAAAACAAAAACCTATACTATTTCAACAATCGAAATGCCTACTTAACTTTCAGCTTGGGACCTCTCATCTTCCCCTTGGAAGCACTAATGCGCGTAGAGACCAAAAACATGGCTCGTTTCTCTGAATAATTCACAGAAATGGTTGCTACAATAGAAACCTCTTTATTTTCCGGCCGCTCCAGCGAGAGCTAAAAAGTATAGCGACGAACTGCAGTATCTCAAAGTATCATTTCTAGTGAGAGATTTTGTGAAATATCTCCTAATTAAGATCATGGCGGCCTTTGAAGCACTAATGCTCCGCTAAAAACAGGCTTTAACATGCCGTCCTGTTCTCTAATGAGCCTTTGCTTCATTTATGGTCTTCGCGACACGGTGGTGCTCATGTGTGCGTGTGTGTGTTGTTTGTGTGTATGTATGGGGGGAGTTAGGTGGCTGCTCTTAGGCAATGCATAGTAAAAACGTAAGAAAAAACATTTAAAAATTAATTTTAAATATGATTAAAACGGATGTGAAAATTGTGTGTTGAATTTCTCGCTTACAAGTGGCTGTAGAATTTCCGTCTAGATATATGTATATTACGGATATGCGTGCGTGGGTTGTTCATGTGTAATGCAGCGCACCCGAGGGCAAAAGTTCAACATGAACATTTCAGAAGTGAATAAAAATTAAAAAAGATTTTTCAACTATGTTGAATTTGCGTGGATTGCTCTTAGGCAATACAGGGCATCCGATGATAAATATTTTCGAAAAACATTCCAAAAATCAATCAAATTATGAAAAATGAATTAAAGTTTTATGATGACTGAGTGGATCGCCGTTTTGCAATGGTGGAAATTCATGGAAAACATCTCAAAAGTTAATTTAAATTAAAAAATATAAAGACTGTGTAGAATTTCTCGGTAAAAGCGTTGGTAACATCTCCCTAAAGGCGTATTACATTTTACGGGCCATACTTGCAGGATAAGCTCGCCTCAGGTATAGCTTAAAAATGGCGTTGTATTTCTGAAAAATTTCGTACATGCGATATTTTACCTGAGAGAAGGTGCAAATTTACGGGCGTAATGTAATGAAGTACCAGCATATCAAAATTATCCTCGCTTTAAACTTCGGAAACTTAATAATGAAGAAAATTCCAAGGTAACTAATGATCTTCACTAAGAATCGAATTATTAATAATTAATCAGTTTAATAAAAATCTTCTTAGTAATAAATCATGTTAGTTAGTAAAGATAATTAATTTCCTTGGATTTTTTATTTTTAATTTTCTGATAAGGTTGGGACTAAAGTCTGGGTTGAACACTGACGTGTTCACATATATTAAATCTCTTTAACTTTTGCTCCCATGACAGCGAGACGCTCTTCACTTATACATTGATCAAATGTCAGTCCATGATCACATGGTTTCCCATCTCGCGTAACGACGAACGCAAATTCCTTTCCGGCAGTGTCAAAATTTTTATATTGCAAGTCATAATAAATTGATTCGAAATACCAAAAACTGAAACAGTGTTACCATGATTAATTAAATTGAATACACTGCCACTCGAGTGCAGAGTTCGTTATGGCGAGTCATAATAAATAGATTCGAAATACCACAACTGAATATTTATCTCAATCGTTTCACCAGAATTATCAAACAGATTTATTGAAGTCCATACACTGAATTCTCCAAATCCAAAGCGCACAGATCAAAGCCCTAGCAGAAATGCTTGTTTTTCTGCGCGAGGTTTACGAAATAAAACAAATCCGGACCGCTGAAAGAGAACTTTAAAGCGCTGAAAGAGAACTCCAGAGCGCTGAAAGAGAACTCCAGAGCGCGGAAAGAGAACTCCAGAGCGCTGAAAGAGAACTCCAGAGCGCTGAAAGAGAACTCCAGAGCGCTGAAAGAGAACTTGAGAACGCTGTAAGAGAACTTCACAGCGCTGAAAGAGAACTTGAGAGCGCTGAAAGAGAACTCCAGAGCGCTGAAAGAGAACTCCAGAGCGCTGAAAGAGAACTCCAGAGCGCTGAAAGAGAACTTGAGAACGCTGTAAGAGAACTTCACAGCGCTGAAAGAGAACTTGAGAGCGCTGAAAGAGAACTCCACAGTGCTGAAAGAGAACTTGAGAACGCTGAAAGAGAACTCCACAGCGCTGAAAGAGAACTCCACAGCGATGAAAGAGAACTCCACAGCGCTGAAAGAGAACTCCACAGCGCTGAAAGAGAACTCCACAGCGCTGAAAGAGAACTCCACAGCGCTGAAAGAGAACTCCACAGCGATGAAAGAGAACTCCACAGCGCTGAAAGAGATAACTGTGGGAAACAAACAAAAAAAAATTCATTCAGGTTTTGATCATATTCGTTTGGGTTTTAGTCATATTCAGCCGATTTTGCTCACAGTTCGTTAGTTTTTAGTCACATTCGGCTGGTTTTTAGTCACATTTGGCTGGTTTTAGTCAATGGCTGTATTTTTGTCACATTCAGTTGCTTTTTATTCACATTCGGCTGTTTTTTTGTTTCATTTGACTGGTTTTTAGTGACATTCGATTGAGTTTTGGTCATATTTGGTTAGTTTTAGTCACATCCACCTTTTCTTTACATTTATCTGTTTTTTGGTCACATTAGTTTGGTTCCTAGTCACATTCGGCTGGTTTTTTATCACATTCTGCGGGTTTTTAGAAACATACGGCTGTTTTTAGCCACATTCGGCTGGTTTTTGGTCACATTCGGCAGATTTTTGGTCACATTCGGCAAATTTTTGGTCACATTTGGCTGGTTTAATAGTCACATTCGGCTGGTTTTTAGTCACATTCAGCAGATTTTTGGTCGCATTTGGTTGATTTTTGGTCACATTCGGCTGGTTTTCAGTCACATTCGGCTAGTTTTTAGCCTCATTCGGCTGATTTTTAGTCACATTCGGCAGGCTGGGGAGCAGAGCGAGTGCCTCTCACGGCAGATATTGGAGCCGCGCACCAAAAGCGGATTTCATCTCACAGACCTGAGTGTTCTCCAGGTCTTGTGAGGGGCGAGAGAGGGGCGAGAGAGGGGCGAGAGAGCGGCGAGAGAGGGGCTGAAGAAAAGCGATAGAGGAGTGAGGGAGAGACAGAGGGGGAAGAGAGGGGGGAGAGGGGTCCTTTAAGGGGCTAGAGAGGGGTGAGATGAGGTATAGTGAGGGGCTGGAAAGAAAGAAATAAAAAAAGGGAATTTTTTTTTTAGTTCAAATATGATGTGTTGAAACATTGATTTTTGAAATACTTTTACATTAACATTCTTTATTGATAGTAACACATTTGGTATCGTAATACTATTGTAAAGTGTTGAAACGAAGAATGATTGATAGAAAACGGCAACAAAAATGAGTTCCCTTCGTTGCGTGATCTGATTTTGACAGTGCATGTAAGTATAAGTAACTAAGAGAACACAATCCTCATACCGCTTAGTTGAAAAATGCGGTCTTTTGTGCGGACTTTTATTGAAATAAAAGCGAAAATCGCATTGGAATATCTTAACTTAGAGATCCTTAATTGCTATTCCTTCAATGTTATCGCAATACCCATGCTAATTGTCGAAAGTTGATTCGGATACTTTATTGCTATTCCTTCAAGGTTATCGCAATACCCACGCTAATTGTCGAAAGATGATTCGGATACTTAATTGCTATTCCTTCAATGTTATTGCAATACCAATGCTAATTGTCGAAACATGATTCGGATCCTTAATTGCTATTCCTTCAATGTTATTGCAATACCCATGCTAATTGTCGAAAGATGATTCGGATCCTTAATTGCTATTCCTTCAATGTTATCGCAATACCCATGCTAATTGTCGAAAGATGATTCGGGTCCTTAATTGCTAGTCCTTCAATGTTATTGCAATACCCATGCTATTTGTCGAAACATGATTCGGATCCTTAATTGCTATTCTTTCAATGTTATCGCAATACCCATGCTAATTGTCGGAACATGATTCGGATCCTTAATTGCTAGTCCTTCAATGTTATCGCAATACCCATGCTAATTGTCGAAACATGATTCGGATCCTTAGTTGCTATTCCTTCAATGTTATCGCAATACCCATGCTAATTGTCGAAACATGATTCGGATCCTTAGTTGCTATTCCTTCAATGTTATCGCAATACCCATGCTAATTGTCGAAACGTGATTCGGATCCTTAGTTGCTATTCCTTCAATGTTATCGCAATACCCATGCTAATTGTCGAAACATGATTCGTATCCTTAGTTGCTATTCCTTCAATGTTATCGCAATACCCATGCTAATTGTCGAAACATGATTCAGGTCCTTAGTTGCTATTCCTTCAATGTTATCGCAATACCCATGCTAATTGTCGAAACATGATTCAGATCCTTAGTTGCTATTCCTTCAATGTTATCGCAATACCCATGCTAATTGTCGAAACATGATTCAGATCCTTAATTGCTATTCCTTCAATGTTATCGCAATACCCATGCTAATTGTCGAAACATGATTCTGATCCTTAGTTGCTATTCCTTCAATGTTATCGCAATACCCATGCTAATTGTCGTAACATGATTCAGATCCTTAGTTGCTATTTCTTCAATGTTATCGCAATACCCATGCTAATTGTCGAAACATGATTCGGATCCTTAGTTGCTATTCCTTCAATGTTATCGCAATACCCATGCTAATTGTCGAAACATGATTCAGATCCTTATTTGCTATTCCTTCAATATTATCGCAATACCCATGCTAATTATCGAAACATGATTCAGATCCTTAGTTGCTATTCCTTCAATGTTATCGCAATACCCATGCTAATTGTCGAAACATGATTCGGATCCTCAGTTGCTATTCCTTCAATGTTATCGCAATACCCATGCTAATTGTCGAAACATGATTCAGATCCTTAGTTGTTATTCCTTCAATGTTATCGCAATACCCATGCTAATTGTCGAAACATGATTGAGATCCTTAGTTGCTATTCCTTCAATGTTATCGCAATACCCATGCTAATTGTCGAAACATGATTCAGATCCTTAGTTGCTATTCCTTCAATGTTATCGCAATACCCATGCTAATTGTCGAAACATGATTCAGATCCTTAATTGCTATTCCTTCAATGTTGTCGCAATACCCATGCTAATTGTCGAAACATGATTCAGATCCTTAATTGCTATTCCTTCAATGTTGTCGCAATACCCATGCTAATTGTCGAAACATGATTCAGATCCTTAGTTGCTATTCCTTCAATGTTATCGCAATACCCATGCTAATTGTCGAAACATGATTCGGATCCTTAGTTGCTATTCCTTCAATGTTATCGCAATACCCATGCTAATTGTCGAAACATGATTCGGATCCTTAATTGCTATTTTTCCAATGTTATCGCAATACTCATGCTAATTGTCGAAACATGATTCAGATCCTTAGTTGCTATTCCTTCAATGTTATCGCAATACCCATGCTAATTGTCGAAACATGATTCAGATCCTTAATTGCTATTCCTTCAATGTTATCGCAATACCCATGCTAATTGTCGAAACATGATGTAGATCCTTAGTTGCTATTCCTTGAATGTTATCGCAATACCCATTGTCATATACTTCTTTTCTTTAGAATCCAAGTTTATGGTTTTTCAAATTTTCCGTCTTTTCAAGTCTAATCTTCGAATCAAAGGAGTTATTTCAGAAAGAAAACACGTTTCTTTCAATGCGGCCACATCCTTTTACTTGTTATAATGAAAGATGTACACAAAATATGACAAGGGATTGATGAAACTAGCAAATCCAGAAACAATTGTTACAATAATGTCTTACGTAACTTCTGAGTACGCAGCGACGATGAGGTACGACAATAAGGTCTCGGATTTTACGTTGAATTTGCGTGAAGTTAACACAATGTCGGAGTATAATACGGTGTGCCCGCCGTATGCAAACAAGTTGATGAAGTGGCACCAAGAGACCTTTCAATGACGGGGTTTCGCAGTCTAATGATACCCTAACCCTCGTCGTACCCTTTAAGTAACCCTCGCGCTGTGACCGTTACATCTGGAGCGTGCAGCAATGCCGCAGCTGAAAGCTGTTGTTGTTGCTATGTCCCAGACCCTGCTGCACTCTCGGGGTAGCGCCAGCCGTTGAGATCACGCCGCTCGTTACCATCCGCCCGTTGCCATGCCGTTGCCATACCCGTTGCCATGCCGTTGCCATACCCGTTGCCATGCCGTTGCCACGCCGCCTCTGAGAGCGCAGGCGTCGCCTTCCTTTTTGTAACCGCCGAGCTATTGCTGCGCAAGCACGCCAGAATGTTATGCTGAGCTTGCGATCTTCTGATAACTGAGCCCGGCGCAGGCTCCCGTCCAACCGTCCTTACTCTTTTTTGTGGTGAAACTTAACGATTCGTACCATGGACATAACAGAATCCCCCCATCCTATATTTCTCAGCATCCTCCTGGATGTTAAATGGAAGTTTCCGTCTACTGAAGTCACGCATCTGAGATTCGTACTTCATTGCAGGGGTGAAATTTAGACAAGCCTTGAGATTTGTGCTTCTGACGCACTTCTGAATCGAAGATCCTAAACAAGGGATAGCTTACTGTTGTCGTCGGGACGCTCTGTTCCAGTTTACTATCGAAGACCTTCTCTCTTGGCTAATGACGTTCTATCAGAGGCCTTCTGAAGACATTCAAGGGAGTAAAGACCACCCTAATAATATAAACATCGAATATTCATTCGATCAGTCCATACTCAACCTCCTGCGCGTAGTTACTACGGACGTATTGATGTCCATCGGTATCTTCTTTGTCTTTTCTTCGCCGTTGTTGAATCCGTGTCCGGCGAAAATATAGATGTTCAGGAGCAAGTCCAGTCCTTGTACGAGTGAGTGCATCGTCCCGCCGATGGAAGTTGGGTCCGCTGATTGCGTCACGCGCAGCTGTGGCCGTGGCGCGCCAGGACAGTGGAAGTGGGCCCTTTAATCGCAAGGTCGTTGTGAACGGCGCGTAGCAGAAACGTGTTGGGGTGGCTGGCTGACAGCGGTGTTGCCAACGCGGCAATAGTGCACTGTGCGCACGCACACTCTGCCTCCAGGCCGCTGCGCTGATGAGTAGTGTGTGTGTGCTGCCGCTGCTGCTCAGGCCTCTGTCAGTCACTTGCCAGCGTGCCGTAGTCAGTCGCTCGTCTGCATGCCTCAGTTGGCACTGAGTCGCTGTAACAATCGTTCGACGTTAATTTCAGGGCTTGGCAAAATTTTCTCTCGGATTTCTTTGACTTATCGTAATCAATTGTGTCCATCTACTCATTCCATCTCTCCCCTGTCATTCACAACCCGGTGTATCATCCTTCAACAGTATCTAACTAGATCAAAGTAATCTAACGCAATAAGCTCAAAGAAGTCCATTAGAGAATATTATAACTAACACAAAATAAAATAAATGCAAGGTAAATGAAATTGATGAGAAATACACAATATGACATTCAATATCTCGGATAGCCAGTGGGCTGCAAGAAAAAATCTTTACGTATTAGCACACATTCCTGTAGAGGAGTCATGAAAAGACATTTGAATGGGGTATAAATTTGACATCAAGCAAATTTTCTATTTAATTATTGAGCATCATCAAGATAAACACACAAATTAGTTCATCTAACCGACATTGAACATGTAGTACAAGAGGGTAAAAGCATCCTACTCGCATTTCGCTAGAGAAATCAGTTAATCCTAAGTCGAAGCACTCATCCTAAATTTGCAATATAAAAGAAATGTTAAACACAAGGGAAATGATTAGGAGACATTCTTAACATTAAACATAGTACATTTGAGAATGAAATGAGGTAATCATTATCGAAGTTTTGGGACGTCCTTGCGAGACTCAAGCAATTATACATAGTTTGGGCGTCTCGTCCGGTTCCTCAGAGAATACCTAGGAATCATTTCTTCATTTCTCATGCCCGTGTTCGTCTTCGTTGGAATATCGTTCGTCTCTGCCCCTTGGAGTTCGTCTTCTCCTTCATCGTTGTTGAAAGGGAAGGCCATGGCGTCGTCCCGGTAGGCTCGTTTGACTCGGTTGAGGTGAACGGTTTGTTCTTTTCTGTCTGAGTACAGACCTTTGATAGTGATGTTATTTCCATGTCTGGAAATGATTCTGTATGGTCCTCTGAAGCGCGATGGGAAGGCTCTGCCCTCAGCGTGTCCAGTTTCGTTCCTAAGCATGATTAGCTCTCCTGCTTGAATGTCACATTCTTTGACCGTTCGATTATAAATTTTCGCTGCAGCTTGTCGCGCTGCCTCAGAATTTTTCCGGACCGCTGCAAATGCTTTAGACAGACGGAGAGAAACCTCAATTGAATAATCTTGGTGACACGCATAGTTGATGGGCTGTTCCTTGAAAATGTCGTGGTAAGGAAGGTTAGCATCTCTGCCGTAAAACAAGAAGAACGGCGTGTCTTTAATCGCAGTTTGGTAGGAGGTGTTTACAGCTAGAGTCACGAAGGCCACGCTCTCGTCCCAAGTGAATCTATCTTCAGCAGCCAAGTGAGAGATCGCGGTCTTCAGGGTACCGTTCATTCTCTCGCAACAACCGTTCGCCATAGCGTGATAGGCAGTCGTAGTCTGTGATCTCGCCTTGAGATTTTTGCAGACATCCTGAAATAACTTATTAGTGAATTCACTGCCTCTGTCGCTGACAATCGTATTTGGGGCTGAGAACTTTCCGACGTATTGGACGAAAGCTCTTGTGACAGTATCGGCAGACTTATCTGTAAGAGGGTAAGCATCAACATATCTCGTGAAATGATCTACTATGGTTAGGAGATATTTGTTGCCTTCGTAACTAACAGGTAATTCAACAAGGTCGACAGCAACTCTTTCAAGGGGGTAAGAAGTCTCGGGGAATTTGCCTAAGGGGACTTTAAATTGGCCCTGCCATTTCTTTCGTTGGCACTGCAAACATTTCTTCACATGGTCTTTGACGTCACGAATTTGATTAATCCAGAAGAATTTATCTCTGGCACGTTCAAGAGTTCTCAGGAAGCCCATATGAGCTGACAAATCATTATCATGGCTGAGTTTTAAAGCAACCTTAACTAGAGACTTAGGAATGACTATCTGTACATTACTTCTACCGTTTCTGCGTTTCTTTCTCGACAACCTACATAGGACATTGTTATCATCAATAAAATATTCGTCAATGTTTGAGATTTTAGCATCACCCAAATCGTTTCCAGTTAACAAGTTTCTTACACTAGACCAAAGTGAGTCCTTTTCTTGCTCTGAAACAATATCATCTAAGCTCAATTGTTTTACCTCGACGGCAACACTTTTATCACGTTCACTGGACACAGGTGGAGGGCACACGTCGTCGACAGGAACATCTGTCGCATTATTATTAGAACAAGGCTTAATTCTAGAAGGAACATTAGTATTATTTTTAGGATCACTCTTATTACTACAGTTTGATTCGGCAGTGCCAACAATAGCATTGACAATTCTCTCAGATCTAGACAGGTAGTCGGGCAAGTGATGTAGCGCCCCAGGCTTGTACCGAACAGAGAAACTATACTCCTGAAGAAGCAAAGCCCATCTCGAAATGCGGTGATTACCTGTTTTATTAGCAAAGATAAACGTTAAGGGGCGGTGATCCGTCACCACGACGAACTCATTTAAGTACAGGTACGCATCATAATGTTTGATTGAATCATGAATGGCAAGAGCTTCGAGTTCTGTTGCAGAGTACTTAAGTTCGTTTCCTTTTAATTTTCGACTATAGTATGCCACTGGCAACTCAACACCGTCATGCATCTGAAGCAATGCTCCACCGATTGCAATGCCCGAGGCATCAGTGTGCAACACAAACTCTCTCTGAAAGTCAGGAAATTTAAGTATAGGCGCGGACACAAGTTTATCTTTCAAATCATCGAAAGCTCGCTGATGAACGTCAGTCCATTTGAATGCATTCGTCTTCTTGGTCAACTCGGTTAGAGGTGCAGCAATATGTGCATAATTTTTAATGAATTTTCTAAAGAACCCGGTAGAGCCGAGGAATCTTTTCACCTCCTTTATACTTCTGGGTCTCAAAGCATCTGCTAAAACTCGCACCTTGTCAGGTCGGGGGGTTAGTCCCTCTGAACTGACTTTGATACCAAGGAAAGTCACGCTACTTGCTGCAAATTGGCATTTCTTTAGATTGAGTTTGAAGCCCGAGGCTGCGGTTTGTGAAAGTGCTTTTTGTAAATGCTCAACATGAGTTTCAAAATCTTTAGAATAAATGATGATGTCATCAACGTAACAGAACAGAAACTTTGAAATGAATGGGGAAAAGCCATATTAACTGCTCTTTGAAGTGCAGCCGCAGAAGTGATGAGGCCTTGAGGTGAACGTAAGTACCTATAACTACCTGTCGACGTTCTGAAAGCGGTGATGTCTCTGCTCTCGGGAGACAGTTCAATCTGATGGTATGAACTTCTCATGTCTAGAGTGGTGAACAAGTTTGAGTCCTTTAGACTTTCCAGAGTATCAGTCATATTCGGGATTGGGAAAGTATCCTTCTTACATATTTTATTGATGAGACGAAAATCAACAACTATCCTATGAGTTCCATCGTTTTTTCTGACTGTCAAAATAGGTGACGACCATGGGGAGTAAGCTGGCTCTATAACTCCCTGTTTCAGCATCTCTTGGACGTGCTCTTCAACCAATCGCTTAGTTGCATGAGGAACACGATCTTGAGGCGAATTTATTGGCTCATGACCCTGAATATCTAACCTATGTACAGCGTTTCGCGCATGACCAATCTCGTCTCCAACTGCGAATGGAATCCTATGTTTGCTAATCAAATTTACAAGGGTCGCTTTCTGATCATGCTCCAAATGAGATAAGTCGACGTTGTCAATCATTTGGTTGAATTCAGGTTCATTACGTTTCTCCGCGACTGGCAGCAGTCCACTGTTAGGCAGAAGCTCAGGGCTGCACTGACTCAAGGGGCATTCGGTCAGAGCGGGCGCTCGTCTGGCATCATGCACTGTCGCCACGCCTACATCCCTAGCGCTCTCAAGCGTAGTCATAACACGGGCGGCACTCTCACTCTCATTTGGGTCTGACTCTGGCGGCTCCTCAACAGCAACATCTAACGTAGCACAAATTTTATTTCTAGGTACAAGAACATTCTTATCGTTATAATTAACAAATACTATGAGCACGGCACCATTACGGACAGTAGCAAAAGTACGCGGAATAGCTACTCCTTTGCAAGCAGAACTTTGTTGAACTACAACCTCTTTATCGTTCATGTGTTTTGGTACTCTAAGATACGAGTGACACAAAGTTCCGCCCTCAATGGTCAGATCATGTGACATTCTTGCGACACTGAATGATGCATCCTCTGATTGTTTTACAAAATTTACTGAATTAGAAGCAGCAACTGATTGAAATGGGTAAATTCTATCATTAATTCTCACATGACCTTTCTCGTGCTGGCTGTATTTTATTTCAACACCGAATCGCTTAAGGAAATCTCGGCCTATCAAGACAGCTCCAGGGAAGTAAGAATCTTCCACAATGATAGCGGAATGACAATGCTCTGAATCACCTGGTTTAAATTTCAGGTCAATCGTACCTCGAGTGTGGAGATTATCTCCATTTACAGAACAAAGAACTTTAGTGCATCGTTTAATTCGGGGAGGGGTTTTGAATAATTTGTTAATTACACAAGATTTCACAAGAGTCACGGAAGAGCCTGAATCAACGAAAGTGGAGCATTTTCTCTGTTCAACATTTAACAAAATTACGGGGGAAAAGCTTTTCGGTTGCTGTAGAAGTTTTTTGACTTTACAGCGGCGATGACACCATTCTGACTTGGATGGCCATTGAATTTACGTTGGTAATTATTAAAGGGGCGAGCATTTTTGTGTGAAGCACTTTGCCATTTATATGGGTTTTTAGGCTGGAACGTTCGCTTTTGTGGTGAATTGTATTGACATTTCTCCACCACTACATCACTCTCGTGGGCTCGTCTTTTCCGGCTCAACAAAGATCTTTCTTCGATCAGAGATTCCTCAATTGATCTCGCTTTATCTAAGAGTTTGGTAACATTTTCCGGATCGAAATCATGAGGCAATTTCTCACTGATCTTGGGATTCATATTTTTAACAATGGTAGGAATGAGGATTTTTTGTGCTTTACTATCCTCGTAGTGCCATTCTGGACCGAATACGTCCTTCCAGCCAGCCAGAACGCGAGTTGCAAATGCATTGACAGTCTCATCATTCTCTTGATGCAAATTAAATAGAATTTTGTGGACTGTCTTCCTATAATTCATGGCTCCCTTGTAAACAGAAACAAGCCAAGTTTTGACATCGTCCAGCGTGACAAGTTGATCCGACTTAAGAACATACGAATCCCAAGCTTTGCCAGTTAAGGCATTCTTCAAATAACGACATTGCAAATCGACGTCGTTCGTTTAAATGTCAACTCTGGTCTGGAAGTGTTTTAAAAATGAAGTTACACAGCCTTCACCATTAAATTTAGGCAGTTCAATTGCATGATTTAAAGTCACAAAGTTATTTTTATTATTATTTGGATTATTCTCATTGTGGCCATTTTGGTTGTTTTCATTATCGTTCTCTGCCATGATTTCAATAGACAATTAGATCAAATTTAGAAAAGCAAGAAATGGTTTTACAACGGACACTGATAGCAATTTGAGTTTCAAATTAGGAATTCAAATGCAATATTTTCGTACAACACGTTTCCAAATACACAGATACAATCGAATTTTTCGCACAATAAGTTTCCAAATGCACAGAAATAAATGAGTCGTTAATAACATCAACAACAGTAATGAAAAATAGGGTCATAATAGGCACAAAATAGGGTTTGAATAGGCATAATAATCATATTAGAAAGGTAAATGGGTTAAATTGCGCAATGCAAATGAGACAATAAATGGGTAAAGCATCAAAATGGTAAATATGGTACAAATTCACACGAAATTTTTAGAAATAAATCAATACACTGACACAAAGTGCAAATAATGACAATAAATCACACGGGAAATACACAAGTAAGTCAATACAATGACATAAATTATGTGAATAGAATGGGTACAATGATGAGTGAAATAAACTTCCTAATGAACAATCATTTGGCCATTTACGTTACGTTAAACATCTATTTTTTTTTTGAATAGGTAGCGTGGAATAACGGTCCCTTGCGGAGACGTTGAGCGTTAATGGGTTATGATCCCACATTCGCTGCCACCATTTGTCATATACTTCTTTTCTTTAGAATCCAAGTTTATGGTTTTTCAAATTTTCCGTCTTTTCAAGTCTAATCTTCGAATCAAAGGAGTTATTTCAGAAAGAAAACACGTTTCTTTCAATGCGGCCACATCGTTTTACTTGTTATAATGAAAGATGTACACAAAATATGACAAGGGATTGATGAAACTAGCAAATCAGAAACAATTGTTACAATAATGTCTTACGTAACTTCTGAGTACGCAGCGACGATGAGGTACGACAATAAGGTCTCGGATTTTACGTTGAATTTACGTGAAGTTAACACAATGTCGGAGTATAATACGGTGTGCCCGCCGTATGCAAACAAGTTGATGAAGTGGCACCAAGAGACCTTTCAATGACGGGGTTTCGCAGTCTAATGATACCCTAACCCTCGTCGTACCCTTTAAGTAACCCTCGCGCTGTGACCGTTACATCTGGAGCGTGCAGCAATGCCGCAGCTGAAAGCTGTTGTTGTTGCTATGTCCCAGACCCTGCTGCACTCTCGGGGTAGCGCCAGCCGTTGAGATCACGCCGCTCGTTACCATCCACCCGTTGCCATGCCGTTGCCATACCCGTTGCCATGCCGTTGCCATACCCGTTGCCATGCCGTTGCCACGCCGCCTCTGAGAGCGCAGGCGTCGCCTTCCTTTTTGTAACCGCCGAGCTATTGCTGCGCAAGCACGCCAGAATGTTATGCTGAGCTTGCGATCTTCTGATAACTGAGCCCGGCGCAGGCTCCCGTCCAACCGTCCTTACTCTTTTTTGTGGTGAAACTTAACGATTCGTACCATGGACATAACACCATGCTAATTGTCGAAACGTGATTCGGATCCTTAATTGCTATTCCTTCAATCTTATCGCAATACCCACGGTAATTGTCGAAACATGATTCAGATCCTTAGTTGCTATTCCTTCAATGTTATCGCAATACCCATGCTAATTGTCGAAACATGATTCAGATCCTTAATTGCTATTCCTTCAATGTTATCGCAATACCCATGCTAATTGTCGAAACATGATTCAAATCCTTAGTTGCTATTCCTTCAATGTTATCGCAATACCCATGCTAATTGTCGAAACATGATTCAGATCCTTAGTTGCTATTCCTTCAATGTTATCGCAATACCCATGCTAATTGTCGAAACATGATTCAGATCCTTAATTGCTATTCCTTCAATGTTATCGCAATACCCATGCTAATTGTCGAAAGATGATTCGGATCCTTAATTGCTATTCCTTCAATGTTATCGCAATACCCATGCTAATTGTCGAAACATGATTCGGATCCTTAATTGCTATTCCTTCAATGTTATCGCAATACCCATGCTAATTGTCGAAACATGATTCGGATCCTTAATTGCTATTCCTTCAACGTTATAGCAATACCCATGCTAATTGTCGAAAGATGATTCGGAGTAAAGCACGAAAAAAAATATTCCTCTTCGTTGCGGTAGTCGGATTTTGGCAATGCTTTTAAATACAAGTGACAAAGAAAAAATCATCCATGTGACGCTTTGCTGAAAACCCTCTCGTAAGTGCGTACTTATATTTAAATATGAGCATACGAACTAGTGATACGAGCATGAGGGATTGATGTTTAAAGTAAAATGGGCAGATTTGATTTATTTTGCGTTTAGAACTAGAAGGTCGACAGTCGGGATGTGGGACAATTTTTCACAATGGCGCATCAACTAGTATGCCAAATGATAAGCTCGGTAGGAATATAATGTTCACCATAAAAAAATGAGAAATATTTCCTACTTGCGCTAACAGTACTGATTCAAAAGAGTTCACCGGAGTCAAAGATTTGCCGTAACATTTTCAACATAGCAGAAACCGAACAAAAACTTAACTACCTAAAGTCGTGTTGTGATAATGTAGTCACGAGCGTAAGAACGTAAAAATTGCAGCGCAAAACTAACAATAACAATTTAAGACTAGAATAAGAAAATGAAACAATGATGTTCTTTAAAGTAATGACATTCCTCGAATCTGTGGTCTCTTAAAATGTTTTAATAAGGACGAAAAAAGAAAAAATACACAATGCTAAAATACCTTCACATTAATATCCTTTCTTTCTTTGCAGTAATTAATTTAGTTTTGAAAATGCGAGGGGTGAGAGGGGTGAGGGGAGGTGTCGTGAGGGGCTAGTGAATGGTAGGAGGAGATTGTATGAGGTGCTGGAGAGGGGTGAGAAGGGTTGCGTGAGGGGCTAGTGAGGGGGGAGAGGTGTCTCGTGAGGGGCTAGTGAGGGGTGATAGGGGGTCTCGTGAGGAGCTAGTGAAGGGAGAGAAGGGCTCTCGTGAGGAGCTAGTGAGGGGTGAGAGAGGTCTCGTGAGGGGCTAGTGAAGGGAGAGAGGGGTCTTGTAAGGGGCTGTAGGGGTGTGTCATTTACGTGTGATTTAGTGTCTTTTTCGGCATTTAATAAGCTTAAATCTGTTGTTCATTTCTTTGAAAAAACTTTTTAGACTCGATCCTATGTATGTCAACAAACATCTAACTGAAATTATCACAACATGCACAATTTTTCAACATTGGTAGTTCGAAACAGGATTTCCATGTAATTTAGGACGTTGAATCGGTAATATGGCCGCGAAATTTCATCTCTCGCCTCGGACACGCAACACGCTATTTTTTTGTAAAATTCTTCAAGTTTTTCAAGATGAAACCTGGGAATTTTGGTAAGAAAAGGCAAAGTATCACAGTCTGCAGAAGAACTATCGTTGCCGGTTATACTTCGGCGACGACGTGAATTAATTGAAAATCTGGTCCCTGATCTTTTGAAAGCGACACGGTCTCCAGCACCTCCGTCAGGGAGAGCACGAATTTTCACGTCAAGTCCGTCAGGGACGGTGACGATCGCTGCCCAGCTTCTTGAGTGCCTCACCACTTCACTACACGCCTTGAGTGCCTCAACACTTCACTATACGCCTTGAGCCTCTAACCACTTTACTATACGCCTTGAGTGCCTCACCACTTCACTACACGCCTTGAGTGTCCCACCACTTCACTATATGCCTTGAGTGTCTCACCACATCACTATACGCCTTGAGTGTCCCACCACTTCACTATACGCCTTGAGTGTCTCACCGCTTCACTACACGCCTTGAGTGTCCCACCACTTCACTATATGCCTTGAGTGTCTCACCACATCACTATACGCCTTGAGTGTCCCACCACTTCACTATACGCATTGAGCCTCTCACCACTTCACTACACGCCTTGAGTGTCCCACCACTTCACTATACGCCTTGAGCATCTCACCACTTCACTACACGCCTTGAGTGTCCCACAACTTCACTATACGCATTGAGCCTCTCACCACTTCACTACACGCCTTGAGCATCTCACCACATCACTATACGCCTTGAGTGTCCCACCACTTCACTATACGCATTGAGCCTCTCACCACTTCACTACACGCCTCGAGTGCTTCACCACTTCACTACACGCCTTGAGTGTCCCACCACTTCACTATACGCATTGAGCCTCTCACCACTTCACTACACGCCTTGAGTGTCCCACCACTTCACTATACGCATTGAGCCTCTCACCACTTCACTACACGCCTTGAGTGCCTCACCACTTCACTACACGCCTTGAGTGCCTCACCACTTCACTACACGCATTGAGCCTCTCACCACTTCACTACACGCCTTGAGTGCCTCACCACTTCACTACACGCCTTGAGCCTCTCACCACTTCACTACACGCCTTGAGTGTCCCACCACTTCACTATATGCCTTGAGTGTCTCACCACATCACCATACGCCTTGAGTGTCCCACCACTTCACTATATGCCTTGAGTGCCTCACCACTTCACTACACGCCTTGAGCCTCTCACCACTTCACTACACGCCTTGAGTGTCCCACCACTTCACTATATGCCTTGAGTGTCTCACCACATCACTATACGCATTGAGCCTCTCACCACTTCACTACACGCCTTGAGTGTCCCACCACTTCACTATATGCCTTGAGTGTCTCACCACATCACTATACGCCTTGAGTGTCCCACCACTTCACTATATGCCTTGAGTGCCTCACCACTTCACTACACGCCTTGAGCCTCTCACCACCTCACTACACGCCTTGAGTGTCCCACCACTTCACTACACGCCTTGAGCCTCTCACCACTTCACTACACGCCTTGAGTATCCAACCACTTCACTATACGCATTGAGCCTCTCACCACTTCACTACACGCCTCGAGTGCCTCACCACTTCACTACACGCCTTGAGCATCTCACCACTTCACTACACGCCTCGAGTGCCTCACCACTTCACTACACGCCTTGAGTGTCCCACCACTTCACTACACGCCATGAGCATCTCACCACTTCACTACACGCCTTGAGTGCCTCACCACTTCACTACACGCCTTGAGCCTCTCACCACTTCACTACACGCCTTGAGTGTCCCACCACTTCACTATACGCCTTGAGTGTCTCACCGCTTCACTACACGCCTTGAGTGTCCCACCACTTCACTATACGCATAGAGCATCTCACCACTTCACTACACGCCTTGAGTGTCCCACCACTTCACTATACGCCTTGAGTGTCTCACCGCTTCACTACACGCCTTGAGTGTCCCACCACTTCACCATATGCCTTGAGTGTCTCACCACATCACTATACGCCTTGAGTGTCCCACCACTTCACTATACGCCTTGAGTGTCCCACCGCTTCACTATATGCCTTGAGTGTCTCACCGCTTCACTACACGCCTTGAGTGTCCCACCACTTCACTATACGCATAGAGCATCTCACCACTTCACTACACGCCTTGAGTGTCCCACAACTTCACTATATGCCTTGAGTGTCTCACCACATCACTATACGCCTTGAGTGTCCCACCACTTCACTATACGCCTTGAGTGTCTCACCGCTTCACTACACGCCTTGAGTGTCCCACCACTTCACTATATGCCTTGAGTGTCTCACCACATCACTATACGCTTTGAGTGTCCCACCACTTCACTATACGCCTTGAGTGTCTCACCGCTTCACTACACGCCTTGAGTGTCCCACCACTTCACTATGTGCCTTGAGTGTCCCACCACATCACTATACGCCTTGAGTGTCTCACCGCTTCACTACACGCCTTGAGTGTCCCACCACTTCACTATATGCCTTGAGTGTCTCACCACATCACTATACGCCTTGAGTGTCCCACCACTTCACTATACGCCTTGAGTGTCTCACCGCTTCACTACACGCCTTGAGTGTCCCACCACTTCACTATATGCCTTGAGTGTCTCACCACATCACTATACGCCTTGAGTGTCTCACCGCTTCACTACACGCCCTGTTCACAATCAGCCCACGCGTCATTTCCATGCCAAGTCGACGATGACAGCGTTTCCTACGCTGCCCATTTACAAACATTAGCTCCATATATCACACGGGAGACTTTATGGAGAGGTACTGATGACATTTTTTCCCCTGGCCCAATGAGCGGCGGAGAGGATGAAGAAGATGACGATAATGTTCAGGCAGACCATAGATCACGCGAGCCCCTTTTTTGAACGTGAATGCTTTCACGAAGAAGGGTTGAAAATCGCTGGTGTAGATCACGCGAGCCGCTTCTTTTGAAGGCGAACGCTTCCACGAAGAAGGGTTGAGAATCACTAGCGTATCTTGCATCGTTTTGTGGCCGCGTGTGATTATCATTCAAGTGGCGAACGAGAAACAAGGATTGATAAAATGAGGTGTCATCGGTCTTGCATGCAGAGTTATCAGGGCAAGGAATGGTCACGCATCATTTAAGAGGCGCAGCGACTGTAGGGATTAATAACGGACCGGCCTGAATGAAGTGCCGTGTGTTGGGTGATGGAGTGCTTTAGGAAAGAGACTTGCATGCGCTCAAGGATTTGCAGATAATTTATGCCTTGCTATAAACGGCTTTGGTGCCGCATGCAATACTCTTCATGCACTCGTAGACGACTTATACAAGAAGTAACATATTGTTCTTCTGAATCGTACTTCATGTTGTTCTTCTGAATCGAATTTCTTGTTGTTCTTCTGAATCGTACTTCATGTTGTTCTTCTGAATCGAACTTCATGTTGTTCTTTTAAATCGAACTTCATATTGTTCTTCTGAATCGAACTTCATAGTATTCTTCTGAATCGAACTTCATGTTGTTCTTCTGAATCGAACTTCTTGTTATTCTTCTGAATCGAACTTCTTGTTATTCTTCTGAATCGAACTTCATGTTATTCTTCTGAATCGGGCTTCATGTTATTCTTCTGAATCGAACTTCTTGTTATTCTTCTGAATCGAACTTCATGTTATTCTTTTGAATCGAACTTCATGTTGTTCTTCTGAATCGAACTTCATGTTATTCCTCTGAATCGAACTTCATGTCATTCTTCTGAATCGAAATTCATAGTACTCTTCTGAATCAAACTTCATGTTATTCTTCTGAATCGAACTTCATGTTATTCTTCTGAATCGAACTTCATGTTATTCTTTTGAATCGAACTTCATGTTGTTCTTCTGAATCGAACTTCATAGTATTCTTCTGAATCGAACTTCATGTTATTCTTCTGAATCGAACTTCATGTTATTCTGAATCGAACTTCATGTTGTTCTTCTGAATCGAACTTCATAGTATTCTTCTGAATCAAACTTTATGTTATTCTTCTGAATCGAATTTCATGTTATTCTTCTGAATCGAACATCATGTTATTCTTCTGAATCGAACTTCATGTTGTTCTTCTGAAATAAACTTCATGTTGTTCTTCTGAATCGAACTTCATGTTGTTCTTCTGAATCAAACTTCATGTTGTTCTTCTGAATCAAACTTCATAATATTCTTCTGAATCGAACTTCATTTTGTTCTTCTGAATCAAACTTCATGTTGTTCTTCTGAATCAAACTTCATAATATTCTTCTGAATCGAACTTCATGTTGTTCTTCTGAATCAAACTTCATAATATTCTTCTGAATCAAACTTCATGTTGTTCTTCTGAATCAAACTTCATGTTGTTCTTCTGAATCAAACTTCATGTTGTTCTTCTGAATCAAACTTCATGTTGTTCTTCTGAATCAAACTTCATGTTGTTCTTCTGAATCAAACTTCATAATATTCTTCTGAATCAAACTTCATGTTGTTCTTCTGAATCAAACTTCATAATATTCTTCTGAATAAACTTCATGTTATTCTTCTGAATCGAACTTCATGTTATTCTTCTGAATCGAATTTCATGTTGTTCTTCTGAATTAAACTTCATGTTGTTCTTCTGAATCGAACCACATGTTGTTCTTCTGAATCGAACTTCATGTTGTTCTTCTGAATCGAACTTCATGTTGTTCTTCTGAGTCGAACTTCATGTTGTTCTTTTGAATCGAACTTCATGTTGTTCTTCTGAATCGAACTTCATGTTGTTCTTTTGAATCGAACTTCATGTTGTTCTTCTGAATCGAACTTCATGTTGTTCTTCTGAATCGAACTTCATGTTGTTTTTCTGAATCAAACTTTATGTTGTTCTTCTGAATCAAACTTCATGTTGTTCTTCTGAATCGAACTTCACGTTGTTCTTCTGACTCGAACTTCATGTTGTTCTTCTGAATCGAACTTCATGTTGTTCTTCTGAATCGAACTTCATGTTGTTCTTCTGAATCGAACTTCATGTTGTTCTTCTGAATCGAACTTCATAGTATTCTTCTGAATCGAACTTCATGTTATTCTTCTGAATCGAACTTCATGTTATTCTTCTGAATCGAACTTCATGTTATTCTTCTGAATCGAACTTCATGTTATTCTTCTGAATCGAACTTCATGTTATTCTTCTGAATCGAACTTCTTGTTATTCTTCTGAATCGAACTTCATGTTATTCTTTTGAATCGAACTTCATGTTGTTCTTCTGAATCGAACTTCATGTTATTCTTCTGAATCGAACTTCATGTTATTCTTCTGAATTGAACTTCATAGTATTCTTCTGAATCGAACTTCATGTTATTCTTCTGAATTGAACTTCATAGTATTCTTCTGAATCGAACTTCATGTTATTCTTCTGAATCGAACTTCATGTTATTCTTCTGAATCGAACTTCATGTTATTCTTCTGAATCAAACTTCATGTTATTCTTTTGAATCGAACTCAATGTTGTTCTTCTGAATCGAACTTCATAGTATTCTTCTGAATCGAACTTCATGTTGTTTTTCTGAATCAAACTTCATATTGTTCTTCTGAATCGAACTTCATGTTGTTCTTCTGAATCAAACTTCATAATATTCTTCTGAATCAAACTTCATGTTATTCTTCTGAATCGAACTTCATGTTGTTCTTCTGAATCGAACATCATGTTATTCTTCTGAATCGAACTTCATGTTGTTTTTCTGAATTAAACTTCATGTTGTTCTTCTGAATCGAATTTCATGTTGTTCTTCTGAATCAAACTTTATGTTGTTCTTCTGAATCAAACTTCATAATATTCTTCTGAATCGAACTTAATGTTGTTCTTCTGAATCAAACTTCATAATATTCTTCTGAATCAAACTTCATGTTGTTCTTCTGAATCAAACTTCATAATATTCTTCTGAATCAAACTTCATATTATTCTTCTGAATCGAACTTCATGTTGTTCTTCTGAATCGAACTTCATGTTGTTCTTCTGAATCAAACTTCATAATATTCTTCTGAATCAAACTTCATAATATTCTTCTGAATCAAACTTCATGTTGTTCTTCTGAATCGAACTTCATGTTGTTCTTCTGAATCAAACTTCATAATATTCTTCTGAATCGAACTTCATGTTGTTCTTCTGAATCAAACTTCATGTTGTTCTTCTGAATCGAACATCATGTTGTTCTTCTGAATCAAACTTCATGTTGTTCTTCTGAATCGAACTTCATGTTGTTCTTCTGAATCGAACTTCATGTTGTTCTTCTGAATCGAACTTCATGTTGTTTTTCTGAATCGAACTTCATGTTGTTCTTCTGAATCAAACTTCATGTTGTTCTTCTGAATCGAACTTCATGTTGTTCTTCTGAATCAAACTTCATAATATTCTTCTGAATCGAACTTCATGTTGTTCTTCTGAATCAAACTTCATGTTGTTCTTCTGAATCGAACTTAATAATATTCTTCTGAATCGAACTTCATGTTGTTCTTCTGAATCAAACTTCATGTTGTTCTTCTGAATCGAACTTCATGTTGTTCTTCTGAATCAAACTTCATGTTGTTCTTCTGAATCGAACTTCATGTTGTTCTTCTGAATCGAACTTCATGTTGTTCTTCTGAATCAAACTTCATGTTGTTCTTCTGAATCGAACTTCATGTTGTTCTTCTGAATCGAACTTAATAATATTCTTCTGAATCGAACTTCATGTTGTTCTTCTGAATCAAACTTCATGTTGTTCTTCTGAATCGAACTTCATGTTGTTCTTCTAAATCAAACTTCATGTTGTTCTTCTGAATCGAACTTCATGTTGTTCTTCTGAATCGAACTTCATGTTGTTCTTCTGAATCGAACTTCATGTTGTTCTTCTGAATCGAACTTCATGTTGTTCTTCTGAATCGAACTTCATGTTGTTCTTCTGAATCGAACTTCAAGTTGTTCTTCTGAATCGAACTTCATGTTATTCTTCAGAATCGAACTTCATGTTGTCCTTCTGAATCGAACTTCATGTTGTTTTTCTGAATCGAACTTCATGTTGTTCTTCTGAATCGAATTTCATGTTGTTCTTCTGAATCGAACTTCATTTTGTTCTTCTGAATCAAACTTCATGTTGTTCTTCTGAATCAAACTTCATAATATTCTTCTGAATCGAACTTCATGTTGTTCTTCTGAATCAAACTTCATAATATTCTTCTGAATCAAACTTCATGTTGTTCTTCTGAATCAAACTTCATGTTGTTCTTCTGAATCAAACTTCATGTTGTTCTTCTGAATCAAACTTCATGTTGTTCTTCTGAATCAAACTTCATGTTGTTCTTCTGAATCAAACTTCATAATATTCTTCTGAATCAAACTTCATGTTGTTCTTCTGAATCAAACTTCATAATATTCTTCTGAATAAACTTCATGTTATTCTTCTGAATCGAACTTCATGTTATTCTTCTGAATCGAATTTCATGTTGTTCTTCTGAATTAAACTTCATGTTGTTCTTCTGAATCGAACCACATGTTGTTCTTCTGAATCGAACTTCATGTTGTTCTTCTGAATCGAACTTCATGTTGTTCTTCTGAGTCGAACTTCATGTTGTTCTTTTGAATCGAACTTCATGTTGTTCTTCTGAATCGAACTTCATGTTGTTCTTTTGAATCGAACTTCATGTTGTTCTTCTGAATCGAACTTCATGTTGTTCTTCTGAATCGAACTTCATGTTGTTTTTCTGAATCAAACTTTATGTTGTTCTTCTGAATCAAACTTCATGTTGTTCTTCTGAATCGAACTTCACGTTGTTCTTCTGACTCGAACTTCATGTTGTTCTTCTGAATCGAACTTCATGTTGTTCTTCTGAATCGAACTTCATGTTGTTCTTCTGAATCGAACTTCATGTTGTTCTTCTGAATCGAACTTCATAGTATTCTTCTGAATCGAACTTCATGTTATTCTTCTGAATCGAACTTCATGTTATTCTTCTGAATCGAACTTCATGTTATTCTTCTGAATCGAACTTCATGTTATTCTTCTGAATCGAACTTCATGTTATTCTTCTGAATCGAACTTCTTGTTATTCTTCTGAATCGAACTTCATGTTATTCTTTTGAATCGAACTTCATGTTGTTCTTCTGAATCGAACTTCATGTTATTCTTCTGAATCGAACTTCATGTTATTCTTCTGAATTGAACTTCATAGTATTCTTCTGAATCGAACTTCATGTTATTCTTCTGAATTGAACTTCATAGTATTCTTCTGAATCGAACTTCATGTTATTCTTCTGAATCGAACTTCATGTTATTCTTCTGAATCGAACTTCATGTTATTCTTCTGAATCAAACTTCATGTTATTCTTTTGAATCGAACTCAATGTTGTTCTTCTGAATCGAACTTCATAGTATTCTTCTGAATCGAACTTCATGTTGTTTTTCTGAATCAAACTTCATATTGTTCTTCTGAATCGAACTTCATGTTGTTCTTCTGAATCAAACTTCATAATATTCTTCTGAATCAAACTTCATGTTATTCTTCTGAATCGAACTTCATGTTGTTCTTCTGAATCGAACATCATGTTATTCTTCTGAATCGAACTTCATGTTGTTTTTCTGAATTAAACTTCATGTTGTTCTTCTGAATCGAATTTCATGTTGTTCTTCTGAATCAAACTTTATGTTGTTCTTCTGAATCAAACTTCATAATATTCTTCTGAATCGAACTTAATGTTGTTCTTCTGAATCAAACTTCATAATATTCTTCTGAATCAAACTTCATGTTGTTCTTCTGAATCAAACTTCATAATATTCTTCTGAATCAAACTTCATATTATTCTTCTGAATCGAACTTCATGTTGTTCTTCTGAATCGAACTTCATGTTGTTCTTCTGAATCAAACTTCATAATATTCTTCTGAATCAAACTTCATAATATTCTTCTGAATCAAACTTCATGTTGTTCTTCTGAATCGAACTTCATGTTGTTCTTCTGAATCAAACTTCATAATATTCTTCTGAATCGAACTTCATGTTGTTCTTCTGAATCAAACTTCATGTTGTTCTTCTGAATCGAACATCATGTTGTTCTTCTGAATCAAACTTCATGTTGTTCTTCTGAATCGAACTTCATGTTGTTCTTCTGAATCGAACTTCATGTTGTTCTTCTGAATCGAACTTCATGTTGTTTTTCTGAATCGAACTTCATGTTGTTCTTCTGAATCAAACTTCATGTTGTTCTTCTGAATCGAACTTCATGTTGTTCTTCTGAATCAAACTTCATAATATTCTTCTGAATCGAACTTCATGTTGTTCTTCTGAATCAAACTTCATGTTGTTCTTCTGAATCGAACTTAATAATATTCTTCTGAATCGAACTTCATGTTGTTCTTCTGAATCAAACTTCATGTTGTTCTTCTGAATCGAACTTCATGTTGTTCTTCTGAATCAAACTTCATGTTGTTCTTCTGAATCGAACTTCATGTTGTTCTTCTGAATCGAACTTCATGTTGTTCTTCTGAATCAAACTTCATGTTGTTCTTCTGAATCGAACTTCATGTTGTTCTTCTGAATCGAACTTAATAATATTCTTCTGAATCGAACTTCATGTTGTTCTTCTGAATCAAACTTCATGTTGTTCTTCTGAATCGAACTTCATGTTGTTCTTCTGAATCAAACTTCATGTTGTTCTTCTGAATCGAACTTCATGTTGTTCTTCTGAATCGAACTTCATGTTGTTCTTCTGAATCGAACTTCATGTTGTTCTTCTGAATCGAACTTCATGTTGTTCTTCTGAATCGAACTTCATGTTGTTCTTCTGAATCGAACTTCAAGTTGTTCTTCTGAATCGAACTTCATGTTATTCTTCAGAATCGAACTTCATGTTGTCCTTCTGAATCGAACTTCATGTTGTTTTTCTGAATCGAACTTCATGTTGTTCTTCTGAATCGAATTTCATGTTGTTCTTCTGAATCGAACTTCATGTTGTTCTTCTGAATCAAACTTCATATTGTTCTTCTGGATCAAGCTCCGTATGTCCACCGTGAGAACGTTTACATTCGATAAGCCATCACATATTTATAGTGTAGGGAAAGTACAGTAATTTCGAACTACTGCACTTAAATTAACCAAATCAACAAGCTTTGGTGTCAAAATGCGCGGAGAATTGCGAGCGTCGGGTACTCGGTTGTCGGCCGCAGACTATGTAGATGAATCTCTCAGTAAAACGTCTTACAATTTGTGCCATCAAACGGCGCGCAAAGCAAGCAGAATTCAGGAAGAATTCAGGAAGAATTCAGGAAGAATACAGGAAGAATTCAGGAAGAATTCAGGAAGAATTCAGGAAGAATTCAGGAAGAATTCAGGAATTTAGCAATAAGTATACAGAATTTAGAGCACAGAATTCAGGATACAGAATTCAAGACACTAAATTCAGGACATGGAATTCAGGGCACAGAATTCAAGACACTAAATTCAGGACATGGAATTCAGGGCACAGAATTCAGGAGCACAGAATTCAGGAACACAGAATTCAGAACACAGAATTCAGGGCACGGAATGTAGAGCACAGAATTCAGGACGCAGAATTAAGGAACACAGAATTCAGGACACAGAATTCAGGGCACAGAATTCAGAGCACAGAATTCAGGACACAGAATTCAGGAACACAGAATTCAGGAACACGGAATTCAGGAGCACAGAATTCAGGGACACAGAATTCAGGAACATAGAATTCAGGAACAAAGAATTCAGAACACTGAATTCGGGAAGCGCTAGGAAATCTTCAGCGTGGTGTGCACTCAGGGTTTGGTTTTGGAGAAGTCGTTTCAAGGAAAAGTTTCGCTATGCCGGCTTCCATCGGAATTCCAGATCAAACGGAATATAAAGATATTCAGGAGTCTCTGTTTGAAGCGCAGCGGAGATGTTCCTGAAAATAAAGACATTCTGAATTCACTCTCTGCAATTCAAGTTGCGCCGGAAGGACGCAAGAAAAATCGACAAGCTTGAGTTAGGAACCGAAGAGGAGGAATGGGTTGAATTAATTTTTTTTCATGTCTGTATAAAAGATTTTCCTCTGCGGGTTCTGCGTCGCCATCTTCTGGGGCAATAAGAAATCGATACAACAATTAACAATAAAAAATAAAATATGAAAAATGTCGAGATTGTATGAGCTGCACTGAGAGGGTACCAGCTGAACTGAGAGGGTACCAGCTGAACTGAGAGGGTACCAGCTGAACTGAGAGGGTACCAGCTGAACTGAGAGGGTACCAGCTGAACTGAGAGGGTACCAGCTGAACTGAGAGCGTACCAGCTGAACTGAGAGGGTACCAGCTGAACAGAGAGGGTACCAGCTGAACTGAGAGCGTACCAGCTGAACTGAGAGGGTACCAGCTGAACTGAGAGGGTACCAGCTGAACTGAGAGCGTACCAGCTGAACTGAGAGGGTACCAGCTGAACTGAGAGGGTACCAGCTGAACAGAGAGGGTACCAGCTGAATTGAGAGGGTACCAGCTGAACTGAGAGGGTACCAGCTGAACAGAGAGGGTACCAGCTGAACTGAGAGGGTACCAGCTGAGAGCTCCGGTACAATCTCTGTGCCAAGACTCGCTGTGAGGACACGGGGCCCCAAAATACTGGAGTCTAATCAAAATGAGTAATTTTAGTCATGTTTATTTATTACTGGTTTTACCTTTCATTTTCAAGTGCTTCTACGAAATATTATTTATACTGACGGGCTGCTTGATGGCCATAAAGATTAATTTTGAATAAAAGAGGCAGGCAAAATTTTGAGTATAGGTATGTGTGTTTTAAATCAGCAACGCGTTCTTGGAACTTCTTTTTTGAGTCGTGTAGCGACTTTTTGTTGCAATGGCTTTTCAAATAACATTTAGAAATACCCTTTTTAGAAAAAAATTATTTTAGAAATTATTTTTTATAATAACTTTTTAGATAACGAATTTTCAGAAATGATTTTTTTAGAAAGACTTTTTGTTGGAACGCGTTCCTGGAACTTATTTTTTCCAGTCGTGAGGTGAATCTTTGTAGAAATCACTGAAAGACGTGGCGACTAACGTCAACTGCGTAACCTGACCTCCACCGAGCTTCCTTGAATTTTCTCTCACCTGCAGATCATGAAATATTAAGTTTTATAAGAACCATCTCGTCAAAGCCAAATAGAGCGCTAATACATAATTGAGAACAAAATAATAATAAGCAACGAAACAAATGGGGGAACAGTGACGTAAAACATACGTCTTATCCACACCTGACGTCAGTAATCTTGCTAATGACAACGGAAGACTGTCTCTCTTTGTGTGTCAGTGTTATCTTTCGTCGTTAAAACTTCTCCGTAAAATAAGAAAGAAAAAATAAAACGTCAACTTGAACGTCTAACTTGGAACATTTTAATATATTACACCGTGAATTTTTTAAGGGAGGGAGAGTGGTAGAAAATTAACATAAAAATTGGAACGCAATATATATACAACGTGACATACTGCACTGTTTCTTTGAACTAAATCTCATTGTGATAAATTAATTTGTAATGAAGTTGCTGCCTAATTAATCAAAAACTTTCTTGTCTCCGCGTCTAGATATGATACGAAGTTCATTACTCCAGACAGGTCAAAGAACAAAGCCTGAACTTATACATGCATTAATTTGCTCTGATATCGGACCCTGCAGCTGGAACTCATCAGTAATTTGCGGGTTCCCATAATATTTAATTATAATTTTAATACGTTGGTCGCGGTGTGAGCCGCCGGCGTACACGGAGGGAATTCTCATCATGCTGCTGACCGACCACTAGTCACAAACTCAATTTTTATAAATACTTAAACCAAACTAAATGAAGGCACGATCCAGTTAATGCTTGTTATTTTCCAAATAGCGCATTGAATTTGACTTTGAATTTAAGTTCAATATTAAACTTCAGTTTAATACAACACGGTCAACGGGATAAAGTTATTTTTCAATAGGTACTGCATTCGCGCATTATTTAGCGACTAAGTACTCTCCATTTCAAATTCATTTGCGCTGAGACCAACACTAACCGCTTGAACCTAACAGCGAATCACTGGATCACCAAAGACAATTTTAATTTTAAAAACATTCGTGCGCTGCTCACACATCTTACACACAGCCAGCTCTCTGCTGTGTGATACACGTGAGTAGAATATTATAAAGACATTCATTCAAGCGTTCATTCTACACACATTTCTTGCACAATCAGCGTTTCCTTGGTGATACATGAAAGATAAATTTTGAAGACATTCGTTCAAACGTTCAGTCTTCGCACATTTCTTGCACAGCCAGCGTTCCCTTAGTGTTACATGTACCTAGAATCTCTAAAGCTTCAGCATTTTGACGTTATGAAACGTCTTCAAGAGAGTGCGCTACTCTCCCAAACAACATTCACTGCAAGAGAACGATGTCGTCATTACACTGTAATCACACGAGTGCCTCAGTACATTAAAGTGCACCTGAGCCAGGCATCACAGTAAGGGGGCGGCGAATAACGGATAAATATCGCTGCTGTCATTGATATTGAAAGACTTGCCGGGAGTTTACGGTCGGCGCTCAGCAGCAGCAGTGATATATAACGACGCCTTCCTTTATTGGACGGAGTCTTTAGCGCGCATGCATCACCGGAAACTCGATTTTGGCCTGCGAGCGTCGGGGTAATGTTTCATTCTGGGGGGTTGTGATGGGACATTCTGGGGGGAGTTGTGATGGGACATTCTGGGGGGAGTTGTGATGGGGCATTCTGGGGGGGTTGTGATGGGAGACTCTGGTGGGGGGAGTGGTGTTGTGATGGGACATTCTGGGGGGTTGTGGTGGGAAATTCTGGGGGGTTGTGATGGGACATTCTGGGGGGTTGTGATGGGACATTCTGGGGGGGGGGGGGGAGTGGGGTTGTGATGGGACATTCTGCGGGGGTTGTGATGGGAAATTCTGGTGGGGGGGAGTGGGGTTGTGATGGGACATTCTGGGGGGTTGTGATAGGTAATTCTGGGGGGTTGTGATGGGACCCCTCCCCATGTCCTTACCTTGTCGTGGTGGGAGGGCTTGCGTGCTGCCATGAAGGTTGAGGCTATACTGCCGGGGCCCCGGTTCTGGTAGGTTCAACCATGGTAGGCTGGCTCAACTGGAGTAGCCTGAAAAAAAGGGGGACCATGGGTGAGGTTTCCCATGTAAATATAAACCGGGCCCCGGCAGTTACGGGTTATAAAGTCTCTGTTATCTCGGGCGTACTTGGAGACTGCCACGGGCCGGGATCGAAAGGGGAAGGAGGTATTTACTTCCTAGGGGTCAGCGTGTGCCCGCCTTAAGTGCAGAGATGCATCAGAATGCTGCTGATCGCCCGAGGGGTTCTTTTCCGGCTTGAGCGGGCCTGGATAGGTGAGGGGCATCCCTCACTGAAAGAGAAACCTAAACCATCGCTTGCTTCCACAAATGAACCCTCTTCTCGACTTTCTGGTGACGACCTGGCCCCTCCTCTGCTTCCATCAGAGGAGCCTCCCATGGAAATTTCCACTGATCATTCCGCCGTTCTACCTGCGAGACAAGCACCATCACAGCTTATGGCTGAGAGTGGAGCTGGGTCCGGTGTGAACCAAACAGAACCCAAACAAGTACTACAACCTGTTGCCTCAGAAGATGCGCCCACGCTGGCATCGACCGCTCCCCCTGATGATGGTGGGGACAGCCATCGGGCTCATGAAGACAACAGAAATCGAAACCTAACTCAGATTCAGACGCTTGAACCTTTCCAGCCTGCCTCATCTAGAGGGCGATGGAGGAGAAATAGGAGGGTCCGAACCGGTAGTGACGCCCCTACATACCCTCCCCTTCAACAGTGGCAGGAGACTGACTACAAAAAGTTTTTCTGCATATCATCTCCATCTAATACAAATCTGGCCACTATCAACGTCATTCGAGCTAACGATGAGATTGTGCGAACTATTGGGGGCCGGCCCAAGAATATTAATGGGATTCGTTCCGGAGGTGTGATTGTAGAGGTGGCGAACCGAATGCAGAGCCAGGCTATTGTTAATTTGAGGACCCTGGACATGAACGAAGTGGTTGTGGAGCCTCACAAAACCCTCAATCAAACTAAGGGAACCATTTACTACAGGAATGCTCCAATATTCACTCCCGATCAGGTACTCGAAGGCTTGAAGCGGCACAAGGTAACTGATGTGTATGACGAAGAAAAGAATTAACGGAGTTCTGATGAATCAACCAGTCTATATCTTGACTTTTGATGCCTGTCAGCTCCCAACTGAAGTCTCCA
The DNA here is from genome assembly GCA_030386875.1 of Morinoia aosen. Classification (NCBI taxonomy): domain Eukaryota; kingdom Metazoa; phylum Arthropoda; class Malacostraca; order Amphipoda; family Talitridae; genus Morinoia; species Morinoia aosen. The sequence goes on from CM059558.1 coordinate 54,600,320, forward strand.
TTGGGTGGACCAAGTGCTCCGTACGGGATTACGTGCCCAGACCCAGACGATGCTACAAATGCCAACGTTTTGGACATGGCGCTGGGTCGTGCAGGGCGGCCGTGGGTGTTTGCTACCAGTGTGATGGAGAAGTGCATGAGCTGCCCTGTTCTCTCCCAGCCAGAGGCTCGAACTGTAGAGGTCCCCACCCAGCCTCATCGTTCAACTGCCCAACCTATAAGCAGGAACAAGAAGTTGTGGCTCTACAATGCAAGGAAAAACTATCTTTTGCAGATGCTAGAAGGCGCGTGGCAGCCCGATAGGTCCGTGAGGGGGTCACGTTTGCAGATATTGCCAGGCCCATGGGCAGCAGTAGCGCTGGTCGAGGTGACCCGTCAGGTCCTGTTGAGGCTGCGCCCCCAAGAGGAATGGTTGTGCAACAGACCATGAGGGAGCTTGATAAAGGCCATAGACGACAGGTGAGCACAGACGACGAGGGTCATGCCGAGGGTGAGGTGCTGGTGACGTCCCGAGGCCGTACCGAAACCGGCTCTCCACCTAGGGCAGTTCCTGTAGTGGAAGGCCCAGTTCTGAATAAGGATGTTCCTCCCGACAGTGCCACCACGACGCTTCCGGAGGGTGGGACTGGCCAGATTTCGTCTGGCCAAGATAAACCACCGCAAGAGACTGCAGGTCCTAGCGCAACTGCCTCAGCCAAATCTACCACTGCTAAATTACCACCACCGAAAATGCCACCGCCTAAGGTGCCAGAAAAACTTCAAGCCTTGGGAATTCCACGCAAGCGCCTCCAGAGTGGAGCGTCGCCTACCAGCACACCTCACTCAAAAGTAGCTCGCGACCAGTCGGGCGAACCCAGTACATCCCAGAGAAAATATTCATTTGACCGTGTTAGACATGTACCCAAGGGGCTGAGTAATGAGTTGCTGAAGAAGTATCCTCCTCCTCCCGGCCTTCCCTCGAAACCACCACCTGATATCGAGGTGCGAACGTGTCGCGAGGGAAGAAGGAAACCAGACGAGGCGAGACCTATCCCAACTCTGGTCAGTCAACGTGTAGCAAGCACTGAATCTAGTGCACCACCTCAGAAGTAACAACTGTAACTTTTTTATCAGACTGGCTTTTACCATCATTCATTGGAATTGTCGCAGCTTGCGACGTAACTACGGTGATCTCCATGCTATCCTACTAGAACTTCAACCAGCTTGTGTACTCCTCCAGGAAATTGTGCTCGGAGGCAGTGCTCCGCCCCGACTTAAGCACTACCAAGTAGAAACTTACTCTACAAATAATAATCCTCTTCCTGGAACAGGACTGGCAATCTTTGTGAAGCAGAGTTTCCCATATTACAGGCTGCCCATCAATTCACGCTTGCAGGTGATGGCTGTCCGAGTGGAGACTGCTACTGCACCGTTTACACTATGTAATCTGTACATCCCTCCTCTTCGCATAGTTTCATGTGAAGAGCTTTTGGACGTGATAAGGCAACTCCCGGAACCTTTTGTGGTGGGCGGTGATTGGAATGGGAAGCATGCTGCGTGGGGTAACAACAGCATCGATCAACAGGGCAGAGAAGTGGAACGACTCCTTGCTACCACAGATTTATGTCTGTTGAATACGGGAAGTATGACTCACTTCCACGTCCAAACCGGGACTACTTCCGCAATAGATATCAGTTTGTGCTCCCCAGACTGTTACCTAGATGCTCGGTGGACTGTCATGGATGACGCCCATGGAAGTGATCACTTTCCAGTGGTGGTGACTTTCCCCACCTACCTCCCTTTCAACTCGGAGCCTCACTACTTACTTAAACGAGCTGATTGGGAAGCTTTCGAGGCTCTGACAGCCTTGGAAGATGGTGAGGACCAGACCACTGTGGACGAGGCGCTAGAGAGGTTTACTAGCACTATTCGAACTGCCGCATCTATTGCTATACCCCGCTCGAAGGGAGGGAAAGTGAATCATCGAGTCCCATGGTGGAGTGACGAGTGTGCCCAGGCTAACTTTGAGCGAAAGAGGGCCTTACGCCGGTACCAACGGAGCCACAACCTTGCTGATAAGCTACTCTACCAAAGAGCCAGAGCAAGAGCACAGTTTGTGAAGGATACGGTCAGGAAACAATCATGGCAAAGGTACGTATCCACGTTAAACGCTGACACGCCAACTCCAAAAATATGGCAGAGAGTTCAGAAGATGAGAGGACGAAGCGGACATGCCCTACCTTGCCTCACGGACAACGTAGAGATCACCATGAACCAGGATTGCGTTGCCTCCTCGCTGGCGGAGCATTTTGCCGACGTCAGTAGCGGAAAGCACCATACACCCGGCTTCCAGATCATCAAACAGCGCCAAGAACAAACTCACCTTAATTTTGCATCAAATGAACAATATCCATACAATTCACCCATAACGTACATACCTTGAACTGTATCATGCACTCCGACAATGTAAGAATACATCCCCTGGACCAGATGGCATCCACTACAAGATGCTAAAGAAAATGCACTCATCAGCAATCACCTAACTTCTTCATTTGTATAATAAAATCTGGACAACCCATGTATATCCTACAGAATGGCAATTAGCCACAGTGCTTGCCTTCTTGAAACCCAATAAGCCATCAACTGAAGCATCTAGTTACCGCCCCATAGCCCTAACAAGCTGCGTGGGAAACGTACTGGAGAAGATGATCAACATTAGATTGATGCGCTTTTTGGAGGCCGGAGATCATCTCTCTCCAGTTCAGTTTGGGTTCAAATCTCTTCGTGGAACCACGGATGCCCTCCTCAGACTGCAGAACCATGTTGTTAAAGAGCGTGCCCAAGGAAGACACACTATATGCGTCTTCTTCGATTTGCGGAAGGCTTATGACACTGCCTGGCGATATGGGATATTGGAGCAACTGTTTAAGATTGGTGTACGAGGTCACTTGGCAATGTATGTACGCGAGTTTATAAGAGAACGTCGGTTTAGGGTTAGAGTGGGCACACGGTTTTCTGCCCTGATGACTTAGAACGAAGGGGTACCTCAGGGCAGCGTTATAAGCTGCACGCTCTTCCTACTTGCAATGGACACCATCACGAAGGACCTACCAAGGCATGTTTCGTTTTCCTTGTACGTGGATGATTTCATGCCATATGCATCCTCTAGATACCTACCCGCCCTGACTCGTCGAGTACAGGAAGCTATTAACCGCATTGGAGCCTGGGCCGACAAGCGAGGCTTCTCCTTTTCAGTTGAAAAGACTGAGGCACTCCATATGCAGCCGCGTCGCACTAATGAACCTACGCCTGAGCTCTTTCTCGGTGATAGGTTTGGTCAACGTCTCACCCACAGCCTCCTTTCTGGGCATGTTTTTCGACTATAAACTGTCATGGAGACCTCATATACTGGCTTTAAAAGGAAGATGTTCTAAAGCTCTGAATCTCCTGAAATGCCTGTCCAGATTAACATGGGGTGCTGATCGAACAACCATGCTGCGGCTTTATAGAGCCACCGTTCGTGCCAAAATTGATTTTGGCTGCGTCGTCTACCAGAGTGCCAGCCCATCGTGCTTATCTCTCCTGGACCCAATCCATAACTCTGCTATGAGGCTGTGTACGGGGGCCTTTCGGACATCACCGGTGATGAGCTTATTGGTGGATTGCGGTGAACCAGCCTTGCAACTTCGCCGAGTACAGCTTACTCTACAGTATGTTGTAAGACTCAGACAACTACCTTTCACGGCAACGTGGAATAGCGTGATGGAGGGAGTATGGGGTCGGGAGGAGTTGTTTCCGTATTATATCCCCTCCTCTACTGACTACAAAGCACTAGCGGAGATGGCGCAGTTGCCCTCGTTCAAAGTTGAGCGTGCCCTCACTCTGGAAGAGCCAACCTGGCAAATTCCGATTCAGACCTTCTGTCCAGGACCGCAATACCCAAAGAAAGAGATGATGACAAGATTCATACTGCGACATATTTTCCGAGATCACCTTCACAGTGACCACGAGGGAGCTTTTCAGATCTAAACTGGCGGTTCTAAAACGGATGACACAGTGGGCTGTGCTGCAGTTTCTGATGGCGGAGTGGTGGAGGAAAAACTGCTGCCTGAAACGTCAATCTACTCTGCGGAGCTGATCGCCATCCGTGCCGCACTCCGCATGATTGAGGAGCGGCCTGCTTCGGGTTCTTATGTGGTGTTCTCCGATTCCAAAGCTGCCCTCCAGTCACTGAGATCCTACAACTCCACACATCCAATAATTTCTGAAATAATGTCTAGCCTTTTGCGACTTGCAAGCTCCCCAAAACTTGTAACTCTATGCTGGGTCCCTGGCCATGTTAATGTGCGTGGCAACGATCGGGCAGACGAGTTAGCGCGAAATTCTGCAACCTCTGCTGCCAACCCAACAAATACCAGGGTACCCGCCCGAGATTACTACCCTATAATTAAAGCTGCACTAACCCAACTCTGGCAGCGACGGCAGCGACAGTGGGAAAACACTCAAGACAACAAGCTGCGCAAGATTAAGAACAGTGTCCGAGCCTGGCCTTCTTCAGCATGCCTCAACCGCCGCGTAGAAGTCCTCTAATGTCGACTGAGGATAGGTCATACCCGCCTCACTCATGGTCATTTAATGGAGCGTCGCCCGGCCCCTCTTTGCGATCGCTGCTTGGTGCCGCTGTCGGTGCAACATGTATTGGTTGTGTGCCTTCATTATTCCGATGTACTTTCTCATTATTACCCTGGTTTACAAGGAGCTGACTCTGATTTTGTCTTGCGTTAGATGTTGGGAGAACCGACTCGTGGACGTTTTAATCATTGGCGGCTTATTAGTTATCTCTCTGACTCGTCTCTTATGAACAAATTATAGTGCCTCTGTACGCTGAGAACTACGAAAAGATTTTTATGTTTGAAGTCTTTTGGAAGATTGTAGATGAAGAAACTACAATATGGCCGGACGCGCTTCGTTGGTACCTTGGGGGGTTTCAGCGTGGGTAAGGCGTCCGGCCATAAATGGGTGGGCAGCTGAAACCCCCTAAGGGATTTGGCTGCCCAGTGATTCGGATGTACTGTATTATGTACAAAATTTCAATGGGGAGACAATTATAATCTTGAGTTGTAATTAAATCATGATCCTATAATTTTTGATGTTCATATAATGTAAATGTTCACCTTGCGTGGTAAATCGGAAAAGCCTGATATCGATTAAATTATGTGACCTTCGGTGCGATATAGTCTAAATAACTGAAGCGCTAGCAAACCTATGTTACTACTACTACTACTACTACTTGTGATTGGACATTCTGAGGGGGGAGGGGGGAGGGAGTGGGGTTTTGATGGGACATTCTGGTAGGGGCAGTGGGGTTGTGATGGGACATTTTATAGGGGGGGAGGGGGAGTGGGGCTATGATTGGATATTCTAGGAGGGGAAGGGGGAGAAGGTTGTGATGGGAAGGACGCTAAAATTAGATGTTAGTTTAAGCCTCCCTAACCGCAACAAAGGTGTTCCAAAGAAAGGAGAGAGTAAGGTGTTATTTGGTATGACGTTCAGGGAACGTGAAATCCATGCACACGGTGCGTTAGATTAAGTAAGTTACTTTAAATTTCCCGTACCACAACGAAAAAGTTCCAAAAACAGAAAGGAGGAAGGATCCGTTTAGTTTGAAGTTAGGGGAACATAAAATCCATGCACAAGGTATTTTAGATTATGTATGTTAGGTTATGCCTCCTTGACCGCAACAAGCGGGTTCTAAGAAGAGGAAGGAACGAGGCACCTTTGTCATGGGAGTAGTGTGCGGGGGCGATCATGGTAAGATCACTTAATGCGACGTCGTATCGAGTTTTGAAATTGATATTTTTTCGATCGAATTACATTTTTAGCGATAATTTTTGCTGCGACCAGCCCAATATTCGAGCATAACAATGTTTCTATTTCATTTAAATCAATTATTAATAACTATCAATACGACCAATTAATTATTTTCGGTTAGCATGCAGCCAGAGCCATATATCAAGGCAAATATTAATGCATTTCAGTACTATCAATATCATTAACGAACTTTATCTCACCATCTCATCTCGTTTCTCCTAACTTCTAAATGAAAATAAAGACACGAAATATAATACACGGTTCACTTTTGATCGATGGAAATAACTACACATCCTTCTCTATCTCGAGAGATGAGTTGGACAGTCAGTAAATACGTAGGCTCACTCGTCTTAGCGAATGCAGTTCTGAGCTTTGGCCAGGAATGAGAGGAGGTTGATCACTCCATAATCCACTTCATGAGAATTAATTGGCGCAAGTCAAATGTCCTGATATCTTTAAGAGTCAATTGCTATTTTTACCACTTTCAAAGTCATTTTGCAGTAAAGAGGGTTCACGATGAACCGCGAGAAAGAAACTCCAAGGTTTGCGACCAGTATTTGCGATTTTGCACGGTCAATATATAGCTCTAAGCTTTATGAGCAATCTCTACGGTAGAGAAACCAAGGTAAGGCATTTCTATGGGGGAAAATACACCTCCTCTCGTTCGGCTAGCCAATAAAAAGGCTTCACTTTAAACTTGTATGACGTCACCATTGCGACATGTCGTTAGGCCAATAATAACTCCAGATTTGAGGCTCGCAGTGTTGCCAGATCCAAATATGAGCGCTGCTATTGGTTCGTTGCCATGACGTACCATTGTTACACGGTCGACGAAAAAAAAACCTTACCTCGTTTGACTCTACCTCGCAATCTCTCACGACGCGTGCGTATACAGACTGCCTTGCTCTGAAGAAGCGGGTTACCCTCACTCTCATGGGGTCCGCTGGCTCTCAACTTGAGGGGTTATGTTACGTCTAGGAACAAACACGTTATTATGACGATAGTTGGAAGCAAATTGACTAATGGAAAGAACTCGTAATTTCAATTAATTAATTAGAACTGGATTCCGCAATACATCTTTATAAAATGAATAAGATCCTAAATGGATCGGATTACAAAGATATATATAAAACTATTTGATTGGAGAAGGAAGGAGTGTTTGCCAACAAACCGCAGCTGCTTGAAGACGCTCAGCAACCTAGCGGTCGGACGTGAAGAGAGCGCCCAGTAGGTATGGAAATAAAACGAACATTTAAACAAATCCTGGTAATGTTGTAACCGCCACTCGAGATGGCATGGGAGGCAAATCGTAGAGTTACTCAAACGCTGCGCTTATCCACTGGAACATATCTTTCATCCCATGACGGTTGTTTTTGAGTCATTAGATCAGTGTCATTCACTAATTTTGCAAGAGAGCCACTTCGGTTAAATGCATTGATTCAGAGAGCCTCAGCTAAAGCAAGTTCGCGTATATCATATAAGTTATATATTATAGAATCAATCTATATATTTTTCGAGAGCCGCACATTGAATACCACCGCATTAGATGAAAGTCGTTGGCCAAATGCACTTTTCCTCGCAGAGTTGCACATTAGATGTGATATAAGACAGTTATATAAATATAAGTGTAACCATTTGGAATGAAGTTGAAGGAATCAAGAATTCTCACAATTATGAGATGTGTTAGACGAACCTGAAAAGGCTGAGTTATTTAATTCTTAGAATTTGTCAGGTGAAGCAGTGATACTTCAACAAGGAGAGCACAATTAACTCCATTCTGTGCAGTTAGACTGTTGAAAAAGGTAAAACGGTTTAACAATACAGTAAGAAGTTGTGCTTTCATCGTTGAAGAATTTCATCGGTAGGACTGGAAAATATCATTGCGGCTTTCACATCAAATTTTTGAAGCTTTCTGCTACTAGATCCTAGTTTTCCAGGTCTGGAAATTAGTCTAGAAAGCTGGAAATTGAACAAAAGCCTCATTCTCTTTTCAGCGAGCTTTGTGCAGATGAATGGCTTTCTAAAACTGCTTCGAGATTTGCTGCTTTGAAGTGAAAAACACAATCCGCTCACAGAATGACTGCTTTGCAATGGAAATTAAAATCTGTTACTCCTGAAAACAAATTTTGCCTCGAAAAATTTGTAAGGGAAACACTAAAATCTATTACTCTCAAAAACATAATTTTATATCGCTTATATTTGTAAGAGAAACTCTAAAATCTGTTACCCATGAAACGAAAATTTTGCATTAATTAATTTTTCTAAAGGGAAACAATTCGAACAGGGATTCAGCGACCCTAATGCAAAAAAAACTCAAACAACTCTCAAGCACTTACTATTAACTGCTATGTACTTAAGAACCAACATTTCAGTACTAACGCCCTTAAAATAAAAAAATACATCGCTTAAGTAGGAGATATGGTGTCTTGTGAATCGCCTCGTTCTCTCAGATTTAGAAACTTCCCGAGCAACAGTTTATTGTAGTATAGGGAAGTGTGCCGGCACGTAGACAGGGTCAGCTGCAGTAGCTGTGATTGGTGGCGTCTAAAACAAAGAATGACGCTAAAATTTAGAGATATGTGATGTAACAATGTGCTGCCATCGGAGTATACGCAGCTGCGGTCAGGAAATTGAAAATGAAGTTAGAAGCGGAATTAATTTCCTGAAAATTGTCCTTCGAAAGCAAGGGGAAAGTGTATATAAATGAGCGTAAATATATACATATATATATATATATATATATATATATATGTATATATATAAATGTACAGGGAGTTCGTGGGATTCGAACTCGGGACTTAAAAGTTACCGCGCCAACACGAATCGCAAAATTTACGCGTTAAATGAACGTTCGAATCCCACGAACTCCCTGTACATTTATTTCATTTGGAAAAATTAAGCTGGGACGGGGAGCCCGCTTTCACCAGATTCATTAACTGTTTCTGGGGGTGACAAGACTTTGAACTCTCGATACATAAGGGAATTTAAGCTGGGACGGGGAGCCCGCTTTCACTATGCCATTCATTGCTTTCGTTGTGCTTCGATCACCTTCAAGGGTGATTGATAGCGCAGTCGATAGCGTGTTGGCGCGGTAACTTATAAGTCCCGAGTTCGAATCCCACGAACTCCCTGTACATTTATTTCATTTGGAAAAACTAAGCTGGGACGGGGAGCCCGCTTTCACCAGATTCATTAACTGTTTCTGGGGGTGACAAGACTTTGAACTCTCGATATATATATATATATATAAATATACAGGTGCATACACACAGCTACATGTGTGCGTATGCGTTTGTGTGTAGAATATTGTTCACGAACAGTAGTTCACAATTCAAGTCTGATAACTTCTTTATTTCATGCAAAACCCGATTTTTATGAAATTCGGACTATGAGTTAACGATCACAATACTCATCACCATTTCTTCATTACATTCTGACCACACCTCAATAAAAGCATATTCTCAACACCATATCTTCATTACATTCTGACCACACCTCAATAAAAGCATATTCTCAACACCATATCTTCATTACATTCTGACCACACCTCAATCAGACCATATTCTCAACACTTTATCTTCATTAAATTCTGACCACACCTCAATCAGACCATATTCTCAACACCATATCTTCAATACATTCTGACCACACCTCAATAAGACCATATTCTCAACACTTTATCTTCATTACATTCTGACCACACCTCAATCAGACCATATTCTCAACACCATATCTTCATTACATTCTGACCACACCTCAATAAGACCATATTCTCAACACCATATCTTCATTACATTCTGACCACACCTCAATAAGACCATATTCTCAACACTTTATCTTCATTACATTCTGACCACACCTCAATAAAACCATATTCTCAACACCATATCTTCATTACATTCTGACCACACCTCAATAAGACCATATTCTCAACACTTTATCTTCATTACATTCTGACCACACCTCAATCAGACCATATTCTCAACACCATATCTTCATTACATTCTGACCACACCTCAATAAGACCATATTCTCAACACTTTATCTTCATCACATTCTGACCACACCTCAATAAGACCATATTCTCAACACCATATCTTCATTACATTCTGACCACACCTCAATAAGACCATATTCTCAACACTTTATCTTCATCACATTCTGACCACACCTCAATAAGACCATATGCTCAACACCATATCTTCATTACATTCTGACCACACCTCAATAAGACCATATTCTCAACACCATATCTTCATTACATTCTGACCACACCTCAATCAGACCATATTCTCAACACTTCATCTTCATTAAATTCTGACCACACCTCAATCAGACCATATTCTCAACACCATATCTTCATTACATCCTGACCACACCTCAATCAGACCATATTCTCAACACCATATCTTCATTACATTCTGACCACACCTCAATCAGACCATATTCTCAACACTTTATCTTCATTAAATTCTGACCACACCTCAATCAGACCATATTCTCAACACCATATCTTCAATACACTCTGACCACACCTCAATCAGACCATATTCTCAACACCATATCTTCATTACATTCTGACCACACCTCAATCAGACCATATTCTCAACACCATATCTTCATTACATTCTGACCACACCTCAATAAGACCATATTCTCAACACTTTATCTTCATTACATTCTGACCACACCTCAATCAGACCATATTCTCAACACTTTATTTTCATTACATTCTGACCACACCTCAATCAGACCATATTCTCAACACTTTATCTTCATTACATTCTGACCACACCTCAATCAGACCATATTCTCAACACTTTATCTTCATTACATTCTGACCACACCTCAATCAAACCATATTCTCGACACCATATCTTCATTACAATCTGACCACACCTCAATCAGACCATATTCTCAACACCATATCTTCATTACATTCTGACCACACCTCAATCAGACCATATTCTCAACACCATATCTTCATTACATTCTGACCACACCTCAATCAGACCATATTCCCAACACTTCATCTTCATTACATTCTGACCACACCTCAATCAGACCTTATTCTCAACACCATATCTTCATTACATTCTGATCACACCTCAATCAGACCATATTCTCAACACCATATCTTCATTACATTCTGACCACACCTCAATCAGACCATATTCTCAACACCATATCTTCATTACATTCTGACCACACCTCAATCAGACCATATTCTCAACACCATATCTTCATTACATTCTGACCACACCTCAATCAGACCATATTCTCAACACCATATCTTCATTACATTCTGACCACACCTCAATCAGACCATATTCTCAACACTTTATCTTCATTACATTCTGACCACACCTCAATAAGACCATATTCTCAACACTTTATCTTCATTACATTCTGACCACACCTCAATCAGACCATATTCTCAACACTTCATCGTCATTGCATTCTGACCACACCTCAATTAGACTATATTCTCAACACCATATCTTCATTACATTCTGACCACACCTCAATCAGACCTTATTCTCAACACCATATCTTCATTACATTCTGATCACACCTCAATCAGACCATATTCTCAACACCATATCTTCATTACATTCTGACCACACCTCAATCAGACCATATTCTCAACACCATATCTTCATTACATTCTGACCACACCTCAATCAGACCATATTCTCAACACCATATCTTCATTACATTCTGACCACACCTCAATCAGACCATATTCTCAACACCATATCTTCATTACATTCTGACCACACCTCAATCAGACCATATTCTCAACACTTTATCTTCATTACATTCTGACCACACCTCAATAAGACCATATTCTCAACACTTTATCTTCATTACATTCTGACCACACCTCAATCAGACCATATTCTCAACACTTCATCGTCATTGCATTCTGACCACACCTCAATTAGACTATATTCTCAACACCATATCTTCATTACATTCTGACCACACCTCAATCAGACTATATTCTCAACACCATATCTTCATTACGTTCTGACCACACCTCAATCAGACCATATTCTCAACACCATATCTTCATTACATTCTGACCACACCTCAATAAGACCATATTCTCAAGACTTTATCTTCATTACATTCTGACCACACCTCAATCAGACCATATTCTCAACACCATATCTTCATTACATTCTGACCACACCTCACTAAGACCATATTCTCAACACCATATCTTCATTACATCCTGACCACACCTCAATCAGACCATATTCTCAACACCATATCTTCATTACATTCTGACCACACCTCAATCAGACCATATTCTCAACACCATATCTTCATTACATTCTGACCACACCTCAATCAGACCATATTCTCAACACCATATCTTCATTACATCCTGACCACACCTCAATCAGACCATATTCTCAACACCATATCTTCATTACATTCTGACCACACCTCAATCAGACCATATTCTCAACACCATATCTTCATTACATTCTGACCACACCTCAATAAGACCATATTCTTACCTTTTTTTGTCTGTGCTCTAATGTTCATGTGAGCAAATTCTGGCCGTTATCGAGCATTATTTGGGCCCTCGACCGACCGCACTCTGCCGCATTGTGAGCATTCCTTGGGAGCATTTCTTGTGAGCAATTCTTGTGAGAATTTCTTGTGAGCATTTCTTGTGAGCATTTCTCGTGAGCATTTCTTGTGAGCATTTCTTGTGAGCATTTCTTGTGTGCATTTCTTGTGTGCATTTCTTGTGAGCATTTCTTGTGAGCATTTCTTGTGAGCATTTCTTGCGAGCATTTCTTGTGAGCATTTCTTGTGAGCATTTCTTGTGTGCATTTCTTGTGAGCATTTCTTGTGAGCATTTCTTGTGAGCATTTCTTGTGAGCATTTCTTGTGTGCATTTCTTGTGAGCATTTATTGTGAGCATTTCTTGTGAGCATTTCTTGTGAGTATTTCTTGTGAGCATTTCTTGTGAGCATTTCTTGTGAGCATTTCTTGTGAGCATTTCTTGTGAGCATTTCTTGTGAGCATTTCTTGTGAGCATTTCTTGTGAGCATTTCTTGTGAGCATTTCTTGTGTGCATTTCTTGTGTGCATTTTTTGTGAGCATTTCTTGTGAGCATTTCTTGTGAGCATTTCTTGTGAGCATTTCTTGCGAGCATTTCTTGTGAGCATTTCTTGTGAGCATTTCTTGTGTGCATTTCTTGTGAGCATTTCTTGTGAGCATTCCTTGTGAGCATTTCTTGTGAGCATTTCTTGTGAGCATTTCTTGTGAGCATTTCTTGTGAGCATTTCTTGTGAGCATTTCTTGTGAGCATTTCTTGTGAGCATTTCTTGTGAGCATTTCTTGTGAGCATTTCTTGTGAGCATTTCTTGTGAGCATTTCTTGTGAGCATTTCTTGTGAGCATTTCTTGTTAGCATTTCTTGTGAGCATTTCTTGTGAGCATTTCTTGTGAGCATCTCTTGTGAGCATTTCTTGTGAGCATTTCTTGTGAGCATTTCTTGTGAGCATTTCTTGTGAGCATTTCTTGTGAGCATTTCTTGTTAGCATTTCTTGTGAGCATTTCTTGTGAGCATTTCTTGTGAGCATTTCTTGTGAGCATTTCTTGTGAGCATTTCTTGTTAGCATTTCTTGTGAGCATTTCTTGTGAGCATTTCTTGTTAGCATTTCTTGTGAGCATTTCTTGTGAGCATTTCTCGTGAGCATTTCTTGTTAGCTTTTCTTGTGAGCATTTCTTGTGAGCATCTCTTGTGAGCATCTCTTGTGAGTATTTCTTGTGAGCATTTCTTGTGAGCATCTCTTGTGAGCATCTCTTGTGAGCATCTCTTGTGAGCATCTCTTGTGAGCATCTCTTGTGAGCATTTCTTGTGAACATTTCTTGAGAGCATTTCTTGAGAGTATTTTTGTGAGTATTTATCGCATCAGCCGTGGCAGCCGTGCTGGTACGGCCATTACGGCAGCTGTGCTGGTACGGCCATTACGGCAGCTGTGCTGGTACGGCCATTACGGCAGCTGTGCTGGTACGGCCATTACGGCAGCCGTGCTGGTACGGCCATTACGGCAGCCGTGCTGGTACGGCCATTACGGCAGCTGTGCTGATACGGGCAATGAGGCAGCTGTGCTGGTACGGCTATTACGGCAGCCGTGCTGGTACGGCCATTGCGGCAGCTGTGCTGGTACGGCCATTACGGCAGCTGGGCTGGTACAGCCGTTACGGCAGTTGTGCTGGTACGGCCATTACGGCGGCTGTGCTGGTACGGCCATTACGGCAGTCGTGCTGGTACGGCCATTACGGCAGCCGTGCTGGTACAGCTATTGCGGCAGCCGTGCTGGTACGGCCATTGGGGCAGCCGTGCTGGTACGGCCATCACGGCAGCCTTGCTGGTACGGCCATTGCGGGAGCCGTGCTGGTACGGCCATTACGGCAGCCGTGCTGGTACAGCCATTGCAGCAGCTGTGCTGGTACGGCCATTGCGGCAGCTGTGCTGGTACAGCCATTGCGGCAGCTGTACTGGTAGGGCCATTACGGCAGCTGTGCTGGTATGGCCATTGCTGCAGCTGTGCTGGTACGGCCATTACGGCAGCCGTGCTGGTACGACCATTACGGCAGCCGTGAAGGCACAGCCATTACGGCAGCTGTGCTGGTACGGCCATTGCGACAGCCGTGCTGGCACGGCCGTTACCGCAGCCGTGCTGGTACAGCCAATGCGGCAGCAGTGCTGGTACGGCCATTGCGGCAGCCGTGCTGGTACGGCCATTACCGCAGCCGTGCTGGTACGGCCATTGCGGCAGCTGTGCTGGGACGGCCATTACCGCAGCCGTGCTGGTACGGCCATTGCGGCAGCCGTGCTGGTACGGCCATTACGGCAGCCGTGCTGGTACGGCCATTACGGCAGCCGTGCTGGTACGGCCATTACGGCAGCCGTGCTGGTACGGCCATTGCAGCAGCCGTGCTGGTACGGCCATTGCGGCAGCCGTGCTGGTACGCCCATTACGGCAGCCGTGCTGGTACGGCCATTGCGGCAGCTGTGCTGATAGTGCCATTGCGGCAGCCGTGCTGGTACGGCCATTACGGCAGCCGTGCTGGCACGGCCATTGCGGCAGCTGTGCTGGTAGTGCCATTGCGGCAGCCGTGCTGGTACGGCCGTTACCGCAGCCGTGCTGGTACAGCCAATGCGGCAGCCGTGCTGGTACGGCCATTACCGCAGCCGTGCTGGTACGGCCATTGCGGCAGCTGTGCTGGTAGTGCCGTTGCGGCAGCCGTGCTGGTACGGTCATTACGGCAGCCGTGCTGTTACGGCCATTGCAGTAGCCGTGCTGGTACGGCCATTACCGCAGCCGTGCTGGTACGGCCATTGCGGCAGCCGTGCTGGTACGGCCATTACCGCAGCCGTGCTAGTACGGCCATTGCGGCAGCCGTGCTGGTACGGCCATTACCGCAGCCGTGCTGGTACGGCCATTGCAGCAGCCGTGCTGGTACGGCCATTGCGGCAGCCGTGCTGGTACGGCCGTTACGGCAGCCGTGCTGGTACGGCCATTACGGCAGCCGTGCTGGTACGGCCATTGCAGCAACCGTGCTGGTACGGCCATTGCGGCAGCCGTGCTGGTACGGCCATTACCGCAGCCGTGCTGGTACGGCCATTGCGGCAGCTGTGCTGGAAGTGCCATTGCGGCAGCTGTGCTGGTACGGCCATTACGGCAGTCGTGCTGGTACGGCCATTGCGGCAGCTGTGCTGGTAGTGCCATTGCGGCAGCCGTGCTGATACGGCCGTTACCGCAGCCGTGCTGGTACAGCCAATGCGGCAGCCGTGCTGGTACGGCCGTTACCGCAGCCGTGCTGGTACAGCCAATGCGGCAGCCGTGCTGGTAAGGCCATTACCACAGCCGTGCTGGTACGGCCATTGCGGCAGCTGTGCTGGTAGTGCCATTGCGGCAGCCGTGCTGGTACGGTCATTACGGCAGCCGTGCTGTTACGGCCATTGCAGCAGCCGTGCTGGTACGGCCATTACCGCAGCCGTGCTGGTACGGCCATTGCGGAAGCCGTGCTGGTACGGCCATTACCGCGGCCGTGCTGGTACGGCCATTGCGGCACCCGTGCTGGTACGGCCATTGCAGTAGACGTGCTGGTACGGCCATTTCGGTTGCCGTGCTGGTACGGCCATTACCGCAGCCGTGCTGGTACGGCCATTACGGCACCCCTGCTGGTACGGCCATTACGGCAGCCGTGCTGGTACGGTCATTACGGCAGCCCTGCTGGTACGGTTATTACGGCAGCCGTCTCAGTAATGCATGACCAATTCAGGGAACCCTCTTCACAATTGTATGCTCTTCTTATGGTGTGGAAAGGATTGTCGCTGACTAAATTAAAATTTCAAGCTGGGGATGGTATTGTGTCGGGATATTCACATGGTATGTGGTCTTTCTCTCTCATTAAATTTAATATTCCAGGTATTCGTGAAATATCTGCAGTGCCTGTCTTTGAACAGCTTGCTATTGGTGTTGTTTGCAGTACTTGCCTTGGATAAAATGTAATTAAACGATCAAGCTTGGTATATTCGTTGAGTTGTTGTCATGCTCTGCTTAAAGGCAACTTGCCTGGTGTGGTACGGGGCTGCTTGTGTCTGATGAAATGGAGCGTTCAAACAGGCGATATTCGTTGAATATCTTTAAGGGTCTTCATTAATAAACATATCCACGTACTTCTCTCTTGTTTTTGTTTTCCGTTGCCTACGCCCTCTATTGGTATGCTACAGAGATGCTTGCCGTTGAAGGTATTGAACATTCCAACCGGGGATATTGCTTGAATGTTTGCCAGAACTGTTGCTCTCGGATTGAAACTGTTGCTGTGTGTAAAGATATTAGGAGTTCAGAATATTCTGGGAAACAGTAAGTGGAATATTACACAAAATGTCGCTGCATTTTTGAGAAAACAATGGTATCCTTCCAGTAAAACCTACAGTGATGGTTTTTGCCAAACAATGTTGTCGGATTATTTCATACGGTTCAAGTGCGCGTACGATAACAAGAAATAATTTGTTAGATGTCAGCGAAAACGCCAGAAAAGTAATGAAGTTTGGAGCAAATATCTGATGACGAATTATGCGATGAAGAAATCTAATCGTAATTTACAAGTTTGCGAAAGAGCGGTGTGATATTTGCATCCACGCAACATGTTACAATTGATCAAAAATCAACAGAAAACATTGGGTAACCGTTAGGACGAGTTGTAACGGGGAAACCGCTAGAGTGTTTGCAACGGGTAAACCGTTAGAGTTGTAACGGGTATGCTTCTTTTCACAGAGTTAGGGAGTGTTTGAAAAAATATTTTTTACGGACAGAATTATAGTTTGAGAATTCAAAAAGTTAACTCACCTTAAACTTGTATTGGTAGCTGCTGAACACTTATAACGTTTGTCACACTAATTTCATGAGATTTCTTTTTGGATTTCCAACTATAAGAGAAAATTGTTAAATTTTGAACAAATCAGTGTTCCGAACAACGAACTGCCTCATGCTTCAATAAAATACAAAAATACATTAGGGCGGGACACTATTGAGAGATTAAACTTCATTGATTTTTAATTAGTCATTAACGCATTCTTCAAGCAAGCTGCGTAGGTTGCTGAAATGTTGTGAAAAGACAAAAGTATTTGTTTTCTCTATCTTGACCCAGACTATCCTCACTGCTTTCTTTTCTTCACTTTCGTGAAGTTAATCGGCTTAAACTGCGATCTTTAGACCAGTTGTACACGCAATTGTACCATTATTGCAGTTGTTCAATTCTAGCAGTTGGTTAATTATTGCAGAGCAGTTATTTAGCTCCTGCAGTTGGTTAATTGTTGCATGCAGAGCAGTTATTTAACTCCTGCAGTTGGTTAATTGTTGCAGAGCGGTTATTTAACTCCCACAGTTGGTTAATCGTTGCAGAGCAGTTATTCAACTCCCACAGTTGGTTAATCGTTGCAGAGCAGTTATTCAACTCCCACAGTTGGTTAATCGTTGCAGAGCAGTTATTCAACTCCCACAGTTGGTTAATCGTTGCAGAGCAGTTATTCAACTCCCACAGTTGGTTAATCGTTGCAGAGCAGTTATTCAACTCCTGCAGTTGGTTAATTGTTGCAGAGCAGTTATTTAACTCCTGCAGTTACTCAAATTCTCCATTCATTCAATCCCATGAGTTTTCCAAATCGCGCTGAGAATATGGCGGAAAACGCTGACGCCGCACAATGCTTGCTCGTACTCTACATATACTCCCAATAAAGTAGATTATAATAATAAGTAGATTAAGATAGTAATAGAAGTAGATAATAATAGTAATAACAAGTAGATTAATACTAAAGAATAAATACAAAA
Source organism: Morinoia aosen (assembly GCA_030386875.1). Lineage (NCBI taxonomy): Eukaryota > Metazoa > Arthropoda > Malacostraca > Amphipoda > Talitridae > Morinoia > Morinoia aosen. The sequence goes on from CM059558.1 coordinate 54,618,542, forward strand.
TAACAAACATAATCAATAAATAATTAAAGTTTTAATAGATACTAATGATAACAAAGAGTAAGCAATAATAAACATACTTAGATAATAATGTCACATAATACCAATAACAATACGACAATAATAAGAATTAGACGATAATAATAATAACTATAATTAGACTATCTAAAGTGTACTAAGAGCCGCGTCCGTCCGTCCGTGTGTCACACCCACCAGCCTGCAGTGTGAGATGAGCGTATCTGTGATACAAGCGTCATCAACTCCACAATTTTCGGTGCCTTAACCCAGCAGATTGGGAGTCGGAATGAATATCACGTGTATTGGTAGGTTAGATTGGGTTGTGTAGAATATCAGCGGTTGAGACTTGGGAAAGTATTGGAAAGCCATAGAATAGCATGGGAAATCATTGGAAAGCCATGTTGAAGCTGAGTTGGTCCTACATCTAATCCTGTCACTTTTTTGATGGTAGTGGTTATAATGAAGCAATACTATCTCTGGTGACAGACGCGCCGGTGTGCAAGTCGCCGGAGCCGCACGTGAAGGGCGGCGGCAAGCACGAGCGTCTCAACGTGACGTGTGAGGTGGAGGCGCATCCTGCTGCTACTGCATTCAGGTGTGTGGTGTGTGGGTGTGTAGTGTGTGGTGTGTGTGGTGTGTGGTGAGTGGTGTGTGGGTGTGTGGTGTGTGGCTGTGTGGTGTATGTGGATGTGTGGTGTGTGGGTATGGGTTTGGGTGTGTGGGACGTACATATCAGTGGGACGTAAACAAACTTTTGTCGTTTTCCAACACTTAACAAATCATCTGTAAACGTTAATTTAGAAACTGAGGTCAATTTTTGAAGTTATATCAAGAAAATGTGAGATTACACGATAAACGTACGATGTTGCCAGCTACACAACATTACTGGCAACACATCATTTTGTACCCAAACAACATTACTGGCTACTAGACATTACTTGCGACACAGAATATCCGACTACTAAATTACTCTCTGCACGACATTGCAGGCTCACATCATCAATGCAACATTATTAGCACATTACCAGCACATAACATTAATAGCACACAAGATCAGCAGCATAACACCACGCAACTCACAAAACAACCCACAAGACTTAACACAACACACAACACGCCACACAACACACTACACAACACAAAACCCAACATTAACCCCTTTCCTAAGCGGTCGTTCACCACAACACATAACTCAACACACAAGCCAACACAACCCAACATTACCCCTCTCCCCCCCCCTCCAGGTGGGCGTTCAACACAACACACAACACAACCCAACGTTACCCCCTCCCCCAGTTGGGCGTTCAACACAACACACAACCCAACATTACCCCCCCCCCCAGGCGGGCGTTCAACCCAAAACAACACATAACACAATCCAACATTACCCCCCGCAGGTGGGCATTCAACACCTCCGCGGAGGTGGTCTCCATAGACCCCGGCCGCATAGAGGCGGTGAGCAGAGACCTGCGTAATGTGGTCTACACGCCGCGCTCACAGCTCGATTACGGCTCCCTGCTCTGCTGGGCCGCCAACAGCGTCGGCGAGCAGCGTGTGCCCTGTGTCTTCCACATCATACACACCGGTGAGTACACATCCCTGTGTGTGTGTCTTCCACATCATACTTACATGTGAGTACACATCCCTGTGTGGGTGTGTTCCACATCATTCATACTGGTGAGTACACATCCCCGTGTGTGTGTCTTCCACATCATACACACCGGTGGGTACACATCCCTGTGTGTGTGTTTGTTCCACATCATACTCACAGGTGAGTACCCATCCCTGTGTGTGTGCCCTGTGTGTCTTACATCATACACACTAGTGTGTATACATCCTTGTGTGTCCTGTATAGCTTCTCGTGTGCATCATGCAAGGCGGTATGTATACTTCCCTGTGTGTTTTGAGTATCTTTTCTTGTACATACATCATACACAACGGTCTCTACATCTTTCTTTGTGTGATGTGTCGTCTTTTTTGTTGGTACGTCTCCTTTTGTATTCAGTGGCGTTTTTAGTTCTGTTACGTCTCCTTTTGTGTTCAGTGGCGTTTTTAGTTCTGTTACGTCTCCTTTGTGTTCAGTGGCGTTTTTAGTTCTGTTACGTCTCCTTTTGTGTTCAGTGGCGTTTTTAGTTCTGTTACGTCTCCTTTTGTGTTCAGTGGCGTTTTTAGTTCTGTTACGTTTCCTTTTGTGTTCAGTGGCGTTTTTAGTTCTGTTACGTCTCCTTTTGTGTTCAGTGGCGTTTTTAGTTCTGTTACGTCTCCTTTGTGTTCAGTGGCGTTTTTAGTTCTGTTACGTCTCCTTTTGTGTTCAGTGGCGTTTTTAGTTCTGTTACGTCTCCTTTTGTGTTCAGTGGCGTTTTTAGTTCTGTTACGTCTCCTTTGTGTTCAGTGGCGTTTTTAGTTCTGTTACGTCTCCTTTTGTGTTCAGTGGCGTTTTTAGTTCTGTTACGTCTCCTTTTGTGTTCAGTGGCGTTTTTAGTTCTGTTACGTCTCCTTTTGTGTTCAGTGGCGTTTTTAGTTCTGTTACGTCTCCTTTTGTGTTCAGTGGCGTTTTTAGTTCTGTTACGTCTCCTTTTGTGTTCAGTGGCGTTTTTAGTTCTGTTACGTCTCCTTTTGTGTTCAGTGGCGTTTTTAGTTCTGTTACGTCTCCTTTTGTGTTCAGTGGCGTTTTTAGTTCTGTTACGTCTCCTTTGTGTTCAGTGGCGTTTTTAGTTCTGTTACGTCTCCTTTGTGTTCAGTGGCGTTTTTAGTTCTGTTACGTCTCCTTTTGTGTTCAGTGGCGTTTTTAGTTCTGTTACGTCTCCTTTTGTGTTCAGTGGCGTTTTTAGTTCTGTTACGTCTCCTTTTGTGTTCAGTGGCGTTTTTAGTTCTGTTACGTCTCCTTTGTGTTCAGTGGCGTTTTTAGTTCTGTTACGTCTCCTTTTGTGTTCAGTGGCGTTTTTAGTTCTGTTACGTCTCCTTTTGTCTTCAGTGGCGTTTTTAGTTCTGTTACGTCTCCTTTTGTCTTCAGTGGCGTTTTTAGTTCTGTTACGTCTCCTTTTGTGTTCAGTGGCGTTTTTAGTTCTGTTACGTCTCCTTTTGTGTTCAGTGGCGTTTTTAGTTCTGTTACGTCTCCTTTTGTGTTCAGTGGCGTTTTTAGTTCTGTTACGTCTCCTTTGTGTTCAGTGGCGTTTTTAGTTCTGTTACGTCTCCTTATGTGTTCAGTGGCGTTTTTAGTTCTGTTACGTCTCCTTTTGTGTTCAGTGGCGTTTTTAGTTCTGTTACGTCTCCTTTGTGTTCAGTGGCGTTTTTAGTTCTGTTACGTCTCCTTTTGTGTTCAGTGGCGTTTTTAGTTCTGTTACGTCTCCTTTTGTGTTCAGTGGCGTTTTTAGTTCTGTTACGTTTCCTTTTGTGTTCAGTGGCGTTTTTAGTTCTGTTACGTCTCCTTTTGTGTTCAGTGGCGTTTTTGGTTCTGTTACGTCTCCTTTTGTGTTCAGTGGCGTTTTTAGTTCTGTTACGTCTCCTTTTGTGTTCAGTGGCGTTTTTAGTTCTGTTACGTCTCCTTTTGTGTTCAGTGGCGTTTTTAGTTCTGTTACGTCTCCTTTGTGTTCAGTGGCGTTTTTAGTTCTGTTACGTCTCCTTTGTGTTCAGTGGCGTTTTTAGTTCTGTTACGTCTCCTTTTGTGTTCAGTGGCGTTTTTAGTTCTGTTACGTCTCCTTTTGTGTTCAGTGGCGTTTTTAGTTCTGTTACGTCTCCTTTTGTGTTCAGTGGCGTTTTTAGTTCTGTTACGTCTCCTTTTGTGTTCAGTGGCGTTTTTAGTTCTGTTACGTCTCCTTTTGTGTTCAGTGGCGTTTTTAGTTCTGTTACGTCTCCTTTTGTGTTCAGTGGCGTTTTTAGTTCTGTTACGTCTCCTTTGTGTTCAGTGGCGTTTTTAGTTCTGTTACGTCTCCTTTGTGTTCAGTGGCGTTTTTAGTTCTGTTACGTCTCCTTTTGTGTTCAGTGGCGTTTTTAGTTCTGTTACGTCTCCTTTTGTGTTCAGTGGCGTTTTTAGTTCTGTTACGTCTCCTTTTGTGTTCAGTGGCGTTTTTAGTTCTGTTACGTCTCCTTTGTGTTCAGTGGCGTTTTTAGTTCTGTTACGTCTCCTTTTGTCTTCAGTGGCGTTTTTAGTTCTGTTACGTCTCCTTTTGTCTTCAGTGGCGTTTTTAGTTCTGTTACGTCTCCTTTTGTGTTCCGTGGCGTTTTTAGTTCTGTTACGTCTCCTTTTGTGTTCAGTGGCGTTTTTAGTTCTGTTACGTCTCCTTTTGTGTTCAGTGCCGTTTTTAGTTCTGTTACGTCTCCTTTGTGTTCAGTGGCGTTTTTAGTTCTGTTACGTCTCCTTTTGTGTTCAGTGGCGTTTTTAGTTCTGTTACGTCTCCTTTTGTCTTCAGTGGCGTTTTTAGTTCTGTTACGTCTCCTTTTGTGTTCAGGGGCGTTTTTAGTTCTGTTACGTTTCCTTTTGTGTTCAGTGGCGTTTTTAGTTCTGTTACGTCTCCTTTTGTGTTCATTGGCGTTTTTAGTTCTGTTACGTCTCCTTTTGTGTTCAGTGGCGTTTTTAGTTCTGTTACGTCTCCTTTGTGTTCAGTGGCGTTTTTAGTTCTGTTACGTCTCCTTTTGTGTTCAGTGGCGTTTTTAGTTCTGTTACGTCTCCTCTTGTGTTCAGTGGCGTTTTTAGTTCTGTTACGTCTCCTTTTGTGTTCAGTGGCGTTTTTAGTTCTGTTACGCCTAAATCTAGGAACTATTTATTTTCAGTGTAGCACTGGAGAAACAGTTGTATTATTTTCGTTGAATAGAGTTCCTTGTATCTTTCGTAAAGCACAACGCAGAAAATTATCTACTGCACAACACTGTCTTACAATAATGGCAGACATTAGACTTACGTTCGGTCAAATACAAATCACAATGTTTTATTTTAACTTGATTTACTTTGTAACGAGCTGCAAACTCTGCAAAATAATGAGAAACATTTAGCTTGCGTTCTCAAATATGAGGTGTTAATAATTGTGTTATTGTGAAATGGTACATTTTGTGGCCAAGTTTTGTGACTGATGCACGACTTCACGATCTCAAATCCGTGGTGTTCATGTATTATTACTGCGTTATAATATTACCGTGTATTATTACATGGTACCAATACGTCATGTACTATTACTACGGAATAGTACACGTTTTAATACAATGTTATAATACATATTTTATTACCATGTATTATTACATGGTATTATTAATAGTAGAAATAACAATGGTAGTTATAATTCACGTATTATCACTACGTAATAATACACGCTCGAATACAGCGTAAGAACACACATTTGACCACCACGCACCTCACCCACCACCAGCGGTGCCGGAGCCGGTGCACAACTGCTCGGTGTCAGAAGTGAGCCGGACGTCAGCGGCCGTGCGGTGCCAGGGAGGCTGGGACGGCGGCCTCCCGCAGACCTTCACGCTCACCGTCAGCCAGGACGCGCCCCCTGAGCAGCACCCCAACAGCAACTCCAGCAGCGCCGCCCCCAGGGTTCTCGCCAACACCTCCAGCTCGCCCAAGGCGGAGTTCTCCGTCACGGGGCTCGATGCAGGCAAGGAGTACGTGCTCACCGTCGCCGCCGTCAACGCCAGGGGCCAGAGCTCGCCCGTCAGAATTGCGCTCATCACGCTTGAGGACAAGGCCCAGAAGAGGACTAGCCCGGGAGGTGAGCTGGACTGGCTTTGACGACTTTAATTGGGATTTTAGAACTTTTCGTGGTTTTTAGTGACGGCGGTGGGGGGATTATTTTTTAATTGTTAGAGACAACTTCACTTGAAATTCTGTCTCTTTCCGAAATTTCAATTGATGAGCTTGTGGTTCTGCTTGAATGATTTTGAAAACTTGACTTGAAATTTCTTCACTTCTCCGTAATTTTTATAGATTGCGTGTGAGACTAGTAGGAATTAGGTATCATCATAAAAAGAAACAGTCTTGAAAGCGTCTTACTAACATTTGACGTCGGAAAATTTTGTTCAGAAAATAAGGTAAAACAATAATAAGCATCTTTAATTTATGTCTTTCCACGAAGTAGACGTTTCCCTGTTGAGTTTACATTAGTTTAAGCTACAGGAGCTCAAAAAGAACTTTAAAATAAAAGTACAAGTATTTAATATTTCAGCAGCCTAGAGTTTCATTAATAACTTCAATACGCACCAAAAATTTATTCACGAACGACATTTCATAGATGGCGATTACGGCAAATAAAACTAATTAGTCAGTTCACACGCGCAGTTTGGGATGCAGTAGGTATAAAATAAGAATGGAAGTACGAATTGTGGTTCGTGCACAAAGTATGAAACTTAGTATTCGATTAACACGTTTGCATGGCTTCATTTCTTTCCCAGCTCTCTTCCATACGTAACGGGAAACTTTAAATTCATCTCTATTTGACAGTTTATAAGTCAAAAATTTTTTTAAGCACTCCCACATAAACTCCAAAAGTTAATTATGACTTATTCGCCATAGCTTAAACAATCCTTCCAAACCAGAGTCACATAATCCTAACGTTAAACCGAGTCCTTTAATCCAGAAGTAAACCAGAGTTCCAAAATCCTGAAGTAAACCAGAGTTCCATAATTTTGAAGTAAACCAGAGTCCTATAATCCTGAAGTAAACCAGAGTCCCATAATCCTGATGTACACCAGAGTCCCATAATCCTGAAGTAAACCAGAGTTCCATAATGCTGAAGTAAACCAGAGTTCCATATCGCTGAAGTAAACCAGAGTTCCATAACGCTGAAGTAAACCAGAGTTCCATAATCCTGAAGTAAACCAGAGTCCCATAATCCTGAAGTAAACCAGAGTCCCATAATCTTGAAGTAAACCAGAGTCCCATAATCTTGAAGTAAACCAGAGTCCCATAATCTTGAAGTAAACCAGAGTCCCATAATCTTGAAGTAAACCAGAGTCCCATAATCCTGAAGTAAACCAGAGTCCCATAATTCTTCCTCACTCGTCACGTAATCCTAAAACATCGATGAAATTTATGCATCCAAATCCTAACTTAGATCTTCCCCTGCCCTTCCCCACCGGTGACACCGAAGCTTAAGGACACTCACATCTTCCCCTGCCTTTCTCCACCAGTGACACCGAAGCCCAAGGACACTCACATCTTCCCCTGTCTTTCTCCACCAGTGACACCGAAGCCCGTAGAGGACCTGCCGCTGGGCCCGATCATAGCAGGGCTGGTCGGTGCGGTGACATCGCTTGCGCTGTCGTGCGCCGTCATCGTGCTGGTGGTGCGGGCCCGGCGTCGTCCCCACAGCTGCTCGAGGGGCGGCTCCCAGACCGAGAAGAGCGACACTCAGAGCACGGCCAACCTGACGGAGCCGTCCGTCACCACATACATCGACACCGGCGAATCCAGCCCTGATGTTATACCTTACACCAACGGTGGGTCATTTGCATATGAGAGTCTCATAGTAAGTGTGAGTGTGCTACGCTAATTGTGTGTCCTACACCAACGGTGATTCCCTTCCACTAACGGTGATTTTATCTTTTATACTATCAGCTCTACACCGGTTACTCATGTAGCACAACTCGTAGGCTGTCACTCTCTCATTTGTAAATTTTGTTCTGTTGTAATTTGTCACAGTGCTATTTGTATGCTGCCTATTTTTACGCCGATTCGTAAATTCACGATTATTGTAAGATTTTCTTACCGTTTCTTGGTCGAAAAGTTCATTTAAGGTACTTGGAAACCTCTAGTACTCTCTTTCAATATAAAAGATTTCCGTTGACTTTTCAAAATGATTTGTGTTGCATTTTCTCACACCTATTTAGACGGATTTTTTACAGATCGTTATATACGCATAGGATAAGCAGATGTAATTTTCCTGCTGTTTCGTACTGTATTCCGACTCTCTAGCTTACTAGCTACCACAGCAACAGTCTCAGGTGGAAAAAAAGATTAAATACTTTTCAAAAAGAATTTTTTTGGCATTTTCTCCTAAAATTGAGCCTGAATTTGCTGCGAATCTTTATATACGCATAGGATAGAGCAGATGTACTTTTCCCGCTGGTCCACACTTTAATCCCACTCTAGTTTACCAGCTACCTCAGCAACAGTTCGAGGTACAAGAACGTACCACTTCAAAGCCCTGTAGATGAAAAGAACTTTTTTCTGCGAAGAGTCGATTTGGTCTGCCGAGGAAAAAACTCGGCCTATCCTCAGTATTCCTAGACCTTTAACCCATTAAATGATTTAATTTTGTCAAAATTTTTGCCTTGAGTTAGGTAAACCCTGAGTCAGATATCAAAGCGCAGTCTACTCGCAGCGCACTCTATAAAACACAAGGCATGTTTACCAAAGGAATATTAAAATCCACTTTGTTCTCCAGGATTGGAATGCACTATGTTGCTTGAATATTGTGAGTTCTTAATAACCGAATCTGGTTCACAGGTAAGCGATGTTCAGCAGTGTAACTAGAAAAAGATGATTTTTTAATGTGTGATACGCAGAGTAAAATATCGTAAGTCTCGGGAAATTACACCGAAAATTTAACTTACTTTCCTCACTAGCTCCGTGTCTAAAATTTCAGTGGAGAAACAATTCTGAAATATTCTCCATCGCAATGATGTTTGAAAATAATTAATAGCGATAGTATAAATCGCATCCGATAATCCTTTGGGGATATTTTTCATTGCTCTGGCGGATTTAGAGATGCATTGCTGCACAGCGTACAGTTCCTTAACTTCAAATACAACTAAAATGCTTATAATTGTATTAGGCATTAAAAACCTTATCAATTCTGAATAAAAACTAGAGGTTAATTTTGTTATGTTATTATATACATCATTATATATTGGATTCGCAGTGAGTGAATGATTGTTATAAGTAAGGAGAAGAGATTCAATTTACTCCAATTGCGCTCCAAAAAGAAATTTAGAAACCTAAAATTTAAATTTCAGTTCTTAAATACGACACTTAAATGAATAAACAATAAATTTGCTAGATAGCTAGAACATTTAGTGATAAAGAGAGACGAAGGCAAAATGCTTTGAACTTTTCCACTGTATCTTTCCGTTACTTGGCACTGCTTTTAGATGAAACTTTTGTGTAAAATTTTAATGCTCGGTAAGAATAGTCAAGCCCTCTACGCATCTGATTTGGTAACAGAACGCGTTATATAGCAAACAATGCAGTGGAAAACCGCCTTCTTTTCTTCTACTTCAAAGGACAAATTTTTTCATTCGAAACATTTTGTCAATCCGTTCCTAGCGCTTCAGCGATATAGCTGTGGGGTCCAAGATGCAGCTATAAAGTTAATGTATTTATTTTATAGTTATAAAATAATTTAATCTGAGTTGCAGCCTAAGAGTTGGAGCATCTTAGTTGTTGTTATCTAAGTTATAGTCATAGAGTTAATGCTCCCAAATCGTAGCTATAAAGTTAATGCTTTTAAGTTGTACTGGTTGGGTTGATGCATCTAAATTATGGTTATAGAGATATTCTATTTAAGTTGAAGTTATAGATTTGATGTACTTAAATTAAAGATGTAGAGTTAATGCACCGACATTTCAGGTATAAAATTGATGCTTCGAAGTTACAGTTATAGAGTTTATGCTTCCAAGCTGCAGTTATAAAGTTAATGTATCTAAGTAGCTGCTATGGAGTTGATGCAAGCAAGATGCGATTATAGAATTGAAGTACACAAGCTTCAGTTTTAAAATTAATTCCTCGAAATCGAAATTATTGAGCTGGTTCATCAAAGTCGTCATTATGTGTACTGTGATTACTATATTTTATCACTTTGACTGCTACGTGAGCCACCGATGGTACACGGAGGAAATTTTCATAATGCTGCTGACCGACCGGTAGTCATAAACTCAGTTTCCATAAATACTTTATGAAAACTAAATGAAAGCACGATCCAGGCCTTGTTTGTTACTTTACACACTCACTACAATTTTTTCATATTTGAGCTTAACATTGAACTTCAGATTTACCTGACGGAGTCGAAATGTTAAGCTCGATTTCCATTGTTGAAACAGTGCCGACTCCGCCGCGGTCATCCACGGTTCCGATGAGCCTGACATTCAACAACCTGTCGCTGATGGACATCGAACACCACCCCCACCACCACCTACACCACCATGCCCCCCACCAGACACCCCAGGGGCGCGACGCCCACCACCAAGGGCGCGATGTCCCCTACGTTGCATCAGACCTCGCCGCCATACAGAGTACGGGGTCTCTCCCGCGGCCTGTGAGTTGCCTTTGAATATTTTATCTTATTCCTTATAAATTAGATGAGCTTTGAGTGCTCACGAATTTTATGCCTAATAAATGAGATTAGGTTTGAATACCCAAGAATATTCTGAGATGAGCTTTGAATATTAAACAATCTCATGCTGAAAAAATCAGCTGAGCATTTAAAATTCAAGAATATTTTGGCCAATAAATTAGATGAGCTTTAAATATCCCAGAATCACACGCCCAATAAATAAGATGAGCCTAAAATTTTCAATCTTAATCCCAATGAATTAAATAAGCTTTGAATATTCAAGAACCTTATGCCGAATAAATTAGATGAGGTGTGCATATTCATGAATATTAAGTCGAATAAGTTTGATGTGTTTTGAATATTAAAGAATTTTATTGCCAACAAATTAGATGAGTTGATTCAAGCCCCACCTAAGCAAAGCAAAGGTGTTCCAAAGAGAGGAATCTTATCCCACAGAGGAACCTGTGAGTTGGCTTTAAGCATTCAAAAAATTTTTTACTGATAAAGTAGATTAACATAAATGTTAGTTTAAGCTTCCCTGATCGCAACAAAGATGTTCCGATTAGAAGAATTTAGCTCTGGATAGTAATTTTACTACAAAAAAACAAAAGCTCTTACTTTCAGCCGCTTACTGTCTTAACTATTTAATATTTTAACTGTTGAAATCTCATTCGGAATTGTAATTTCATTTTGTAGTCAAAAGAAAACTTTTTGTAGAAAACTTTTTACTGCTACGCGTTTACTATTCTCACAGTTGAGTATTTTCAGTATTAGCTCTTGCTCATACACACTGCACTTGCTCTTAGCTAGTCCTTTAATCAACTAAATCAATAATGCTGTGAGTTGTCTCCAATTCCGCAGCAATTACGTTCGATTTTTCATTTATAACAATTTTGTACGGCGCTTATAGATTGTGTGTTCACCGCTTATTCCATTAAGAACAAACACAATAATTCTCTGAGTTCTCATCTTGCTCGTCAATCTCGTATAAATTTTCAGTTTTAACCATTACCCACACTTCTTATCTACTGCAAAAATTAATGGTTTGTGAACCAATTCTAGAATGGAAAATTTTAGAACTTTTTAATTTTTGAGTTGTCCAAAGTCAGCTACTATTTAAGTTTTATTTTTGAGCTGCAAAAAGTCATTTACTATTTAATTTAATTTTTCAACAATCTGAAGTCATTTACTGTTACTCAATTATCTAACGATGAAAAAATATCATTATGTATTCATTCTAATCACATAATTGCGTCGATAATTGCGTGATTCCTCGGGATTTTATTTAGTTGTTTTTACATAAATTTTTACTCTCCATCGTATGCTGCAAGGTGCTGTTTCTTAGTTAGTAACTTTATTTCCATCTCCTTATTTATGGCTTTAATAGTCGCAAGTGACTCATACAATTTCAGTGATTATAATCAGCACAATACGGATATGATCGTTAGCGAATAGGTTAATATTTTATGTCTGAGTATAAGTCCTTCACAATAAAAGTTTTGTTAGGGAAACTTAAATGATATTTGCCTTTATCATTGAAGGGCACTGAACCACGGCTTATTATTCTCCCCTTTTACGGTGAGCAGAAGCGTTCTATATTAAATGTTTTCACTACAAATTGATGAGAGCAGAGTCGAAATAAAAACTCAGAAAATGATTTCTAAGCAATAATTAAAAGTATCATTTTGAGCAACGAAAATTTCAATTGAAGCAATGATACTAATTGGACGTTAATTTTACCTTAATTAACACGTCGACTGTGGCGTGACCCACCGGTGGTCACTGAAAGGATTTTCATACTGGGACGTGACCCATCGAAGGCTACTAATTTTCTTTTCTTGTCTGCCTGTTGAAAAAGCATACACGGGCGGCCCTTTTAATGTAGGTCACATTCAGGATTGAATAATAATATACTTGACTTCAATTTTTAAATTTTTATTTCAATTAATTTATTTGAATATTTGCTACATGCAGCAGTCAACGTGCCACAATTTGAACTTTACGAGCAAATTGAGCCGTATTACAATAGTTATGGAAGCAATGGTTGGGTCCAGTAGCCTTAACGATCCAAATGCTACAGAGCAAATTGAGCCTTATTACATTTAATAGTGATGTGAGCAATGATTGGATTCAGCGGCCTCAATGATGTAAATGATACTGAATATTGAGAGCAAATTGAGCAATGCTATATGAGTTACGGGAGCAATGATTCGGTCCTATAGTCTCAACGATGCAAATGATACGAGGGTGTATCGGAAGTCCACTGCTTAGTCGTACATCGCCTAACACGTAGCCTATGTGGTAGTGAAAATTTGTGCCACTTGCTAATTTGCTGATTTACGTACCAGTGTACAGGGTGTTGTGTAATTCGATGCACATATTCTACCCATCGCCTCCTGACTGGAACTCCAGTTCCCAGGTAGCTAGGGCTTCCAGTTTAGGGAAATTGACAAAATTCTAAAGTAATTCAACTAGTAGGGAAATAATTTGAACTAAATGACAAAATTAGGGCAATTAAAAGTATTCCTGCAATTATGTTTTGAGACATTCCAGAAGTGTTGCACGCGCAATTTGCTATTGAAATCCATTCAATGTAGGCTTCATGGTCTATGCAATACATTTAATACCTTTTTTATTCAACTTGAGCAAGTGTTTCAAACATATATGTATTTACAGATAAAAAAGTTCTCAGATTTTTTCGACCACTTTTTTGGCGTCGAAGCATACATTTTTAAATCCTAATTTTTTCAATTTAAAAATGAAGCACCTACTTATGCAAAAAAAACATGCCAGGGCAATTTGGCTGTTTCAGGGTAATGACTGCAATTATCTTAAAAAACTTTTTCCTTAACTATTTGAGTGTTGGCAAGCAAAGAGTTAACCATATACAGAATAACGCAAAATAAAACGGTTTTCATGAGTGACAAAGACCTCAAAACTCCTTCGTTTTAAGGAAATGATACAAATGCTACCCTGAAATAATTCTGAATTCCCGTAGGGATACGCTAAAGTGGGCGTAAAATCTTACAAGAAGTTAGATTTTACTCGTTGGCAGCGTAGTAAGCCTATTCCTACAGGAATATAAAATTATTTCAGGTCATCATTTCTCAAAACCGAAGGAGTTATGGGGCTTATGTCACTCATGAAAATCGTTTTATTTTGCGTTTTTCTGTATATGGTTAAAATATGTGCATCGAATAACACAACATATCCGATATATGATAGCCTTTCGATGATTTCAGTGCATATGAAAACAAATTAGCGTACGAAATGAAGTATCCTCACATCTCACAAACATTTGGAGCAAAGTGCTACCAATGTAAGAGCGCTCGCAACGACTACCAATTGGGTACGAACTTTTTTAGCAACATCTATTCTAAAGACAAAATTTCAGGGATGCCAATGTTAATTCAGAGAGCTTTTGAACTTTTATCGTTCAACATGTCGTTCCATTTAGAGATGAATTATTAGAAAAATTATTTCTGTTTGAATAATTACTCGAAGAATATTTTTGCTGGTGAGTTACGGAAATTTTCGAGTAGAAAGTTCACTAAAACACCGAGGCTTCTCACTGTGCCGAGGTTAAGCTTGTATTTTCAGTTACCTTCTATAGGATCCCGCACAGAGAAAATGGAAATGGATGTAGAGTCAACAGTTAAGAGTTTTTTCCGCAAATAAATCCTTGTGCATATTTTAGAAATGATAAGAAAAACGGTTCATATTTAAAGCGAAGGGATACTCCGGATGTGATGTTGCGCACCTCGGTAGTATATCAATATACGTGTGACGGCTGTGAGCGCTCGTACATTGGTAGCACTGGGCTCCACTTGTTTGTGAGGTGTGCCCAACACAGGGGAGTCTCCTTTCGCACCGGCTGTAATCTCACCAAACCCCCTTATTTGTCAATGAGAGAACACTGTTTGAAGAGAGACTATATCTTTAAAAACAAATTTTAAAATTTTGGATTCAACCTCAAATTTGTCCGATCTCCGCATTTTAGAGTCGATATACATTTTAAAAAACCGTCCGTCAACAAATGAGTGTGATACGACGGTGAAACTTTCCATTGTTTGTTGAAATTTTTTATAGTTTTTTGTTTTGTCATGCCTTTTTAACCTCATTGTCTTATATGCTGTTTACGAAGAAGATTTATGGTTACAATGTTTTAATACTTTGATTAATGGTATTTCAGAGCACTGAAGATGGATTTTTTGTAATCCGAAACGTTTGTTTTTTATCATGATACTCTTAGCCGCGTTGGTTTTTCTTTTTATCCTAAAAGTGAGATTTCCCACAAGCAGACTATATCATTTATATAATTTGCATCATGTTTTTAAAGAAACCCAACGTTTTAAACTAGGAATGAATTATCGAGTGAGTCCACTGTAAGTGAATGAAAACTTACCTTAAGTTACAAACGAGGAAGCTACTATGTTTTTGTTAATGCTACTAAATATAAATTCAGCTGCTGTCTATCTGTGATGAACCTCAATTTAATTTTCTCTTGATCCTTTCCATATCACCGTTACTCTATACCGAACAGAGATGCTATGTACTTAGTTTCGAATTTCGTCGAGGCATCTAACACTCCTAAGCCTAACATTATCGCCGCGTGGCTGTCAACGATAGGTTTGGTTGGGTTGTACGTAGCAGAATTGGGAAATCGACTTTATTGCTCGAATACATTTTTATTCTTCCTCAGAACCATGAAAAATAAAATTGTACGAAAGATATTTTACTGGGAAATGAGAAACATTTTATTGGGAAATGAGACACGATAACATTTCACCTCGTATGATAACAGTTATTTTCTTAAATGGTTACGGAACATATGAAATATTATTCATTAATACCGGTTCGTGAACTGGCAATTTACCTACTGGTATACATATGGCTCAATACGCGGGGGACGTGTTAACTGGTTACACATGTTTTTTTTTAACTGATTACTCGTGATTTTTAACCGATAATCCACGTTTTTTAACTGATAACCTGTATTTTTACCCCCAGGGGCTGGGAAAAAAGCCGCGAGACCGGTGCCGGTTGAACAGGTTTGAGTACTCCCAGCCTCACCCCACACTCACTGACCCAAAGTCCCACGCCAGCCTGCACAGCCTGGACCAGCTGGGGAGTGGTCACCCTTACGTCACTCCCATGGACATAATGAGTGGAGCAGTTGGCCAGCGACCGATCTTTCCTCCCACCTCTAGTTCAGAATCCAAAAGACATTTGTCAGCTTCAGCAAGTGGAGCACCGGTTCCCGTAAGAGGAAACTCGGATTCCGTGAACGATGGGCTCGATAAGGCCCTCGTACCATCAAATAAACATCAAGGAACACGCTCTCTTAAGTCTCAGCTCAAGCCGAGGCAGCTCGCTGATCCTGAGCTGTGTTCTTCTAGGCAAGACAGATTCAGCCCTACTCGCCGGGAAAGCCCTCTTGCCGTGCCTTATTCTCCTTCATCAACCTCCACTACGTCGAGTGTTCCTAGCGCACAACTGGAGAGACAAACCGAGATCCAAAGCACACCGACGTTTCCCTCGTCTTCTGGTAGTCCCAGGAGAGCTAATGACTTCAGTGGGGCTGAAAGTAATCTCTGCAATTCGCCAGCTTCCGCCAAATTTTTGCCAAACAAGCGGCCTGAATTTTCGGACGCTCTTGAAACCAGTTCGGTATGCCAATTACCTCCTTTAGACGAGAATGTAAATTTCGACGCGAAAGTGTACAGTAAAAACGAGACTTTTTTCTCTCCCCCTCCGATGTTTTCGAACTCGACGCCTCCTTTTGCCGTTCCCCAGTCTGCTCAAGAATATTCGTCGATGGGCGAGGTTGTTTTTGAAGATGTGCTCAATAAATCGAAGGTAAAAGATAGGCAAATGACTGATGGGAAGTCATCACGACTCGCTGCGGAAGGACACCAAACGAAGGCCGCCCTTCGGCCAGCGCAGTCCGGCGCAGTTGACCGCGATCGTTCGCAGAAAAGTCACTCTGCTAAATCGGAAAGTCCGTCAAATAAAAAAGAAAGTTCGGTGTAACATCACGGTTGGGAAAATCAGGATATTTTTTATGTTATAAATATTGGTTACTAGGATTTTAAAAAATTTGTATGTGAAGTTCTCAGTGAAGGAAGTTGGAGAAATATTCACGGCGGCAGTTGATAATTAAACGAAAGTAATAATTTAGAA
Source organism: Morinoia aosen (assembly GCA_030386875.1). Lineage (NCBI taxonomy): Eukaryota > Metazoa > Arthropoda > Malacostraca > Amphipoda > Talitridae > Morinoia > Morinoia aosen. Next base: position 54,635,011 of record CM059558.1, read on the forward strand.
TAATCTCTAATAATCAAATTATTGGCAAATAATTTAATGGAAGCTATCTTTGGTGTTGACCTGAGGGTATTGTATAAAAAATATTTACATATGTAAATCATGAATAAAAATAAAATGTTATATTATTCAAAATTTACTCTTCAACCGCTCACACATTTTTCAGAATAAAAGCTCGGCCTGTGATGATTAATGGCATCACACTTATGGACTCAGTAGGGTTTCCTGATGGCCATCTTTCTGGACAAAATTAAAATTTTAATAAAAATTCGTTTGAATATAAATAAAATTTTAGGAATTTTGACGAGAACTATTACCAGCGCGTGCGACCATGAGTCACAAACGGCGTATAGTAGCCGACTAACAAAACCAGTAAACACACGCATTGCTTGTCAGTTGTTTAGCCAACACAATTAGGTCTCCTCACTACACATGAACGCCAAGTTAAGCGGTGTTTTAAATTTTCACCATCGTAGCTGACTCGTCACTACAACGTCATCCAAAACTCGTTTCGTTTTCAATTCTCAGTGTCAGAAATTACGATTTTTCTCAAACGTGACCAATGCCAGGAACTTCGGAGAAGTGAATCTCGCAATCAACTACACGATTTCTCCTCCAAAAATAAAAAAATCGAGACGCTCGACAGCTCCGACTCTTCGGATTTGCGAAATATATTTTACTGGGAAATGAGACACATTTTACGGGAAAATGAGAAAATTTTAATGGGAAACGTTGTGCTGGAAAATTAAACACATTTTACTGGGAAATGAGACACATTTTAGGGGAAAATGAGAAAATTTTAATGGGAAACGTTGTGCTGGAAAATTAAACACATTTTACTGGGAAATGAAAAATATTTTACTGGGAATTGTGTCTGAGTTTTGGGACTAGAAATTTGTTGATGTCATTGTGATATTTTAGGTAGTAATTTTTTTTTACGAACTATAAGAAGCTTCGGATCTTTTCCAGATAAGCCCCGCCACTAATGCAACACATAAGTTCACCACTTGTAACTTTTGAAATAATGCACCTATCGACTTCAAATTACTCTCAAACGAAAGAATGTTTTAGTCTTTCGCTTGAGAGTAATTTGAAGTCGATAGGTGCATGATACCGAAACTTACAAGTGGGTGAACTTACTATGTTGCATTAGTTGCGGGGCTTATTTGGAAAAGATCGGAGGTTTCCTTGAAAATCAATCTCTTAGTTTCCTGAACTTGATGCGTGGTGATTTTCAGTTGTGCTTATTATGAAGCTTATTTTTGTACCTTGTTAAAATCAACTGCTGTGGTTTGATCTAAAGAAAATTTTATTAGCTTGATTTTATTGTTTTAGGTTTCGTATCATAATGAAATTAAGTGCTGTAGAATAATCTTAAGAACATTTTTTAACCTCGGTTTTATTATTTGAGTTTCATATAAATGAAATTTGAATTTCAACTGCAGTGAAATGATCTTGAAAACATTTCATTCAGCCAGTTTTAAGGCTGACTATTCCCTTACTGCTATTTCTATAGACTGGGAATCATGTAATAATTTTGGAATTTCTATGAATTCACAGAATGTTTTTTTTTAAATTAGTTCAAACTTAAGATAGGCGTTCACACCACGTGAACACGTTGACGGATATTATTATTAGATCAAAAGCACAGCCTCTTGTAGAGCAACATTTACAGACACTTATAAACAATTGACCATTAAGTTAGAACGCTCGTTGATTGTATAAATTTAACGTCATAAAGAAAGTCCTAACAGAATTTTAAAACAACAGCTTTCATAGAGCTACAAATAAAGGTTTTATTTTCCATCACATAATTACGACCATCAAGTTAAAACGCTTATTGATTATAACGTCATAAAAAAAATCCTAACAAAATCTCAAAAAACAAAGCTTTAATAGAGCAATAAATGAAAGTTTTATTTTTCGTTATATAATTAAGACCATCAAGTTCAAAAGCATATTGATTATAACGAGTCTTAAAAAAATTTAAAAAGAAAGCTTTCATAGAGCAATTGAATAAAATTTTAATTTTCATTATACAATTACGACTACCCCTCACCATCAAGCATCACTTGAGTGCTGGAACTCGCAATTTGAGCTCTAGGTCCTGAATGTGCTTGCTCTGCTCTACACGCTGCAGCACGCGACTGACTACGTGTCCTTAGTCTTGCTTCCGAAGTCCAAATCAGAACTGAAGTTTTTGTCAGTCATGAAGTCGTTGTCCGCGTCAAAAATGAAGTATTTGCCAGTCATGAAATCTTTGTCTGTAATGAAGTCTGTGTCAGTAATAAAGCTTTGTCAATGATGAAGCTCTCTCAGTGAGAAATTATTTTCGGGAAATGTAGTCCGTATCAAAAGTGGAGTCTTTGTCAGTAACGAAGTTTTGTCGTTGAGGAATTTATCGTGGGAAGAGAAGACCGTGTTAGAAGTGAATTTGTTCAGTACTGTAGGCTTTGCAGGAAATGAATTCGTTGCCAGTAATGAATGTTTTGTTGGTAATAGAAATTTTGCAGAAAAAGAAGTCCGTGTCACAAACGAAGTCTTTTTCAGAAATACAATCTATGGCAGTAATCAAATCATTGCAGCAATGAAGGCTTCATTGGAAACAATGTAAATTTAAAATTTGAAAAATTGTAATTCCGTGATGTTTAATTTTTATTTCAAAATCTCTTAAAAATAAGATGAATTAAGAAATTAACGATTTATTTTTCTCCTGTTTTGTAATTCTGTCTCACACGAATTTTCGAACAGTGTATTCATGCATAACTCCAACGAATAGATACTTGCCACAAACTCGGTTTTTGTCAATGAATTTGTAGCTATTTCCACACAAAAAATACATGTACAGACTTGAAAATACATGAATCTTTCAGTACAACACCTACACATTTGAAAATAAATTTTTATTCACAAGAACACTCATCCTTAAAAATACATGCGTATTTCCATACAACAAATAATTACTTTAAAATACATGATTATTCACAAAAAAAAACATATCTGAGTCGAAAATTTGTTATATTTTCACAGTCCCGTAATAATTATTGCTGTGTAAAATATGATTTCAATATTATCAATCATTATATCACAATGCACATGCATCGATCTTATACATTTAATGTATTCACGCTTTGACCGCAGCAGGTAAAACTGAATTTTAATATTCAGCTCAAATTTAAAGTCAATTGTCGTAAATAATGTTGAAAACAGAAAACATTAACGGATCATGCTTTCACTTAGTTTTCGTTGAGTACTTTTGAAAATTGAGTTTTTGACCTTTGACCGATGGGCAGTATAATGAAAGTTCCCTCCGTGTACCACCGGTGGCTTCTGTCGCAGTTAAGCTGTGGAGAATTTTTGGATTTGTGTGATGACTAAATACTATTTGAAGTAAGAGATTGATTGCCCATCTAATTAATTTCCCTGTTTGACCTTTACTGATCACTTGCTCTAATTGCTAATGAAAAAGCCATGTAGCTGGTGGAGCTCCATTCTATTGTGATTGCATGGGTAATAAGAAGAAGTATCGGAAATTTATGATTACTGTATCAGAAATTTATGGTTATTGCATCAGGAATTTATGATTGCCGTTTCAGGAATATATGATTACTGTATCAGGAATTTATGGTTACTGTATCGGAAATTTACGGTAATTGTATCAGGAAGTTATGGTTACTGTATCAGGAATTTATGGTTACTGTATCGGAAATTTACGTTAATTGTATCAGGAAGTTATGGTTACTGTATCAGAAATTTATGGTTACCGTATAAAAAATATAAGCTTACTGTATCAGGAATTACTGATGCTGCGTGGCGTATTGTGCGGACCGCAACGTATGAATTTATTTTGTTTTACGCATCGGATATTCGTTACGAACATCGATCGTAGCGAACCGTACGTACAGTATTACACGAACTGCATTGTGCGCACTGCACAGTCCGTACATTAGCGTTCGTAGCGAACCGTACGTACCGTTTTGTACGTCCCCTGTATTACGTACCGCATTATTCAAAACGGACTGTACGTACGATATCACACGAACACTATCATTTAGACTGTTTTAGAGCAGGTATTCACGCACGGAATCGAATTTGCTGAGTGAAACTGTCGCGTATAACTTCAGCAGCATGAAACGGCCGAGTGCAGTTTTTGCAGCATGATACTGTTGAATTTTTCGGGTTTTGAACGCCAAGTTTGCTGTAAACTTGTCTATAGTGAAACTCATATTTGAACAGCGGAATTATTTATCAACTTTAAAATATGAAGGGTGTTTATAATTAGTTTGGTTATTATGGAATGAAACTGCTGATAAATTTGTTAGTACAAACTCTAAAGTGAATATAAATAATCCGAACAAAATGAGGTTCAAGACTTTACCAGAAGCGTTGTTGAAACGTAAACGGTTGAAAATGAAGTGTAGGTTATGACTTTCTCTGAAATGTTATTAAGAAAAACGCATAGCTGAACACAAAGGGTAGGTCATTACCATCACTATAATAAGTACTGTTGAAAAAATGGGTTGATGAAAACCAAATGTAGAATATGACTTTCTCTGAAATTTTACCGAATAATATAAAGCAGGATTTTGTGAAGGTAACTGCGACTTTGCTCACGAACTTTTCTGAGTGTTTGATGTATTTTGACGCTGTGAATGCTGGAACTTTTAACTGTACATAAAGTTGTACATTTTTTAAAGCTTTTGTGTAAGAAATGTTGCTACTGTGACGGATGAACTTTACAGCTTAAGTGAAAAATTACGATCGAATTTTGTAAAACGGTATAGTGTTGTACGAGTTGTTAAATGTTATCGAGAACTGCTTTTCATTGTACCTCCCTTCGTTTGAACAGCAATGAACAGCCAGAGGAATGAAATACAATGAAAATTAGAACGACGTTTACATCCATGCCCGGGGCTTTAAGAAAGCTTTTGTAAAGCTGCGTCTGCAATGAAAATTTTGTGAGACGCGCACTAAAGCTTACGACATGAGATAAATTTTACGACAGACATCAAAGTTAGTACGACACGCATTGGAGCCTACGTCATGTGGTAAATTTTACGACAGACATCAAAGTTTGTACGACACGCATTGGAGCCTACGTCATGTGGTAAATTTTACGACAGACATCAAAGTTTGTACGACACGCATTGGAGCCTACGTCATGTGGTAAATTTTACGACAGACATCAAAGTTTGTACGACACCCATTGAAGCTTACGTCATGTGGTAAATTTTACGACAGTCATCAAAGTTTGTACGACACGCATTCAAGCTTACGTCATGTGGTAAATTTTACGACAGACATCAAAGTTTGTATGAAAGTTTGTACGACACGCAATACAAATTATGACACTTTGTAAATTATACGACAGATATCGAAATTGGTACGATTCGTCACGCATCGAAGCGTACGACATGCACCTAGTTTTAAGACATTTCCAAAGTTTCATCGAGATGCTTCAAAGTTTACGATATACGCCAAAATTTACGTTGTCATCGACATCACAATGAGGAAGTAAGTGCCACTTGCTAGTGATCAGTGCCCTATAGTGGGGTAGTATAACGTTCTTTAAGTTGCTTGCAAAGTTTCTTGCTAAAATGACATGCCAGAAATTCTGCTCACATTCATAATAATTTTTTCTTTTTGTTTCCTCATGGTTTAGGGTTTTGGTGATCGTGATGCCGAGACCTTTCTGTTGGTAAGTTACGTCAATGGGAGTGTCATTCATTATGAGAAGAAAGCGCCGATTATAATCACTTTCAATGTGGTATGTAGGAAGTGTCGAGTAGTGCTTCCAATGGGCGTTAACAATAATTTTTTGATGTTGAAGCTCATTTGTTACGTTCTGGTACGTTGGAGAAGACGGTTGAGGTCTGCTTGAATAGTTATTTCGTTCCACTCGGTGAACGCACTGTGACGAATTTTCGTGTCATCCGCGAGTTTATTAATTTTACTGAAGAATCCGAGGTCAAGGTTATTGATGTAAGTGATAAAAAGCAGCGGGCCTTAGACGTTTACTTAAGGAACACCAAAATTTACCAGCGTCCGCAACATAATTGCTTGCTAATCGCTCCTCTCTAATCGCCAGTTTCGCATCCAACGAGGGTAGTTCTATAAAATACCATGGATTTCCTCTTGCCAGTAAGGTATTCGTAGACAATTTGAGGGAAAGATTTCTTACCTTCAAGTAATACGAGGTCTGCAGCTTTCGTACTCTAATGGATTCGACTGGCTAGTCCAAAGGAGTTAAGTAGGTTTGTAAGACAGCTGCATTATCCCAGGAGCCCCTGATTATTAGCAGTCGAATTTAGGCTCTGAGATGTTTAGTTTTTCAGACTTTGAGCAATCTTTTCACCGGATTACTAATGACAGATGTCAGGGTGATGGAGCAATAGTTATTTGGTACTTGAGTGTTCCCTTTCTTAAAACTGGAGTGACCTTCACTTAGATCTAGTCTTAGGAGCAAGCCCTCTTGCAATCGGCTGATTGAAGTTATTCGGTATGGGTTCGCTGATTACTTTGGCTGTTTCTTTAAGTATACGGGCAACTAGGGGATCAGGCTTCGTAGATTTGCGTGGTTTTAAATGGGTGAGCTCCTGCTCGAGCTTTACCAGGCAGGTCATATGATTTCATTGTATATAATCATCATGTTATATTATTTGTGGGCCGGGTGTTCAAGGCTTTAGACCGAGATATTTCAATTAAATATTACTTTGTGGACGCTGAGGCAATGAACGAGTTGAGGAATCTGGCTTTACCTTTGTCACCTGTTAGTCATTTATCGTCGACGTCGATCAATGGCCTAAAGGCATATGTTTAAAGTCGTTTTCTATTAACACAAAGTCGAAGCTTTTAGGGTTATTCTATCTTTTATTTTTCAACAGGATTCCTATACTTCACATTGTGTGTCTGACCGTCCGTGTGACAGCTCTGCAGAAAAGGGTGCGCTCCAGGCGATGGGTTCATTTTTAATCTTCTGTACGATTGTCACTTGGCTTTTTAAAGTATTTAACGCCAAGCTTGTAGAAGTAGGATTTGTTGGTTGTTGCAGTCACTTTGTTGGGATATTATGCTCTGAAGGAATGAAAATTACTCTCGGAGCATGAATATTTTTGGAACATATTCCTATATGAGTTAAAGAGTGAAAGATAATAATTCGTTTTTCCCTCGCTTCTCTAATGTCATGAATATCCTCTTAGAGGTTTCAATCTTTTTGTTCTCATTAGAGCCACTTTCCCCTCATTAAGCTCATAAACTATTAACCTTAACTCTTTAAGTTACAAGCTCATTAACCTCAAAAAAAAAGCTCAGTTATGACGTCATTTTCGGGATGCCAGTTACAATTTTATTATTCATTTACATCAACATCACAGCCCAGTCATCTTCTTGCAATAAATTAAGGCTTCGAACAGCCCTAAGTCCTCCCAATAGCCCAGCCACGAAGCGGGCTGCCAGCCGACTCCCGCCAAACAAGCTCAGCCTCAAAGTTGGCTGCCAGCCCACTCCCGCCCAACAAGCCCAGCCACAAAACGAGCTGCCAGCCCACTCCCGCCCAACAATCCCAGATACAAGCGGGTTGCCACTCCACTCCCACCCAACAAGCCCAGATACAAGCGGGCTGCCAGCCTATTCCCGCCCAACAACCCAGACACAAGCGGGCTGCCACTCTACTCCCGCCCAACAACCCAGACACAAGCGGGCTGCCAGCCCACTCCCGCCCAACAAGCCCAGACACAAGCGGGCTGCCATTCCAATCCCGCCCAACAAGCCCAGACACAAGCGGTTTGCCAGCCCACTCCCACCCAACAAGCCCAGCCACGAAGCGGTTTGCCAGCCCACTCCCGCCCAACAAGCCCAGCCACGAAGCGGGCTGCCAGCCCACTCCCGCCCAACAACCCAGACACAAGCGGGCTGCCAGCCCACTCCCGCCCAACAAGCCCAGACACAAGCGGGCTGCCACTCCACTCTCGCCCAACAAGCCCAGACACAAGCGGGCTGGCAGCCCACTCCCGCCCAACAAGCCCAGACACAAGCGGGCTGCCACTCCACTCTCGCCCAACAAGCCCAGACACAAGCGGGCTGCCAGCCCACTCCCGCCCAACAAGCCCAGCCACAAGCGGGCTGCCACTCCACTCCCGCCCAACAAGCCCAGACACAAGCGGGCTGCCACTCCACTCTCGCCCAACAACCCAGACACAAGCGGGCTGCCAGCCCACTCCTGCCCAACAAGCCCAAACACAAGCGGGCTGCCACTCCACTCTCGCCCAACAACCCAGACACAAGCGGGCTCCCAGCCCATTCCCGCCCAACAACCCAGACACAAGCGGGCTGCCACTCCACTCCCACCCAACAATCCCAGATACAAGCGGGTTGCCAGCCCACTCCCGCCTAACAAGCCCAGACACAAGCGGGCTGCCACTCCACTCCCACCCAACAATCCCAGATACAAGCGGGTTGCCAGCCCACTCCCACCCAACAAGCCCAGACACAAGCGGTTTGCCAGCCCACTCCCACCCAACAAGCCCAGCCACGAAGCGGTTTGCCAGCCCACTCCCGCCCAACAAGCCCAGCCACGAAGCGGGCTGCCAGCCCACTCCCGCCCAACAAGCCCAGACACAAGCGGGCTGGCAACCCACTCCCGCCCACTCCCCACCGAGGGCTTCATTAATCGAATGAGGCGACGTGCGAAGGCTTCCTAACGAAGTTAATAGGGAAATTTTACTCCAGCACACGCGGCCTTTGAAGCCCAGAAAAATGTCCCCGGAAAAGGGCTTTGGCCAGAGCCTTCGCCGCCCAGCCGCCGCCTCTCTTCACCTGCAATTTTTCCCTCCGGAATTAGATCACAGTTGGTGCTTAATATTCCCTCCAGAAATAGATCATAGTACATGATGAATTTTCCCGTTAGAATTATATCACAGTTCGTGCTTCATTTTCCCTCCAGAAATAGATCACAGTTTATGATAAATTTTCCCTTCAGAAATAGATCACACTTCGTGTTGAATTTCCCCTCCTAAATTAGATCACAGTTCGTGCTTAATTTTGCCAGCACGGGGCGTTAACTGCCAGGGAAGACTGTAACATTGTGCCTCGTAAATGCCATAACTCACTCAACATTGCCAGGTCGTCATTTGTGATGAAGCTAGATGAATTTCGTACTTGGCGAGCTTATGGCCATTTCAGAAAATTAGTTCAATTAGTTGCAGGTTTATTGAAAAATTAGTAATAATTCCTAAATGAAGCATTACATGAGCTCTCATAATTAAATGAATTATCAATTATCCATCCAGGCTTAGTCGTCAACAGCGCGTGTGGGATGCGCACTAGTTCTGGAAGCCAGATTTTTTTTGTTACAAAATTAGATAAACTTAGGTGCGATTCTTCACAATTCAAGTTCCCAGAATAAGATATTCGTTATGAAGAAGAATTAAAAAATTAGCGAAGATTTGAAACCATATTTTTGGGTACAGGCCTGACCTGTCACTTTGCTGTAATTGCTGTCTACCTCTTGCTGTCACTACTTAGCTGTCAATGCTGTCTACCTCCTGCTATCACTACTTTACTGTCATTGCTGTCTACCTCCTGCTGTCACTACTTTACTGTAATTGCTGTCTACCTCCTGCTGTCACTACTTTGCTGTCATTCCTGTCTACCTCCTGCTGTCACTACTTTACTGTAATTGCTGTCTACCTCCTGCTGTCACTACTTTGCTGTCAATGCTGTCTACCTCCTGCTGTCACTACTTTGCTGTCAATGCTGTCTACCTCCAGCTATCACTACTTTGCTGTCATTCCTGTCTACCTCCTGCTGTCACTACTTTACTGTAATTGCTGTCTACCTCCTGCTGTCACTACTTTGCTGTCAATGCTGTCTACCTCCTGCTGTCACTACTTTACTGTCATTGCTGTCTACCTCCTGCTGTTACTACTTTGCTGTCAATGCTGTCTACCTCCTGCTGTCACTACTTTACTGTCATTGCTGTCTACCTCCTGCTGTTACTACTTTGCTTTCAATGCTGTCTACCTCCTGCTGTCACTACTTTGCTGTCAATGCTGTCTACCTCCTGCTGTTACTACTTTGCTTTCAATGCTGTCTACCTCCTGCTGTCACTACTTTGCTGTCAATGCTGTCTACCTCCTGCTCTCACTACTTTACTGTCATTGCTGTCTACCTCCTGCTGTCACTACTTTGCTGTCAATGCTGTCTACCTCCTGCTGTCACTACTTTACTGTCATTGCTGTCTACCTCCTGCTGTCACTACTTTGCTGTCAATGCTGTCTACCTCCTGCTGTCACTACTTTGCTGTCAATGCTGTCTACCTCCTGCTGTCATTACTTTTCTGTCAATGCTGTCTACCTCCTGCTGTCACTACTTTACTGTAATTGCTGTCTACCTCGTGCAGTCACTACTTTGCTGTCAATGCTGTCTACCTCGTGCAGTCACTACTTTGCTGTCAATGCTGTCTACCTCATGCTGTCACTACTTTGCTATCAATGCTGTCTACCTCATGCTGTCCTTACTTTACTGTCATTGTGTAAGGTATAAATTATTTGACGTGGCACGTATCTACTGGTTACGTGAGATTACTTCTGAAACAGAGGATCCTGAAGTTCTGAGGCTTAAATGTCGATGTGTGATGACTTTAATGACTAAATGGATGATTCGATCTCTTGCAACTGCTGAATTTCGTTTCTAAAGAGAATAGCAAGATGCTTCCTTCTGTTCTCTTTCTATTCTCTTTTCCGTTTGCGCAGATCTTGCGTCACTGAGTACTTGCAATCGAAGGCACTTTGAATATAAGTCAAAGGACATTATGCTATCCCTTTTAAGGCATTGGAACGACTTCATTTAAAAGTACACTCCGGTCTTCAGCTCTAAAACAAGCCATCAACAAAAAAGAAGAAATTTAGAGTAATGCAAAAAAAACATGATTCCAATACCCCGTAACCTGAACTACGGTCTCCAACCAACTTTGCACATTTCCCTCGAACAAATAAAATTGCGAAGCCAATTAATAAAGACCTACAAAATCTTCGCAGCTCTAATGATGTTACCCGAGAAGGGCTTTTATTCACTGAGGACAATGTCCGAACCAGAAAATACGGCCCTAAATTAGTCAGAAAAGGTTGCGAAACAGTTCTGGCCTTAAATTTTTCCCTCTAAAATTGTCAGAATCTTGAACCAGCTGCTGTAAAATGTCGTCTCTGTTAGCAACACATTCAAAAATCGTCCAGACCATTACTGGGTTGGTAATTCTACCTAATTCTAAAATGCGAAGGTTAACAGGATGTCCAGAAGGCTTTGGAAAAGTTTATGCGTGATTGACCAGGGTTTATCGTGGTTCTTTATGCCGTATATTTTCGATACTTTGGTAACACTTTGGTAATAATGTTTGGTTCTTTATGCCGTATATTTTCGATGCTTTGGTAACACTTTGGTTATAATGTTTGGTTCTTTATGCCGTATATTTTCGATGCTTTGGTAAAAACTTCGTAATAATGTTTAGTTCTTTATGCCGTACATTTTCAATTCTTTGGCAATGCTGTGTAAACAATATTTGTTTTGATGCCGTATATTTTCGAATCCTCTATGGATAGTAACGTAAAACATGACGTGAAAAAATATAGGGTGTCTTGGCCTAGATACGACTGAAAACGTTGGAAACTGCCACCTCACGGAACCACACTTCGCTCATACCTGTAACTGAGAGACTATGTCAACATGTATGTACTGGTGTTGGTGGGTCAAAGCAAGTGTCTGAAAATACACTTCCAGGTGCCCATGCGAGATTTGCATATGACAAGACTCAACACGTTCACCTCGTTACCGCGGTTGTCAACGGTTGTTTTAGTTAGCTTATAAGTAGCAGGATAGAGAAATCGACTTTACTGCTCGAATACATTTTTATCCTCCTAAGAAATATGAAAAATACAATTACACGAGATATTTTACCGGATATGATATCAGTTATTTCTTGAAGAGGTCACGAAACATAAATTGTCATTCATTTATACCGGTACGTGAAAGAGCAATGTACCGGGCGGTGCACATATTGTCTAACAGGTAAATTGCTCTGCACGAACCGGGATAAATGAATGCCATTTTTTTAGTTCGTGACCTATTCGAAAAATAACTAGTATCATACGAGGTTAGGTGTTATCGTGTAATTTATCTTTCATATTTCTTAGGAAGGAAAAAACTTATTTGATCATTTAAGTCGATTTCCCTCTTCTGCAATTCACAACCTAACCAAACCAAGCGTTAACGCGCGCAGAAACGCGGGTAACGTTTTAAGAATATTGACCCGAGAATGAACCACTTGGCTCGAATCTGTAGCCATGTTTTATTTTGATTCACTTTATTCTAATCTACCATCCACTGTGCGAAATTGGAATGACCAGTCTGAAAATGTGCATTAAACGATAGTACTCCTGAACTATCCAGCTGTGGCTATGGCAATAGTACTCCTGAACTATCCAGCTGTTCCTGTGGCAATAGTACACCTGAACTATCCAGCTGTGACAGTAGCGATAGTACACCTGAACTATCCAGCTGTGGCTGTGGCAATAGTACACCTGAACTATCCAGCTGTGACAGTAGCGATAGCACACCTGAACTATCTAGCTGTGGCTGTGGCAATAGTACACCTGAACTATCCAGCTGTGGCTGTGGCGATAGTACACCTGAACTATCCAGCTGTGGCAATATTACACCTGAACTATCCAGCTGTGGCAATAGTACACCTGAACAATCCATCTGTGACAGTAGCGATAGTACACCTGAACTAGTACACCTGAACTATCCAGCTGTAGCGATAGCACACCTAAACTATCCAGCTGTGGCGATAGTACACCTGAACTAGTACACCTAAACTATCCAGCTGTGGCGATAGTACACCTGAACTATCCAGCTGTGACGGGATTGAGTACATCGACCTAAGCCCGCCGTCAAAATAATCCTGCTCTTACAAAATGAGATCGTGAGGCGCTTCACCGACCAAGCCTTGGAGGATATTTTCTCTTGAAAGTCTCAATTAATTTCAAAGATTTTTGGAAAAACTTACAGTGAGGAAAATCTCTTAATTGAAACATTGGTCAATGTGAAGTTTAATGCAATCACGGAAATTGATAATTATATCCCTAACAATCACTAAAGGAACCCATTTAAGAACGTTTTTCATGAACGACATTCTGCTCGCTGATGCGTTATTTTCGAATTATTGAACGTTGAAGTTGGCCGTCGCGCGCCCAAGGAAGCGAGCGTAATTTAATTAAAAACGGAAGCTAACCCCCTATTACAAACGTAAAGAGGTTGGGTCGTGAGGGGTAGCCACAGTTTTTTTAGTGAAAAGTATAAATAAAGCTTCTAAACCACCCATTAGGGTGACGACCGCAATCTTGTTTACATCGGGTCTAACATGGCGACCACCATGGGCGCCGCCATTTTGGACCCGATGTCAACAAGATTGCGGTCGTCACCCTAATGGGTGGGTTAGAAGCTTTATTTATAATTTTCACAAGAAGAACTGTGCCTCCCCTTCACGACCCAACCTCTTTACGTTTGTAATAGCTTCCGTTATTAATTAAATTCCGTTTCACGCGCTCTCTTCCTTTGGCGCCAAGGCCAACTTCAAAGTTCAATTATTCGAAAATAACGCATCAGCGAGCAGAATGTCATTCTTGTAAAACGTTCTGAAATGTGTTCCTTTAGTGATTCCTGGGATCGGCATTATTATTTTCTGTGATTGCATTAAACTTCACATTGACCGAAACATTTTTGAAAACTTGAAAGGCTTTGAGTCAAAATTAGTATGATGATTAGAATAAAAGGGTTAAGTTGGACCTTAAATTTAAGTAAGAAATCATTAGCACACCGGAATAACGTTGAATGGAATTAATTTAGTTCATTTGTAATGTTTTTTTCATTATGCCGTCGTAACGCTGATTCGCTATTAAATCGTACAGTTCATATTTTTATTTTTCCCCTGATTTTAATTTCACCAGCGCAGACACACGAAGTTGATTATATTGTATCATGAAGAAGGAAGAATGAAAATGTTGACATTCTGAAGAGACAGTTTTGGAAAATAATATAACAGGATATTTTTTTTCAAACTTTTTTTTATTTAATTTTTTATCAAAATTTTTTATCTTGACAGAGGAAGAAAGGTTGAAAATATTCATAATTGAAGCCTTACAGAAGAGGATCAACAAAATGTAACTTTTTCGTAATGAAGCTTAGAATGCCAAAGAAAATAGTTTTGTTTACAATAGAATGGAAACAGCCCCAAATTCTTCTTCAGAAACGCCAAAGAAAATAGTTTTGTTTACAATAGAATGGAAACAGCCCCAAATTCTCCTTCAGAAATGCGAAAAAAATAGTTTTGTTTACAATAGAATGGAAACAGCCCCAAATTCTCCTTGAGAAAGCCTTTAGCTTAAAGTAGTGCATAGCATCGCCAGTATTTAACTTTTTGATGACACAGATTTTGCTAATGACGAATAAGATAAGCAACGAAAAAAATATCTACTTACTTGATGACGATTTTATTCAGATTTGATATATAGTAAAAAGACACCACAGAAGTAGAATTTAAATGAAAATTTAAGCAAATAATTATAGTCTAGATACGAGGTAGGGAAAAACAGCACAAAATATGGAAAGCAAATGACTAATTGATCTTTTAATTAATTAGTTAAAAGATAGTTTCAGCCTCCCTTACGACAACAAAGATATTCATGAAGAGAAAGAAGGTACCATTTTATATGGAGTTAGGGGAAATCATAATTTATGCACAAGGTGTGCTACCGCACAGGATCCCGTGTGCATAGAAACAGCAAGTTAAAAATGAATGTTCGGAAACAAGATAAAACAGTGAACCAAAAATATGATCCTTAAAAATACAAAGGCATTTTATTCAACAAAAAGAATACCTACCAAACTCTTAGCTCGAAACGAGAGCAAAGCGCACAGTGAAATGAAAATGTGCGAGCGTGTCTATAAGTATGAGGCTTTACAAAAAGGCTTATGACGAGATGATTGCGATAACAAATTATTTCAAATTAGAATTATATTTTAAATTGTTCACTTATTGAAACGAAAAATCCGAATGAGAAAGGAATTACAATTCGGTCAGAATACAGATTATAGTTGGAAAAAATTCACAGTTTTAAGTAGCCCTTCCACCCTGTACAATTCATACCATTTCAATTCCAACTACAGTATGTTATTCGTACTTTAAGGTAAAAGAACATCACGTATTTCTAAGAACAGCCCAATTTAAAAACGAACTCAAATTCTTTGCGAGCTATTTGCGTCTCACAAGCAGCGCCTCAATGAAAGAGAAGCGCGCGAAAGAGGCCTAGTAAATTCTGGTAGGCTTCGAGTGAGGCAGAGAAATTGGACCGAAACTCAAGCTCTGGCTGCCTTGACTTGGGTTCGCCTCCAGCCAAATGATTTCGACGTGAAATCAATGCAAACTAACTTGGCCGGGAGACCTAAAAAGCCCGAAGGCATGACCGACATGAAATGGTGGCGGTGGAAGTGATTCTCTCGGCCTCCGAGTACGTGACTCGCGGAGGTCCTATTCATGCAGCGTGAACTTGTAACACTGGTCTGACAGCAGGGCTTGGCTGTGTGTTGGGTGATCAGACCAGGGCTTGGCTGTGTGTTGGGTGATCAGACCAGGGCTTGGCTGTGTTGGGTGATCAGACCAGGACTTGGCTGTGTGTTGGGTGATCAGACCAGGGCTTGGCTGTGTGTTGGGTGATCAGACCAGGACTTGGCTGTGTGTTGGGTGATCAGACCAGGGCTTGGCTGTGTGTTGGGTGATCAGACCAGGGCTTGGCTGTGTGTTGGGTGATCAGACCAGGGCTTGGCTGTGTGTTGGGTGATCAGACCAGGGCTTGGCTGTGTGTTGGGTGATCAGACCAGGGCTTGGCTGTGTGTTGGGTGATCAGACCAGGACTTGGCTGTGTGTTGGGTGATCAGACCAGGGCTTGGCTGTGTGTTGGGTGATCAGACCAGGGCTTGGCTGTGTGTTGGGTGATCAGACCAGGGCTTGGCTGTGTGTTGGGTGATCAGACCAGGGCTTGGCTGTGTGTTGGGTGATCAGACCAGGACTTGGCTGTGTGTTGGGTGATCAGACCAGGACTTGGCTGTGTGTTGGGTGATCAGACCAGGGCTTGGCTGTGTGTTGGGTGATCAGACCAGGGCTTGGCTGTGTGTTGGGTGATCAGACCAGGGCTTGGCTGTGTGTTGGGTGATCAGACCAGGGCTTGGCTGTGTGTTGGGTGATCAGACCAGGGCTTGGCTGTGTGTTGGGTGATCAGACCAGGACTTGGCTGTGTGTTGGGTGATCAGACCAGGGCTTGGCTGTGTTGGGTGATCAGACCAGGGCTTGGCTGTGTGTTGGGTGATCAGACCAGGGCTTGGCTGTGTTGGGTGATCAGACCAGGACTTGGCTGTGTGTTGGGTGATCAGACCAGGGCTTGGCTGTGTGTTGGGTGATCAGACCAGGGCTTGGCTGTGTGTTGGGTGATCAGACCAGGGCTTGGCTGTGTGTTGGGTGATCAGACCAGGGCTTGGCTGTGTTGGGTGATCAGACCAGGACTTGGCTGTGTGTTGGGTGATCAGACCAGGGCTTGGCTGTGTGTTGGGTGATCAGACCAGGGCTTGGCTGTGTGTTGGGTGATCAGACCAGGACTTGGCTGTGTGTTGGGTGATCAGACCAGGGCTTGCCTGTGTGTTGGGTGATCAGACCAGGGCTTGGCTGTGTGTTGGGTGATCAGACCAGGACTTGGCTGTGTGTTGGCCGCAAAACAACACACCACACCAACACACCACATCACGCCACCACAACGCAACACAACATACCACACACCACACCACACACCACACCAACACACCACATCACACACCACACCAACACAGCACACCACCACAACACAACACACCACACCAACACCGCACACTACCACAACGCAACACAACACACCACACCAACACAGCACATCACCACAACAAAACACACCAACACAACACAGCACACCAACACAGCAAATCATCACAACACACCACACCAACACCGCACACTACCACAACGCAACACAACACACCACACCAACACAGCACATCACCACAACAAAACACACCAACACAACACAGCACACCACCACAACGCAACACAACACACCACACCAACACCGCACACCACCACAACGCAACACAACACACCACACAAACACAGCACATCACCACAACGCAACACAACACACCAAACCAACACAGCACACCACCACAACGCAACACTACACACCACACCAACACAGCACACCGCGTCACAACACAACACACCACACCAACACAGCCCACCACCACAACACAACACACCAACACAGCACACCACCACAACGCAACACAACACACCACACCAACACAGCACATCACCACAACGCAACACAACACACCACACCAGTACAGCACATCACCACAACACAACACACCACACCAACACAGCACATCACCACAACACAACACACCAACACAGCACATCACCACAACACACCAACTCAGCACATCACCACAACACAACAACACAGCACACCAACACAGCACATCACCACAACACACCAACACAGCACATCACCACAAGACACCAACACAGCACATCACCACAACACACCAACACAGCACACCAACACAGCACATCACCACAACACAACAACACAGCACACCAACACAGCACATCACCACAACACACCAACACAGCACATCACCACAAGACACCAACACAGCACACCACCACAACGCAACACAACACAGTACACCACCACAACACAACACGCCACACCAACACAGCACATCACCACAACACAACACACCAACACAGCACATCACCACAACACACCAACTCAGCACATCACCACAACACACCAACACAGCACACCAACACAGCACATCACCACAACACACCAACACAGCACATCACCACAAGACACCAACACAGCACATCACCACAACACACCAACACAGCACATCACCACAACACACCAACTCAGCACACCAACACAGCACACCACCACAACACAACACAACACACCAACACAGCACACCACCACAACACAACACGCCACACCAACGCAGCTCACCACCACAACGCAACACAACACACCACACCAACACAGCACATCACCACAACACACCAACACACCACACCAACACAGCACACCACCACAACACACCAACACACCACACCAACACAGCACATCACCACAACACACCAACACACCACACCAACACAGCACACCACCACAACACAACACAACACACCAACACAGCACACCACCACAACACAACACACCACACCAACACAGCTCACCCCCACAACGCAACACAACACACCACACCAACACAGCACACCACCACAACACAACACACCACACCAACACAGCTCACCACCACAACGCAACACAACACACCACACCAACACAGCACATCACCACAACACAACAACACAACACACCACACCAACACAGCACACCACCACAACACACCAACACAGCACATCACCACAACACAACACACCCCACCAACACAGCACATCACCACAACACAACAACACACCACACCACATCAACACACCACACCAACACAGCACATCACCACAACAAAACAACACAACACACCACACCAACACAGCACACCACCACAACACAACACAACACTAACACCACAGTTGACGTCAGTTGATACAGTTCATGAGGAATTTGTTCAATTTCGAACTGTTTGTCTATTTTCTAGAATTTCTTTGACTCTAAAATTCAATGTACGAGTATAATATTTTCAAACAAGGGTATTTGAAAACGTACATCCCACGGTGTGTGTTCCCCATCCCGAGTGGTGGTGAGGTGCCGGTCGTACATGTTCCCCATCCCGAGTGGTGGTGAGGTGCCGGTCGTACATGTTCCCCATCCCGAGTGGTGGTGAGGTGCCGGTCGTACATGTTCCCCATCCCGAGTGGTGGTGAGGTGCCGGTCGTACATGAAATACTGTCAACTGTCAAAGGCAAATTGACAGATGAAGACAAAGAAAAAACGACAGGGACGACGGAAAAAGCGACGCATGCTTTTACTGCCCATGATTTTTGCATCTTGATGCTGTCACGATTAATAAAAACTTTTCTGCTCGCACAAGTTTTGCGAAAGTTTTTCAGAGTTTTCTTGTCGTGTGAAGTTCAAAGTTTTTTAATGTCGCCGTAATAAGAGCCTTATGATAGGGGTAAGATACTACGTTCGTGCCACTGATTATGAAAATCAAGACCTCCCGGGTGCGATGTTGGATTCATTGGCCTAATTTATCCCAGTCGATCTTAACTTAACACGTTCCCTGCTTTTCCGCGGCTTTAGGGTTTTTTTTTTTGTTAGATTGTAAGTTGCAGAATAGGAAAATCGATTTTCCAGCTTGAATATATTTTAATTTTTTCAAACCATTAGGATAAATACAATTGCACGATAACGCTGTACTTCGTATGATTTCAATTTATTTGAAAAACGCCGGGAAACAGGTCAAATGTCGTGCATTTATACCGGCACTTGAATGGGCACTTTACCTGTTGGTACACATATGGCCCAATACGCAGGGTACGTGTTGAACTATTTTATTTTAACCTAGCTTTATTTATCCTGCCATAGGCTAACCTATGCTAACTGAATCGACTTTAGATACACTTATTTAAATCGCACGTACTTGAACCTAACCTCCGCAAACCTAACTTGGTCTACCCTTACCATTAACTTATTATTTAGAAGTTGATGTAAACATAACTTGGTCTATCCTTACCATTAACTTATTATTTAGAAGTTAATGTAAACATAACTTGGTCTACCCTTACCATTAACTTATTATTTAGAAGTTAATGTAAACATAACTTGGTCTACCCTTACCATTAACTTATTATTTAGAAGTTAATGTAAACATAACTTGGTCTACCCTTACCATTAACTTATTATTTAGAAGTTAATGTAAACCTAACTTGGTCAATCTTAACCATTAACTTGCTATTTACATAACGACAGTTGACTAGAAAACGACGGTTTTTAATGTAACCAACCTTTGACAATGATACCGCAACCGTCACTAGGATACCGCAACCGTCACTAGGATACCGCAACCGTAACTATGATACCGCAACCGTAACTATGATACTGCAACCGTCACTATGATACCGCAACCGTCACTATGATACTGCAACCGTAACTATGATACTGCAACCGTAACTATGATACTGCAACCGTCACTATGATACCGCAACCGTCACTATGATACCGCAACCGTCACTATGATACCGCAACCGTCACTATGATACCGCAACCGTCACTATGATACCGCAACCGTAACTATGATACCGCAACCGTAACTATGATACCGCAACCGTCACTATGATACCGCAACCGTCACTATGATACCGCAACCGTCACTATGATACCGCAACCGTAACTATGATACTGCAACCGTCACTATGATACCGCAACTGTAACTATGATACTGCAACCGTCACTATGATACCGCAACCGTCGCTATGCCCTAAGTATTTTCTCTTGAACCCACTCCAAATTTTTAGCTTTTGCATCTTTAATTTTGGCCGCCCTATGCAGAGCAATACTTGCGCAGCTAAAATCATAGATACCCCGGCATAAATGTTCGACCGGGCGTAGCTGACAAACGAACAACGCTATTATTCTTGAGTAGTAGTCACAGTAGTAGTAGAAGTCGTAATACTAGAAGTCATAATGCAAAGCATAAATAGTGCGCGACTCAGCTTGTAGAAAACAATTGAATTAGGTTTACATGTAAATAATATGAAGGTACAATCCTATGAAATCATATGCAGTTTTATGCCGTCCTATGCTGTCCTATGCAATCCCATGCTGTCCTATGCTGTCCTATGCTGTCCTATGCAGTCCTATTCAATCCTGTATGCCATCCTATGCAATGCCATGCAATCCAATGCTGTCCAATGCTGTCCTATGCTGTCCAATGCTGTCCTATGCTGTCCTATGCTTTCCTATGCTGTCCTATGCTGTCCTATGCTGTCCTATGCTCTCCTATGCTGTCCTATACTGTTCTATGCAATCTTATGCTGTCCTACGCAATCCAATGCCGTTCTATGCAATCCTATGCTGTCCTATTCAATCCTATGCTGTCCTATGCAATCCAATGCTGTCCTATGCTGTCCTATGCTGTCCTATGCAGTCCTATTCAATCCTATATGCCATCCTATGCAATCCCATGCAATCCTATGCTGTCCTATGCTGTCCTATGCTGTCCTATGGTGTTCTATGCTGTCCTATGCTGTCTATGCTGTCCTATGCAATCATATGGAATCCCATGAAATCCCATACAATCCTATGCTGTCCTATGCTGTTCTATGCTGTTTTATGCTGTCCTATACTGTCCTATGCTACCCTATGCTGTCCTATGCTTTCCTATGCTGTCCTATGCTGTGCTATGCTGTCCTATGCTTTCCTATGCTGTCCTATGCTGTCCTATGCTGTCCTATGCTGTCCTATGCTTACCTATGCTGTCCTATGCAATCCTATGCTGTCCTATGCAATCCTATGCTGTCTTATGCAGTCCTATGCTGTCCTATGCAATCCTATGCTGTCCTATGCAATCCTATGCTGTCCTATGCTGTCCTATGCTGTCCTATGCAATCCGATGCTGTCCTATGCTGTCCTACGCTGTCCTATGCAATCCTATGCTGTCCTATGCAATCCTATGCTGTCCTATGCAATCCTATGCTGTCCTATGCAATCCTATGCTTTCCTATGCTGTCCTATGCTGTCCTATGCAATCCTATGCTGTCCTATGCAATCCTATGCTGTCCTATGCAGTCCTATGCTGTCCTATGCAATCCTATGCTGTCCTATGCAGTCCTATGCTGTCCTATGCTGTCCTATGCAGTCCTATGCTGTCCTATGCAGTCCTATGCTGTCCTATGCAGTCCTATGCAGTCCTATGCTGTCCTATGCAGTCCTATGCTGTCCTATGCAGTCCTATGCTGTCCTATGCTGTCCTATGCTGTCCTATGCAATCCTATGCTGTCCTATGCAATCCTATCCTGTCCTATGCAATTCTATGCTGTCCTATGCAATCCTATGCTGTCCTACGCAGTTCTATGCAATCCTATGCAGTCCTATACAATCCTGTGATTTCCGATGCAATCATATACAATCCTGTGCAATCCTATGAAATCTTATTCAAACCCATACAATCCTATACAATCCTATATGATCTTGTGCAATCCTATGCCGTCCTATGTAATCTTATGCAATTCTATGCAATCTTAAGCCTCCCTATGCAATCAAAACCATTAAGTTTAAAATTCATTGGACACCATGTACATACAGTATATATACGTAGGTCAACACACGCTTAAGAAATATAAACCAACTGCTGTCGTATTATTAGATGAGAGAACACGACTCTATTGCAAATTTTCTTTTATGTTCTCAAAATGTTTCATTGGCAAAATGTTTTAAATTTACAGCAAAAAAAAAACCTTTTCATGTTTAAAGTTTAGACCATATAATTTCGAGATGTTTTTATAGTACAGTCAATGTATAATGTCCCTGATCATTCACAAAGGAAGAAATATTAAACACAAGTTTAATTGGATAGATAAATTTTAGGATAACTGCCGTCGACCTACGCACATACTCTGTGGGGGGGAAGGGGGGGGGGGGGTGTTGTTATCATACTAAAAAAATGATACACCGCGGTTGTCAGTGTCTTATTACTTATATAAATGATCCGAAATCTTGAAGACGGACGCGGTAATCATACTTAAAAACATAATATAAAACCTCGAAGACGTCAAAAAATGCATAATATCTGGAGCTTCCCAGTCTCTATTCACGGCAAGGCGGCCTCTTCAACTCGGCGTAAAAATATTCTTTCATCTCCACGTCGGGTGGGCGACGCAATCGAAAAATCTGCATAGCTCAATTACCAATAATTCGCTTCCGGGATTGGAATACAGGGACAGCTCGAGAGGCGCTGCCGGCACCAGGTCTCGGCTCTGGAAATTGTGTGCTTCAGGTGGTGTGATCAGGTCGCCCATGACGTAGAATTTCGGTTTCTTAATACTTTTCCTGCGATGGGTTGAATGAAGTTCAATGTTCAACTTAAATTTAAAGTCGATCGTGGTTAGTAAATTTGAGAATAGCAAACATGAACTGGGTCGGGCCTATATTTGGTTTGAATTAACTTTTTATGAAAATCGAGTTTGAGACTGCTGGTCAGTCTGCAGCATCGTGAAAATCGCCTCCTTAGCCACCGGTGTCTCCCGTTGGCGTCAAAATGTTAACACTTTTACTGAGATGGGTTAAACTGAAGTTCAATATTCAACTCAAATTCGAAGTTCATTGTAGCATGCAAATTTGAAAATAGCGAACATGAACTGGACCGAGTTTTCATGTAACTTTCATTAAGTATTTATAAAAATTGAGTTGTTTATTTAGCCCGTTAGTCAGCAGCATTATGAAAATTCCCTTAGTAACCACCGGTGGGTCATTTCGGAGGAATCGTGTTAACTGCGACGGGAGTACCAAGAGAGCAGTTATGATGCTCATTGGAAATGACATTTATTTGTTAGGAAATATTGAAACCTTTTATATTTGATCGACCATTGAAAAATAAGGTTTTGCAAGTGATTTTCTCTGAAAAATTTTCTCACTGAAGATAAGAGGATGATACTGTAATCATTACCATAACATCATTACACATTGCAGTGTGACGCAACAGTGTAATGTGTGTGTTTGTGTTAATGTCACACTTCTTTCGTTTAACTAAACAACCTTATGGAGAATAATATTTTGGGCATTTATTGCCGAGTTCATAATTTCATTTGCCCATCACCTTTGCCAGGACAACTGAGGCATCAAGCTACACTAGGCAATGACATTAAAGCAATATAAAAAACACACGATAAGAACAACGTCGTTCTAACGTGTCTTGATAAACAATCTCACTAAGAGTTCTTCAAGGGAAAAATTAATTATTTACAAACAATCTCACAAATAGTTCTTCAAGGAAAAAATTGATTATTGACAAACAATCTCACAAATGGTACTTCTTTTGAAAATTAATTATTGACAAACAATCTCACAAATAATTCTTCTGGGGAAAAAATGATCATTGACAAACAATTTCACGAATGGTACTTCTTTTGAAAATTAATTATTGACAAACAATCTCACAAATAGTTCTTCAAGGAAAAAATTGATTATTGACAAACAATCTCACAAATGGTACTTCTTTTGAAAATTAATTATTGACAAACAACCTCACGAATAAATCTTTTTAGACAAAATTGATTATTGGGGAAAAACCGGCATCGATAATGTTTGAGCGATCTTACTTCAGTGCATTTGAAATTCCTTGAGAATTCTGCGTGATTAGAGCACGTATTACCTTCAATACAGGTAATTCATTAGTGAGTTTTTAATATAAATAATACAGTACTGAGTCTTTAATGTATATAATATAGTACTGAGTATAAAATATAAATACTACAGAACTAAGTCTTTCAAGCAGCTACAAAAATATTATTGCACAGTACACGTGAGTTGAGGCAACACAAAAGGAACTGATGTTGGCAGAAGGCACCGTGGATTGCATGGTGTCGGCATAAAACAGCATGAACCATCGAAAATTTGTATACATTGAGGGGTATAACACGCGGAAGACTGGATTCATGTTTTTGATTTCTATTCTATAGAGCGGACGAATTTAATGCATAAGATCGATCCTAACGTGCAGTTGTGGTTGCAAAACAGGTGTTGCTAGGGGGATCATCTGTGTACGAAATTGTGAACATTTGTTTTTATGTATAAAGAAAGTAAATTAACGAAAGTAGTACTTCGAAAAATCTGAAAGAATATTGGCTAAATTATAATTTGTCAGAGTTTCAGAATATTATGCGAGATATCAAATCTGAAAAGGCTGTGAAAAAAGGGTTTGAAAATTTTTTTATGCGAATCTTTTCAGAATTTCGGACACACTTTAATTTATTTAAAAGATATTTCCCAGCGCTGTTTGTACTGGAATATCGTACTCGATACATAGCAAACCGAAAGAACCTTAAACTCCGATTAAGAAAACGTTTCAAATTTTTTTTTAAAATGCTTAATCTTTAAAGAGTTTCAATAACGGACACGTCTTAAAAAATCTTTAAAAGCTTCCTCTTCAGAGTATATCAAAAACGACCATATCTTAAAAATTGCTAACATACTTCATCTCTAGAGAATTTCAATAACGAACACCTCCTAAAAATAATCCTCATAAATATTATTCCTAGAGAATTTCAATACCGAACACGTCTTAAAAATACTAAAAAACTTCATCATCAGAGAATTTCAACAGCGGACGCACTCCATCTTTAGAAAATTTCGATATAACGACCACATCTAAAAACAATTCATTAGAGACTTCATATTAAGGGAACCGCGATTAAGAACACGCCTTTGAAGGCTCCCACCCGAGTTCATGAGCCCAGGGACAATGTTCCACTTGATGTCAGTCGAATTAAGGACATTCAAGCTGCGCTTCTGTCCGTGTTGCGGCGGGTGGCGGGTATCTCCTCAGGCGTCTTGTGTGCTGGAGGCCCGTCTGCAGTTTGTGTTCTGTGTGTGTTGTGTGTGTTGTGTTTTGCGTGTTGTGTGTGTTGTGTGTGTTGTGTTTTGTGTGTGTTGTGTGTTTTGGGTGTTGTGTGTTGTGTGTGTTGTGTGTGTTGTGTTGTGTGTGTTGTGTGTTGTGTTTTGTATGTGTTGTGCGTGTTGTGTTTTGTGTGTGTTGTGTGTTTTGGGGTGTTGTGTGTTGTGCGTGTTATGTTTTGTATGTGTTGTGTGTGTTGTGTTTTGTGTGTTGTGTGTTGTGTTTTGTATGTGTTGTGTGTGTTGTGTTTTGTGTGTTGTGTGTTTTGGGGTGTTGTGTGTTGTGCGTGTTATGTTTTGTGTGTGTTGCGTGTTGTGTGTTTGTGGGTGTTGCGTGTTGTGTGTGTTGTGTGTTGTGTAAGTTGTGTGTTTGGGAGTGTTTAGTGTGTTGTGTGTGTTGTGTGTTGTGCGTGTTGTGTTTTGTGTGTGTTGTGTGTTGTGCGTTGTGTGCTTGTGTTCTGTGTCTTCAGTATTGTATTTTGTTGTGTGAGATGTGTTTTGTGTGTGATGTGTGTTTGTGGGTGTTGTGTGTTGTGTGTGTGGTGTGTGGTGTGTTTTGTGTGTGTTTCGTGTGAAGTTTGTTGTGTGTTGTATTTTGTGTGTTTGTGGTTTGTGTTCTGTGTGTGTTGTGTTTTGTGTAAGTTCTGTGTTTGTTTTGTGTGTGTTATGGGTTTTATGTTTTGTGTGGTTTTTAGGTTTTATGTGTTTGTGTTTCGTATGTGTTTTGTGTTTTATGTGTTCGTGTTTTGTGTGTCACATGTTATATGTGTTTTGTATAGTATGATTTGCACGCTTGTGTGCGTACACTAAGGAAGCAAGCCTAGCTCTTCGCTGGCTCAACTTCACCAGCACATTAACCTCATTGAAAAATCTTTTTTTGCCTAGTTGACAAGGGACACATTGAATGAGGAACATTTTGCCTAGTTGACAAGGGACACATTGAATGAGGGACGGAATGACGGATTAAAACTTCGTGTTTTTGATATAGAACTTTTTTAAAAAAATCTTATTTTACGTGGTTAGAATGAAAGATATACCGTAAGTTATATTTTGCGATGTTTATATGGAAGTTATTTCAGAGTTTATATTTTGCGATATTAAGTTGTAATTTTAGGGAATACAATGCAGTAAGCTCAGGGAACTCTACTTAATTACAAAATATATAGCGCTCATCATCACTCAAATTTGTTTGGAAAAACTGAGGATTTCATTCAGAAAAAAGTTATATCAGGAAATACTACAAAATATCCAAATGTTTGGTGGTCTTCACAGTCAAAATTTTATTTAGAAAAACCTAAACTTGAATGGTTAAATGTTTTAACCATTGAATTTCACCCAAGAAATCGAGGATTTTCGTAAGGAAAAGCTAATCTGGCAACCCTGACAATAGACCTTTATAATTTGCCAGAATAATACTCTGGCAACCTTGGTACAAAATCCTGAAAGGCGCTAAAAAAGAGCCAATTTCGCCGCCCTGAAAATGCTGCTTCAGTGTTTGCAACGAGCCGATCTGGCCACCCCGAAGAGACACCGAAACAAGAAAATTTTGAAACCTTGATAGGGCAGAAACAAATTTGCCAACCCTAATCAAGCGCCAGAAAAGAGCCAATCTGGCAACCTCGCCAGAAAAAAGCCAGTCTGGCATCCTTGCCAGAAGAGTGCCAATCAGGCAACCTCACCAGAAAAGAGCCAGCCTGGCAACCTCTCCAGAAAAGTGCCAGTCTGGCAACCTCGCCAGAAAAGAGCCAATCTGGCAACCTCGCCAGAAAAAAAGCCAATCAGGCAACCTCGCCAGAAAAGAGCCAGTCTGGCAACCTCGCCAGAAAAAAAGCCAATCAGGCAACCTCGCCAGAAAAGAGCCAGTCTGGCAACCTCGCCAGAAAAAAAGCCAATCAGGCAACCTCGCCAGAAAAGAGCCAGTCTGGCAACCTCGCCAGAAAAGAGCCATGAGGCAACCTCGCCAGAAAAGAGCCAGTCTGGCAACCTCGCCAGAAAAGAGCCATCAGGCAACCTCACCAGAAAAGAGCCAGTCTGGCAACTTCACCAGAAAAGAGCCAATCAGGCAACCTCGCCAGAAAAGAGCCAGTCTGGCAACCTCACCAGAAAGGAGCCACTCTGGCAACCAGGCAAGTCACCAGGCAGGAGGGCGTGCACGGCTAACGATGAAAAGTTGCCGCGAGAATTAAGGCAAGCAGTGCGGCCGAGATCTATCTCCCTCTCAGCCCAGACCGCCGACAGCCGGCCCAGGTCAAATTTATTTAGTTTATTTTGCTTTTGTGGCTGAATTACAGACGGCCTTAGTGAGCGGCCTCCGCAAAACGTAAGTGAGTGTGCTTCTTTTGGTATTAACTAGCACGTCAACTGCGTTGTCACGGTTCAAGTGAGCTGTCTTTCATAAAACGTACGTGGGTGTGCTTCTTTTGATATCAACTAGAACGTCAGCTGCGTTTTCGCGGTTGTTACTGTTGGG
Organism: Morinoia aosen; assembly: GCA_030386875.1. Lineage (NCBI taxonomy): Eukaryota > Metazoa > Arthropoda > Malacostraca > Amphipoda > Talitridae > Morinoia > Morinoia aosen. The sequence continues at coordinate 54,663,190 of CM059558.1, forward strand.
TGGGTAGGTCGTAGGTATGTATGTTACAGAATTGGGGAATCGACTTTACTGTTCGAATAAATTTCTATCCTTTCCTAGAAATATAAAAAATGGAATTGCACGAAAACATTTTATCTCGAATGATAACATTTATTTTTTAGAAAGGTTGTGAAACAGGTGAAATGCTATTCACTTATAGGTGTTACTATAGCATGAGGTCTGCCGCCATATATCGCCAACTCAGGTACAGTTTGAAATGTGCAAGTTAAGTGTTTATCGTTAAATCAAATGTATGGAAATAAATAATATCTATTACTAATTTAACCTCACGCTATATGTAGTACTAGCTAGAGGTAAATCTCATACTTTAGTATGGTAGACCTCACGCGATAGTACTAGCTAGAGGTAGATCTCATGCTATAGTGTGGTAGACCTCACGCTATAGTACTAGCTAGAGGTAGATCTCATGCTATAGTGCGGTAGACCTCACGCGATAGTACTAGCTAGAGGTAGATCTCATGCTATAGTGCGGTAGACCTCACGCTATAGTACTAGCTATAGGTAGACCTCATGCTATAGTGTGGTAGACCTCACGCTATAGTACTAGCTAGAGGTAGATCTGATGCTAGAGTATGGTAGACCTCACGCTATGGTACTAGCTAGAGGTAGACCTCATGCTACAGTGTGGTAGACCTCACGCTATAGCAGCACCCATTTATACCGGTACGTGAATGAGAAATTCACCCAGTAGTACACTTATGTCAAAATAAGCCGTCAACGTGCTAATTCGCTAAAGCAGCCAATTCAAGAGCAGGTTCTCCAAGGGATCCTTCAAAGTCGGTGTTTCAAAGGCGCGTGTCGCTCGAGATATTTAATCCGTACTTGAGTTTCAAAGCGCTCGGTCTAAAACCCTGTTTTTTATATGTGCGCTTGAATGAAACGTGGGGGATTTTGAGTGGACAGACACACTCCATTTATCTCGAAATTCGTATACATACTACAGCAGAAAGTGATATTTTTTTCTAATCTTATCTAAATTTATGGTCTTCTTTTCTAAGTACTAAAAAATTTATGCGGCCCAATGAAACGTGAGTGATTTAAATTCACCGCTAAAGACACTCGATTTCACTCAAATTGCATATCTATTCAACATGATAAAGCCACAAAACTTTCTTATTGTTACGATCATGTGAGTAAACACTAGGAAATCTTACTTCGTTTCATCTCTGGAAGATATTTCTAGCCGACGAAGTTCAGTATTGTCGTCTGGAGCAAAAGTCAATAACCTCCACTGCCCGCACTCAGTTCTGTAGCGGAGCAAGCGTCGTGTAAGTTTTCCCTCGGTAGCTTAATATCTGAAAAGAATAGACTCGAATGGCGTAAAATAAAATGGAATGAATAGGATGGGATGAAATAGAATAGAGTGGATTCAAATGGAATAAAATGGATTCGACTAGGATAAAACGGATTCGGATGGAAAAGAATGGAATAACATGGCATAAGAAGGGGTGAGATGGGCTAGGATGGACTAGGATGAACTAAGATGGGCTAGGATAATATAGGATGAGCTACGATGAACTAGCATAAGATAGGAAAAGATGGTCTAGTATGCTCTAACATAGAATAAGATGGAATAGGATGGGCTAGGACAGGCTAGGATTGCATAAGACGGGCTAGGATTAGATAGAGGGGGCTAAAATAGATTAGGATTAAATAGGGTGGGCTAGGATCGGATAGGATAGAATAGAATGGGATAGAAAAGAATAGGATACAAAAGAGTAGAATAAAATAGAATTTAGCAGTACAGCGTGGAGCAGAGCAGGGCAAAGCAAAATAAAATAAAGCACAATGGAATAGGACAATATTTACAGGGAAAGTTATACACTTCCGAATTGCTAACTAAGATCCAAGCCATCATGCCTCAATCACGCACAGGCATCGAAGGAGACTCAGTAGAGAGGAACATTCAGTCAGCAACGTCTACGTTTTTGTTCTATTAGAAACGTTCGTTTCCTTAAGCGTGTAGTCTGCGATTTTATGGGATTTTTGTACGTTGATTTAGCTCCATCAGAAAAAATGCCGTGTCATTTATTGTTTTTGCTAAATATTTCCCGGAATTTATTTAATAATTGTAAGTTTATTTGCGCAAAGCATGGCAAGAGACATGTGTACTATTTTCGTCATACCCATGCATGTCAAGAAATTGCTTGTTTCACATGGGGGAGGAGTTGAGATTCATTATTTACTACCTTACGTTTATCTACATATAAATACTTGATACCCATAACAATCGATTTGCATGTATTATGACATTCCACGCGTAATGACATCACAATAATGAAAAAGACGCACCTAATTACTCTTCAATCTTGATTAAAATCGAAAAAAAAAAAATTCAAAATCGAACATAACCTCACAGCATTCACGTGACGAATTATTTCCGGAATTTGAATATAATCCTTTAGGGTAAAATTTCGCCCCTAGTCTGTGAACTCCTCTCGCCGTCTGGGGTAATTTTTCACCGCCCGTGAGGGCGCAATAATTCCGCACTTTGCATGGCAGAATTATGATTGTCCGCCTCAGCCAATTTACGGGCACTGCAAACAGGATTTACGGATTACGGCTGGTAAATTTCTCATCAATGGAGGATTACGGACGGGGGGTAAAGCCTTCAGTTTTGGGGCTGTTTGTGTTGGTGTCGTGTGGTGTTGTGCTGTGTGGTGTTGGTGTGGTGTGGTGTTGTGTGGAGGTGTGTAGTGTGGTGTTGTGTTGAGTTGTGTTGGTTTTGTGAGGTATTGTGTGGTGGTGTGTTGTGTTGTGTTGGTGTTGTGTGGTGTTGTGTGGTGTTGTGTTGGTGTTGTGTATTGGTGTGTTTGTAATGGACGTTGGCCTGTGCGCGATATTGCTGTCGACTTAAATCGTACTGACGTTTTCTTTCGCCACTTTATTCTATTTTATTTAGTGATTTACAGATCGGGTAAAACCTTTCTAAGTCATGAATCATTATTAATCAAAACATTAGCTTGCCACCAAACAAAGAAATATTTTACGTTAGATGAATAAATCAAAGACGTGATATATTAATTAAATAACTCGTGATGTGTAAGTTTTTATTATCTTCAGGAAGCGAGTAGCCAGAGCCGTGTTTCAAGGCTGTTATCAGTATACATTTAACATTATATAACTGCCGTGGCAATTATGTATAGACATTTTGTTTGGCATTTATTCGATACGCGTTTTCGTAGATCACGTTATTTAATAAACGGTTCCGAATAGTTTTTATGATATAAAGAGCTGCAACAAAAATGAACAGATGTTAAATTTACGAGCAAACGAAATTAAATCTGACGTATATGGCACAAACAAGGCCCCAATCAACAAAACATGAAAACTATACAGAACATAATGAATATGAAACCCGTCTCCACACCGTCCGCTACCAGAATGAACTCAGCCAGACGCAGAGCGCCAACCGAAATCAAACTCGACGATACAAATTACGGAGAAAAAAAAACAAGCGGACAGCGCTTACACATTGTCAGTATCATTACTTCGTCTTATTGTCTCATCTCTCCTTATCTTTCTCAATTCCACTGACAAAGGGTAAATAAAAGGCACCGGTTCTACAATACACGTTATATGACTGATATCGTCTACAGATATTAACTACTCATCCTACATACCTTGAGGAATGGGAACATGAAAGCCCTTGGCATAGACATGGAGAGGAATACTTATCTTGTGCAAAAGTGGTTGTGTGTAGGATGCCTTAGAAGTCGCTGAACTTATTCGGGCCCACAGGTAGCTATACGAGGCCTGTCTAAAAAGTATCCGACCTTTGGCCAGAAAAAATATTTCGAATACCTGTCGGAGTTGGGACCCTAATCCCCTTCAAAGTATGCCCCTTGTGCTTGCACACACTTAGCCCACCGATCCTTCCACTGCTGGAAACACCTCTGGTAGTCTTTTTTTAGAATGGTGTTCAGCTCCATCGTCGCGTTGCCTGTTTGACTCCATCGATGCTGACTGTTTTCTTTGATGTCCGTGGAATTGTGCATCACGAATACGCACCGGAAGGACAAACAGTGACAAAGGAGTACTATCAGGATGTTCTCCGGCGACTTCGTGATGCAGTTCGGCGCAAAAGACCAGACATGTGGACTGCGAACAACTGGCACTTGCATCACGACAACGCGCCCGCACATTCATCCCATTTGATCCGCAATTTCTTGGCCAAACATGGAATTACGACCGTTCGCCAACCTCCCTACTCTCCAGACCTGGCTCCTTGCGACTTCTGGTTGTTTCCAAAATTGAAGACACCACTGAAAGGATCCCGTTTTGAGAGTAGAGAAGAGATAATGCGGAACGCGACGACAGAGCTGAACACCATTCCAAAAGAAGACTTCCAGAGGTGTTTCCGGCAGTGGAAGGATCGGTGGGCTAAGTGTGTGGAAGCACAAGGAGCCTACTTTGAAGGGGATTAGGGTCCCAACCCCGTCAGGTTGTTGAAGTATTTTTTCTGGCCAAAGGTCGGATACTTTTTCGACAGGCCTCGTACTCAAATTTGACCATTTTACTAGACTTAAGACGCATTCTACCTATGTATCACCTGTGATAAATAGATTGTTTAAATTGTTGATTAAATTGTTGGTGTGCGAACCTCTCGTGACGGCCTCGCCATCTTGCCAGGAACTAGATAGCCACTCACGGCTGACGTTGGTTCAACACAATTTGTCATAGTCGTCTTAACCGATGTTAGCAGGGCACAATATGTCACAATTTATTAAAAGGGCTTAATTGACGTGCAGTTATGAGTTTCGCCCCTGAGTTGATGAGTGAGGCAAATCAGCACTAACTTAAATACCAATGGTTACTAATAAAAATGACATATAAGAAATACTAACGGGAGCTATTTCCCAAGCAGCTGAAATACATCGATAATTAATTCCATAAATAAAGTTATACCAAAATTTCCCTTTGCGCTATATGAACATTAAGAAAATATAACATAAATTATAGGTCGAGCTTCGTGGCATTTTCTCCCGGTGTTTCGATGCATGCTTGTAACTGCGGAGCGAACGGTAGCTGTACCTACTGAAGTTTCCGGAGCATCGTAGGTTCTCACTGACAATAGATCCTTTGAATTTCTCAGCTTTTGTGGTTCTTATAGAACTTGATGAAATGATGCGCTGGTCAGCCGCCTACCCCACTTCTTAGCACTGCTTTCTTTTTTTTATCGTAGATCATCGATTGTTATCATAACATAACATGTTGTATTCGTGTTGTGGGGTGGTGTGTTGCGTTGGTGTTGCGTTGGAGTTGAGTGGTGTTGTGTGGTGTTGCGTGGTGTTGTGGGGTGTTGCGTGGTGTTGTGGGGTGTTGCGTGGTGTTGTGGGGTGTTGCGTGGTGTTGTGGGGTGTTGCGTGGTGTTGTGGGGTGTTGCGTGGTGTTGTGTGGTGATGCGTGGTGTTGTGGGGTGTTGCGAGGTGTTGTGTGGTGTTGCGTGGTGTTGTGGGGTGTTGCGTGGTGTTGCGTGGTGTTGTGTGGTGTTGTGTGGTGTTGTGGATTGTTGCGTGGTGTTGTGTGGTGTTGTATTCGTGTTGTGGGGTGGTGTGTTGCGTTGGTGTTGCGTTGGAGTTGAGTGGTGTTGTGTGGTGTTGCGTGGTGTTGTGGGGTGTTGCGTGGTGTTGTGGGGTGTTGCGTGGTGTTGTGGGGTATTGCGTGGTGTTGTGGGGTGTTGCGTGGTGTTGTGGGGTGTTGCGTGGTGTTGTGTGGTGATGCGTGGTGTTGTGGGGTGTTGCGAGGTGTTGTGTGGTGTTGCGTGGTGTTGTGGGGTGTTGCGTGGTGTTGTGGGGTGTTGCGTGGTGTTGTGTGGTGTTGCGTGGTGTTGTGGATTGTTGCGTGGTGTTGTGTGGTGTTGCGTGGTGTGATGGGGTGTTGCGTGGTGTTGTGGGGTGTTGCGTGGTGTTGTGTGGTGTTGCGTGGTGTTGTGGGGTGTTGCGTGGTGTTGTGTGGTGTTGCGTGGTGTTGTGGGGTGTTGCGTGGTGTTGTGGGGTGTTGCGTGGTGCTGTGGGGTGTTGTGGGGTGTTGTATTCGTGTTGTGGGGTGGTGTGTTGCGTTGGTGTTGCGTTGGAGTTGAGTGGTGTTGTGTGGTGTTGCGTGGTGTTGTGGGGTGTTGCGTGGTGTTGTGGGGTGTTGCGTGGTGTTGTGTGGTGTTGTGGGGTGTTGTATTCGTGTTGTGGGGTGGTGTGTTGCGTTGGTGTTGCGTTAGAGTTGAGTGGTGTTGTGTGGTGTTGCGTGGTGTTGTGGGGTGTTGTATTCGTGTTGTGGGGTGGTGTGTTGCGTTGGTGTTGCGTTGGAGTTGAGTGGTGTTGTGTGGTGTTGTGTGGTGTTGTGTGGTGTTGCGTGGTGTTGTGGGGTGTTGCGTGGTGTTGTGTGGTGTTGCGTGGTGTTGTGTGGTGTTGCGTGGTGTTGTGTGGTGTTGTGTGATGTTGTGGGGTGTTGCGTGGTGTTGTGTGGTGTTGCGTGGTGTTGTGTGGTGGTGCGTGGTGTTGTGGAGTGTTGCGTGGTGTTGTGTGGTGTTGCGTGGTGTTGTGGGGTGTTGTATTCGTGTTGTGTGGTGGTGTGTTGCGTTGGTGTTGCGTTGGAGTTGAGTGGTGTTGTGTGGTGTTGTGTGGTGTTGCGTGGTGTTGTGGGGTGTTGCGTGGTGTTGTGTGGTGTTGCGTGGTGTTGTTGGGTGTTGCGTGGTGTTGTGTGGTGTTGCGTGGTGTTGTGTGGTGTTGCGTGGTGTTGTGTGGTGTTGCGTGGTGTTTTGGGGTGTTACGTGGTGTTGTGTGGTGTTGCGTGGTGTTGTGGGGTGTTATATTCGTGTTGTGTGGTGGTGTGTTGCGTTGGTGTTGCGTTGGAGTTGAGTGGTGTTGCGTTGGAGTTGAGTGGTGTTGTGTGGTGTTGTGGGGTGTTACGTGGTGTTGTGGGGTGTTGTATTCGTGTTGTGTGGTGGTGTGTTGCGTTGGTGTTCCGTTGGAATTGAGTGGTGTTGTGTGGTGTTGTGGGGTGTTGTTGGGTGTTGCGTGGTGTTGTGGGGTGTTGCGTGGTGTTTTGGGGTGTTGTATTCGTGTTGTGTGGTGGTGTGTTGCGTTGGTGTTGCGTTGGAGTTGAGTGGTTTTGTGTGGTGTTGCGTGGTGTTGTGGGGTGTTGCGTGGTGTTGTGGGGTGTTGCGTGGTGTTGTGTGGTGTTGTATTCGTGTTGTGTGGTGGTGTGTTGCGTTGGTGTTGCGTTGGAGTTGAGTTGTGTTGTGTGGTGTTGTGGGGTATTGTGGGGTGTTGCGTGGTGTTGTGGGGTGTTGCGTGGTGTTGTGGGGTGTTGCGTGGTGTTGTGGGGTGTTGTATTCGTGTTGTGTGGTGGTGTGTTGCGTTGGTGTTGCGTTGGAGTTGAGTGGTGTTGTGTGGTGTTGTGGGGTGTTGCGTGGTGTTGTGGGGTGTTGTATTCGTGTTGTGTGGTGGTGTGTTGCGTTGGTGTTGCGTTGGAGTTGAGTGGTGTTGCGTGGTGTTGTGGGGTGTTGCGTGGTGTTGTGGGGTGTTGTAATCGTGTTGTGTGGTGGTGTGTTGCGTTGGTGTTGAGTGGTGTTGTGCGGTGTTGCGTGGTGTTGTGTGACGTGTTGCGTGGTGTTGTGGGGTGTTGTATTCGTGTTGTATGGTGGTGTGTTGCGTTGGTGTTGAGTGGTGTTGTGCGGTGTTGCGTGGTGTTGTGTGGTGTTGTGGGGTGTTGTGGGGTGTTGTAATCGTGTTGTGTGGTGGTGTGTTGCGTTGGTGTTGAGTGGTGTTGTGCGGTGTTGCGTGGTGTTGTGGGGTGTTGCGCGGTGTTGTGGGGTGTTGTATTCGTGTTGTGTGGTGGTGTGTTGCGTTGGTGTTGAGTGGTGTTGTGCGGTGTTGTGTGGTGTTGTGGGGTGTTGTGTGGTGTTGCGTGGTGTTGTGGGGTGTTGTATTCGTGTTGTGTGGTGGTGTGTTGCGTTGGAGTTGAATTGGTGTTGTGCGGTGTTGCGCGATGTTGTGGGGTGTGGGGTGTTGTGTTGGTGTTGTGTGGTGGTGTGAGGTATAGTGTGGTGTTGTCATAGTTTAGAGTAGCGCGGTTTGGTGTTGTGTGGTGTTGTGTTGATGTCGTCTGCCATAAGCAAAGAAAATGTAAATGCTAATTTCAACTGTCTAAAGCAGCTGCGCCTTCAACAACTGTCATATGCAGCCGTACCTTTTACAGCTGTCACATGCAACAGCATCTTCTACACTTGTCACAATCAGCTGTATCTTTTACAGCGGTACACTACAACTGTACACAAAACAGCTGCCCACATAACCACCGTATACAACAGCTGTACACACAACAGCTGTATACAACAGCTGTACACACAGCAGCTGTACACAACAGCTGTACACAGAACAGCTGTAGGTACACAACAGCTGCTCACATAACAACTGAACACAACAGCTGTACACAACAGCTGAACACAACAGCTGTACACACAGCAGCTGTACACCCAACAACTCTACACAACAGCTGTACACACAACAGCTGTACACACAACAGCTGTAGACACAACAGCTGTACACAACAGCTGTACACGGAACAGCAGTTGCCAGTAAAGGCTCAAGGCGCTACAGAGATACCGCCACTTTAAGACTGTGCAAAACACGGCTGCTGCCCCTCATGGCAACCCTCCTGGCAACCCTCCTGGCTACCCCTCCTGGCTACCCCTCCTGGCAACCCTCCTGGCTACCCCTCCTGGCTTGCCCTCCTGGCTACCCCTCCTGGCAACCCTCCTGGCAACCCTCCTGGCTACCCCTCCTGGCTACCCCTCCTGGCTACCCCTACTGGCTACCCCTCCTGGCTACCCCTCCTGGCTACCCCTCCTGGCTACCCCTCCTGGCTACCCCTCCTGGCAACCCCTCCTGGCTACCCCTCCTGGCTACCTTTCCTGGCCACCCCTCCTGGCTACCCCTCCTGGCAACCCCTCCTGGCTAACCCTCCTGGCTACCCTTCCTGGCTACCCCTCCTGGCTACCCCTCCTGGCTACCCCTCCTGGCTACCCTTCCTGGCAACCCCTCCTGGCTACCCCTCCTGGCAACCCCTCCTGGCTACCCCTCCTGGCTACCCCTCCTGGCAACCCCTCCTGGCTACCCCTCCTGGCTACCCCTCCTGGCAACCCCTCCTTGCTACCCCTCCTGGCAACCCCTCCTGGCTTGCCCTCCTGGCTACCCCTCCTGGCTACCCCTCCTGGCTACCACTCCTGGCTACCCCTCCTGGCTACCCCTCCTGGCTTGCCCTCCTGGCTACCCCTCCTGGCAACCCCTCCTGGCTTGCCCTCCTGGCTACCCCTCCTGGCTACCCCTCCTGGCTACCACTCCTGGCAACCCCTCCTGGCTACCCCTCCTGGCAACCCCTCCTGGCTACTCCTTCTGGCTACCCCTCCTGGCTACCCCTCCTGGCTACCACTCCTGGCTACCCCTCCTGGCTACCCCTCCTGGCAACAACTCCTGGCTACCCCTCCTGGCTACCCCTCCTGGCTACCCCTCCTGGCTACCCCTCCTGGCTACCTCTCCTGGCTACCCCTCCTGGCTACCCCTCCTGGCTACCCCTCCTGGCAACAACTCCTGGCTACCCCTCCTGGCTACCCCTCCTGGCTACCCCTCCTGGCTACCCCTCCTGGCTACCCCTCCTGGCTACCCCTCCTGGCAACCCCTCCTGGCTACCCCTCCTGGCTACCCCTCCTGGCTACCCCTCCTGGCTACCCCTCCTGGCTACCCCTCCTGGCTACCCCTCCTGGCTACCCCTCCTGGCAACAACTCCTGGCTACCCCTCCTGGCTACCCCTCCTGGCTACCCCTCCTGGCTACCCCTCCTGGCTACCCCTCCTGGCTACCCCTCCTGGCTACCCCTCCTGGCTACCCCTCCTGGCTACCCCTCCTGGCTACCCCTCCTGGCAACAACTCCTGGCTACCCCTCCTGGCTACCTCTCCTGGCTACCCCTCCTGGCTACCCCTCCTGGCTACCCCTCCTGGCAACAACTCCTGGCTACCCCTCCTGGCTACCCCTCCTGGCTACCCCTCCTGGCTACCCCTCCTGGCTACCCCTCCTGGCTACCCCTCCTGGCAACCCCTCCTGGCTACCCCTCCTGGCTACCCCTCCTGGCTACCCCTCCTGGCTACCCCTCCTGGCTACCCCTCCTGGCTTGCCCTCCTGGCTACCCCTCCTGGCTACCACTCCTGGCTACCACTCCTGGTTACCCCTCCTGGCTACCCCTCCTGGCTACCCCTCCTGGCTACCCTTCCTGGCTACCCCTCCTGGCTACCCCTCCTGGCAACCCCGCCTGGCTACCTCTCCTGGCTACCCCTCCTGGCTACCCCTCCTGGCAACCCCTCCTGGCTACCACTCCTGGCTACCCCTCCTGGCTACCTCTCCTGGCTACCCCTCCTGGCTACCCCTCCTGGCAACCCCGCCTGGCTACCTCTCCTGGCTACCCCTCCTGGCTACCCCTCCTGGCAACCCCTCCTGGCTACCCCTCCTGGCAACCCCGCCTGGCTACCTCTCCTGGCTACCCCTCCTGGCTACCCCTCCTGGCTACCCTTCCTGGCTACCCCTCCTGGCTACCCTTCCTGGCTACCCCTCCTGGCTACCCCTCCTGGCTACGCTTCCTGGCTACCCCTCCTGGCTACCCCTCCTGGCTACCCCTCCTGGCAACCCCTCCTGGCTACCCCTCCTGGCAACCCCGCCTGGCTACCTCTCCTGGCTACCCCTCCTGGCTACCCCTCCTGGCTACCCTTCCTGGCTACCCCTCCTGGCTACCCTTCCTGGCTACCCCTCCTGGCTACCCCTCCTGGCTACCCTTCCTGGCTACCCCTCCTGGCTACCCCTCCTGGCTACCCCTCCTGGCAACCCCTCCTGGCTACCACTCCTGGTTGTAAAAATTTATTTAAAACGATTGCTGCTGATAATAAACACAAAATGTTATCACGATACCAATGAAATAAATTCCCGATGCGTATTCAACAAAGGCGGAACATTTATATTCAATATTTTTCTAGTAAAATTAATTTTAAAAAGTCTCCACTTAAGCTAATCTAATTTAAACTATTCCTGTCTTCCGTTGTTTATTGTAAACAGAGCACAAAATCATAGATCGAACATATAATAGATGAATGTGCTACAAGGCCGGAAAGCCTAAATAGATAAATTTGCGCATTATGTTTAAGGCCTTCCGCTGTGCGGTGTTCCCAAACACCAGCGGTAATCTTCATACATAAAATTTTGTCGTAGCGGAAATCTCTTTTAGAAAATGAGAAAAGATTTATTTCTCACTACGTATCAACAGTTACCGTCAAATTGTTAATAAAGCAGAATACTACCAAAAAAGACTACGCAAGATAACTTTCAAGCATAAAGGAAAGCTTTGGGCGGTCCACCATAGCTGCATCTCGCCTCACCTGGCCGCCAGGCACCCTTTATTTCAGGCCTAATAACTTTTTTGGGCTGGAAAACAGGCGGCCGACATCGGCCTGAATAATGATCCTGATCGGCGGTATATCATCGAGGCCGGCGCTCTCTCAAAATATAAATTCACCGGGGAACCTAAACGTGAACGGAATATTGTGCGGTGTGCAGTGATAGAGTTGCTTATCGCTAACTTGTAGCTTTTAAAGTTTTGTACTGAGTGTTGATATGTACTTGCTCTAACTTGTAGCTTTGCATTTAAAGTTTTGTACTGAGTGTTGATAGGTACTATCTCTAACTTGTAGCTTTGCATTTAAAGTTTAGTAGTGTGTTGCTAGCTACTATCTCTAACTTGTAGCTTTGCATTTAAAGTTTTGTGGTGAGTTGCTAGCTACTATCTCTAACTTGTAGCTTTGCATTTAAAGTTTTGTAGTGTGTTGCTAGCTACTATCTCTAACTTGTAGCTTTGCATTTAAAGTTTTGTAGTGTGTTGCTAGCTACTATCTCTAACTTGTAGCTTTGCATTTAAAGTTTAGTAGTGTGTTGCTAGCTACTATCTCTAACTTGTAGCTTTGCATTTAAAGTTTTGTGGTGTGTTGCTAGCTACTATCTCTAACTTGTAGCTTTGCATTTAAAGTTTAGTAGTGTGTTGCTAGCTACTATCTCTAACTTGTAGCTTTGTATTTAAAGTTTTGTGGTGTGTTGCTAGCTACTATCTCCAACTTGTAGCTTTGTATTTAAAGTTTAGTAGTGCGTTGATAGGTATTATCGCTAACTTGTAGCTTTTAAAGTTTTGTAGTGTGTTGATAGGTATTATCGCTAACTTGTAGCTTTTAAAGTTTTGTAGTGTGTTGAATTAGGTATTATCGCTAACTTGTAGCTTTTAAAGTTTTGTAGTGAGTACTGATAGGTACTCTCTTTAACTTGTATCTTTGCATTTAAAGTTTTGAAGTGTGTGGATAGGTAGTCATGATGTTCAGAGATTGAATGCAAACACAGATCTTTGGTATAAATTTTGTCATACGCGCCAATGTAGGCAGCATTCATCACTGACGCATGAACGCGAGTCATTGTCATTTTTGTAGTTGAAGGAGCATCTGAAGACTTTGATGTTATTCATACAAAGTCGTATTGAATAAGGAAACACCTGTTATACTGTTTTTCACACATTTAACACAAACAAAAACATCGCCACAATACATTCCGTAACATAGTATCAATACATTCCCCAACATCGCCTCAATACATTCCCAACATCGCATCAATACATTCACTAACATCGCCTCAATACATTCACTAACATCGCCTCAATACATTCACTAACATCGCCTTAATACATTCACTAACATCGCATCAATACAATCACTAACATCGCATCAATACATTCACTAACATCGCATCAATATCTGTCTAACATTGCATCAATACATTGATTGAAGGATATGCATATCCAAGAAAGATCTTTGGTGCAAATAAATTGTCTTTTAAAGAGCAGGAAAGTGAAATTTTCGCGTTTTTTTAGTAGATATGAGAACGTTGTTGATTTTAGAACAAATCCAGTTTGCTTCTTCATTCCATATCGTTTTTAAATGAAAATGTAATGGCGTGCAAATTGCTCTGGCTACCTATTTCCTCCATAAAAAACGTTCACTACATAAGCTGTTTTTCGCCGCCAAAGCGATTTAATTACTTGGGCGGTGAAAAACATGCATGCAGGCGGCGAAAAAGTTAGACTGGGTTTAGACACAGGCAAAAATTCTTCCTTTAAGATCCCATTAGCAAGCATCTTTCTTTTCTTGTAAAGGAGTTATTTTCGATGCTGCGAGACTCTTGGTTTATTTGAAACCTACCTTACCGTAACATCTTCTACAGTTTCTGGTTAAACACGCGAAAAAAAATGTATCCTTGTTGATCCCAAAAGCAAGCATCTTTCTTTTTTTTGATCGCGACGTGAGCCGCCGGTGGTACACGGAGAGAATTTCCATAATGCTGCTGACCAACCAGCAGTCAGAGACTCAATTTTCATGAATACATAATCAAAATCAAATGAAGGCACGATACAGTTCATGTTCCCCACTTTCAAAATCGCTCACAACTGACTTTAGAATTGATCTAAATGTTGAACATCATTTTAACCCATCACGGTCACCGTGTTAATAACCATTTTTGTTTTAGTTCATCCTATTTTCGTGCATCATTATATGCGAAACTTAGAGCGAAGGCAATTACAATTAGGATGCAGTAAAAATGAATGGCCCGTTCTGGTCTGGTCGTGATTTTTGCCCGCAAATTAGACAGGGGGAGTCAGAGAGCGGTGCTGAAAACATTTTGCTAATTGAGATTGTGATTTCATTTGCGAGGCAATCCCGGCATGCGATCGCCAATTAGTGAATCATCATTAATTGTGTCATCCAGTAGCAGATGTTGATAAGCGTACGCTTTTTGACTCATTATTTTTAATGAGAAAATATTAAATGATGGCATGAAGCTGGTCAGCTCGATCTTGGTCTGCTCGATCTTACTCAGCTCAATGTTGGTCGGCTCGATCTTGGTCAGCTCGATCTTACTCAGCTCAATCTTGGTCGGCTCGATCTTACTCAGCTCAATCTTGGTCAGCACGATCTTGGTCAGCTCGATCTTGGTCATCTCGATCTTACTCAGCTCAATGCTGGTCAGCTCGATCTTGGTCAGCTCGATCTTACTCAGCTCAATCTTGGTCAGCTCGATCTTGGTCAGCTCGATCTTGGTCAGCTCGATCTTGGTCAGCTCGATCTTGGTCAGCTTGATCTTACTCAGCTCAATGTTGGTCAGCTCGATCTTGGTCAGCTCGATCTTGGTCAGCTCGATCTTACTCAGCTCAATCTTGGTCGGCTCGATCTTGGTCTGCTCGATCTTACTCAGCTCAATGTTGGTCGGCTCGACCTTGGTCTGCTCGATCTTACTCAGCTCAATGTTGGTCGGCTCGATCTTGGTCTGCTCGATCTTACTCAGCTCAATCTTGGTCAGCTCGATCTTGGTCATCTCGATCTTACTCAGCTCAATGCTGGTCAGCTCGATCTTGGTCAGCTCGACCTTACTCAGCTCAATCTTGGTCAGCTCGATCTTGGTCAGCTCGATCTTGGTCAGCTTGATCTTACTCAGCTCAATGTTGGTCAGCTCGATCTTGGTCAGCTCGATCTTACTCAGCTCAATGTTGGTCAGCTCGATCTTGGTCAGCTCGATCTTGGTCAGCTCGATCTTACTCAGCTCAATGTTGGTCAGCTCGACCTTGGTCTGCTCGATCTTACTCAGCTCAATCTTGGTCAGCTCGATCTTGGTCAGCTCGATCTTACTCAGCTCAATGTTGGTCAGCTCGATCTTGGTCAGCTCGATCGAGCAGTCGTCTTACTCAATCAGTGATGCTGCAACAGGTTCACCGCTAGTATACAGGGTGTCTCAGAAATGTATTCAATATTTGACTCACGATTACTCGTGTATTATCGTTTCAAATGGGCCTTTGAATTTGAGTACAAAATAATCAATCAGTAAAGAAAACAAGAAGATTTGAACGTCATATATTAAGGAATATACATTAAAAATTTAAGCCAAAAAACTGTATAAAAAAAATTATAGGACGTTCAAAATACGGAGCTACTCATAAATCACCCGTATGTCAACCAAATATATCACACATTTCTCCAACGTTGATTCGAAATACTCTTCAAATATTTATTCAAAAATATTAAAAGGCAACTTATCGTGCAGCAAATATTCTGGATGGAATTTTCGAAGTTCTTTTTTTCCCTTTTCTGCCACATCATTTTCCATCAGTGTCTTATTTAAGTAGACGAGTTTGATGAAATTAAGTCATCTGCTATTATATTGTTCATAGTAAGCAAATATATACACTTTTGGAAACTGCTTGCTGTAATTTTTTAATTGTATTTTTTGTGTTTAAACACGGTTGCACTTAGAGAGTAAATATAAACATTTTTAAAACCTGTGTTTCTTTTATATTTTGATTGTATTTTCAGTATTTAGATACGATTAGTGTTATTGTCAGTTGTATTGCATACCTCTTGTACCATCTCCTGACCCTCATTTTGCCGCAGTTTGCGCTGCACTTGACATTTTGATGTATTTCCTATATCTGAACACGTCTCTTGCGAAGGGACCCACCGGTGGTCACTGAGGGGATTTTCATGATCCTGCTTACCGACTCACAGTCACTAACTCAATCTTCACTCATAAATGAAACCTAAGTGAAAAGAAATAAATGAAAAATGTTTTCATAAATGAAAATTAAATGAATAAAGTTGAAGTCGTTATTTGTAAAATTGATCTCATGAATCTAACTCTAATTTGAGTTAAATATTGAACTTCAAGTTAAACCGTCGCAAAAATCGTCTTGAACACGATTGCTTTTGCGCTCCGGTCGACTTTGTGTTAACTCTTTGCGTAAACTCTTCGCATTAGCCCCTTGCTTCCAATTTGCTTTAGCATAAAAAACCAAAGCTGAAAGTTTCGTGAAATGAAAGGGCAATTAAAAGGGAAACTTATATGGTCCTTCAAATCGCTGCCATCAATGACCAATTTTCTGAAATTCCATTAAGTTTGCAAGTGAGGAGCGAGAACCAAATGGACTCAGGACGTCGGACGAAATGATTTGAGTCGAACGAAAGAGTCAATTGATGCTAAATTAATCATGGTTTCATTATTTAATTGAGTAAACATGGAATTAAAAGCAGGTGTCGTGGAGCTACAAACTCTGAAGTGGCACTGAATTTTGTGCTGATGCAGAGATACAAATTGGCTTTATGGCCGGACAATTTGTTAAAAAAAATACTACAACAAATGCTGAGTGGCCAGTTATTGTTTAGACCCATTCAACAGAGTGCTGAGTGGCCAGTTATTGTTTAGAACCATTCAACAGAGTTCTGACTGGCCAGTTATTGTTTAGAACCATTCAACAGAGTGCTGATTGGCCAGTTATTGTTTAGAACCATTCAACAGAGTGCTGAGTGGCCAGTTATTGTTTAGAACCATTCAACAGGGTTCTGACTGGCCAGTTATTGTTTAGAACCATTCAACAGAGTGCTGATTGGCCAGTTATTGTTTAGAACCATTCAACAAAGTGCTGAGTGGCCAGTTATTGTTTAGAACCATTCAACAGAGTGCTGAGTGGCCAGTTATTGTTTAGAACCATTCAACAGAGTGCTGATTGGCCAGTTATTGTTTAGAACCATTCAACAAAGTGCTGAGTGGCCAGTTATTGTTTAGAACCATTCAACAGAGTGCTGAGTGGCCAGTTATTGTTTAGAACCATTCAACAGAGAGCTGAGTGGCCAGTTATTGTTTAGAACCATTCAACAGAGTGCTGAGTGGCCAGTTATTGTTTAGAAACATTCTACACCACAGTATGTAAGTGCAATCAATAATAAATATTTGAGCGGATGTAGGTCTTAAGGTTTTTAGGTTTTCAAATTATTTATTTTGTTTAGGTTTCTCATAATTTGTTTAAATTGATTAAATTGCTCAAGTTTTTTTAAATTATTTGCCTTGTCCTAATTCTTTAGATTCCTCAAATTGCTTGAACTATTTAAAATGCTTATATGCATAAGGAATCAAAATTTGGTTCAAAAGGCCCTGCTCGTAGAGAATGCACGACTGCATTTATACGCGCAGGGAGAATGATGCGAGCCCTTCAGTATCAGCTGAAGCGAGCCCTTCAGTCTCAGCTGAAGCGAGCTCTTCAGTCTCAGCTGAAGCGAGCCCTTCAGTCTCAGCTGAAGCGAGCCCTTCAGTCTCAGCTGAAGCGAGCCCTTCAGCCTCAGCCGAAGCGAGCCCTTCAGTCTCAGCCGAAGCGAGCCCTTCAGTCTCAGCTGAAGCGAACCCTTCAGTCTCAGCTGAAGTGAGCCCTTCAGTCTCAGCTGAAGCGAACCCTTCAGTCTCAGCTGAAGAGAGCCCTTCAGTCTCAACTGAAGTGAGCCCTTCAGTCTTAGCTGATGCAAGCCCTTAAGTCTCAACTGAAGTGAGCCCTTCAGTCTCAGCCGAAGCGAGCCCTTCAGTCTCAGCTGAAGCGAACCCTTCAGTCTCAGCTGAAGTGAGCCCTTCAGTCTCAGCTGAAGCGAACCCTTCAGTCTCAGCTGAAGAGAGCCCTTCAGTCTCAACTGAAGTGAGCCCTTCATGCAGTCTTAGCTGATGCAAGCCCTTAAGTCTCAACTGAAGTGAGCCCTTCAGTCTCAGCTGATGCAAGCCCTTAAGTCTCAACTGAAGTGAGCCCTTCAAACTTCAACTCCAACTTGAACTACAAAGAGAAGGTCTACAAGGGCATAAGACTTTGTTATGGCCTGCAATTCTCTCTGTTCTACGCACACAAATAAAGCAGGAGCCCAGATTTCCCGTCAGCAAAACGCGTTGCAGTGAACAGCAAAATGGTAGCCGCAACATCGCAATACCGGCCTGAGGCTGCCGCACGAGATGAGGAAACTACAGCAGCATAGTAAATGGCAGTGCAGCGCAGTACACCGCAGTAAAAGGCAGTGCAGCGCAGTACACCGCAGTACAGGGCAGTGCAGCGCAGTACAGGGCAGTACACCGAAGTACACCGCAGTCTAGAATAGTACACCGCATTACACCGCAGTAAAGGGCAGTACACCGCAATACACCGCAGTACATCGCATTACAGGGCAGTACAGGGCAGTAAACCGCAGTACACCGCAGTACAGGGCAGTGTAGCGCAGTACAGGGCAGTACACCGCCGTACACCGCAGTCTAGAACAGTACACCGCATTACACCGCAGTAAAGGGCAGTACACCGCAGTACACCGCAGTACATCGCATTACAGGGCAGTACATGGCAGTAAACCGCAGTACACCGCAGTACAGGGCAGTACACCGCATTAAACCGCAGTACACCGCAGTACAGGGCAGTACAGCGCATTACACCTCATTACACCACAGTACAGCGCAGTGCAACGCAGTACACCGCAGTACAGAGCAGTACACCGCAGTACAGAGAAGCTCGTCTAGTTCAAGTATCATCTATATCCACTTTAATAACAGTTCAATTTTATCTGTTACATAACCCACGTTTCTTTTCTTCCTGTAGATACGATTTATTCTTATTACCATGATTGTTTCATTCATTGTTTCAAAGATCTCGATAACCCTCTAATTACATTTTCTATTTTGGTATCACAAACACAGATTTGCCACGAAAATAATGCAAAGTCTCTGCGAGTGCCAGTCTCGCATTGCCATGACAACACCGAGTTTCTTCAATACGCCTACTGACGCTTAGTCGTGATACCGAACTGTTTTTTTTTTCTGACCGAAATCCTCTTATTTAGGATTTTAATCAACGAAATATGACCATAAAGAGCATTTTAGATGTGGCAACGAAGCAAAAGTGCAAAACGTGACCATAAAGAGGATTTATCTCCATTTGTCCATTTAAATAGGATTTGTCTCCATAAAGAGAATTTGTCTGAGTAGTCTCCATGGTGAAATTCCATTTCAAAAACCAAAAACTTGAGGATTATACGATGAAATTTAGCCACAAAAACTACTTTCCATTCGCTATCTTCTCAGTGTATCCAGATGCGGCGTCGTTTCATGATCAAATTCTACTTGAAAAAAGCCTAAATTTGAAAATTTCTTAACAAAAAAACTAGTACTGACGTTAAAAATACAGTGCTGGACTGCCCACAGCGTCTCCTGGACCGCCCTATGTGCGCTGGACCGCCCTATGTGCCCATGGACCGCCATATGTGCACTGGACCGCCATATGTGCACTGGACCGCCATATGTGCACTGGACCGCCATATGTGCACTGGACCGCAATATGTGCACTGGACCGCCCTATGTGCACTGGACCGACATATGTGCACTGGACCACCCTATGTGCACTGGACCGCCATATGTGCACTGGACCGCCCTATGTGCCCTGGACCGCCATATGTGCACTGGACCGCCATATGTGCACTGGACCGCCATATGTGCACTGGACCGCCATATGTGCACTGGACCGCAACATGTGCACTGGACCGCCCTATGTGCACTGGACCGCCATATGTGCACTGGACCACCTATGTGCCCCGGACCGCCATATGTGCACTGGACCGCCATATGTGCACTGGATCGCCCTATGTGCACTGGACCGCCATATGTGCACTGGACCGCCCTATGTGCACTGGACCACCATATATGCACTGGACCGCCATATGTGCACTGGACCGCCCTGCAGCACTCACATATGCATGACATGCGGACGGTTCGCTGCCGGATTTATTCACCGATTTTATATTCATCGAATGCCAGCAGCCTTTTGCGGGCGAGGGTACCACGGAATTCTCCATTTTACCTTCAAAAGCCACACAAAATATCAAAGCTATACTTTCCAGCGCCGAGTTTATGAATAAGTTTAGGGTAAAACTTATAATTGAGAAAGCTGTATCAAAATTACGGGAGAGTTCAGAAGCGGCCGATCTGGTGGACACTTCTGCAACTACTTTAAAAAAAAAACAATAATAGCATCAAATGCGCAAAGCGCATCATCATCAGTTTCCTATCTATCATTTTCCGTTTCAACTCTTCTCTCCCCAACACACTGTGTGTCAAACTCTCTTTCCCCCTTTTCTAAAAGCATCGTTGGTTCGTTCGACACTGCTGCTCCGTCGCGGCGCTGTGCCGGGAGCTGATGTGGTTCACTTGCTTTTAACACTTTGACCGCAACCGCAATTGGGTAAACTTAACACGTTCACTACGTTTCCGTGCTTGCTACGATTGGTTTGGTTAGGTCGCAACCAGCAGAAATGAAAAGCCATCTATACAGCTTGATTGCATTCTTAGCCTTTCTAACAAGCGGATAAAATTAAATTAATTACACGGTAATGTTTGAACTTGTACGCGTTAGGTTAATTTAAATAAAGGTAGTGAAAACAATGAAATTGTAGCCATAGACACTAGTACGTAAAAGAGCAATTTACCAAGTGGCACACAAATGTGCAAATACGTAGTGAACGTGTTAAGTTTACTTTCCAACTCAAATTTAATGTCAATCATAGAAAACAATTTTGAAATAGCAAACATTAGCTGGATCGTAGCTTAATCTTTAGTTAAGTAGTTATGAAAATTGAGCTTCTGATGCATGCTCGGTCAGCAGCATTATGAAAATCCCTTCCGTGGCCACCGGGGGTGCACGTTGTGGTCAAAGTGTTCATGTGTGTTTGTGGTCCTGGAGCTTTCAGGTTAATATCTGCTTACAGCAGAATAATGAATTTATGTACCACAATATCAATTACGCAATTAGCTGCCCCCTTTCTTGCTGTTGAAAGATTAGTAAATGTTATTAATCTTCCTAGAAAGATGTTTGGGTGTTATGTGTCAACATCATTTCGCATCGTTTTTCCACCTTTAATTTTAATTTTTTCTCACAAAAACCTTGATTTTGGAAGCCGAAACAATGCCCCGAGAACTTCATAATTCTTAATTTACGGAATATGGGAATGAATGTTAACATTTAATTGGATCTTTAGCTCACCGATTTAAAGAACGTACTTGGAATTTTGCATGGCATTGACAAATTCCAGCATTCTTTTCATGTGAACCATCAATTTCACGCGCTACAAAGCCTCAAAATTCACAAGACAAAGATAAATCATCCAGGGATAAAAATAAGTCGTTCATTGAGGAAAAATAAAATATTCTAAAACATTCAGTGATAAAAATAAGCCGTTCAGTGAGAAAAATAAACTACTCAGTAAGGGATAAAACATTTAGTGATAAAAATAAGCCGTTCAGTGAGAAAAATAAATTACTAAGTAAGGGATAAAACATTCAGTGTTAAAAATAAGCCGTTCAGTGAGAAAAATAAACTACTCAGTAAGGGATAAAACATTCAGTGATAAAAATAAGCCGTTCAGTGAGAAAAATAAATTACTCAGTAAGGGATAAAACATTCAGTGATAAAAATAAGCCGTTCAGTGAGAAAAATAAATTACTAAGTAAGGGATAAAACATTCAGTGTTAAAAATAAGCCGTTCAGTGAGAAAAATAAACTACTCAGTAAGGGATAAAACATTCAGTGATAAAAATAAGCCGTTCAGTGAGAAAAATAAACTACTCAGTAAGGGATAAAACATTCAGTGTTAAAAATAAGCCGTTCAGTGAGAAAAATAAATTACTCAGTAAGGGATAAAACATTCAGTGAACAAAACGAGAACAACCGGCGAGGAAAAATAAAATATTCAGTGGTGAAAATAAATCGTTCATTGAGGACAGTCTCATCGAGAATGAAAACTAAAAAGTGAATTTGGAGGCAGTGAGTCAAATGAAATTAGCATCACTAGATTATTATTTGACAAGATGACAACGTATCGAATTGATACCGTTGATACCGTCGAATTGTTACAACGGTATCGGTTGATACCGTTGGTTCGGTTAGGTACTGAGTCGCATAATTGAAAAACCGACAGTACTACTCAAATCAACTCCCATCTTTTCCAAGGAATGTGAAAAATATAATTACACGGTGAAACTTTACCTCGTTTACTAAAATCAATTTCGAAAAGGTAGTGAAATAATTGCAATGCTATTTCTTTTTGCTGGTACGCAAATGAGCAATTTACCTAGTGGCATACATATGTAAGTCCCAATACGTAGTGAAGGTGTTAAGCAATTTACGTCGTCGTAGAGGTAAATCTCAGAGCGTAAGTGCTTTAGAGCATGCATGTTTGTTTCAGCACTAACGATGGACTCAGAAAAAGTCTAAAGTTTCTGCAATTTTTTATGTATTGGTACTATAATTGAAACTGTATAAATTTTTCTAACATATTTATCTTCGCTATCAGCGAGTGAATGTTTTTTTCGTTGCTACTGAAACTCAAACTACATCATTTTTAAAATATATTTCGTTCTGCTACGTGCTGTAGCGTAGATTAGCTTACTCCAAGGAACTTACGCTGCGAGCTGTGCTGCTAAGACGACGTGAATTGTTTGATACGCTACCAAACAAGTTAATTCATGAAATGAATTCCAGCACATTGGACTTTTAAAATTTATTAATGTGGAGGTCCTTAATTGATAGACAAACCATACGAGGTGTACAATAGCGATACGAGGTGGACATTAGGCGTAAGATAGCGATACGCGGTGTACAATAAGTGTACAATAGCGATACGCAGTGTATGTACAATAGGTGCACAATAGGCGTACAATATCGATGCGAGGTGTACAACAGGTGTACAATAGCGATACGCGGTGTACAATAAGTGTACAATAGCGATACGCAGTGTATGTATAATAGGTGCACAATAGGTGTACAATAGGGACACGAGGTGTATAACAGGTGTACAATAGCGGTACGAGGTGTAGGGTAAAGTCCGAATGTTCGTCCGATTTACACGGTTCAAACTTCAAACCCTCTCAAACGGTTCTCAAGATCGCTATTGCTGCAGCAAATACCGTCAAAAAAGCGCAAATGCATTGGGTTCATCGTGCTTTGCTCTAAAAAGGATCTTTCAAATCTTGATATGAAAAAAACAACTTGCTTTGCGAACACTTTGTCCAACTGAAATTTTCGAAAGTTCGTACCAAATTCGAAATTAATTTAAAATTTCGACCGCGTTTCGAATCTCATCACAAAAGTTCGTACACCCTCTAAATTGAAATTTATATATTTGTTTAGCGCTAAAGTTACCTGTGAGCGTTCAAATTTTTTGTAATATAATAGCGTATTCATTTTTAATGGATTTGATACGTACGTTTTGATACCGGCAGGCCGCAGCCGAGACGGTTCAAGAAACGGTTTGTGAAAAGTACAAAAATTTTTCGAGAATTTCTTGAGTCCTACTTCAAACTTTAGTCCACCTCTCGTAACTTTTGAAAGAATGCACCTATCAACTTCAAATTACTTTCAAACGAAAGAACAAAACATTTTCTACAAAGTTGTTATAAACACATCCAAAAAATTTTCCTGAGAAGTACAGAAATTCTTCGATAAAAATGTTTGATTCGCGTGCCATCGCGAGCGCGAAAGGGTCAACTAAAGTCTATCGACGGCGCGTGAGTCGTACAGGTTCATTTTGAGGAATTTCTGTACTTTTCAGAAAACTTTTTTGGATGTGTTTATAACACCTTTGTAGAAAAGGTTTTGTTCTTTCGCTTGAGAGTAATTTCAAGTCGATAGGTGCATTCTTTCAAAAGTTACGAGTGGTGGACTGAAGTTTAAAGTAGGACTCAAGAAATTTCTGTACTTTTCACAAACCGTTTCTTGAACCGTCTCGGCTGCGGCCTGCCGGTATGAATTGGGACGAATGTTGACCTTAAATTATGGCTCCTCGTAAAACACACCACTACTGCAATGATGATCTCGTTCACGCATTAGCAGAGATAAAAAATGGAAGTTTGAGTATACGCAACGCAAGTGATAAATATGGTGTTTCAAAAACAACGCTTCATGAGCGTGTGCAAGGCACCGGCAGGCGGCAACCGAGACGGTTCAAGAAGCGGTTTGTGAAAAGTACAGAAATTTCTTGAGTCCTACTTCAAACTTCAGTCCACCAATCGTAACTTTTGAAAGAATGCACCTATCGACTTTAAATTACTCTCAAACGAAAGAACAAAACATTTTTTACAAAGGTGTTATAAACACATTCAAAATTGTTTCTGAAAAGTACATAAATTCTGCGATGAACCTGTACGACTCACGCGCCAACGAAAGACTTTAGTTGACCCTGTCACGCTCGCGATGTCACGCGAATCAAACATTTTTATCGAAGAATTTCTGTACTTCTCAGGAAAATTTTTTGAATGTGATTGTAACACCTTTGTAGAAAATGTTTTGTTCTTTCGTTTTGGAGTAATTTGAAGTCGATAGATGCATTCTTTCAAAAGTTACAAGTGGTGGACTAAAGTTTGAAGTAGGACTCAAGAAATTCTTAAGAAATTTCTGTACTTTTCAAAAACCGTTTCTTGAACCGTCTCGGCGGCGGCCTGCCGGTCCAATTCATAAACTATAAAATCTATACCTGAAAAGATATTAAGGATCATAAACAATGAGGAGAAACTTAAAGAAAAAACGTTGTACGAACAAACGAATTCATAAAAATGATTTCTTCAAAACTCCGTACATGTGGACGAAGTAATAACACAAGCCGTTAAAAGATTCGAAATTTAGTACACCTCAGAAACAAACAAAGGGAGAAATAAAACTCTGTAAAATGGCAGCACTAGAGCTGTCAACACTCACACAGGTACGACATCGCCTAACACAACAACTTCGTCAACGGAAAAATTTTTTGTCGGCGATGCAAAATGGTAGTCAATTAAGGTGTGACGACTTCATAAGCAACTGAAACGCAGGTCATTCACTTGGGCTGCCATTTTTGTTCCAACAGTGATATTTATTTGCGGTGTGTGGCAATTATACAATATTATAAACCAACAGTTACCACGTGAACCACTTTTCGATGAACTTCAACTCCATACTAGTTTGTTATAGTAAAATATACCTGGTGTGTACGGAATTTCAAAGTGGACGAATTTTCGGAACTTACCCTACAACAGGTGTACAATAGCGCAATACTGCACTAGCAAACCACCTCCGCCTCTCAGACACACTCATCACAGCCGCGTAACCTCGACGTGTAAACAAACAGGCTCTGCTATCGGCACTTGAGATGAGTTATTGGCATCCTATACCTTGAGTAGCGGGGCGCTGAGCTACATATGTTGTCTGTGACGTGAGTATCGCACATGACTTACGTAAATGTCTGTGACGTAAGTAAATGCCTGTGACGTAAGTGAATGTCTGTGACGTAAGTAAATGTCTGTGACGTAAGTAAATGTCTGTGACGTAAGTAAATGTCTGTGACGTAAGTAAATGTCTGTGACGTAAGTAAATTTCTGCGACGTAAGTAAATGTCTGCGACGTAAGTAAATGTCTGTGACGTAAGTAAATGTCTGCGACGTAAGTAAATGTCTGTGACGTAAGTAAATGTCTGCGACGTAAGTAAATGTCTGCGACGTAAGTAAATGTCTGTGACGTAAGGAAATGTCTGTGACGTAAGTAAATGTCTGTGACGTAAGTAAATGTCTGCGACGTAAGTAAATGTCTGCGACGTAAGTAAATGTCTGTGACGTAAGTAAATGTCTGCGACGTAAGTAAATGTCTGTGACGTAAGTAAATGCCTGCGACGTAAGTGAATGTCTGCGACGTAAGTAAATGTCTGTGACGTAAGGAAATGTCTGTGACGTAAGTAAATGTCTGTGACGTAAGTAAATGTCTGTGACGTAAGTAAATGTCTGCGACGTAAGTAAATGTCTGTGACGTAAGTAAATGTCTGTGACGTAAGTAAATGTCTGTGACGTAAGTAAATGTCTGCGACGTAAGTAAATGTCTGTGACGTAAGTAAATGTCTGCGACGTAAGTAAATGTCTGCGACGTAAGTAAATGTCTGTGACGTAAGGAAATGTCTGTGACGTAAGTAAATGTCTGTGACGTAAGTAAATGTCTGTGACGTAAGTAAATGCCTGTGACGTAAGTGAATGTCTGTGACGCAAGTAAATGTCTGTGACGTAAGTAAATGTCTGTGACGTAAGTAAATGTCTGTGACGTAAGTAAATGTCTGTGACGTAAGTAAATGTCTGTGACGTAAGTAAATGTCTGCGACGTAAGTAAATGTCTGTGACGTAAGTAAATGTCTGCCACGTAAGTAAATGTCTGCGACGTAAGTAAATGTCTGTGACGTAAGGAAATGCCTGTGACGTAAGTAAATGTCTGTGACGTAAGTAAATGTCTGCGACGTAAGTAAATGTCTGTGACGTAAGGAAATGTCTGTGACGTAAGTAAATGTCTGTGACGTAAGTAAATGTCTGTGACGTAAGTAAATGTCTGCGACGTAAGTAAATGTCTGCGACGTAAGGAAATTTCTGTATGACCTAAATACAGCACACGTACGGAACTCTTAGGGAACTCGCAAGAATATACAGAGTGGCTTAGAAGTAAC
Organism: Morinoia aosen; assembly: GCA_030386875.1. Taxonomy (NCBI): domain Eukaryota; kingdom Metazoa; phylum Arthropoda; class Malacostraca; order Amphipoda; family Talitridae; genus Morinoia; species Morinoia aosen. Next base: position 54,689,642 of record CM059558.1, read on the forward strand.
TCACCCTTTTAATTGGCTTAATAATAAAAAATATGATCGTTGCCATGTAGAAATTCAGTTTCTCCGAAAATAAACATTTTTATGCTACCTTATAACTTATGTCCACGAGAAGTTCACGCAAGAACGACTATTGCACTGTCTTCGGGTGATTGTGGGGTACGGAATAACTGCTGTAATTGTGCCTGGTCAATTCTTTTTTATTTGAAAATAGTGTTACAGCTGAAACAACTCATGATGACAGATACCGAACTTGTGTATAACAAAGTTTCTCATGGCAGAACTTGAACAGGACTTGAACAATCCTCAGTTTCAACAGGACGGAGCCGAATGTCATACCGCAGCAAAAACAATAACATTGCTAAGAGATTGCTTTCTGAATCATTCGATTTCACGATATAGTAACATGTCTAGACCCTCTTAGCCTCTAGATTTATCCCCATGCGAATTTTTCTTGTGAGACTACCATGAGTTACGAACTTTTTTTTGCAAAACTCATAAATTAACAAGATCTAGAAGGCAACGTTCACAATGAAATAGCGCAACTCTCATCTGATGCTCTCAAGAGCATTATCGTACGCTTGTGAATCAGTCGCCTTGCTCTGGCTGAAACTAATAGTGTATTGTGTACGGGTAACGATACTACACACAATTGCGCACACACGTAGCTCAAAGTCACCCGATCGTGTATGTGATGCATTCGAGTCGCAAGCTGTACATCTCAACCGAGTGATGAGCGAAATACATGCTATACATAGACACAATGTCATGTGTGCAATATGTGCATTCGAGTTACACAGCGTACGCAGCAACTGGAGTTGAGTGAAACATTTATGAGTTACACACTAAACACAGTAACCGTGTGATGAGTTTAATACATATGACTTACACACTCTAAAATAGATATGAGTTACTCTCAATAAACAGTTACCGTGTGATGTGTGAGACACGCGAAACAACACGAACGTAACACAGGAACACAGCCACAATGCAACACAATGCAACAGCCACGAGCTAAGCCTGGCTGCACAGATAGGGCAACTCGCTCCGTCCGAATGGTTAAAACAAATCAGGTCTGTGCCCACAGCTGCCTACATCTTCCAGAGGCAAATCTGTACTTACTAATTTTCGACCCATCCCGAACAGCGAAGCTACCACCCCGGGCGGCGAAGCTACCACCCCGGGCGGCGAAGCTACCACCTCGGGCGGCGAAGCTACCACCCTGGGTACCGAAGCTACCACCCTGGGCAGCGAAGCTACCACCCTGGGCAGCGAAGCTACCACCCTGGGCAGCGAAGCTACCACCCCGGGCGGCGAAGCTACACTGAAACTGGATTAAATTAACAAAATTAGAAGCCAGTCTATAAGTGAGCCAACTACACAGACACCAGCCTCATGCGCCGCAGTCTCATGAGGCACGTGCTCCCATGTCTACGGTGAGGGATTTTCGAGGTAACTAAAACTTCAGCAGCAGCTTAATATTACTACGTTAAAATTACTACGGTAGTATTCTCACGTTAAGGAACAGGTTAATATTACTAAAACTTCAGTAACAAGTTTATGGTAACGGTGGAATTACTCATACACTATGTCGATATTTTTATGCTATTATTATTACGTTAGTATTACTGCGTTGAAAAGAAAAGAAAAAAAAAGAAAAAAAACGTTTATTTCCAAATTGTCACATGAGATACATGCCAACATATTGGCTTTTAAAAGTTTCTTAAATATAGGGCATCCTAAAACAAATGTTCCATACGAGGAGTACTAATTGACAAACCCTCCGAGGTGTACAAGTAGATGAGCCATACGAGGCATAATAATAGACAAACTATACGAGGTGTACTAATAGACAAACTGTCAGAGGTGTACAAGTAGATAGACCATACGAGGCATATTAATTGACAAAATATACGAGGTGTACTAATAGACAAACCATTTGTGGTGTGCTAGTAGTCTAACAAAAGTTCTATACTAGGAGTACTAATTGACAAACCATCCGAGGTGTACAAATAGATATGCCATACGAGGCATAATAATAATAGGCAAACTATACGAGGAGTACTAATAGACAAGCTATCAGAGGTGTACAAAATAGATAGACCATACGAGGCATATTAATAGACAAAATATACGAGGCGTACTAATAGATAAACCACACGTGGCTTGCCAATAGTCTATCTCTGTCAAGAGTAGTTGAATGAGAAATGAAAAATATGCCCTAAAAATATGCAAAGCCCTATCACCACCAAAAACATATTTCATATCTTCTCGATATTCACCACATCATGCGGACATGGGTGCATGGGATAAAATAGAGATACAGTGTAAGCCGGTTACCACTCATGATTGACAAATATCTACAAAATATTTGTAGAAATGGGTAAACAAACATATATTTAATATCAAAATTCATAGCTTGTACAACATACGGACAGAAAAATAATTTTACTACGATTCATATGCTCAAATTGCACTTTATTTCATCAATTATATGTGCCATTAATCCGATTCACAGAAACGCCCTCTGGGGAAGTGCTAGATCTATTTTTGAATCATTTCGCTATTGAAATAAAATTTATTAACCGAATGGTTCTTGCGTAAAGAAATGAAATAGAAACATGTATATCTATTTATGTAGATACATATATATACCTACACACGCACACACACATATTAATATATATATACTTATTGAAAATAAAATATTAGAAAAAAAATACATATTTAAGATAAAAGAAAGAAGCAACCTACCATCTACTACACAGAAAATGACAGCTGAGCTCACTGTAATCCTAAGTAATTTTTCGCAAAAGATAACTAAAAGGAAAAGAAGACTTCGAAAAACATAAAAATGAGCTGTTTTTTAATTTCTTCACAGAAATTTTTAAGAAAAATCAAGTTATAGTCAAGAAGCAACACAACTCTTCAGCATTATACGGACATGTGTACGTGGAATAAAATGGAGTAACATTGTGGCCGGATATCACATCTGAGTGGAGAATATTCACAAAATTGGCACATATGGGAAGATTAGGCCTTGATCCAAAAATAATAATTTTGATTACAGAAATTTAGAGTTTTTTCCGATTTGAAAGTTCAGTGCTAGTGTGCGCTGAACGCACGAAAAAAAATAAAAATAAAAAGACTAAATGCAATGCTTAAATTACTCCTTTCCCCCCAGCTCAGCCGAAAATCGATTGAAAACATCTTCGAGAATGATTTTGAAATAGGTTAATCGTTAAAAATAGGTTAATATTAACCTCGCAACAGGTTAATATTACTACGGTAATATTACAACGTTAGTATATTTCTACGCTCCGTAATTGATTACTGTTACTAAAACTTTACCAGAACTTAATGTTACTACGAACTACTGACTTAGTTCTGCGTGATTTTGTGTGTGTGTGTGTGTGTGGGTGGGTGGATGAGTGCTGGTGCTGGTGTTTATCAAAATGAATAATTACGCTAAAGGTTGTTGAGGTAATAGTCTACTTCTGATTTCAGTTTTGATAGATTTCAAGTCCTTCTTTCTTTTTGATCCCCGCAGCTTACGGGATCCTTAGTTCCAAAACATGTACCAATTCCCGCGCATCTTATCACTCTCCTTGAATATTCCCCCAGTTACTAGAGTTAAATACATTCCACAGTACAACTATTAAATTTATACCCTATTACCTCCATTGAAGTAAACATGTTTATTATGGCCATTATATATGCTCCCTATTGCTGCAATAAAAATGAACTCATTATTACCTCTATATATATTAACTACAAGTATCATTTGACATGTTCTTTAGTACTCCCAATAAAAGTGTGTCCCATTACTCCATTAAATATGTTCCAGATTACTGCTTCCTTACAAACATTAAAGTTCTATTTTATTGCCACAAAATCTGCTTCTTATAACAGTTAGTAAAAATTTTCCAAGTTCATTCAGAAAACAAGATACTTAGAGAAATTTAGACACACCCGAGTGTGTCCAACGCTTATTCAGAGAAATTCCGAACTCCTTTAACTACAGGTTCATGTTGTATAGAAAGTTAAATCACTTATTCACGGATCAAATGACAACAATTTTTATGTTAAAAATGAATTGAAGTTGAATTTTTCCTCAGAATATAATTCTTCCAAGGAACCTTTACAAGGAGAGAAAGATCTAGAGTCAGGTATGACTTTGTTCAGCTTCCTAGGAACGCGCGCATGAATAAAACAAAATACCGAAACAAATATCGTTGGAAAACAGACTTACAGAAACCTCGCACATGCGGGTCGGGTCCGCAATGAAAAACACTAGAATACGTTTCGTTGGAAAACATACACACAGAAACCTCGCACAAGCGCCTCTGTAATAAAAAGCACAATTATGGATACTACTACAGAAGCCTCTCACACGCACGTCCGTAATGTAAAGCACATGCATGCGTTCCGGCCTAGTTATGTTCAAGCTCATTGCTAATGCTTGCAAGTCGACAACCCACAACGTTTCCGAAATAATTTCACGGGGCCGCTGAAGCCAGACGCATGAATCACGGCGGCGCGAAGGCGCTCCGCAAACTCGGAAAATTGTTTGCGAGGGAAGCCCGGCAAATACGAAGGCAAAAGAATGGGCTGCTTGAGGGCAAAGGTATTCAAAATGCAGAAATTTGAACTAGCAAATACGAGGCTGAGAGTATGTGAGCTGCTTGAGGGAAAAGTGTACGTCGATCTTGACGTTACTACGTTAACATAACTACGTTAATATCACTACGTTAATATTACTACGTTAATATTATTATCTTAACAGTACTGTTTGTATATAAAAGTTGGACATAATTTATGGAACCTGAATGTATACTGATGAATTTCATCCCTCTTATTGGACTTCAATGAATCTTCTTTTTGTGATAATAGAACTAGTTTTTAACTGTTCATGTCGAGGTTCGAATATAGACTTAAGGTCCACTGCCATACGAAAGAAGTCATCAGCGAAGGCGAAGGAGCAGAAAGGAACAAAGGTCAGCTGAAAAGATCCACTTTTGTTCAGGTACAACTCAAGTGATGGAATGAACTAGATCAAAATACTTCAGAGTTCTTTACAAGTCTGTCTTAAAAACTGGTAGGCAGGAACAACACTTGAATTCTACCGGGTCAAAAATAGCTTGCTGAAGATTTCTGTAAGCGCATTCGAAGTATTTTTGCCACGTCCTTTTTAGAAATTATTTCCAGAAACAAACTAAATACTATAGTACAAGTATATGGAACGAAAACAGATCATCAGCATTGTTCTTCCTACATTGTTCTAGATTGTCCGGACTAAGATTACGGGAAGTAATGAAGACTCTTTTGTTGGATGGGCCTTATGCGGCCTAAGACGTATTGTGCAGGTATTTCTATTGACAAAAACAAGCCTACCTTTCCGCGTGTAAGTGTGGATGTGTACACGCATGAGCGTGTGTGGGTGTGTGTGTGTGCTGGTGCACATGAAAATAAAAAAATTATGCTCAAGGTTGAACATATAAACGAGTTCTTCTTTTTGTATTTTTAGAAACGATCTTTAAGTCCGGAAGCCGATCACGGACTACGATGCTTTTATAAAGTTACCGCAAATGAACTTGAATGCAAGGTTCACCCCAAGGAGGTTTAATGTATCCAACTTCCTTGGTTCAACCTCACGGGACGAGATGTGCATTCTGTTGTACAGGTCATACAGTTAAAAAAATATTATCTTTTTCAAGTATTCATTATGAAGTACAGGAAACAAAAATCTCCTATAGACTGTCATGAGCGAAGTTTTCCGGCCATCGAATTATGTTGTTTTAGTGGGAGCTCAATTAGCTGAACTGCTGTTGTTGTGCTGCTGTTGTTGAACTGCTGTTGTTGTGCTGCTGTTGTTGTGCTGCTGTTGTTGTGCTGCTGTTGTTGTGCTGCTGTTGTTGTGCTGCTGTTGTTGTGCTGCTGCTGTTGTTGTGCTGCTGTTGTTGAACTGCTGTTGTTGAGCTGCTGTTGTTGTGCTGCTGTTGTTGTGCTGCTGTTGTTGTGCTGCTGTTTTTGTGCTGCTGTTGTTGTGCTGCTGTTGTTGTGCTGCTCTTGTTGTGCTGCTGTTGTTGTGCTGCTGTTGTTGTGCTGCTGTTGTTGTGCTGCTGTTGTTGTGCTGCTGTTGTTGTGCTGCTGTTGTTGTGCTGCTGTTGTTGTGCTGCTGTTGTTGTGCTGCTGTTGTTGTGCTGCTGTTGTTGTGCTGCTGTTGTTGTGCTGCTTTTGTTGTGCTGCTGTTGTTGTGCTGCTGTTGTTGTGCTGCTGCTGTTGTTGTGCTGCTGTTGTTGAACTGCTGTTGTTGAGCTGCTGTTGTTGTGCTGCTGTTGTTGTGCTGCTGTTGTTGTGCTGCTGTTTTTGTACTGCTGTTGTTGTGCTGCTGTTGTTGTGCTGCTCTTGTTGTGCTGCTGTTGTTGTGCTGCTGTTGTTGTGCTGCTGTTGTTGTGCTGCTGTTGTTGTGCTGCTGTTGTTGTGCTGCTGTTGTTGTGCTGCTGTTGTTGTGCTGCTGTTGTTGTGCTGCTGTTGTTGTGCTGCTGTTGTTGTGCTGCTGTTGTTGCGCTGCTGTTGTTGTGCTGCTGTTGTTGAGCTGCTATTGTTGAGCTGCTGTTGTTGTGCTGCTGTTGTTGAGCTGGATTGTTGAGCTGCTGTTGTTGTGCTGCTGTTGTTGTGCTGCTGTTGTTGTGCTGCTGTTGTTGTGCTGCTGTTGTTGTGCTCAGTTTAGTTTCCAGAACGCCTTGCCCTTGCCTTAATTAACTGATATTCAATTGATATTTCAACCGATCATTTGCAATATTCCCTAATAAAGAGGTTGGCACCACAATTGTATTCATAAAATTAATGGGACATTGTCAAAATAAGGAAATGACGAAATTGTCTTGAAATTATGAGAATGTGGTAAAATTAGGAGGATGTATTGAAATTATGAGAATGTGGTGATATTATGAGAATGTGGTAAAATTAGGAGGATGTATTGAAATTATGAGAATTGGGTGATATTATGAGGATGTATTGAAATTATAACAGTGCTGAAATTAAAAAAATGTGTTGAAATGACACGAATGTGTTGAAATAACGGGAACGTGTTGAAATGTTCCGAATATGTGAAAATCATTAAAAAATGTTGAAATGAAGAGAAAGTGATCTCGATTGCAAATAAAAAACCGCGCTGCAGAATCTAATATCTCTGACCAACTCCATAACATAGTTCCAATTCAAGTCTCCGACATGGACAAACCCAAACGAGCGCACAAAACCACTTTTTAACACGTTTTTCAAACTGCCAGTTCCCACCATTTGAAATTTGCCCACCGAAGGTCCACGGCGAGTGTGTAAGGCGTCTCATACAACTGCCGCCCGCCCGAAGGCTTTAGTTACGCACCAAAAGTTTGTTTGTTTTACTCAAGCAAACTTCGTCGACCTTTTCGGTCTTCAGGACTTCCCTTTGATGGAAGGCCGCTCGCTGACGTCCAACGCATTCTCTGTTACTCTCGGTCTGAGTGGCCTTTGTGCATTCTCCGTTACTCTCGGTCTGCGTGGCCTTTGTGCATTCTCTGTTACTCTCGGTCTGAGTGGCCTTTGTGCATTCTCCGTTACTCTCGGTCTGCGTGGCCTTTGTGCATTCTCTGTTACTCTCGGTCTGAGTGGCCTTTGTGCATTCTCCGTTACTCTCGGTCTGCGTGGCCTTTGTGCATTCTCTGTTACTCTCGGTCTGAGTGGCCTTTGTGCATTCTCTGTTACTCTCGGTCTGCGTGGCCTTTGTGCATTCTCTGTTACTCTCGGTCTGCGTGGCCTTTGTGCATTCTCCGTTACTCTCGGTCTGCGTGGCCTTTGTGCATTCTCTGTTACTCTCGGTCTGAGTGGCCTTTGTGCATTCTCCGTTACTCTCGGTCTGCGTGGCCTTTGTGCATTCTCTGTTACTCTCGGTCTGAGTCGCCTTTGTGCATTCTCTGTTACTCTCGGTCTGAGTGGCCTTTGTGCATTCTCTGTTACTCTCGGTCTGAGTGGCCTTTGTGCATTCTCTGTTACTCTCGGTCTGAGTGGCCTTTGTGCATTCTCTGTTACTCTCGGTCTGAGTGGCCTTTGTGCATTCTCTGTTACTCTCGGTCTGAGTCGCCTTTGTGCATTCTCTGTTACTCTCGGTCTGAGTGGCCTTTGTGCATTCTCTGTTACTCTCGGTCTGAGTGGCCTTTGTGCATTCTCTGTTACTCTCGGTCTGAGTGGCCTTTGTGCATTCTCTGTTACTCTCGGTCTGAGTGGCCTTTGTGCATTCTCTGTTACTCTCAGTCTGAGTGGCCTTTGTGCATTCTCTGTTACTCTCGGTCTGCGTGGCCTTTGTGCATTCTCTGTTGCTCTCGGTCTGAGTGGCCTTTGTGGATTCTCTGTTACTCTCGGTCTGAGTGGCCTTTGTGCATTCTCTGTTACTCTCGGTCTGAGTGGCCTTTGTCCATTCTCTGTTACTCTCGGTCTGCGTGGCCTTTGTGCATTCTCTGTTACTCTCGGTCTGAGTGGCCTTTGTGCATTCTCTGTTACTCTCGGTCTGAGTGGCCTTTGTGCATTCTCTGTTACTCTCGGTCTGAGTGGCCTTTGTGCATTCTCTGTTACTCTCGGTCTGAGTGGCCTTTGTGCATTCTCTGTTACTCTCGGTCTGAGTGGCCTTTGTGCATTCTCTGTTACTCTCAGTCTGAGTCGCCTTTGTGCATTCTCTGTTACTCTCGGTCTGCGTGGCCTTTGTGCATTCTCTGTTACTCTCGGTCTGAGTGGCCTTTGTGCATTCTCTGTTACTCTCGGTCTGAGTGGCCTTTGTGCATTCTCTGTTACTCTCGGTCTGAGTGGCCTTTGTGCATTCTCTGTTACTCTCGGTCTGCGTGGCCTTTGTGCATTCTCTGTTACTCTCGGTCTGAGTGGCCTTTGCGCATTCTCTGTTACTCTCGGTCTGAGTGGCCTTCGTGCATTCTCTGTTACTCTCGGTCTGAGTGGCCTTTGTGCATTCTCTGTTACTCTCGGTCTGAGTCGCCTTTGTGCATTCTCTGTTACTCTCGGTCTGAGTGGCCTTTGTGCATTCTCTGTTGCTCTCGGTCTGAGTGGCCTATGTGCATTCTCTGTTACTCTCGGTCTGCGTGGCCTTTTTGCATTCTCTGTTACTCTCAGTCTGAGTGGCCTTTGTGCATTCTCAGTTGCTCTCGGTCTGAGTGGCCTTTGCGCATTCTCTGTTGGTCTCGGTCTGCGTGGCCTTTGTGCATTCTCTGTTGGTCTCGGACTGAGTGGCCTTTGTGCATTCTCTGTTACTCTCGGACTGATCGAGTGGCCTTTGTGCATTCTCTGTTACTCTCGGACTGATCGAGTGGCCTTTGTGCATTCTCTGTTACTCTCGGTCTGAGTGGCCTTTGTGCATTCTCTGTTACTCTCGGTCTGAGTGGCCTTTGTGCATTCTCTGTTACTCTCGGTCTGCGTGGCCTTTGTGCATTCTCTGTTACTCTCGGTCTGAGTGGCCTTTGCGCATTCTCTGTTGGTCTCGGTCTGCGTGGCCTTTGTGCATTCTCTGTTACTCTCGGTCTGAGTGGCCTTTGTGCATTCTCTGTTACTCTCGGTCTGAGTGGCCTTTGTGCATTCTCTGTTACTCTCGGTCTGAGTGGCCTTTGCGCATTCTCTGTTGGTCTCGGTCTGCGTGGCCTTTGTGCATTCTCTGTTGCTCTCGGTCTGAGTGGCCTTTGTGCATTCTCTGTTACTCTCGGTCTGCGTGGCCTTTGTGCATTCTCTGTTACTCTCGGTCTGAGTGGCCTTTGCGCATTCTCTGTTGGTCTCGGTCTGCGTGGCCTTTGTGCATTCTCTGTTACTCTCGGTCTGAGTGGCCTTTGTGCATTCTCTGTTGGTCTCGGTCTGCGTGGCCTTTGTGCATTCTCTGTTACTCTCGGTCTGAGTGGCCTTTGTGCATTCTCTGTTGGTCTCGGTCTGCGTGGCCTTTGTGCATTCTCTGTTACTCTCGGTCTGAGTGGCCTTTGTGCATTCTCTGTTACTCTCGGTCTGAGTGGCCTTTGTGCATTCTCTGTTACTCTCGGTCTGAGTGGCCTTTTTGCATTCTCTGTTACTCTCAGTCTGAGTGGCCTTCGTGCATTCTCTGTTACTCTCGGTCTGAGTGGCCTTTGTGCATTCTCTGTTACTCTCGGTCTGAGTGGCCTATGTGCATTCTCTGTTACTCTCGGTCTGAGTGGCCTTTGTGCATTCTCAGTTGCTCTCGGTCTGAGTGGCCTTTGTGCATTCTCTGTTACTCTCGGTCTGAGTGGCCTTTGTGCATTCTCTGTTACTCTCGGTCTGAGTGGCCTTCGTGCATTCTCTGTTACTCTCGGTCTGAGTGGCCTTTGTGCATTCTCTGTTACTCTCGGTCTGAGTGGCCTTTGTGCATTCTCTGTTACTCTCGGTCTGAGTGGCCTTTGTGCATTCTCTGTTACTCTCGGTCTGAGTGGCCTTCGTGCATTCTCTGTTACTCTCGGTCTGAGTGGCCTTTGTGCATTCTCTGTTACTCTCGGTCTGAGTGGCCTTTGTGCATTCTCTGTTACTCTCAGTCTGAGTCGCCTTTGTGCATTCTCTGTTACTCTCGGTCTGAGTGGCCTTTGTGCATTCTCTGTTACTCTCGGTCTGCGTGGCCTTTGTGCATTCTCTGTTACTCTCGGTCTGAGTGGCCTTTGTGCATTCTCTGTTACTCTCGGTCTGCGTAGCCTTCGTGCATTCTCTGTTACTCTCGGTCTGAGTGGCCTTTGTGCATTCTCTGTTACTCTCAGTCTGAGTCGCCTTTGTGCATTCTCTGTTACTCTCGGTCTGAGTGGCCTTTGTGCATTCTCTGTTACTCTCGGTCTGCGTGGCCTTTGTGCATTCTCTGTTACTCTCGGTCTGAGTGGCCTTTGTGCATTCTCTGTTACTCTCAGTCTGAGTCGCCTTTGTGCATTCTCTGTTACTCTCGGTCTGAGTGGCCTTTGTGCATTCTCTGTTACTCTCGGTCTGCGTGGCCTTTGTGCATTCTCTGTTACTCTCGGTCTGCGTGGCCTTCGTGCATTCTCTGTTACTCTCGGTCTGAGTGGCCTTTGTGCATTCTCTGTTACTCTCAGTCTGAGTCGCCTTTGTGCATTCTCTGTTACTCTCGGTCTGAGTGGCCTTTGTGCATTCTCTGTTACTCTCGGTCTGCGTGGCCTTTGTGCATTCTCTGTTACTCTCGGTCTGAGTGGCCTTTGTGCATTCTCTGTTACTCTCGGTCTGAGTGGCCTTCGTGCATTCTCTGTTACTCTCGGTCTGAGTGGCCTTTGTGCATTCTCTGTTACTCTCGGTCTGAGTGGCCTTTGTGCATTCTCTGTTACTCTCGGTCTGAGTGGCCTTTGTGCATTCTCTGTTGGTCTCGGTCTGAGTGGCCTTTGTGCATTCTCTGTTACTCTCGGTCTGAGTGGCCTTTGTGCATTCTCTGTTACTCTCGGTCTGAGTGGCCATTGTGCATTCTCAGTTGCTTTCGGTCTGAGTGGCCTTTGCGCATTCTCTGTTGGTCTCGGTCTGCGTGGCCTTTGTGCATTCTCTGTTACTCTCGGTCTGCGTGGCCTTTGTGCATTCTCTGTTACTCTCGGTCTGAGTGGCCTTTGTGCATTCTCTGTTACTCTCGGTCTGAGTGGCCTTCGTGCATTCTCTGTTACTCTCGGTCTGAGTGGCCTTTGTGCATTCTCTGTTACTCTCGGTCTGAGTGGCCTTTGTGCATTCTCTGTTACTCTCGGTCTGAGTGGCCTTTGTGCATTCTCTGTTGGTCTCGGTCTGAGTGGCCTTTGTGCATTCTCTGTTACTCTCGGTCTGAGTGGCCTTTGTGCATTCTCTGTTACTCTCGGTCTGAGTGGCCTTTGTGCATTCTCTGTTACTCTCGGTCTGAGTGGCTTTTGTGCATTCTCTGTTGGTCTCGGTCTGAGTGGCCTTTGTGCATTCTCTGTTACTCTCGGTCTGAGTGGCCTTTGTGCATTCTCAGTTGCTCTCGGTCTGAGTGGCCTTTGCGCATTCTCTGTTGGTCTCGGTCTGCGTGGCCTTTGTGCATTCTCTGTTACTCTCGGTCTGCGTGGCCTTTGTGCATTCTCTGTTACTCTCGGTCTGAGTGGCCTTTGTGCATTCTCTGTTACTCTCGGTCTGAGTGGCCTTTGTGCATTCTCTGTTACTCTCGGTCTGAGTGGCCTTTGTGCATTCTCTGTTACTCTCGGTCTGAGTGGCCTTTGTGCATTCTCTGTTACTCCCGGTCTGAGTGGCCTTTGTGCATTCTCTGTTGGTCTCGGTCTGAGTGGCCTTTGTGCATTCTCTGTTACTCTCGGTCTGAGTGGCCTTTGTGCATTCTCTGTTACTCTCGGTCTGAGTGGCCTTTGTGCATTCTCTGTTACTCTCGGTCTGAGTGGCCTTTGTGCATTCTCTGTTACTCTCGGTCTGAGTGGCTTTTGTGCATTCTCTGTTACTCTCGGTCTGAGTGGCCTTTGTGCATTCTCTGTTACTCTCGGTCTGCGTGGCCTTTGTGCATTCTCTGTTACTCTCGGTCTGAGTGGCCTTTGTGCATTCTCTGTTACTCTCGGTCTGAGTGGCCTTTGTGCATTCTCTGTTACTCTCGGTCTGAGTGGCCTTTGTGCATTCTCTGTTACTTTCGGTCTGCGTGGCCTTTGTGCATTCTCTGTTACTCTCGGTCTGAGTGGCCTTTGTGCATTCTCTGTTACTCTCGGTCTGAGTGGCCTTTGTGCATTCTCTGTTACTCTCGGTCTGAGTGGCTTTTGTGCATTCTCTGTTGGTCTCGGTCTGAGTGGCCTTTGTGCATTCTCTGTTACTCTTGGTCTGAGTGGCCTTTGTGCATTCTCAGTTGCTCTCGGTCTGAGTGGCCTTTGCGCATTCTCTGTTGGTCTCGGTCTGCGTGGCCTTTGTGCATTCTCTGTTACTCTCGGTCTGCGTGGCCTTTGTGCATTCTCTGTTACTCTCGGTCTGAGTGGCCTTTGTGCATTCTCTGTTACTCTCGGTCTGAGTGGCCTTTGTGCATTCTCTGTTACTCTCGGTCTGAGTGGCCTTTGTGCATTCTCTGTTACTCTCGGTCTGAGTGGCCTTTGTGCATTCCCTGTTACTCTCGGTCTGAGTGGCCTTTGTGCATTCTCTGTTACTCTCGGTCTGCCTGGCCTTTGTGCATTCTCTGTTACTCTCGGTCTGAGTGGCCTTTGTGCATTCTCTGTTACTCTCGGTCTGAGTGGCCTATGTGCATTCTCTGTTACTCTCGGTCTGAGTGGCCTTTGTGCATTATCTGTTACTCTCGGTCTGAGTGGCCTTTGTGCATTCTCTGTTACTCCCGGTCTGAGTGGCCTTTGTGCATTCTCTGTTGGTCTCGGTCTGAGTGGCCTTTGTGCATTCTCTGTTACTCTCGGTCTGAGTGGCCTTTGTGCATTCTCTGTTACTCTCGGTCTGAGTGGCCTTTGTGCATTCTCTGTTACTCTCGGTCTGAGTGGCCTTTGTGCATTCTCTGTTACTCTCGGTCTGAGTGGCCTTTGTGCATTCTCTGTTGGTCTCGGTTTGAGTGGCCTTTGTGCATTCTCTGTTACTCTCGGTCTGAGTGGCCTTTGTGCATTCTCTGTTACTCTCGGTCTGAGTGGCCTTTGTGCATTCTCTGTTACTCTCGGTCTGAGTGGCCTTTGTGCATTCTCTGTTACTCTCGGTCTGAGTGGCCTTTGTGCATTCTCTGTTACTCTCGGTCTGCGTGGCCTTTGTGCATTCTCTGTTACTCTCGGTCTGAGTGGCCTTTGTGCATTCTCTGTTACTCTCGGTCTGAGTGGCCTTTGTGCATTCTCTGTTACTCTCGGTCTGAGTGGCCTTTGTGCATTCTCTGTTACTCTCGGTCTGCGTGGCCTTTGTGCATTCTCTGTTACTCTCGGTCTGAGTGGCCTTTGTGCATTCTCTGTTACTCTCGGTCTGAGTGGCCTTTGTGCATTCTCTGTTACTCTCGGTCTGAGTGGCCTTTGTGCATTCTCTGTTACTCTCGGTCTGCGTGGCCTTTGTGCATTCTCTGTTACTCTCGGTCTGAGTGGCCTTTGTGCATTCTCTGTTACTCTCGGTCTGAGTGGCCTTTGCGCATTCTCTGTTACTCTCGGTCTGAGTGGCCTTTGTGCATTCTCTGTTACTCTCGGTCTGAGTGGCCTTTGTGCATTCTCTGTTACTCTCGGTCTGAGTGGCCTTTGTGCATTCTCTGTTACTCTCGGTCTGCGTGGCCTTTGTGCATTCTCTGTTACTCTCGGTCTGAGTGGCCTTTGTGCATTCTCTGTTACTCTCGGTCTGAGTGGCCTTTGTGCATTCTCTGTTACTCTCGGTCTGAGTGGCCTTTGTGCATTCTCTGTTACTCTCGGTCTGCGTGGCCTTTGTGCATTCTCTGTTACTCTCGGTCTGAGTGGCCTTTGTGCATTCTCTGTTACTCTCGGTCTGAGTGGCCTTTGCGCATTCTCTGTTACTCTCGTTCTGAGTGGCCTTTGTGCATTCTCTGTTACTCTCGGTCTGAGTGGCCTTTGTGCATTCTCTGTTACTCTCGGTCTGAGTGGCCTTTGTGCATTCTCTGTTACTCTCGGTCTGCGTGGCCTTTGTGCATTCTCTGTTACTCTCGGTCTGAGTGGCCTTTGTGCATTCTCTGTTACTCTCGGTCTGAGTGGCCTTTGTGCATTCTCTGTTACTCTCGGTCTGAGTGGCCTTTGTGCATTCTCTGTTACTCTCGGTCTGCGTGGCCTTTGTGCATTCTCTGTTACTCTCGGTCTGAGTGGCCTTTGTGCATTCTCTGTTACTCTCGGTCTGAGTCGCCTTTGTGCATTCTCTGTTACTCTCGGTCTGAGTCGCCTTTGTGCATTCTCTGTTACTCTCGGTCTGAGTCGCCTTTGTGCATTCTCTGTTACTCTCGGTCTGAGTGGCCTTTGTGCATTCTCTGTTACTCTCGGTCTGAGAGGCCTTTGTGCATTCTCTGTTACTCTCGGTCTGAGTGGCCTTTGTGCATTCTCTGTTACTCTCGGTCTGAGTGTTCTCTGCACGTTTTATATTAGTCTCAGATGCCTTCACACCTTTCGTTAATAGTTTAATTTACATAGATCACGTGATGACCGAGAGCCACAATGACAGCAGGTATTTATCATAAAGTACATGGCTTCAAAAAAGTACTCGTTGTAAAACCAAGCACTAATGTTGGTAACTGCTCGAAATGTTTACAAAGATCGTGGCGTAGAAAAACAGACATGCACTAATTTATTGCACTAATTTTGCAGTCAATGCTATAGAACTTTCGTCGTCATTTTTTCCAAAAATTCATTAACGCGGTTATTGCAGGCTTATTATAATTATTAACGTGGTTACTGAGGGCTTATTATTAACGTGGTTACTGAGGGCTCATTATTAACGTGGTTACTGAGGGCTCATTATTAACGCGGTTAATGAAGGCTTATTATTAACGTGGTTATTGAAGGCTTATTATTAACGCGGCTATTGAAGGCTTATTATTAACGTGGTTACTGAGGGCTTATTATTAACGTGGTTATTGAAGGCTTATTATTAACGTGGTTACTGAGGGCTTATTATTTACGCGCTTATCGCAGGGCATATTATGAACGTGGTTATTGAAGGCTTATTATGGTCTGTGCGCATGAAAGTGGTCTTGAGAAAGTGGCCTTGAGAAAGTGGTCTTGAGAAAGTGGTCTTGAGAAAGTGGTCTTGAGAAAAAGTGGTTTTGAGAAAAGTGGTCATGAAAAAAAAGGTCTTCTGAAAAGTGGTTTCGAGAAAAGTGGTTTGTTTTTTGATATATCTTGAAGTATGGAAAATACACTTATATGATTCACACAACATGGGTATTGTAATACCCATGTCACTAGTCGGAAAAAACTATTGAGACCAATGTATTCCTAGTGTTGCTTAATCCAGATTTGATGATATGTGTAACTACAAAAATAAAAGAAAATACGATTCCCGCCAAATTGTATAGTTGAGAATACTTATTTTGGTGCACACTGGCAGTGAAATACCAGCTCAGTGATTTGCGGTATAAGTAATTTGTTGAAAGTAAAACGGGTGGACCAAAATATTCCTGTGTCTAAGGCAGCGAGGTGGACATTCAGAACTATCCTTTTATTCCTACGTATAGACTAGTATTCAAACAGGGGACTCGGAGAAAATGTATTTTATCACGCAACGAAATAATGATATTTTTATGTTTATAATATTGCCATAAAACAGTCGACATGAGTCAGAAACATGCAAACATGCAAATGATTATTCTACAGCGGCTATCAAGACACGTACAACATAATTTGAGTAATACGCGAAAGTGACCACCAAGA
Source organism: Morinoia aosen (assembly GCA_030386875.1). Taxonomy (NCBI): domain Eukaryota; kingdom Metazoa; phylum Arthropoda; class Malacostraca; order Amphipoda; family Talitridae; genus Morinoia; species Morinoia aosen. The sequence goes on from CM059558.1 coordinate 54,705,988, forward strand.
TAGGGTTGCCATGACATTCTAAAGAGCGTATGATGATTTGCATCACACAAGACTAACAAGAACAATTTAGGGCGTAAATAATAGAAGAACACATTAGTGTTCTATAAAGTTACCAATTAGAAAAAGCTACGTGATTTTCGAAACATGGTGCAAATGTCTTTAATTGAGAAACATAAATGGGGGCCACGACTGTCCAGTTTAATTCATGAACAAATTAACAATTTAATTCAAGCATAAATATGTATCCTACAGCTGCTTTATTATAATTGAATGGTGTTTGTTAATTCATGGATGCAATAACGATAAGAACTTTATTGGGTGAAAGCCCTTGTGACAGTTTGCACGTACATTGACATATCGGCTTAGGATTTCATGACAACATGGAATAATATTATAGTTGCTTGTTGTGGCAGATATTCAAAAATATCAATTCGTGCGAGCATGGAGAATAAAAAAAAATACGCTTATGAAAAATAATACGTATCTGATTGCTTAAATGAGCACACACACATACATACACACACGCACATAGATACCAGGATACAAGCATGAAAATCACAAGCTTTGTTTTCTAATTAGAAAATTTTAACATAACGGGCATTAGTTGATAAGCATCTTATTCGAACATACAAGTGTATGGGTGATCAGAAAACTGGTCGTGAGAAAAGTGGTTTTGAGAAAAGTGATTTTGAATAAAGTGGTTTTGAGACAAGTGGTCTTGAGAAAGTAAAAATTATTTTGTACCGCTGAGGAAAGAACTTTAAAAATAATTCTATTTATGAGGCTGTTTCCAATTTTAAATTATTTTTCTGTTTCATAATAAAATTTCATACGGATTTCTTCGTTATTTTTCGTACTTTTTTACAGGCAAGTTTGTTGCGCACTGTTAAATTTTAGAGACACTAGAAGTCTCTCTGCTCGAAAATTAGGAAAAAAAATGTGTATAGGCGTTGTTTATGATAAGATGGAAACTGGATGGAATGAAAAATCGTTTTTATATTCTCCGTGAAAAAAGAAATCAAAGCAGAAATGATAGCGCTAACAACGCTGATATGACTGAAGGTGTAGCCAATGATATAAAAATGAAGAAATGCTTTTTCGTGCCTCTTGAATACACGATTCAGACCCGCATCAAATTCTCATTTTCTGTCAAGAAAAATTTCATTTTAGGTACTAATTCTTATTAGTATTAATTAATAATACTAATACTTATTTACACTTATTTATATAATTAGTACCTATTTATGTTTTCACGTTAAACGATCATGTTTGCTTGGTATAGAAGTTTTTATTTTTTGGTACGTATTTGATACTCATTGACGTTTTTGCGTTCAATAACAAGTACCGTTCTTTAGGAATGAAAAGTTCTTTTTCAGGCACCCTCTCATTACTAACTCACCCATTATGCGTTAAGTGCTCAAGTTTATTTGGAATGCAAAGTTCTCTATCTTAAATGGATGCGTTGCCACTCATGTTTTGCTGTTTTGCCTCTCATGCTGTGTAAAATAAGAATTTTTACCATGTGGCGCAAGCGGTATCTTTTATGACAAGTTATGCACTGAAATGGTAATAATGAGTGTACCAAAATTACCTTGTGGCGCAAGCGGTATCTTTTATGACAAGTTATGCACTGAAATGGTAATAATGAGTGTACCAAAATTACCTTGTGGCGCAAGCGGTATCTTTTATGACAAGTTATGCAATGAAATGGTAATAATGAGTGTACCAAAATTACCTTGTGGCGCAAGCGGTATCTTTTATGACAAGTTATGCAATGAAATGGTAATAATGAGTGTACCAAAATTACCTTGTGGCGCAAGCGGTATCTTTTATGACAAGTTATGCACTGAAATGGTAATAATGAGTGTACCAAAATTACCTTGTGGCGCTAACGGTATCTTTTATGACAAGTTATGCACTGAAATGGTAATAATGAGTGTACCAAAATTACCTTGTGGCGCAAGCGGTATCTTTTATGACAAGTTATGCACTGAAATGGTAATAATGAGTGTACCAAAATTACCTTGTGGCGCAAGCGGTATCTTTTATGACAAGTTATGCAATGAAATGGTAATAATGAGTGTACCAAAATTACCTTGTGGCGCAAGCGGTATCTTTTATGACAAGTTATGCAATGAAATGGTAATAATGAGTGTACCAAAATTACCTTGTGGCGCAAGCGGTATCTTTTATGACAAGTTATGCACTGAAATGGTAATAATGAGTGTACCAAAATTACCTTGTGGCGCTAACGGTATCTTTTATGACAAGTTATGCAATGAAATGGTAATAATGAGTGTACCAAAATTACCTTGTGGCGCAAGCGGTATCTTTTATGACAAGTTATGCACTGAAATGGTAATAATGAGTGTACCAAAATTACCTTGTGGCGCAAGTGGTATCTTTTATGACAAGTTATGCAATGAAATGGAAATAATGAGTGTACCAAAATTACCTTGTGGCGCAAGCGGTATCTTTTATGACAAGTTATGCAATGAAATGGTAATAATGAGTGTACCAAAATTACCTTGTGGCGCAAGCGGTATCTTTTATGACAAGTTATGCAATGAAATGGTAATAATGAGTGTACCAAAATTACCTTGTGGCGCAAGCGGTATCTTTTATGACAAGTTATGCAATGAAATGGGAATAATGAGTGTACCAAAATTACCTTGTGGCGCAAGCGGTATCTTTTATGAAAAGTTATGCAATGAAATGGTAATAATGAGTGCACCAAAATTACCTTGTGGCGCAAGCGGTATCTTTTATGACAAGTTATGCAATGAAATGGTAATAATGAGTGTACCAAAATTACCTTGTGGCGCAAGCGGTATCTTTTATGACAAGTTATGCAATGAAATGGGAATAATGAGTGTACCAAAATTACCTTGTGGCGCAAGCGGTATCTTTTATGAAAAGTTATGCAATGAAATGGTAATAATGAGTGCACCAAAATTACCTTGTGGCGCAAGCGGTATCTTTTATGACAAGTTATGCAATGAAATGGTAATAATGAGTGTACCAAAATTACCTTGTGGCGCAAGCGGTATCTTTTATGACAAGTTATGCAATGAAATGGTAATAATGAGTGTACCAAAATTACCTTGTGGCGCAAGCGGTATCTTTTATGACAAGTTATGCAATGAAATGGTAATAATGAGTGTACCAAAATTACCTTGTGGCGCAAGCGGTATCTTTTATGACAAGTTATGCAATGAAATGGGAATAATGAGTGTACCAAAATTCCATGACTACCGAACACATGTAGTTATTGAGTATTTCCGAATTTTCGCGACCTATGTGTCTCATATTTATTTATTTAAATTAATTATTTATTTATATTTATTTAAATTAATTATTTATTTATATTTATTTAAAATTATTATTTATTCATATTTATTTAAATAAACATTTATTTATTTAAATAAATATTTCATTTAAAATTTATTGAGTACTTTGAATTATCGAGACATATGTCTCATATTAGGTATAGAGTACGGTGCTGAAAACGGGCAAACAGCTTAAAAAAGAAAAAGCAAAGATGACATGGAAGAAATGAATACTTCAATACCTAAACATGAGTGTGTGTGTAATTTCTACGAAATGCATCCTCAGTCTCTCATACCTGGAAATAAGTTATAAGAAAAATTAATAATTAAAAAAATTTTTTGCTCAGATAAGAAACAACGTGGCTTCGACGCTCTTCATTTTTTCAGCATTTTTCTACCTATTTTTCATCGTAATTTAGTAATTGTAATTTTGCATTTTTGTTTTAGCAATTAGACCCACATTTTGAACGCATTTATACTTCAACATTCCATACACTAGCAGTGAATGTACAGTTCGCTACGCCTGTGGAGTTGACCACCCAGTTATCGAGTAACACATCAACAAATCATCTCACGCAAATCTCAACTTATTGGTACAAAATTACCCTCAGTTAAATTTCAATAGTTTGTAATTTGAATCCAAGTTACATTAGTTGGATGAGTTTAGAGTAACTTTAACCAGTATGGGTTCAGCTTCATCTTAGATGGTTATGCAATTTTTCCATTTAATTTTTCTGCAACACCAAGAACTGCTGAAGTCGGTTGGGGAGCTCATTTTTTAGTTTCTCCACGCATTACCACCTTCCCAAGGTACCACGTGACTGAAGTACCACCTTTCCAAGGCACCACTTGACCAAAGTACCACCTTCCCTAGGCACCACGTGACAGAAGCCCCACCTTCTCAAGGTACCACACAAAAAAGAACCACTTGGCCGAGGCTCCATGTGACTATGATACCACGAAACTAATAGACTACGGGATGAAGATACCATGTACGATGTAACTATCGTACCACAAAACTGAACACCAGGTGGTGAAGGCACCATCTACCACGTCTCTAATGTACCCTGTGACCAAGCTACTGCATGAGACTACTGTACCTTTGAACTAGAGTACCTCCTGCAGCTTCAGCTACAGATAATACAAGGCGTTCCTTGTATTTCTATTTTATGTTTCACATTAGATCTGTCATGGGTGAGAAACTAACTGTACAAGAAAGAGTTCAGTTGGTTCAGGTTAAATCTGACATGGGTGAGAAACTAACTGTACAAGAAAGAGTTCAGTTGGTTCAGGTTAAATCTGACATGGGTGAGAAACTAACTGTACAAGAAAGAGTTCAGTTGGTTCAGGTTAAATCTGACATGGGTGAGAAACTAACTGCACAAGAAAGAGTTGAGTTGGGTGTTATGTTTGCGAAGAGATGGGCAACATATCCTCGGCAGCTCAAGAAATCCTGCGCAATCATATTACTGAACGAGAACAACCATTGAGCCACACCACTGTCTGCCGTTTGATCTTCTATAAGACTGTATAAAAAAGCTCTATAAAGGTGTCCTTATGCAACTTTATAAGGAAGCTTTACGAAGGTATCTTCATGAAACTCAATAAGAAAGCTTTGCAAAGGTGTCCTTTTAAAACTTTATAAAGAAGTTCAATAAAGAGAATAGATGCATGTGTCAAAGGAGAGGTTGGGCAATGTAAGCACCTGTTATGATTATGATCGATTAAAAATCGATATGCATATATATTTCATGGAAACCTGGATGGTGCGCAACTTCTGGGACATACTGTGTTGTGTGTCGTTCTTCATGTAAATCAATTCGCATGGAGTCATCTTTCAGTAACTTCATGTTGAGGTCAGGAAAATATTTACTGCAGCCCTAGCGATATGCATTTAATCGTATGCATATTTTTCGACGTAATTTATCCATGATATTATGAGTTACTATTTGTATCGTTCGACATACTTTGGCGTGGAGTAAAGTTACCCTAAAATATCCCAAATTTGCCCAAAAGTTATCTCGAAGTTATCCGAAATTCCCTTTAAAGTTTAAAAGTTCGCTCCAAGTAAACCTAAAGTCCTCTCGAAATTACCCTAAAGTTAACTCGATATTACTCTTGAGTGCTTCCAAATTTACCCTAAGATCCCTTATAAGGTACTCTAAAGTTGCCTAAAAATACCCTTAAGTCACCTCTGAGTTACCCTAAAATCACCAAGACCATCCGAAATTCTTCATAAGTTACCTTAAAGTCACCTCTAAGTTACGCTACAGTCACCTCGAATTGACCCTAACGTCCTCACTAAGTTACCCTAAAGTCGCCTCGAAGTTACCCCCACGTCACCCCCAAGTTACCCTAGAGCTATCTCGAGGGTACCCTCTGTCAGTCGCTCGAGGCAATTCTGCAGCGAAACTCCCCTCACTTTTTGCATTGCGATGCGAACATTTTCCCTGGAATAAATTGAGCATTTACTCGTAGTGCCGAGTTTTGCGTTGACAACATTGGAATAGAACACAAATGTGCACTGCTTTTCTATGAGTCATGAAATTGGATGACAAATATTTATAAAAAAGTTACCTTGGAATGAATTGAGGAAACGAAGTAGAGTAGAAAGGAAGTAGAGTAGAAAGGAAGTAGATCATTCAGTAGTGGGAAGCTGAAAATAAAAGAATTAACTGAAATGATATGTAATGGAAGTGGAAGGATGAAAGCGTCGAATTTTGTTACTGTGAAAATAATATAGTGCCACTAAATAAAAGCAATGCTCTGCAGACTGTCGCTTGAACACTGATAAAGATTAGGTTAATGATAGTTTACCTGCACTTATAGTTGGTCTCTGTGCTTATGATAGTTGGTCTCTGTGCTTATGATAGTTGGTCTCTGTCCTTATGATAGTTGCTCTCTGTCCTTATGATAGTTGGTCTCTGTCCTTATGATAGTTGGTCTCTGTCCTTATAATAGTTGGTCTCTGTACTTATGATAGTTGGTCTCTGTCCTTATGATAGTTGGTCTCTGTCCTTATGATAGTTGGTCTCTGTCCTTATAATAGTTGGTCTCTGTACTTATGATAGTTGGTCTCTGTCCTTATGATAGTTGGTCTCTGTGCTTATGATAGTTGGTCTCTGTCCTTATGATAGTTGCTCTCTGTCCTTATGATAGTTGGTCTCTGTCCTTATGATAGTTGGTCTCTGTCCTTATAATAGTTGGTCTCTGTGCTTATGATAGTTGGTCTCTGTCCTTATGATAGTTGGTCTCTGTCCTTATAATAGTTGGTCTCTGTACTTATGATAGTTGGTCTCTGTCCTTATGATAGTTGGTCTCTGTGCTTATGATAGTTGGTCTCTGTACTTATGATAGTTGGTCTCTGTCCTTATGATAGTTGGTCTCTGTCCTTATGATAGTTGGTCTCTGTCCTTATAATAGTTGGTCTCTGTGCTTATGATAGTTGGTCTCTGTCCTTATGATAGTTGCTCTCTGTCCTTATGATAGTTGGTCTCTGTCCTTATGATAGTTGGTCTCTGTCCTTATAATAGTTGGTCTCTGTACTTATGATAGTTGGTCTCTGTCCTTATGATAGTTGGTCTCTGTCCTTATGATAGTTGGTCTCTGTCTTCATGATAGTTGGTCTCTGTCCTTATGATAGTTGGTCTCTGTCCTTATGATAGTTGGTCTCTGTCTTCATGATAGTTGGTCTCTGTCCTTATGATAGTTGGTCTCTGTACTTATGATAGTTGGTCTCTGTCCTTATGATAGTTGGTCTCTGTCTTCATGATAGTTGGTCTCTGTCCTTATGATAGTTGGTCTCTGTGCTTATGATAGTTGGTCTCTGTCCTTATGATAGTTGGTCTCTGTCCTTATGATAGTTGGTCTCTGTCCTTATAATAGTTGGTCTCTGTACTTATGATAGTTGGTCTCTGTCCTTATAATAGTTGGTCTCTGTACTTATGATAGTTGGTCTCTGTACTTATGATAGTTGGTCTCTGTGCTTATGATAGTTGGTCTCTGTCCTTATGATAGTTGGTCTCTGTCTTCATGATAGTTGGTCTCTGTCCTTATGATAGTTGGTCTCTGTCCTTATAATAGTTGGTCTCTGTACTTATGATAGTTGGTCTCTGTACTTATGATAGTTGGTCTCTGTGCTTATGATAGTTGGTCTCTGTCCTTATAATAGTTGGTCTCTGTACTTATGATAGTTGGTCTCTGTACTTATGATAGTTGGTCTCTGTACTTATAATAGTTGGTCTCTGTACTTATGATAGTTGGTCTCTGTACTTATGATAGTTGGTCTCTGTACTTATGATAGTTGGTCTCTGTACTTATGATAGTTGGTCTCTGTCCTTATGATAGTTGGTCTCTGTGCTTATGATAGTTGGTCTCTGTGCTTATGATAGTTGGTCTCTGTGCTTATGATAGTTGGTCTCTGTCCTTATGATAGTTGGTCTCTGTACTTATGATAGTTGGTCTCTGTACTTATGATAGTTGGTCTCTGTACTTATGATAGTTGGTCTCTGTCCTTATGATAGTTGGTCTCTGTCTTCATGATAGTTGGTCTCTGTCCTTATGATAGTTGGTCTCTGTCCTTATGATAGTTGGTCTCTGTACTTATGATAGTTGGTCTCTGTGCTTATGATAGTTGGTCTCTGTCTTCAAGATAGTTGGTCTCTGTCCTTATGATAGTTGGTCTCTGTCCTTATGATAGTTGGTCTCTGTACTTATGATAGTTGGTATCTGTGCTTATGATAGTTGGTCTCTGTCTTCATGATAGTTGGTCTCTGTCCTTATGATAGTTGGTCTCTGTCCTTATGATCGTTGGTCTCTGTACTTATGATAGTTGGTCTCTGTGCTTATGATTGTTGGTCTCTGTCTTCATGATAGTTGGTCTCTGTCCTTATGATAGTTGGTCTCTGTCCTTATGATAGTTGGTCTCTGTACTTATGATAGTTGGTCTCTGTGCTTATGATAGTTGGTCTCTGTCTTCATGATAGTTGGTCTCTGTCCTTATGATAGTTGGTCTCTGTCCTTATGATAGTTGGTCTCTGTACTTATGATAGTTGGTCTCTGTACTTATGATAGTTGGTCTCTGTCTTCATGATAGTTGGGCTCTGTCCTTATGATAGTTGGTCTCTGTACTTATGATAGTTGGTCTCTGTCCTTATGATAGTTGGTCTCTGTGCTTATGATAGTTGGTCTCTGTCTTCATGATAGTTGGTCTCTGTCCTTATGATAGTTGGTCTCTGTACTTATGATAGTTGGTCTCTGTCCTTATGATAGTTGGTCTCTGTACTTATGATAGTTGGTCTCTGTGCTTATGATAGTTGGTCTCTGTCCTTATGATAGTTGGTCTGTCTTCATGATAGTTGGTCTCTGTCCTTATGATAGTTGGTCTCTGTGCTTATGATAGTTGGTCTCTGTCCTTATGATAGTTGGTCTCTGTCCTTATGATAGTTGGTCTCTGTGCTTATGATAGTTGGTCTCTGTCCTTATGATAGTTGGTCTCTGTCTTCATGATAGTTGGTCTCTGTCCATATGATAGTTGGTCTCTGTGCTTATGATAGTTGGTCTCTGTCCTTATAATAGTTGGTCTCTGTACTTATGATAGTTGGTCTCTGTCCTTATGATAGTTGGTCTCTGTACTTATGATAGTTGGTCTCTGTCCTTATGATAGTTGGTCTCTGTCCTTATGATAGTTGGTCTCTGTGCTTATGATAGTTGGTCTCTGTCCTTATGATAGTTGGTCTCTGTGCTTATGATAGTTGGTCTCTGTCCTTATGATAGTTGGTCTCTGTGCTTATGATAGTTGGTCTCTGTCCTTATGATAGTTGGTCTCTGTCCTTATGATAGTTGGTCTCTGTCTTCATGATAGTTGGTCTCTGTACTTATGATAGTTGGTCTCTGTCCTGATGATAGTTGGTCTCTGTCCTTATGATAGTTGGTCTCTGTCCTTATGATAGTTGGTCTCTGTCTTCATGATAGTTGGTCTCTGTCCTTATGATAGTTAGTCTCTGTGCTTATGATAGTTGGTCTCTGTCCTTATGATAGTTGGTCTCTGTCCCTATGATAGTTGGTCTCTGTCCTTATGATAGTTGGTCTCTGTCTTCATGATAGTTGGTCTCTGTCCTTATGATAGTTAGTCTCTGTGCTTATGATAGTTGGTCTCTGTGCTTATGATAGTTGGTCTCTGTCCTTATGATAGTTGGTCTCTGTGCTTATGATAGTTGGTCTCTGTCCTTATGATAGTTGGTCTCTGTCCTTATGATAGTTGGTCTCTGTCCTTATAATAGTTGGTCTCTGTACTTATGATAGTTGGTCTCTGTCCTTATAATAGTTGGTCTCTGTACTTATGATAGTTGGTCTCTGTACTTATGATAGTTGGTCTCTGTGCTTATGATAGTTGGTCTCTGTCCTTATGAAAGTTGGTCTCTGTCTTCATGATAGTTGGTCTCTGTCCTTATGATAGTTGGTCTCTGTCCTTATAATAGTTGGTCTCTGTACTTATGATAGTTGGTCTCTGTACTTATGATAGTTGGTCTCTGTGCTTATGATAGATGGTCTCTGTCCTTATAATAGTTGGTCTCTGTACTTATGATAGTTGGTCTCTGTACTTATGATAGGTGGTCTCTGTACTTATAATAGTTGGTCTCTGTACTTATGATAGTTGGTCTCTGTACTTATGATAGTTGGTCTCTGTGCTTATAATAGTTGGTCTCTGTACTTATAATAGTTGGTCTCTGTACTTATGATAGTTGGTCTCTGTACTTATGATAGTTGGTCTCTGTGCTTGTAATAGTTGGTCTCTGTACTTATAATAGTTGGTCTCTGTACTTATGATATTTGGTCTCTGTACTTATGATAGTTGGTCTCTGTCCTTATGATAGTTGGTCTCTGTGCTTATGATAGTTGGTCTCTGTGCTTATGATAGTTGGTCTCTGTGCTTATGATAGTTGGTCTCTGTCCTTATGATAGTTGGTCTCTGTACTTATGATAGTTGGTCTCTGTACTTATGATAGTTGGTCTCTGTACTTATGATAGTTGGTCTCTGTCCTTATGATAGTTGGTCTCTGTCTTCATGATAGTTGGTCTCTGTCCTTATGATAGTTGGTCTCTGTCCTTATGATAGTTGGTCTCTGTACTTATGATAGTTGGTCTCTGTGCTTATGATAGTTGGTCTCTGTCTTCATGATAATTGGTCTCTGTCCTTATGAAAGTTGGTCTCTGTCCTTATGATAGTTGGTCTCTGTACTTATGATAGTTGGTCTCTGTGCTTATGATAGTTGGTCTCTGTCTTCATGATAGTTGGTCTCTGTCCTTATGATAGTTGGTCTCTGTCCTTATGATAGTTGGTCTCTGTACTTATGATAGTTGGTCTCTGTGCTTATGATAGTTGGTCTCTGTCTTCATGATAGTTGGTCTCTGTCCTTATGATAGTTGGTCTCTGTCCTTATGATAGTTGGTCTCTGTAATTATGATAGTTGGTCTCTGTGCTTATGATAGTTGGTCTCTGTCTTCATGATAGTTGGTCTCTGTCCTTATGATAGTTGGTCTCTGTCCTTATGATAGTTGGTCTCTGTACTTATGATAGTTGGTCTCTGTACTTATGATAGTTGGTCTCTGTCTTCATGATAGTTGGGCTCTGTCCTTATGATAGTTGGTCTCTGTACTTATGATAGTTGGTCTCTGTCCTTATGATAGTTGGTCTCTGTGCTTATGATAGTTGGTCTCTGTCTTCATGATAGTTGGTCTCTGTCCTTATGATAGTTGGTCTCTGTACTTATGATAGTTGGTTTCTGTCCTTATGATAGTTGGTCTCTGTACTTATGATAGTTGGTCTCTGTCTTCATGATAGTTGGTCTCTGTACTTATGATAGTTGGTCTCTTTCCTTATGATAGTTGGTCTCTGTGCTTATGATAGTTGGTCTCTGTCCTTATGATAGTTGGTCTCTGTCTTCATGATAGTTGGTCTCTGTCCTTATGATAGTTAGTCTCTGTGCTTATGATAGTTGGTCTCTGTCCTTATGATAGTTGGTCTCTGTCCTTATGATAGTTGGTCTCTGTGCTTATGATAGTTGGTCTCTGTCTTCATGATAGTTGGTCTCTGTCCTTATGATAGTTGGTCTCCGTCCTAATGATAGTTGGTCTCTGTCCTTATGATAGTTGGTCTCTGTGCTTATGATAGTTGGTCTCTGTCCTTATGATAGTTGGTCTCTGTCCTTATGATAGTTGGTCTCTGTACTTATGATAGTTGGTTTCTGTACTTATGATAGTTGGTCTCTGTCCTTATGATAGTTGGTCTCTGTGCTTATGATAGTTGGTCTCTGTCCTTATGATAGTTGGTCTCCGTCCTAATGATAGTTGGTCTCTGTCCTTATGATAGTTGGTCTCTGTACTTATGATAGTTGGTCTCTGTGCTTATGATAGTTGGTCTCTGTGCTTATGATAGTTGGTCTCTGTGCTTATGATAGTTGGTCTCTGTCCTTATGATAGTTGGTCTCTGTGCTTATGATAGTTGGTCTCTGTGCTTATGATAGTTGGTCTCTGTGCTTATGATAGTTGGTCTCTGTGCTTATGATAGTTGGTCTCTGTCCTTATGATAGTTGGTCTCTGTGCTTATGATAGTTGGTCTCTGTGCTCATGATAGTTGGTCTCTGTGCTTATGATAGTTGGTCTCTGTGCTTATGATAGTTGGTCTCTGTGCTCATGATAGTTGGTCTCTGTGCTTATGATAGTTGGTCTCTGTGCTTATGATAGTTGGTCGCTGTGCTTATGATAGTTGGTCTCTGTGCTTATGATAGTTGGTCTCTGTGCTCATGATAGTTGGTCTCTGTGCTTATGATAGTTGGTCTCTGTGCTCATGATAGTTGGTCTCTGTGCTTATGATAGTTGGTCTCTGTGCTTATGATAGTTGGTCTCTGTGCTTATGATAGTTGGTCTCTGTGCTTATGATAGTTGGTCTCTGTCCTTATGATAGTTGGTCTCTGTACTTATGATAGTTGGTCTCTGTGCTTATGATAGTTGGTCTCTGTGCTTATGATAGTTGGTCTCTGTGCTTATGATAGTTGGTCTCTGTGCTAATGATTGTTAGGCTTTGTACTTATGATTCGAAGTACTTATGACCGTCTCATTGCTTTTGATAGTTTGTCTCTGTACTTGACGGTTAGCTTGCGCTAGTCTCCTCTCAGAGCTCTGTTGTCTCTGGAAAGTTAAAGCATCACTCAATTTGGATAAGAAGCAAAAAGTGGCATTCTGATGCCGTAGACTTTCGCTTTGCTCCAACAAGACAAATTTGGTGCACTCGAAAGAAGCCAAAGGAAAAATAGTCTAACTTCCCAAAGAGCATTTAAGAAACTTTGACAAAACAGAGCCTAGAAGAACACGACGTGTTCGCTTCCAAAAGGAGCGCATCCAAAGGGATTCTCTTGCATGCTCCTTGAAGACTTAAGTTTGTGATAAGAAACATGGCAAACTTTACGGAACTAACGAACGCGCTTCGCTTTCTCACAGCGTCGATGTTTATGGTCGGTGTTCAAAAATTTCAGTTGAATTTTGGAACGGAATTTCGATCCTGGGAATCTCGGGAGAAGTTGCGAGACGGTTTTCTTTAAATGCTAGTCCGCCGCACTAAAATGCTCGGTTTGTTTCCAAACTAAGATGGATGCAAAGAAGAGCGAAACTCCAGAGCGATACATGATATTCAAGTGGAGGTTTGTTTCACTGCATTATCGTCGCATCAAAGAAATAAGCTTGCACTGTATATTTTACCCACCTACATACTTGCCAAACTCATTCCCACACACAATGGAGTTCATTGTATTCCTTAATTACGTACTGCAATTCCAGATCAACGAATTTTCGTCTGTCTCCATTTCACCCCCAAGAATTTTCGTGGGTCTCCATTTCACAGTCCAAAATTTTCGTTTGTCTCCATTTCGCACTCCTGTGAACCAAATTGATTCGTTTTGCTGTAAGTTGATTTCTTTTGCTGTGAATTTCATCGACTTGTGTTGATGTATCTTTATTTTACCAGAGGTATTCGCGATACCGATGTTTCCATTTTTACTTTGCCGGAGGTATTCGCGATACCGGTGTTTTCATCTTTAGTTCGTCCGAGGTATTCGCGATACCGTTGTTTTCATCTTTAGTTCGTCCGAGGTATTCGCGATACCGATGTTTTCATCTTTAGTTCGTCCGAGGTATTCGCGATACCGATGTTTTCATCTTTAGTTCGTCCGAGGTATTCGCGATACCGATATTTCATCTTTAGTTCGTCCGAGGTATTCGTGATACCGATGTTTTCATCTTTAGTTCGTCCGAGGTATTCGCGATACCGATATTTCATCTTTAGTTCGTCCGAGGTATTCGTGATACCGATGTTTTCATCTTTAGTTCGCCCGAGGTATTCGTGATACCGATGTTTTCATCTTTAGTTCGTCCGAGGTATTCGTGATACCGATGTTTCCATCTTTAGTTCGTCCGAGGTATTCGCGATACCGATGTTTTCATCATTAGTTCGTCCGAGGTATTCGTGATACCGATGTTTCCATCTTTATTTTGCCCGAGGTATTCGCGATACCGATGTTTCCATCTTTATTTTGCCCGAGGTATTCGTGATGCCGATGTCTCCAACAGACGATTGAAATAAAAGGACTTCGTTGGCAGTCTGGCCAAGACCTGCGGCGACGCGCGATGGATTTGCCTCAAGAAAGTCTCGAAATTTCAACGGCCTCGACGACCTTCTTTCAAGCAATGTTTTTTAACGGTGGACGTTGAGGAATGTTCATGGAGGTGGCTCAAGTGAGAGAGAATTTCGGGCTAAAAATATAGCAGAGCTTTACACTTGCCACAGGAGCAGATCAAGAGCAATATATTTACCATTAGTTCTTATATATTCTTCTTCGATACTTGAACATATTTTTGAAGAAAAACCTATCTCTAAATAACCTTCTACTTACATGTAGGAATTTTGAAATTTACGACGAAAAAACTAGAATGGGAGTACAATCCTTGTTAAGACAAACTTCCAATTGGTATAGTCATACTCTCATCATCAATGAATGACTTATTTTATATTTTAATGACTGATTTGAATGAAAAATTCCATACCAATACATTGTAGAATCAGGGACTAAGCAATCGATAATTTTTTCAAATTCAAGATTGCGTCCACTAATTCATAACCTTGCATCTAGAAAAGTGTAAATTAAATGTTCGGTAGAGTAGATTGCGAAACACCTCGAAGAGGAATGTGTATCATATCTCGTGCACCTCACACGGAGAGTTTTTTTTAATATATCATTTTCGCTGCCAGCTTTCATTTGTCCGAATAATGGACGCACATGTATTAACTGTGTATAAAAGTTGCGTCTGTGTAATTTCTCTCGCTTTACCCTGACTGCGCCCCTGTGTGCTCTGAATTATTCTTTATAAATGCTCTTTTCAGCTGCTTGAACGAGCAGCGAAAATTTGTCACCGAAAAATTCCACGTAGCCAGCCGCACCCTCACAGTCTGCACACAGCCAGCCGCACCCTCACAGTCTGCACACAGCCAGCCGCACCCTCACAGTCTGCACACAACCAGCCGCACCCTCACAGTCTGCACACAGCCAGCCGCACCCTCACAGTCTGCACACAACCAGCCGCACCCTCACAGTCTGCACACAGCCAGCCGCACCCTCACAGTCTGCACACAGCCAGCCGCACCCTCACAGTCTGCACACAACCAGCCGCACCCTCACAGTCTGCACACAGCCAGCCGCACCCTCACAGTCTGCACACAGCCAGCCGCACCCTCACAGTCTGCACACAGCCAGCCGCACCCTCACAGTCTGCACACAGCAAGCCGCACCCTCACAGTCTGCACACAGCCAGCCGCACCCTAACAGTCTGCACACAGCCAGCTGCACCCTCACAGTCGGCACACAGCCAGCCGCACCCTCACAGTCTGCACACAGCCAGCCGTACCCTCACAGTCTGCACACAGCCAGCCGCACCCTCACAGTCTGCACACAACCAGCCGCACCCTCACAGTCTGCACACAGCCAGCCGCACCCTCACAGTCTGCACACAACCAGCCGCACCCTCACAGTCTGCACACAGCCAGCTGCACCCTCACAGTCTGCACACAGCCAGCCGCACCCTCACAGTCTGCACACAGCCAGCCGCACCCTCACAGTCTGCACACAACCAGCCGCACCCTCACAGTCTGCACACAGCCAGCTGCACCCTCACAGTCTGCACACAGCCAGCCGCACCCTCACAGTCTGCAAACAGCCAGCCGCACCCTCACAGTCTGCACACAGCCAGCCGCACCCTCACAGTCTGCACACAGCCAGCCGCACCCTCACAGTCTGCACACAACCAGCCGCACCCTCACAGTCTGCACACAGCCAGCCGCACCCTCACAGTCTGCACACAGCCAGCCGCACCCTCACAGTCTGCACACAACCAGCCGCACCCTCACAGTCTGCACACAGCCAGCCGCACCCTCACAGTCTGCACACAACCAGCCGCACCCTCACAGTCTGCACACAGCCAGCCGCACCCTCACAGTCTGCACACAGCCAGCCGCACCCTCACAGTCTGCACACAACCAGCCGCACCCTCACAGTCTGCACACAGCCAGCCGCACCCTCACAGTCTGCACACAGCCAGCCGCACCCTCACAGTCTGCACACAACCAGCCGCACCCTCACAGTCTGCACACAACCAGCCGCACCCTCACAGTCTGCACACAGCCAGCCGCACCCTCACAGTTTGCACACAGCCAGCCGCACCCTCACAGTCTGCACACAGCCAGCCGCACCCTCACAGTCTGCACACAGCCAGCCGCACCCTCACAGTCTGCACACAGCCAGCCGCACCCTCACAGTCTGCACACAGCCAGCCGCACCCTCACAGTCTGCACACAGCCAGCCGCACCCTCACAGTCTGCACACAGCCAGCCGCACCC
The DNA here is from genome assembly GCA_030386875.1 of Morinoia aosen. Lineage (NCBI taxonomy): Eukaryota > Metazoa > Arthropoda > Malacostraca > Amphipoda > Talitridae > Morinoia > Morinoia aosen. The sequence continues at coordinate 54,722,260 of CM059558.1, forward strand.
TCACAGTGTGCACACAACCAGCTGCACCCTCACAGTCTGCACACAGCCAGCCGCACCCTCACAGTCTGCACACAGCCAGCCACACCCTCACAGTCTGCACACAACCAGCCGCAACCTCACAGTCTGCACACAGCCAGCCGCACCCTCACAGTCTGCACACAGCCAGCCGCACCCTCACAGTCTGCACACAACCAGCCGCACCCTCACAGTATGCACACAGACAGCCGCACCATCACAGTCTGCATACAGCCAGTCGCACCCTCACAGTCTGCACAAAGCCAGCCGCACCATCACAGTCTGCACACAGCCAGACGCACCCTCACAGTCTGCACACAGCCAGCCGCACCATCACAGTCTGCACACAGCCAGTCGCATCCTCACAGTCTGCACACAGCCAGCCGTCCCCTCACAGTCTGCACACAGACAGCCGCACCCTCTCAGTCTGCACACAGCCAGCCGCACCCTCACAGTCTGTACACAGCCAGCCGCACCATCACAGTCTGCACACAGCCAGTCGCACCCTCACAGTCTGCACATAGCCAGCCGCACCCTCACAGTCTGCACACAGCCAGCCGCACCATCACAGTCTGCACACGTACAGCCAGCCGCACTCTCACAGTCTGCACACAGCCAGCCGCACCATCACAGTCTGCACACAGCCAGCCGCACCCTCACACTCTGCACACAGCCAGCCGCACCCTCACAAACTGCACACAGCCAGCCGCACCATAACAGTCTGCACACAGCCAGCCGCACCATCACAGTCTGCACACGTACAGCCAGCTGCACCCTCACAGTCTGCACACAGCCAGCCGCACCATCACAGTCTGCACACAGCCAGCCGCACCATCACAGTCTGCACACGTACAGCCAGCTGCACCCTCACAGTCTGCACAGAGACAGCCGAACCCTCACAGTCTGCACACAGCCAGCCGCACCCGCACAGTCTGCACACAGCCAGCCGCACCCTCACAGTCTGTACACAGCCAGCCGCACCATAACAGTCTGCACACAGCCAGCCGCACCATCACAGTCTGCACACGTACAGCCAGCTGCACCCTCACAGTCTGCACAGAGACAGCCGCACCCTCACAGTCTGCACACAGCCAGCCGCACCCGCACAGTCTGCACACAGCCAGCCGCACCCTCACAGTCTGTACACAGCCAGCCGCACCATCACAGTCTGCACACAGCCAGTCGCACCCTCACAGTCTGCACACAGCCAGCCGCACCATCACAGTCTGCACACGTACAGCCAGCTGCACCCTCAGAGTCTGCACACAGCCAGCCGCACCCTCACAGTCCGCACACAGCCAGCCGCACCCGCACAGTCTGCACACAGCCAGCCGCACCCTCACAGTCTGCACACAGTCTGCACACAGCCAGCCGCACCCTCACAGTCCGCACACAGCCAGTAGCACCATCACAGTCTGCACACAGCCAGCCGCATCATCACAGTCTGCATACAGCCAGTCGCACCATCACAGTCTGCACACAGACAGCCGCACCATCACAGTCTGCACACAGCCAGCCGCACCATCACAGTTTGCACACAGCCAGCCGCACCCTCACAGTCTGCACACAGCCAGCCGCACCCTCACAGTCTGCACACAGACAGCCGCACCATCACAGTCTGCACACAGTCAGCCGCACCATCACAGTCTGCACACAGCCAGCCGCACCCTCACAGTCTGCACACGTAGAGCCAGCCGCACCATCACAGTCTGCACACAGCCAGCCGCACCATAACAGTCTGCACACAGCCAGCCGCACCCTCACAGTCTGCACAGAGCCAGCCGCACCCCCACAGTCTGCACACAGCCAGTCGCACCATCACAGTCTGCACACAGCCAGCCGCACGCACCATCCTAGTCTGCACACAGCCAGCCGCACCATCACTTTCTGCACACAGCCAGCCGCACCATCACAGTCTGCACACAGCCAGCTGCACCACCACAGTCTGCACATAACCAGCTGCACCACCACAGTCTGCACACAACCAGCTGCACCACCACAGTCTGCACACAACCAGCTGCACCATCACAGTCTGCACACAACCAGCCGCACCATCACAGTCTGCACACAGCCAGCTGCACCACCACAGTCAGCACACAACCAGCTGCACCACCACAGTCTGCACACAATCAGCTGCACCACCACAGTCTGCACACAACCAGCCCCACCATCACAGTCTGCACACAACCAGCTGCACCACCGCAGTCTGCACACAACCAGCTGCACCACCACAGTCTGCACACAACCAGCCGCACCACCACAGTCTGCACACAACCAGCCGCACCACCACAGTCTGCACACAACCAGCTGCACCATCACAGTCTGCACACAACCAGCCGCACCCTCACAGTCTGCACACAGCCAGCCGCACCCTCACATTCTGCACACAGCCAGCCGCACTCTCACAGTCTGCACACAGCCAGCCACACCATCACAGTCTGCACACAGCCAGTCGCACCCTCACAGTCTGCACACAGCCAGCCGCACCCTCACACTCTGCACACAGCCAGCCGCACCCTCACAGTCTGCACACAGCCAGCCGCACCATAACAGTCTGCACACAGCCAGCCGCACCATCACAGTCTGCACACGTACAGCCAGCTGCACCCTCACAGTCTGCACACAGCCAGCCGCACCCTCCCAGTCTGCACACAGCCAGCCGCACCATCACTTTCTGCACACAGCCAGCCGCACCATCACAGTCTGCACACAACCAGCTGCACCACCACAGTCTGCACACCACCAGCTGCACCACCACAGTCTGCACACAACCAGCTGCACCATCACAGTCTGCACACATCCAGCCGCACCATCACAGTCTGCATACAGCCAGCTGCACTACCACAGTCAGCACACAACCAGCTGCACCACCACAGTCTGCACACAACCAGCTGCACCATTACAGTCTGCACACAACCAGCCGCACCCTCACAGTCTGCACACGTAGAGCCAGCCGCACCCTCACAGTGTGCACACAGCCAGCTGCACCACCACAGTCTGCACACAACCAGCTGCACCATCACAGTCTGCACACAACCAGCCGCACCCTCACAGTCTGCACACGTAGAGCCAGCCGCACCATCACAGTCTGCACACAACCAGCTGCACCACCACAGTCTGCACACAACCAGCTGCACCATCACAGTCTGCAAACAACCAGCCGTACCACCACAGTCTGCACACAACCAGCCGCACCACCACAATCTGCACACAACCAGCTGCACCATCACAGTCTGCACACAACCAGCTGCACCATCACAGTCTGCACACAACCAGCCGCACCCTCACAGTCTGCACACAGCCAGCCGCACCCTCACATTCTGCACACAGCCAGCCGCACTCTCACAGTCTGCACACAGCCAGCCACACCATCACAGTCTGCACACAGCCAGTCGCACCCTCACAGTCTGCACACAGCCAGCCGCACCCTCACACTCTGCACACAGCCAGCCGCACCCTCACAGTCTGCACACAGCCAGCCGCACCATAACAGTCTGCACACAGCCAGCCGCACCATCACAGTCTGCACACGTACAGCCAGCTGCACCCTCACAGTCTGCACACAGCCAGCCGCACCCTCCCAGTCTGCACACAGCCAGCCGCACCATCACTTTCTGCACACAGCCAGCCGCACCATCACAGTCTGCACACAACCAGCTGCACCACCACAGTCTGCACACAACCAGCTGCACCACCACAGTCTGCACACAACCAGCTGCACCATCACAGTCTGCACACATCCAGCCGCACCATCACAGTCTGCACACAGCCAGCTGCACTACCACAGTCAGCACACAACCAGCTGCACCACCACAGTCTGCACACAACCAGCTGCACCACCACAGTCTGCACAAAACCAGCCGCACCATCACAGTCTGCACACAACCAGCTGCACCACCACAGTCTGCACACAACCAGCTGCACCACCACAGTCTGCAAACAGCCAGCCGTACCACCACAGTCTGCACACAACCAGCCGCACCACCACAGTCTGCACACAACCAGCTGCACCATCACAGTCTGCACACAACCAGCCGCACCCTCACAGTCTGCACACGTAGAGCCAGCCGCACCCTCACAGTCTGCACACAGCCAGCTGCACCACCACAGTCTGCACACAACCAGCTGCACCATCACAGTCTGCACACAACCAGCCGCACCCTCACAGTCTGCACACGTAGAGCCAGCCGCACCATCACAGTCTGCACACAACCAGCTGCACCACCACAGTCTGCACACAACCAGCTGCACCATCACAGTCTGCAAACAACCAGCCGTACCACCACAGTCTGCACACAACCAGCCGCACCACCACAATCTGCACACAACCAGCTGCACCATCACAGTCTGCACACAACCAGCCGCACCCTCACAGTCTGCACACGTAGAGCCAGCCGCACCATCACAGTGTTGTGGTTTCTTGAATTTTATCCCGCCGCTGTCACATCATTTTGTGATGGATTCCTGTATTTTTCATCGATGTCATTCGTCATTCTTTTACTTTCCTCAATCATTCTTTTCTCATGATGTTATTTGTCGTGACATTAAGATTATTCGTCACTCTCGTATATTTTCTACTAGTAATTTTCAAGGTAACTGCCACCAATTCAGATTTCATCTGAATAAACATTTAATTCAATCTTCGGTAAGCGTTAAGAGCGTAAGGCCATAAATTAATCGTGCATTTTAGCCGTGTTTCATGGCTTCAAACATATCATTTTCTTTCTAAATCATCCATATCATCTCTTCCTGTCTATCCGAAGGATATAAAAAAGACACCGAAAATATTAGAGGAATTCACTATTGAACAAAAAAAAATACCGAGAATTAGTTATTGAATAAGCGCAACTTATTTGAACGTACACAATTTACGCACACACGACCTATCATACCCAGAAGTGTGAGAGAGAATCTCGGGTCGACATAACATCAGAAAGAGACTTATCTGAGGTTCGGAGATTAGGGTTGGCAGTCCGGGCGTTGCCTTGCCGACGCAATGGAGCGCAACCGCCATATTTGGTTGAGGGTTGATAGACAGTTAGCAGTCTAGATTGACATCGATAATTTACGTTATATTGGCACTGTAGTTGAGTGACTTGATGTAAATCACTTTCAAGCGAATGAGGGCACCGATGTTCTAGGATGACTTTTACTTAGTGAATTTAAGAGACAAGCCTCGGCCCAACTGGACCGGGGTTGATAATTTGAGCTCGTACGTGACCGTTCTCGTTCGTCTTCCTCGCCCGACTGCCGCTCTCTCCCTCAGGCAACCCGCGTTCGGCATCGCTTGAGATGCCAACTTCAAATAACGATCTCGCAAGGTTACCAATATGAACGCATTATATCCCCACTATCGAATAGAAAATGTACATCATTAACCTTACACTTATTACTATATAAAAATCCCCACACAACAATGTTAAACATTATGAATGAAAGCAAAGAAGACACTCGTTGAGGTCCTTGGCATCTTCCCTTGGCGTGTTTGTTCGTTCCGCGTTTCTTCGGCGTCCGAACATCGTTCCCGACGAGTCGACTGTTCTAGAATTCAACGTTGTGATGATTTCTCGCAGAAATCAGACTTAATATTTGGTCTATAAGAATCATTTAGGATTATGTTGTAGGCCAGACAACGATTCTCCAGATTCTTAGCGATGTTCCGTACACAGTTATGCGGAGAAGCATAACACAGTCTGCACACAGCCAGCCGCACCCTCACAGTCTGCACACAGCCAACCGCACCCTAACAGTCTGCACACAGCCAGCCGCACCATCACAGTCTGCACACAGCCAGCCGCACCATCACAGTCTGCACACAGCCAGCCGCACCCTCACAGTCTGCACACGTACAGCCAGCCGCACCATCACAGTCTGCACACAGCCAGCCGCTCTATCACAGTCTGCACACAGCCAGCCGCACCCTCACAGTCTGAACACAGCCAGCCGCACCCTCACAGTCTGCACACAGCCAGCCGCACCCTCACAGTCTGCACACAGCCAGCCGCACCATCACAGTCTGCACACAGCCAGCCGCACCATCACAGTCTGCACACAGCAAGCCGCACCCTCAAAGTCTGCACACGTAGAGCCAGCCGCACCATCACAGTCTGCACACAACCAGCCGCACCACCACAGTCTGCACACAACCAGCCGCACCACCACAGTCTGCACACAACCAGCTGCACCATCACAGTCTGCACACAACCAGCCGCACCCTCACAGTCTGCACACAGCCAGCCGCACCCTCACAGTCTGCACACAGCCAGCCGCACCCTCACAGTCTGCACACAGCCAGCCACACCATCACAGTCTGCACACAGCCAGTCGCACCCTCACAGTCTGCACACAGCCAGCCGCACCCTCACAGTCTGCACAGAGCCAGCCGCACCCTCACAGTCTGCACACAGCCAGCCGCACCCTCACAGTCTGCACACAGCCAGCCGCACCGTCACAGTCTGCACACGTACAGCCAGCTGCACCCTCACAGTCTGCACACAGCCAGCCGCACCCTCCCAGTCTGCACACAGCCAGCCGCACCATCACAGTCTGCACAAAACCAGCTGCACCACCACAGTCTGCACACAACCAGCTGCACCACCACAGTCTGCACACAACCAGCTGCACCACCACAGTCTGCACACAACCAGCTGCACCATCACAGTCTGCACACAACCAGCCGCACCATCACAGTCTGCACACAGCCAGCTGCACCACCACAGTCAGCACACAACCAGCTGCACCACCACAGTCTGCACACAACCAGCTGCACCACCACAGTCTGCACACAACCAGCAGCACCATCACAGTCTGCACACAACCAGCTGCACCACCACAGTCTGCACACAACCAGCTGCACCACCACAGTCTGCACACAACCAGCCGCACCACCACAGTCTGCATACAACCAGCCGCACCACCACAGTCTGCACACACCCAGCTGCACCATCACAGTCTGCACACAACCAGCCGCACCCTCACAGTCTACACACAGCCAGCCGCACCCTCACAGTCTGCACACAGCCAGCCGCACCCTCACAGTCTGCACACAGCCAGCCACACCATCACAGTCTAGACACAGCCAGTCGCACCCTCACAGTCTGCACACAGCCAGCCGCACCCTCACAGTCTGCACACAGCACGCCGCACCCTCACAGTCTGCACACAGCCAGCCGCACCCTCACAGTCTGCACACAGCCAGCCGCACCATCACAGTCTGCACACGTATGCCAGCTGCACCCTCACAGTCTGCACACAGCCAGCCGCACCATCACAGTCTGCACACAGCCAGCTGCACTACCACAGTCAGCACACAACCAGCTGCACCACCAATGTCTGCACACAACCAGCTGCACCACCACAGTCTGCACACAACCAGCTGCACCACCACAGTCTGCAAACAACCAGCCGTACCACCACAGTCTGCACACAACCAGCCGTACCACCACAGTCTGCACACAACCAGCTGCACCATCACAGTCTGCACACAACCAGCCGCACCCTCACAGTCTGCACACGTAGAGCCAGCCGCACCATCACAGTCTGCACACAGCCAGCCGCACCCTCACAGTCTGCACACAGCCAACCGCACCCTCACAGTCTGCACACAGCCAGCCGCACCATCACAGTCTGCACACAGCCAGCCGCACCATCACAGTCTGCACACAGCCAGCCGCACCCTCACAGTCTGCACACGTACAGCCAGCCGCACCATCACAGTCTGCACACAGCCAGCCGCTCTATCACAGTCTGCACACAGCCAGCCGCACCCTCACAGTCTAAACAAAGCCATTCGCACCCTCACAGTCTGCACACAGCCAGCCGCACCATCACAGTCTGCACAGAGCCAGCCGCACCATCCTAGTCTGCACACAGCCAGCCGCACCATCACATTCTGCACACAGCCAGCCGCACCATCACAGTCTGCACACAACCAGCTGCACCACCACAGTCTGCACACAACCAGCTGCACCAACACAGTCTGCACACAACCAGCTGCACCATCACAGTCTGCACACAACCAGCCGCACCATCACAGTCTGCACACAGCCAGCTGCACCACCAGAGTCAGCACACAACCAGCTGCACCACCACAGTCTGCACACAACCAGCTGCACCACCACAGTCTGCACACAACCAGCCGCACCATCACAGTCTGCACACAACCAGCTGCACCACCACAGTCTGCACACAACCAGCTACACCCCCACAGTCTGCACACAACCAGCCGCACCACTACAGTCTACACACAACCAGCCGCACCACCACAGTCTGCACACAACCAGCTGCACCATCACAGTCTGCACACAACCAGCTGCACCCTCACAGTCTGCACACAGCCAGCCGCACCCTCACAGTCTGCACACAGCCAGCCGCACCCTCACAGTCTGCACACAGCCAGCCGCACCATCACAGTCTGAACACAGCCAGTCGCACCCTCACAGTCTGCACACAGCCAGCCGCACCCTAACAGTCTGCACACAGCCAGCCGCACCCTCAGTCTGCACACAGCCAGCCGCACCCTCACAGTCTGCACACAGCCAGCCACACCATCACAGTCTGCACACGTACAGCCAGCTGCACCCTCACAGTCTGCACACAGCCAGCCGCACCCTCCCAGTCTGCTCACAGCCAGCCGCACCCTCACAATCTGCACACAACCAGCCGCACCCTCACACTCTGGACACAGCCAGCCGCACCTCACAGTCTGCACACAGCCAGCCGCACCATCACAGTCTGCACACAGCCAGCCGCACCATCACAGTCTGCACACAGCCAGCCGCACGCTCACAGTCTGCACACAGCCAGCCGCCCCATCACAGTCTGCACAGAGCCAGCCGCACCCTCACAGTCTGCACACATACAGCCAGCCGCACCATCACAGTCTGCAAACAGCCAGCCGCACCATCACAGTCTGCACACAGCCAGCCGCACCCTCATAGTCTGCACACAGCCAGCCGCACCATCCTAGTCTGCTCACAGCCAGCCGCTCTATCACATTCTGCACACAGCCAGCCGCACTATCACAGTCTGCACACAACCAGCCGCACCATCACAGTCTGCACACGGCCAGCTGCACCACCACAGTCAGCACACAACCAGCTGCACCACCACAGTCTGCACACAACCAGCTGCACCTGATTCCTGAGATTCCTGAGATATAGTTTGGAGCACCACAGTCTGCAAACAACCAGCCGCACCATCACAGTCTGCACACATTCAGCTGCACCACCACAGTCTGCACACAGCCAGCCGCACCCTTACAGTCTGGACACAGCCAGCCGCACCATCACAGTCTGCTCAGAGCCATCCGCACCATCCTAGTCTGCACACAGCCAGCCGCACCATCACATTCTGCACACAGCCAGCCGCACCATCACAGTCTGCACACAACCAGCTGCACCACCACAGTCTGCACACAACCAGCTGCACCAATACAGTCTGCACACAAAATCAGCTGCACCATCACAGTCTGCACACAACCAGCCGCACCATCACAGTCTGCACACAGCCAGCTGCACCACCACAGTCAGCACACAACCAGCTGCACCACCACAGTCTGCACACAACCAGCTGCACCACCACAGTCTGCACACAACCAGCCGCACCATCACAGTCTGCACACAACCAGCTGCACCACCACAGTCTGCACACAACCAGCTGCACCACCACAGTCTGCACACAACCAGCCGCACCACCACAGTCTGCACACAATCAGCCGCACCACCACAGTCTGCACACAACCAGCTGCACCATCACAGTCTGCACACAACCAGCCGCACCCTCACAGTCTGCACACAGCCAGCCGCACCCTCACAGTCTGCACACAGCCAGCCGCACCCTCACAGTCTGCACACAGCCAGCCGCACCCTCACAGTCTGCACACAGCCAGCCGCACCATCACAGTCTGCACACAGCCAGCCGCACCATCACAGTCTGCACACAGCAAGCCGCACCCTCACAGTCTGCACACGTAGAGCCAGCCGCACCATCACAGTCTGCACACAGCCAGCCGCACCATCACAGTCTGCACACAGCCAGCTGCACCCTCACAGTCTGCACACAGCCAGCCGCACCCCCACAGTCTGCACACAGCCAGCCGCACCATCACAGTCTGCACACAGCCAGCTGCACCACCACAGTCAGCACACAACCAGCTGCACCACCACAGTCTGCACACAACCAGCTGCACCTGATTCCTGAGATTCCTGAGATATAGTTTGGAGCACCACAGTCTGCAAACAACCAGCCGCACCATCACAGTCTGCACACATTCAGCTGCACCACCACAGTCTGCACACAGCCAGCCGCACCCTTACAGTCTGGACACAGCCAGCCGCACCATCACAGTCTGCACAGAGCCATCCGCACCATCCTAGTCTGCACACAGCCAGCCGCACCATCACATTCTGCACACAGCCAGCCGCACCATCACAGTCTGCACACAACCAGCTGCACCACCACAGTCTGCACACAACCAGCTGCACCAATACAGTCTGCACACAACCAGCTGCACCATCACAGTCTGCACACAACCAGCCGCACCATCACAGTCTGCACACAGCCAGCTGCACCACCACAGTCAGCACACAACCAGCTGCACCACCACAGTCTGCACACAACCAGCTGCACCACCACAGTCTGCACACAACCAGCCGCACCATCACAGTCTGCACACAACCAGCTGCACCACCACAGTCTGCACACAACCAGCTGCACCACCACAGTCTGCACACAACCAGCCGCACCACCACAGTCTGCACACAATCAGCCGCACCACCACAGTCTGCACACAACCAGCTGCACCATCACAGTCTGCACACAACCAGCCGCACCCTCACAGTCTGCACACAGCCAGCCGCACCCTCACAGTCTGCACACAGCCAGCCGCACCCTCACAGTCTGCACACAGCCAGCCGCACCCTCACAGTCTGCACACAGCCAGTCGCACCATCACAGTCTGCACACAGCCAGCCGCACCATCACAGTCTGCACACAGCAAGCCGCACCCTCACAGTCTGCACACGTAGAGCCAGCCGCACCATCACAGTCTGCACACAGCCAGCCGCACCATCACAGTCTGCACACAGCCAGCTGCACCCTCACAGTCTGCACACAGCCAGCCGCACCCCCACAGTCTGCACACAGCCAGCCGCACCATCACAGTCTGCACACAGCCAGCCGCACCATCCTAGTCTGCACACAGCCAGCCGCACCATCACTTTCTGCACACAGCCAGCCGCACCCTCACAGTCTGCACACAGCCAGCCGCACCCTCAGTCTGCACACAGCCAGCCGCACCCTCACAGTCTGCACACAGCCAGCCACACCATCACAGTCTGCACACGTACAGCCAGCTGCACCCTCACAGTCTGCACACAGCCAGCCGCACCCTCCCAGTCTGCTCACAGCCAGCCGCACCCTCACAATCTGCACACAGCCAGCCGCACCATCACAGTCTGCACACAGCCAGCCGCACGCTCACAGTCTGCACACAGCCAGCCGCCCCATCACAGTCTGCACAGAGCCAGCCGCACCCTCACAGTCTGCACACATACAGCCAGCCGCACCATCACAGTCTGCAAACAGCCAGCCGCACCATCACAGTCTGCACACAGCCAGCCGCACCCTCATAGTCTGCACACAGCCAGCCGCACCATCCTAGTCTGCTCACAGCCAGCCGCTCTATCACATTCTGCACACAGCCAGCCGCACTATCACAGTCTGCACACAACCAGCCGCACCATCACAGTCTGCACACAGCCAGCTGCACCACCACAGTCAGCACACAACCAGCTGCACCACCACAGTCTGCACACAACCAGCTGCACCTGATTCCTGAGATTCCTGAGATATAGTTTGGAGCACCACAGTCTGCAAACAACCAGCCGCACCATCACAGTCTGCACACATTCAGCTGCACCACCACAGTCTGCACACAGCCAGCCGCACCCTTACAGTCTGGACACAGCCAGCCGCACCATCACAGTCTGCTCAGAGCCATCCGCACCATCCTAGTCTGCACACAGCCAGCCGCACCATCACATTCTGCACACAGCCAGCCGCACCATCACAGTCTGCACACAACCAGCTGCACCACCACAGTCTGCACACAACCAGCTGCACCAATACAGTCTGCACACAAAATCAGCTGCACCATCACAGTCTGCACACAACCAGCCGCACCATCACAGTCTGCACACAGCCAGCTGCACCACCACAGTCAGCACACAACCAGCTGCACCACCACAGTCTGCACACAACCAGCTGCACCACCACAGTCTGCACACAACCAGCCGCACCATCACAGTCTGCACACAACCAGCTGCACCACCACAGTCTGCACACAACCAGCTGCACCACCACAGTCTGCACACAACCAGCCGCACCCCCACAGTCTGCACACAACCAGCCGCACCACTACAGTCTACACACAACCAGCCGCACCACCACAGTCTGCACACAACCAGCTGCACCATCACAGTCTGCACACAACCAGCTGCACCCTCACAGTCTGCACACAGCCAGCCGCACCCTCACAGTCTGCACACAGCCAGCCGCACCCTCACAGTCTGCACACAGCCAGCCGCACCATCACAGTCTGAACACAGCCAGTCGCACCCTCACAGTCTGCACACAGCCAGCCGCACCCTAACAGTCTGCACACAGCCAGCCGCACCCTCAGTCTGCACACAGCCAGCCGCACCCTCACAGTCTGCACACAGCCAGCCACACCATCACAGTCTGCACACGTACAGCCAGCTGCACCCTCACAGTCTGCACACAGCCAGCCGCACCCTCCCAGTCTGCTCACAGCCAGCCGCACCCTCACAATCTGCACACAACCAGCCGCACCCTCACACTCTGGACACAGCCAGCCGCACCTCACAGTCTGCACACAGCCAGCCGCACCATCACAGTCTGCACACAGCCAGCCGCACCATCACAGTCTGCACACAGCCAGCCGCACGCTCACAGTCTGCACACAGCCAGCCGCCCCATCACAGTCTGCACAGAGCCAGCCGCACCCTCACAGTCTGCACACATACAGCCAGCCGCACCATCACAGTCTGCAAACAGCCAGCCGCACCATCACAGTCTGCACACAGCCAGCCGCACCCTCATAGTCTGCACACAGCCAGCCGCACCATCCTAGTCTGCTCACAGCCAGCCGCTCTATCACATTCTGCACACAGCCAGCCGCACTATCACAGTCTGCACACAACCAGCCGCACCATCACAGTCTGCACACAGCCAGCTGCACCACCACAGTCAGCACACAACCAGCTGCACCACCACAGTCTGCACACAACCAGCTGCACCTGATTCCTGAGATTCCTGAGATATAGTTTGGAGCACCACAGTCTGCAAACAACCAGCCGCACCATCACAGTCTGCACACATTCAGCTGCACCACCACAGTCTGCACACAGCCAGCCGCACCCTTACAGTCTGGACACAGCCAGCCGCACCATCACAGTCTGCTCAGAGCCATCCGCACCATCCTAGTCTGCACACAGCCAGCCGCACCATCACATTCTGCACACAGCCAGCCGCACCATCACAGTCTGCACACAACCAGCTGCACCACCACAGTCTGCACACAACCAGCTGCACCAATACAGTCTGCACACAAAATCAGCTGCACCATCACAGTCTGCACACAACCAGCCGCACCATCACAGTCTGCACACAGCCAGCTGCACCACCACAGTCAGCACACAACCAGCTGCACCACCACAGTCTGCACACAACCAGCTGCACCACCACAGTCTGCACACAACCAGCCGCACCATCACAGTCTGCACACAACCAGCTGCACCACCACAGTCTGCACACAACCAGCTGCACCACCACAGTCTGCACACAACCAGCCGCACCACCACAGTCTGCACACAATCAGCCGCACCACCACAGTCTGCACACAACCAGCTGCACCATCACAGTCTGCACACAACCAGCCGCACCCTCACAGTCTGCACACAGCCAGCCGCACCCTCACAGTCTGCACACAGCCAGCCGCACCCTCACAGTCTGCACACAGCCAGCCGCACCCTCACAGTCTGCACACAGCCAGCCGCACCATCACAGTCTGCACACAGCCAGCCGCACCATCACAGTCTGCACACAGCAAGCCGCACCCTCACAGTCTGCACACGTAGAGCCAGCCGCACCATCACAGTCTGCACACAGCCAGCCGCACCATCACAGTCTGCACACAGCCAGCTGCACCCTCACAGTCTGCACACAGCCAGCCGCACCCCCACAGTCTGCACACAGCCAGCCGCACCATCACAGTCTGCACACAGCCAGCTGCACCACCACAGTCAGCACACAACCAGCTGCACCACCACAGTCTGCACACAACCAGCTGCACCTGATTCCTGAGATTCCTGAGATATAGTTTGGAGCACCACAGTCTGCAAACAACCAGCCGCACCATCACAGTCTGCACACATTCAGCTGCACCACCACAGTCTGCACACAGCCAGCCGCACCCTTACAGTCTGGACACAGCCAGCCGCACCATCACAGTCTGCACAGAGCCATCCGCACCATCCTAGTCTGCACACAGCCAGCCGCACCATCACATTCTGCACACAGCCAGCCGCACCATCACAGTCTGCACACAACCAGCTGCACCACCACAGTCTGCACACAACCAGCTGCACCAATACAGTCTGCACACAACCAGCTGCACCATCACAGTCTGCACACAACCAGCCGCACCATCACAGTCTGCACACAGCCAGCTGCACCACCACAGTCAGCACACAACCAGCTGCACCACCACAGTCTGCACACAACCAGCTGCACCACCACAGTCTGCACACAACCAGCCGCACCATCACAGTCTGCACACAACCAGCTGCACCACCACAGTCTGCACACAACCAGCTGCACCACCACAGTCTGCACACAACCAGCCGCACCACCACAGTCTGCACACAATCAGCCGCACCACCACAGTCTGCACACAACCAGCTGCACCATCACAGTCTGCACACAACCAGCCGCACCCTCACAGTCTGCACACAGCCAGCCGCACCCTCACAGTCTGCACACAGCCAGCCGCACCCTCACAGTCTGCACACAGCCAGCCGCACCCTCACAGTCTGCACACAGCCAGTCGCACCATCACAGTCTGCACACAGCCAGCCGCACCATCACAGTCTGCACACAGCAAGCCGCACCCTCACAGTCTGCACACGTAGAGCCAGCCGCACCATCACAGTCTGCACACAGCCAGCCGCACCATCACAGTCTGCACACAGCCAGCTGCACCCTCACAGTCTGCACACAGCCAGCCGCACCCCCACAGTCTGCACACAGCCAGCCGCACCATCACAGTCTGCACACAGCCAGCCGCACCATCCTAGTCTGCACACAGCCAGCCGCACCATCACTTTCTGCACACAGCCAGCCGCACCCTCACAGTCTGCACACAGCCAGCCGCACCCTCAGTCTGCACACAGCCAGCCGCACCCTCACAGTCTGCACACAGCCAGCCACACCATCACAGTCTGCACACGTACAGCCAGCTGCACCCTCACAGTCTGCACACAGCCAGCCGCACCCTCCCAGTCTGCTCACAGCCAGCCGCACCCTCACAATCTGCACACAGCCAGCCGCACCCTCACACTCTGCACACAGCCAGCCGCACCTCACAGTCTGCACACAGCCAGCCGCACCATCACAGTCTGCACACAGCCAGCCGCACCATCACAGTCCGCACACAGCCAGCCGCACGCTCACAGTCTGCACACAGCCAGCCGCCCCATCACAGTCTGCACAGAGCCAGCCGCACCCTCACAGTCTGCACACATACAGCCAGCCGCACCATCACAGTCTGCACACAGCCAGCCGCACCATCACAGTCTGCACACAGCCAGCCGCACCCTCATAGTCTGCACACAGCCAGCCGCACCATCCTAGTCTGCTCACAGCCAGCCGCACTATCACATTCTGCACACAGCCAGCCGCACTATCACAGTCTGCACACAACCAGCCGCACCATCACAGTCTGCACACAGCCAGCTGCACCACCACAGTCAGCACACAACCAGCTGCACCACCACAGTCTGCACACAACCAGCTGCACCTGATTCCTGAGATTCCTGAGATATAGTTTGGAGCACCACAGTCTGTAAACAACCAGCCGCACCATCACAGTCTGCACACATTCAGCTGCACCACCACAGTCTGCACACAGCCAGCCGCACCCTTACAGTCTGGACACAGCCAGCCGCACCATCACAGTCTGCACAGAGCCATCCGCACCATCCTAGTCTGCACACAGCCAGCCGCACCATCACATTCTGCACACAGCCAGCCGCACCATCACAGTCTGCACACAACCAGCTGCACCACCACAGTCTGCACACAACCAGCTGCACCAATACAGTCTGCACACAACCAGCTGCACCATCACAGTCTGCACACAACCAGCCGCACCATCACAGTCTGCACACAGCCAGCTGCACCACCACAGTCAGCACACAACCAGCTGCACCACCACAGTCTGCACACAACCAGCTGCACCACCACAGTCTGCACACAACCAGCCGCACCATCACAGTCTGCACACAACCAGCTGCACCACCACAGTCTGCACACAACCAGCTGCACCACCACAGTCTGCACACAACCAGCCGCACCACCACAGTCTGCACACAATCAGCCGCACCACCACAGTCTGCACACAACCAGCTGCACCATCACAGTCTGCACACAACCAGCCGCACCCTCACAGTCTGCACACAGCCAGCCGCACCCTCACAGTCTGCACACAGCCAGCCGCACGCTCACAGTCTGCACACAGCCAGCCGCACCCTCACAGTCTGCACACAGCCAGCCGCACCATCACAGTCTGCACACAGCCAGCCGCACCATCACAGTCTGCACACAGCAAGCCGCACCCTCACAGTCTGCACACGTAGAGCCAGCCGCACCATCACAGTCTGCACACAGACAGCCGCACCATCACAGTCTGCACACAGCCAGCTGCACCCTCACAGTCTGCACACAGCCAGCCGCACCCCCACAGTCTGCACACAGCCAGCCGCACCATCCCAGTCTGCACACAGCCAGCTGCACCACCACAGTCAGCACACAACCAGCTGCACCACCACAGTCTGCACACAACCAGCTGCACCTGATTCCTGAGATTCCTGAGATATAGTTTGGAGCACCACAGTCTGCAAACAACCAGCCGCACCATCACAGTCAGCACACATTCAGCTGCACCACCACAGTCTGCACACAGCCAGCCGCACCCTTACAGTCTGGACACAGCCAGCCGCACCATCACAGTCTGCACAGAGCCATCCGCACCATCCTAGTCTGCACACAGCCAGCCGCACCATCACAGTCTGCACACAACCAGCTGCACCACCACAGTCTGCACACAACCAGCTGCACCAATACAGTCTGCACACAACCAGCTGCACCATCACAGTCTGCACACAACCAGCCGCACCATCACAGTCTGCACACAGCCAGCTGCACCACCACAGTCAGCACACAACCAGCTGCACCACCACAGTCTGCACACAACCAGCTGCACCACCACAGTCTGCACACAACCAGCCGCAACATCACAGTCTGCACACAACCAGCTGCACCACCACAGTCTGCACACAACCAGCTGCACCACCACAGTCTGCACACAACCAGCCGCACCACCACAGTCTGCACACAATCAGCCGCACCACCACAGTCTGCACACAACCAGCTGCACCATCACAGTCTGCACACAATCAGCCGCACCCTCACAGTCTGCACACAGCCAGCCGCACCCTCACAGTCTGCACACAGCCAGCCGCACCCTCACAGTCTGCACACAGCCAGCCGCACCCTCACAGTCTGCACACAGCCAGCCGCACCATCACAGTCTGCACACAGCCAGCCGCACCATCACAGTCTGCACACAGCAAGCCGCACCCTCACAGTCTGCACACGTAGAGCCAGCCGCACCATCACAGTCTGCACACAGCCAGCCGCACCATCACAGTCTGCACACAGCCAGCTGCACCCTCACAGTCTGCACACAGCCAGCCGCACCCCCACAGTCTGCACACAGCCAGCCGCACCATCACAGTCTGCACACAGCCAGCCGCACCATCCTAGTCTGCACACAGCCAGCCGCACCATCACTTTCTGCACACAGCCAGCCGCACCATCACAGTCTGCACACAGCCAGCTGCACCAACACAGTCTGCACACAACCAGCTGCACCACCACAGTCTGCACACAACCAGCTGCACCATCACAGTCTGCACACAACCAGCTGCACCATCACAGTCTGCACACAACCAGCCGCACCATCACAGTCTGCACACAGCCAGCTGCACCACCACAGTCAGCACACAACCAGCTGCACCACCATAGTCTGCACACAACCAGCTGCACAACCACAGTCTGCACACAACCAGCAGCACCATCACAGTCTGCACACAACCAGCTGCACCACCACAGTCTGCACACAACCAGCTGCACCACCACAGTCTGCACACAACCAGCCGCACCACCACAGTCTGCATACAATCAGCCGCACCACCACAGTCTGCACACAACCAGCTGCACCATCACAGTCTGCACATAACCAGCCGCACCCTAACAGTCTGCACACAGCCAGCCGCACCCTCACAGTCTGCACACAGCCAGCCGCACCCTCACAGTCTGCACACAGCCAGCCACACCATCACAGTCTGCACACAGCCAGTCGCACCCTCACAGTCTGCACACAGCCAGCCGCACCCTCACAGTCTGCACACAGCCAGCCGCACCCTCACAGTCTGCACACAGCCAGCCGCACCACCACAGTCTGCACACAACCAGCAGCACCACCTGACGCCTGAGAGATCTACCTGGCGACCGAATGATCTAACCGAGCCCTGCAGTAACTGTATCTCACTGATCTGTGACCGCCCTTTGGAGCTCGCTAAATTCCTTCCTTTAAATTCCGCATGTGTCTCCGGCTCGGACGGGCTCCAGTGCACGGTTATAGTTTCATTATAGTACCATATCTTTATAGTAAACTACAGCACCATGATATTACCATATGTTGTGGTATACTATAGTATCGTAACGCTCCATATGTTATAGAATACCATAGTATCGTAATAGTACCATGTGTTATAGTATACTAGATTACGGTAATTGTACCTTATATTATAGTGTACAATTAATCATTTTATATCATGTGTTATATTATGCAATTCCATCATTTTAACATCATATATTACAGTATCGTCGGCGCAATAATCAGAAATAATACTCAATATAGTATCAACTGTATCATACAAATGCAATACAGGATCGTTGGCGCAATAATCAGGAATAATACTCTGATACTCTAATAGTGTCAAACTTTACAGTACCGTCAACGCAATAATCAGGAATAATGAGGCGTTCTGATGTACGTACATCAGACGGGAAAGCGAAACTGAATGCATGTTCTGCAGAAAGAAACGAGCTCTGCGGACGTGCGCAGGCTGCGCATGCTTCTATCGACGACAATTTATACGCCACCATCTCGGTGTGCGCCCGCCATAGAGATGCAGAGCGTTCTCTGCTATTGAAGATGCGAGTATCCTTCGTGAAGTGCTCTGACTCCATGTGAGTTGTGAACTTAGGTCAATGTGGAGGGTCAAATATGGAGAGTCAAAGGTGGAGGGTCAGAGATGGACCGTCAAAGATGGAGGGTCAAAGGTGGGTGTCAAAGGTGGAGGGTCAAAGATGGAGGGTCAAAAATGGACGATCAAAGATGGAGGGACAGAGATGGAGGGTCAATGGTGGGGTCAAAAATGGAGGGATAAAAATGGAGGGTCAAAGATGGAGGGATAAAGATGAAGGAACACAGATGGAGGGTCAAAGATGGAGTGTCATGGATGGGGTACAAAGATGAAGAGTCCAAGATGGAGGGACAAAGGCCCTCAGTTCACGCTCTTCCCTCCCTCCTGCAGCGCCAAAAATTTTGAAGGCTGAGTTTTTTTATCGCAAACAGTCGGCCCATATCATGGATGCGGATGAGCAAGCTTAAGGAAATTGGAGCTACAATTGAGCATCACAACCAACAAAATTGGCAGCCTCACTTGAAGTTCAGTAGCTGTCTTAGTTCGACACAAATGGAAAATTCTTCATGGTGCGTGGACAATTTTCCGCACGACAATGTGAATATTTTGAATTAATAGCCAATCTTAAGCGCTAAAATATCATTCTTTCATACAGGAAAGATAACACATGCAATTTAGTCAGCTTTAAATACTGGGAAAGTTCTGAAATGTGAATATCTGAAAGTCAAAACTTGCCTAGTATTTGGATCCCTTAAAATCCAGCAAACAAAAAATTTTGAAATTTATTTTCCAATTGATTCATTTCGTTAGTATCTGTTGGAATTTACGTTGAGTAACCATTATGATTTATCATAATGAAAAAAATAAATAAAATAAAAATTTGAAATCAGTACACAAGTGATGATGAATTAGGTAACCATTTTGAGTAGCAGTACTTACATTACCTTGAGGCTTTCTGATGGTTTGTTCACCTAAATGAAATGAACGTGTGTGCATGCATTTGCAGGTGTCTCAATATATTCACCCAATCGACAGTTCCGGTCATTTTTCTTTGTATTCTGCGACATCATTGGACTGAAAGCATTGCGAGGCAATTTTATAGCCTATACATATGCATAAATAAGCATATATATATATATACATATATATATATATACATATATATATAGGGTGTTATACATTCATTTAATATATACGGGGTGTTTTTTAAATACGGGAACCAAAAAAGTCTTAATTAACTTTGAAACAATGAACGGATTTTTGAAAATAAAACGGCAATAGAATCCTGAGATCTATGTCTTTTATTTGGACTAATTTTTGAAGATGCCATTCTTCATGTGGCGTCCACTCGACTGCAGGCAATATTGGGCGCGAGTTCGCACGCTTCTCATTGCAGCACTGGTGAGGGTGGGACCGATCAACCTTATTCCGAGATGATTTTATCCTTGAGTTGAGTCAGATCTGTTGGCTTGTCACGATAAGCCCTTGCCTTCAGATTCCCCCACAAGAAAAATCCAATAGGATTTTTTCATTAGAGAATTATTCAATGCTTATGAAAGCTAATTGTTCCTTTGTCCAGTTCGTCATCTTGGCGGCAGTTTCAAAGTAGGACGAATGTTTTTATGTCCTCTGGTTCTTATTTTGACTGTTGTATCGTGAATACATAGGGACAAAATAAAAGACAAAACTTCAGGATTATATTCATGTTTTGTGTCAAAGATAGTTCATTGTTTCAAAAGTTGTTAAAGATTTTTTAGGATCACGTATTCGATCACGTATTAGGATCACGTATTAGGATCACGTATTCGTATTCGATGTATATTAGACATATATATGTGTGTGTCGAGTGGCTCAAAAAATCGTTGTTATGAGTGAGCTAAAAAACTGAAAAAATTTGTAAAATAACGGTGTGTGTATTTTTTTTATAAAAAGAGCAACGCTGCAATGCTCAGGTGTTACTAAGGGTGCGTACACACTAGAAGCGGAGCGGCACGGTGCGGCGCGGAGCAGAGCGGAGCAGAGCAGAGCATAGCGGAGCAGAGCAGAGCATAGCGGAGCAGAGCAGAGCGGATGTTCACATGTAAGCTGAGCAGAGCGACCCTCACAAGAATCAGTCGCTATGGAGGATTTCGTGAGTACGTTCCTATTGCTCGACGGCAAGAAATGTAAATACTGTGTCCATCCCATCAACGTGATGAGGGATTTGCCACTATCTTTTCGTAGCACTGAGAAGAGATGAACCGCATTCTTCGACTACTTAAAGATGAAACCAGCAACTTTTGATGTGCTACTATTCCTCATTAAAGGAAAAATTTCCAACGAGATAAGATAAATTTGCCATTCAGTAATAATTCACTCATTTTTATTGAGGATACATGGAGAGCAAAGTAGTTTAAGCAAAATTTCAGTCTTTGCATAAAGGTTGTATCACTCTATAGGACTACAGGCATTCGCAGGCCAATCTTGGGTGACTTTAAGGTGAGTGCAAGTAAAATAATTACCTTCAGAAATTCAGGGTTGTGCCAGAGAAAGATGAGTAAAAAATACTGACAAATACTGACTTTTCCTGAACGAGAAATCCTCAAAATAATGACATGTTTTCCGTTAGTATTGGCCAAAATCCCGCAAGCTCATAATATTTTGCAGCTTTTTTGTGTTTTACACTCATTGAAGCCTCCTTCTCACCATACGGCCTGCTTTTCCTCCCATTTTACGGAAAAAATCAAAACTTTATTAAAAAATCGTACATAATTATTCATTTTACATGATCATAAAATAAAATACACACATAACAAGAAAAATAAAACCACATAACAATGAAAATAAAAACAGATTCCTAAAATTGAAGCTATAATAAAATAAAAAAGCAGAGGAAGCAGAAGCAAAAAAAAGAGAAATAATGTTTAATGAACCCGAATGGACAAAATAAAAATAAAAATATTAAATGTAACACTATCAGTTATAGTTGCTATATGATTAGTTGCACAAATTATTAGTTATATATTTAACTTTTTCAATCAAACCACAATTTTGCCCCTGTAAGATATGACGATCCAAAGGTGGAGGCAAGGAGAAACGCTCGCAGCGAGCATCAAAAAATCCTAACGAATTTCCCGAGCGCGCCGCTCTGCTCTGCTCTGCTCCGCTCCGCTTGCAGTGTGAACAGCCGAGCGTTTCTGCATTCAAACATGTACAAGCATTATTGCCGTTTTGCTCCGCTCGTAGGGTGAACGCACCCTAACGCTGCTCTGAGATGCCGCTCCAACGCTAACTATAAGAGTTGGGGAATAGGGCTTAAACCTCAAAAATAGCTGCGTTGTAGCTTCAAAAAACCATTGATAAAATAGAAATTCACAAAATAACACTCGGAAAAATTTTCAGTTTGCGGTGAAACTAGATCGACTTGGAATACTCAACGCAATTTTTTCCTCCGTGCACAAAAATTCCCTTTTTCGTCGAAATTCTGCTCAAAGGCCATAAATGGCTTGAAACTTTTCCATCGATAAAAAATGCATTATTTTGGTTCCATCACGTTCGTCGTTCCTGAAGAGATTCCAAATGCATTTCTTTACTAACCTCCAATTGATAAAAACAGGCTTCTCCTTTTTCTTCGTTTCAAACAAATTTGACAAGACGAGCGTTCATTTTTACAAGTTGAATAAAAATTGCCTCAAACTTATCCAGAAGTTGCAGACACGGAAATGCACAAAGTTTTCTGGATTGCTGCAAAGTTGTTATCGAGACATTAAAACGAAGGCAACCTCCGCTAACAAACTATGATTGTTTGAGATTGGATTGCCAGCGCGTCCTCCCCGAAGTAATCGCGTTCAATCCCTCACGTTCCACATTCCCTCGCGTCCCACATTCCCTCACGTTCCACATTCCCTCAAGCTCCACATACCCTCGCGTCCCACATACCCTCGCGTCCCACATACCCTCGCGTCACACATACCCTCGCGTCCCATAAACCCTCACGTTCCACATACCTTCACGTTCTACATTCCCCCGCGTCCCCCAGCTTCGCCTGACCATGCAAGTCATAGACATCATCAGACCCTAACATTGGCATTGTTATGCCTTTGAAGGACCAAATGACGTTCATGTATACTATATATTTTCAAATTTCATATATTATAATAATAATACATAAATTTTATATTTAATATTGAAATTTTGTATCAAATCTATATATATATATATATATATATATATATATATATATATATATATATATATATATATATATATATTCATATACATACATAACACGTAAACATTTTCATTTATATACTCGAGATATATTCTGTATCGTCATTTCGATCTCAAACATAGAAATCTTCATGTCGATCTTGAATACAGCCATCTTCATGTCTATCTTACATATAGGCATCATAATGTCGATCTAAAACATAGACATCATTATGTGTATGTTAAATATAGACATCGACATGTGTCTTAAATACAGACATCGTAATGAGTATGCAGCACAATACACTCCATGTGTGTTGGATTAACTTGTGTGCTCGTGTCCGACTGCCCTACACTCAAGAAATATCTCAGACTTGATAACCAAAGTAATAAAACCTCCGCGCAAGGGATTGCGGACGCTAACAATTCCGATTGCGTTCCGTCCAATTTGAGAGTTTTGCATCCGACGCATCAGCTTCTGGGCGAGCGTTCGATTAGAACGTAAAAATCGTGATAGTAGAATATGAATGTTGAAAGAAACGAAACTTGAAGAATATGAATGTTGAAAAATATGGTAGTTGAAGAATATCAAAGTTGAAGAATATGAAAGTTGAAGAATATCAATGTTGAAGAATATGGTAGTTGAAGAATATGAAAGTTGAAGAATATGAAAGTTGAAGAGTATGAAAATTGAAGAGTATGAAAGTTGAAGAATATGAAAGTTGAAGAATATGAAAGTTGAAGAGTATGAAAGTTGAAGAGTATGAAAACTGAAGAATATGGTAGTTGAAGAATATGAAAGTAGAAGAATATGGTAGTTGATGAATTTGAAAGTTGAATAATATGAAAGTTGAAGAGTATGAAAGTTGAAGAGTATGAAAGTTGAAGAATATGAAAGTTGAAGAAGATGAAAGTTGAAGAATATGATAGCTGAAGAATATGAAAGCTGAAGAATATGATTGTTCCCCGCGTTAAAACGACGTATTTTTCCAAGTCGGAGCTGTGATGGAGTTGAGAAACCTGCTTGTGAAAGAATGGTTGAAATATGAGTAATTTTTCCTTTGTATTGGCCCAGTTATAAGATGGGTTGTTTTAACGAAGTCAACAGTAATCGATATTTTAAATGAGAAGAGTAAATACGTTTTCTTTCTTCTATTCTTAAGGGACGTAACGAAATGAATATTTATTAATCGTAATTAATCGAAATTTTCAAATTAGCATGCTAAATACGTTTCCTCCTCGAGTGCCGAGGTCAAATCAGACGGAATTTTCACCGACTCAAAATTTCCTAACTAAATAACATAAATGTGCAGCCATAAGTGGCTCAGGTGTCCAGTATACAGGCAGAGAGCAGTAACACAAATGTGCAGCCATAAGTGGCTCAGGTGTCCAGTATACAGGCAGAGAGCAGTAACACAAATGTGCAGCCATAAGTGGCTCAGGTGTCCAGTATACAGGCAGTGAGCAGTAACACAAATGTGCAGCCATAAGTGGCTCAGGTGTCCAGTATACAGGCAGTGAGCAGTAACACAAATGTGCAGCCATAAGTGGCTCAGGTATCCAGTATACAGGCAGTGAGCAGTAACACAAATGTGCAGCCATAAGTGGCTCAGGTGTCCAGTATACAGGCAGTGAGCAGTAACACAAATGTGCAGCCATAAGTGGCTCAGGTGTCCAGTATACAGGCAGTGAGCAGTAACACAAATGTGCAGCCATAAGTGGCTCAGGTATCCAGTATACAGGCAGTGAGCAGTAACACAAATGTGCAGCCATAAGTGGCTCAGGTGTCCAGTATACAGGCAGTGAGCAGTAACACAAATGTGCAGCCATAAGTGGCTCAGGTGTCCAGTATACAGGCAGTGAGCAGTAACACAAATGTGCAGCCATAAGTGGCTCAGGTGTCCAGTATACAGGCAGAGAGCAGTAACACAAATGTGCAGCCATAAGTGGCTCAGGTGTCCAGTATACAGGCAGAGAGCAGTAACACAAATGTGCAGCCATGAGTTGCTCAGGTGTCCAGTATACAGGCAGTGAGCAGTAACACAAATGTGCAGCCATAAGTGGCTCAGGTGTCCAGTATACAGGCAGTGAGCAGTAACACAAATGTGCAGCCATAAGTGGCTCAGGTATCCAGTATACAGGCAGTGAGCAGTAACACAAATGTGCAGCCATAAGTGGCTCAGGTGTCCAGTATACAGGCAGTGAGCAGTAACACAAATGTGCAGCCATAAGTGGCTCAGGTATCCAGTATACAGGCAGTGAGCAGTAACACAAATGTGCAGCCATAAGTGGCTCAGGTGTCCAGTATACAGGCAGTGAGCAGTAACACAAATGTGCAGCCATAAGTGGCTCAGGTGTCCAGTATACAGGCAGAGAGCAGTAACACAAATGTGCAGCCATAAGTGGCTCAGGTATCCAGTATACAGGCAGAGAGCAGTAACACAAATGTGCAGCCATAAGTGGCTCAGGTGTCCAGTATACAGGCAGTGAGCAGTAACACAAATGTGCAGCCATAAGTGGCTCAGGTGTCCAGTATACAGGCAGTGAGCAGTAACACAAATGTGCAGCCATAAGTGGCTCAGGTGTCCAGTATACAGGCAGTGAGCAGTAACACAAATGTGCAGCCATAAGTGGCTCAGGTATCCAGTATACAGGCAGAGAGCAGTAACACAAATGTGCAGCCATAAGTGGCTCAGGTGTCCAGTATACAGGCAGTGAGCAGTAACACAAATGTGCAGCCATAAGTGGCTCAGGTGTCCAGTATACAGGCAGAGAGCAGTAACACAAATGTGCAGCCATAAGTGGCTCAGGTATCCAGTATACAGGCAGAGAGCAGTAACACAAATGTGCAGCCATAAGTGGCTCAGGTGTCCAGTATACAGGCAGAGAGCAGTAACACAAATGTGCAGCCATAAGTGGCTCAGGTGTCCAGTATACAGGCAGAGAGCAGTAACACAAATGTGCAGCCATAAGTGGCTCAGGTATCCAGTATACAGGCAGTGAGCAGTAACACAAATGTGCAGCCATAAGTGGCTCAGGTGTCCAGTATACAGGCAGTGAGCAGTAACACAAATGTGCAGCCATAAGTGGCTCAGGTGTCCAGTATACAGGCAGAGAGCAGTAACACAAATGTGCAGCCATAAGTGGCTCAGGTATCCAGTATACAGGCAGAGAGCAGTAACACAAATGTGCAGCCATAAGTGGCTCAGGTGTCCAGTATACAGGCAGTGAGCAGTAACACAAATGTGCAGCCATAAGTGGCTCAGGTATCCAGTATACAGGCAGAGAGCAGTAACACAAATGTGCAGCCATAAGTGGCTCAGGTGTCCAGTATACAGGCAGTGAGCAGTAACACAAATGTGCAGCCATAAGTGGCTCAGGTATCCAGTATACAGGCAGTGAGCAGTAACACAAATGTGCAGCCATAAGTGGCTCAGGTGTCCAGTATACAGGCAGTGAGCAGTAACACAAATGTGCAGCCATAAGTGGCTCAGGTGTCCAGTATACAGGCAGTGAGCAGTAACACAAATGTGCAGCCATAAGTGGCTCAGGTATCCAGTATACAGGCAGTGAGCAGTAACACAAATGTGCAGCCATAAGTGGCTCAGGTGTCCAGTATACAGGCAGAGAGCAGTAACACAAATGTGCAGCCATAAGTGGCTCAGGTGTCCAGTATACAGGCAGTGAGCAGTAACACAAATGTGCAGCCATAAGTGGCTCAGGTATCCAGTATACAGGCAGTGAGCAGTAACACAAATGTGCAGCCATAAGTGGCTCAGGTATCCAGTATACAGGCAGTGAGCAGTAACACAAATGTGCAGCCATAAGTGGCTCAGGTGTCCAGTATACAGGCAGTGAGCAGTAACACAAATGTGCAGCCATGAGTTGCTCAGGTATCCAGTATACAGGCAGTGAGCAGTAACACAAATGTGCAGCCATAAGTGGCTCAGGTATCCAGTATACAGGCAGTGAGCAGTAACACAAATGTGCAGCCATAAGTGGCTCAGGTGTCCAGTATACAGGCAGTGAGCAGTAACATAAATGTGCAGCCATGAGTTGCTCAGGTATCCAGTATACAGGCAGTGAGCAGTAACACAAATGTGCAGCCATAAGTGGCTCAGGTGTCCAGTATACAGGCAGAGAGCAGTAACACAAATGTGCAGCCATAAGTGGCTCAGGTATCCAGTATACAGGCAGTGAGCGGTAACACAAATGTGCAGCCATAAGTGGCTCAGGTGTCCAGTATACAGGCAGTGAGCAGTAACACAAATGTGCAGCCATAAGTGGCTCAGGTGTCCAGTATACAGGCAGTGAGCAGTAACACAAATGTGCAGCCATAAGTGGCTCAGGTGTCCAGTATACAGGCAGTGAGCAGTAACACAAATGTGCAGCCATAAGTGGCTCAGGTGTCCAGTATACAGGCAGTGAGCAGTTACACAAATGTGCAGCCATAAGTGGCTCAGGTGTCCAGTATACAGGCAGTGAGCAGTAACACAAATGTGCAGCCATAAGTGGCTCAGGTGTCCAGTAAACAGGCAGTGAGCAGTAACACAAATGTGCAGCCATAAGTGGCTCAGGTGTCCAGTATACAGGCAGTGAGCAGTAACACAAATGTGCAGCCATAAGTGGCTCAGGTGTCCAGTATACAGGCAGTGAGCAGTAACACAAATGTGCAGCCATAAGTGGCTCAGGTGTCCAGTATACAGGCAGAGAGCAGTAACACAAATGTGCAGCCATAAGTGGCTCAGGTGTCCAGTAAACAGGCAGTGAGCAGTAACACAAATGTGCAGCCATAAGTGGCTCAGGTATCCAGTATACAGGCAGTGAGCAGTAACACAAATGTGCAGCCATAAGTGGCTCAGGTGTCCAGTATACAGGCAGTGAGCAGTAACACAAATGTGCAGCCATAAGTGGCTCAGGTATCCAGTATACAGGCAGTGAGCGGTAACACAAATGTGCAGCCATAAGTGGCTCAGGTGTCCAGTATACAGGCAGTGAGCAGTAACACAAATGTGCAGCCATAAGTGGCTCAGGTGTCCAGTATACAGGCAGTGAGCAGTAACACAAATGTGCAGCCATAAGTGGCTCAGGTGTCCAGTATACAGGCAGTGAGCAGTAACACAAATGTGCAGCCATAAGTGGCTCAGGTGTCCAGTATACAGGCAATGAGCAGTAACACAAATGTGCAGCCATAAGTGGCTCAGGTGTCCAGTATACAGGCAGTGAGCAGTAACACAAATGTGCAGCCATGAGTGGCTCAGGTGTCCAGTATACAGGCAGAGAGCAGTAACACAAATGTGCAGCCATAAGTGGCTCAGGTGTCCAGTATACAGGCAGTGAGCGGTAACACAAATGTGCAGCCATAAGTGGCTCAGGTGTCCAGTATACAGGCAGTGAGCAGTAACACAAATGTGCAGCCATAAGTGGCTCAGGTATCCAGTATACAGGCAGTGAGCAGTAACACAAATGTGCAGCCATAAGTGGCTCAGGTGTCCAGTATACAGGCAGTGAGCAGTAACACAAATGTGCAGCCATAAGTGGCTCAGGTATCCAGTATACAGGCAGTGAGCAGTAACACAAATGTGCAGCCATAAGTGGCTCAGGTATCCAGTATGCAGGCAGTGAGCAGTAACACAAATGTGCAGCCATAAGTGGCTCAGGTGTCCAGTATACAGGCAGTGAGCAGTAACACAAATGTGCAGTCATAGGTGGCTCAGGTATCCAGTATACAGGCAGTGAGCAGTAACACAAATGTGCAGCCATAAGGGGCTCAGGTATCCAGTATACAGGCAATCATTAACACAAATGTGCAGCCATAAGTGGCTCAGGTGTCCAGTAAACAGGCAGTGAGCAGTAACACAAACGTGCAGCCATAAGTGGCTCAGGTGTCCAGTATACAGGCAATGAGCAGTAACACAAATGTGCAGCCATAAGTGGTTCAGGTGTCCCGTATACAGGCAGTGAGCAGTAACACAAATGTGCAGCCATAAGTGGTTCAGGTGTCCAGTATACAGACAGTGAGCAGTAACACAAATGTGCAGCCATAAGTGGCTCAGGTATCCAGTATACAGGCAATAAGTACCTAAAAACCAAGTAGTCAAACAAGTAACAAATTGTGTGTTGTACAAGGGTGTAATAATGTGTGTAGTGTATTATTATACAAAATTATGAAGAAATATTGACGAGGGCTTTACTAAAACCGTCAAAGTCATTGGGTAATACAATTATCTTCAATAAGAAAAACAATAAAAAGGGAACCTAAAATAATATATCACATATTAGTATACCTCGCTGCTTATCAATGACTGCTAAACCTTCGACTCGTGAAGTCTCATTTCATCGTTTGAAACGTACACTGAGTTGATGAACCTGTAATTACTCTGATTATTGTCTAATTAACACGCACAAGACCTGCGTACGCTGTGCGTCTCAAGGGTACAGGCTCCACTGCCGCTCGAATTTCCTTCCATCAATCCTTCCTATGTGCTAATAGCGTATATATGGTATTTTATCTATATTACGAGCTATGAATGAATAAATTGCGTAAGCCTTTATGAGAAAATTTTGTCTACTCAGTATTCTATAGCGAAAGTATTGAAATTCTATTTAGTAGGATCAAGGATCGTTTTCAGGTATCGTGGGGACCAGAAACGCACACAAACACATAAACACACACACATGCACACATACGCACGCGCCCACACACGCTCTTTTGTTACACAAAGAAAATATAAAAATTCCACAAAGTGTTGACTAAAAGCTTGCCGTGACTACAAGCTTATCAGAAAGACTGATAGCATTCACAAAAATGGCGTACTTTTGTAGTCCTTTGATGGCTCACGTGGAAAAATTTTGCACTTTACAGTAAGGTTCATTATTCACATACAGGAGCGTGCAAGCCACACAGCTCTGCCGGCACTGTTCTCAGAGGCTCAGATATTTTGTATTGATTATTGTTGACGTTCATGTTGGGCTGTTGGACATTTTGTATTGATTTTAGTTGACGTTCATGTTGGGCTGTTGGATATTTTGTATTGATTATTGTTGACGTTCATGTTGGGCTGTTGGACATTTTGTATTGTTTTTAGTTGACGTTCATGTAGGGCTGTTGGACATTTTGTATTGTTTTTAGTTGACGTTCATGTTGGGCTGTTGGATATTTTGTATTGTTTTAGTAGACGTTCATGTAGGGCTGTTGGACATTTTGCATTGTTTTTAGTTGACGTTCATGTAGGGCTGTTGGATATTTTGTATTGTTTTAGTTGACGTTCATGTAGGGCTGTTGGACATTTTGTATTGTTTTTAGTTGACGTTCATGTTGGGTTGTTGGACATTTTGCATTGTTTTTAGTTGACGTTCATGTAGGGCTGTTGGATATTTTGTATTGTTTTAGTAGACGTTCATGTAGGGCTGTTGGACATTTTGCATTGTTTTTAGTTGACGTTCATGTTGGGCTGTTGGATATTTTGTATTGTTTTAGTAGGCGTTCATGTAGGGCTGTTGGACATTTTGTATTGTTTTTAGTTGACGTTCATGTTGGGTTGTTGGACATTTTGTATTGTTTTAGTTGACGTTCATGTAGGGCTGTTGGACATTTTGTATTGTTTTTAGTTGACGTTCATGTTGGGCTGTTGGACATTTTGTATTGTTTTATATATATATAGTTGACGTTCATGTAGGGCTGTTGGACATTTTGCATTGTTTTTAGTTGACGTTCATGTTGGGCTGTTGGACATTTTGCATTATTTTCAGTTCACATGGAAGAAGACTTGCAAACAAGCACATAATCATGTATTTTGCTCATCGTTTATTCATTTTGTTCATTGATAGCACCTAAATCAGCAGCTACATCCTAAATGATTGGTGAGGGAGTTGATAAAGCTCAAATTACGATTGTTTTGCGTATCTGGACAAGGAAAATACGATTGCTTAATTAATATTAGGAGAAAAAATGATTGCTCCATTACCATTGAGAGGGAAAAAACGATTGCTTTATTAATATTGTAATATATCAATATACGATTAATATACGATTGCGATACGATACGATTAATATACGATATTAATATACGATTGCTTCATGAATATTGAGAGGGAAAATACGATTGCTTCATGAATATTGAGAGGGAAAATACGATTGCTTCATGAATATTGAGAGGGAAAATACGATTGCTTAATCAATATTGAGAGGGAAAATACGATTGCTTCATGAATATTGAGAGGGAAAATACGATTGCTTAATTAATATTGAGAGGGAAAATACGATTGCTTCATGAATATTGAGAGGGAAAATACGATTGCTTCATGAATATTGAGAGGGAAAATACGATTGCTTAATTAATATTGAGTGGGAAAATACGATTGCTTAATTAATATTATTAATATTTAGAGGGAAAATACGATTGCTTAATTAATGTTGAGAGGGAGAATATGATTGCTTAATTAATATTAAGGGGGAAAATACGGTTGCTTAATTAATATTGAGGGGGAAAATACGATTGTTTCATTAATATTGAGGGGGAAAATACGATTGCATCATTAATATTGAGAGGGAAAATACGAATGCTTCATTTACATGGAGAGGGAAAGTACGATTGCTTTACTAACGTTGGCGCAATTCGATCTCTAGATAAGCGTGCATCTTTTCAGTATCAGACCCGGGATATATCTACATCATCACGAAGATATCCCTGAGAACATGCCCAATACATGTTCAGAATAGACCCAGAACATTCCTAGAACATGCCTAAAACATTCCACGAACATGCCCAGAGCATCACAATAACATGCCCACAACATGCCCAGAGCATCACCTTAACATGCCAGGAACATGCCCAGAGCATCACCATAACACGCCCACAACATGCCCAGAGCATCACCATAACATGCCCGGAACATCCCCAGAGCATCACCATAACATGCCCACAACATGCCCAGAGTATCACCATAACATGCCCAGAGCATCACCGTAACATGCCCATAACATGCCCAGAGCATCACCATAACATGCCCAGAGCATCACGATAACACGCCCATAACATGCCCAGAGCGTCCCCAGAGCATCAACATAAAATACCCACAACATACCCAGAACATGCCCAGAGCATCACCATAACAGGCCCAAAGCATCACCGTAACATACCCATAACATGCCCAGAGCATCACCATAACATGCCCATAACATGCCCAGAGCATCACCATAACATGCCCATAACATGCCCAGAGCTTCACCATAACATGCCCAGACCATGCCCATAATATCCTCAGAACATGCCTACAACATACTTAGAACAAACACCCAACAAGCCCAGAGCATCACCATAACATGCCCATAACATGCCCAGAGCATCACCATAACATGCCCATAACATGCCCAGAGCATCACCATAACATGCCCAGACCATGCCCACAACATCCTCAGAACATGCCTACAACATCCTTAGAACATACACCCAACATGCCCAGAACATGCCCAGAGCATCACAATAATATGCCCAGACCATGCCCACAACATCCTCAGAACATGCCTACAACATACTTAGAACAAACACCCAACATGCCAAGAGCATCACCATAACATGCCCATAAAATGCCCAGAGCATCACCATAACATGCCCAGAGAACTTGGTCAGAGCATCCCCGGAACATGCCTAGAGCATCCCCAGACCATGCCCACAACATCCCCAGAACATGCCTAGAGCATCCCCAGACCATGCCCACAACATCCCCAGACCATGACCACAATATCCCAAGAACATGCCCACAAAATCCCTAGAACATGCCCACAACATCCCAAGAACATGCCCACAAAATCCCTAGAACATGCCCACAGCATCCTCAGACCATGCCCACAACATCCCCAGACCATGCCCACAACATCCCCAGACCATGCCCACAACATCCCTAGAACATGCCCACAACATCCCCAGAACATGCCCACAAAATCCCTAGAACATGCCCACAGCATCCCCAGACCATGCCCACAACATCCCCAGACCATGCCCACAACATTCCTAGAACATGCCCACAACATCCCTAGAACATGCCCACATCCCCAAGCCATACCCACAACATCCCCGTAAAATGCCCACAACATCCCCAGAACATGCCCACAACATCCCTAGAACATGCCCACAACATCCCCAGAGCATGCCCACAAAATCCCCACACCATGCCCACAACATCCCCGTAAAATGCCCACAACATCCCTCGAACATGCCCACAACATCCCCAGAACATGCCCACAAAATCCCTACACTATACCCACAACATCCCCGTAAAATGCCCACAACATCCCAAGACCATGCCCACAACATCCCTAGAACATGCCCACAACATCCCCAGAACATGCCCACAACATCCCTAGAACATGCCCACAAAATCCCTAGAACATGCCCCCAGCATCCCCAGACCATGCCCACAAAATCCCCACACCATACCCACAACATCCCCGTAAAATGCCCACAACATCCCCAGAACATGCCCACAACATCCATAGAACATGCACACAACATCCCCAGAACATGCCCACAAAATCCCCGGAACATGCCCACATCCCCCGGCCATACCCACAACATCCCCGTAAAATGCCCACAACATCGCCAGAACATGCCCACAACATCCCCAGATTATGCCCACAACATCCCCAAACCATGTCCACAACATCCCCAGAACATGCCCACTACATCCCCAGAACATGCCCACAACATTCCCACACCATGCCCACAACATCCCCAGAACATGCCAACAACTTTCCCAGACCATGCCCACATAATCCCCAGACCATGCCCACAACATCCCAAGAACATGCCCACAACATCCCCAGAACAAGCCCACAACATTCCCAGAGCATGCCCACAACTTCCTCAGAAGATGCCCACAACATCCCCAGACCTTGCCAACAACATCCTCAGAACATTCCCACAACATCCCCAGAACATGCCCACAACATCCAAAGAACATGCCCACAACATCCTCAGACAATGCCCACAACATCCCCAGACCATGCCCACAACATCCCCAGAACATGCCCACAACATCCCCACACCATGCCCACAACATCCCCAGAACATGCCCAGAGCATCACCATAACATGCCCATAACATGCCCCACCCAGACCGGAACATGCAGAGAAACACGGAGGCTGCTGCACAAGACAAAGGAAACACCGCCGTTGGACGTGTGTTTTCAAGGCGCAAGCTCTCGGTAAGTCTCTTGAATTCTTTTAAAAACTTCTCGAATTCCGGGCTTCACAACAGCCAGATATGTTTGCTCGATTTAGGTGGAAAACTTTGAAAGTTTTCCGTACGTGGGAAACTTGCGACCTTAGTTTCCAGCAACTCAGACTTAGGCCAAACGGTTGTGAGCTTCATGAATAGTATTCACTCCCATTCATGCCATTTTTTATTCATTCATACGATAATTTCATTCATTGCTATTCTTGCGAAATTCATATTAATGAATTCAGTATTCATTCATATTCACGCGATATATTGAATCTCATGTAATATATGCCAAGCATTGTTATAAAGATGCCAGCTTGACTGAGTGACCTAAAACAGATGAAACTCAACTTGTACTGACATAGTGGTTGAAAATATCGGTTCCTTATTTGCACATGTTAATTTTTCTTTTATAAAATACGTTTGATTTTTGTGTTCAGATTTTATCGCTTCACGAATTTGGAGTTTGGAATCATTACTATCAAAATATTACGAAACTGGCAAGACCCTTGGAATTTCCCCAGTCGATATCATTGGAAACCTAGGTGGACCTGCGAAATGATTTCAAAATAACCAAAATAACCCAACATAACCTATCCAAACCCAACATAACTTATCCTAACCCAACATAACCAATCCTAACCCAACAAAACCTATCCTAACCCAAAAAAATTTATCCTAACCCAACATAACCTATCCTAACACAACATAATCTATCCTAACCCAACAAAACCTATCCTAACCCAACATAACTAAACTAACCCAATATAACCTATTCTAAGCCAACATAACCTATCCTAACCCAATATAACTTATCCTAACCCAGTAAAACCTATCCTAACCCAACATAATCAATCCTAACCCAACATAACCTATTCGAAGCCTATATAACATATCCTAAACCAACAAAACCTATCCTAACCGAACATAAGCTATCCTAACCTAATCTACCCTAACCTTACCTAACCTAACCTAACCTAATCTATCCTATAACCTAACCTATGTAACATAACCTACATCAGTCAGACCTACTCTAGGCTGATCGAACGAGAGTCAATCGAAACGAGAGTCAATCGAAACTATGATACCGCTTGAAGTTCGAAGTGTGATGAACGGAACGATAAAGCTAAATGAAGTAATCTTTATGAGTAAAAGTTTATCATCAAGCTGTAGCATAGAGACCGCGATGGTCTTTGTATTTACTGAAGGAAGGTGGAAGGCGTAACGAACGGACTATCTAAGTAATTAAGGAAGGGACAAGCAGAATTATAATATGATTGTTTGAACACTTGCAAAAAATTCAGTCATTCACTTTTTCTAGTGAAAGCAAATCGTGAATTTTGATTTCTTTTTAATATTTAGAAAAAACATAAACTTTTCAAAGGTGAAACACTCATTAACTCCTGGAACTAAAGCATTTCTGTTTGGGACATATGAGAAACAGAACTTTACAACAAATGAAAAAAAGTATTTGTTTCTTCACCCCTCCACTTTGCCACTTTATTGTCATGGTTACACGAGAAAAAGTTGTAACAATTTATCTTCTTTTTAGAGAGGAGTTCAGGAAGTTCTCTGCTATCAATTCGCTAGCCAAAAATAAAAAATAATAAATAAATGTTTTTCGTTAAATTGAATTTCTCATCGTTATGCGAAAACATCACAATAAGAAATAAAACAAAGTCGGTGTAGGCTCCCAAAAAATTAAAACAAACTTCCCCGCTGGAGCAAAATATTTCAAAACTACGAGTCTCACGCTCTGCATGAGGACACAACAGAATTAAACTCTTTACCCTCGGAAGTTTTTGTCTTCATGAGCTCCAGGAAATCTTAGAGAGTTGTTGTTCAAGGCTTCCCAGGAAATGTAAATTGAAGAACTTGGGCTCATTTTGAAGTGCTTCAGAAGTGTCAGTGTAGTGATGAAATAGAGGAAGTTTATACGAGGACGCTTTGCGGCTGCGCAGTAAACGCCGGAGCTCATTCCCGGGCCCATGGGAATGTGGGAACTACGCGTTACGACCTCGTTGGGATGGGAAAATTCCCATCCACTGACGTAATGGGAGAAAGGCTTTTAAAAATGACCGAAGCGGCAGCCTTAACGACACTTTCTGCTGCGCTGTTTAACCAGCTGGGGCTGCCACCTGCAGCTGGTGGTGCTGCCACCTGCAGCTTGTGGTGCTGCCACCTGCAGCTGGTGCTGCTGCCACCTGCAGCTGGTGCTGCTGCCACCTGCAGCTGGTGCTGCTGCCACCTGCAGCTGGCGCTGCTGCCACCTGCAGCTGGTGCTGCTGCCACCTGCCGCTGGTGCTGCTGCCACCTGCAGCTGGTGCTGCTGCCACCTGCAGCTGGTGCTGCTGCCACCTGCAGCTGGTGCTGCTGCCACCTGCAGCTGGTGCTGCTGCCACCTGCAGCTGGTGCTGCTGTCCCCTGCAGCAGGTGCTGCTGCGCCTTGCAGCTGGTGCTGTTGCCACCTGCAGCAGGTGATCTGAGTAGTCAACTTTATTGAGTGAAGTTTTCTTTAATTTGGTAGAATCTATCAATAATTCGATGCAGGTTGTGAGAAAGTTGTTAGTTTAACGCTCGTAAAAAGCTGTCGAAACTCCTGAAGGAAATAAAATGAAGTATTTATCAATTAAATAGTATATTTCTTCTGTACATTAAAACGACTGATTTTAAGGTTCAGATGAGAAACACCAAAGTACCTCTCATTGGTTTAGTAACTATAACGTACAAATGTGCTGGCTTGTTTCAGTAAAATTTGAATGCAGTGGAAAAGTATTCATGCACGGTAGAATTTTTCGCTCGATGAATTCCCAGTAAATTTAGAAATATAGGTCTATTCATTATTATTTATCAGTGCATAGACGTGCTGCTTCAGATATTCTTCAGGGTTTCAGAAACCATTTTGCTTTACGATGCCGAACTTATATCAGGAAGCGTTGCTAAAGTGATCATTTCATACTCAAGAGAAATTCGGACCAATCTACAATATGCAACCCAGATTAATATGGAAATAATATAAAGTTTTTGCAACCAAAAATGTTTCACCAGAATACCGTCTGGTAAATACAAGGAAGCACATTCCACTCATCTGTTGGCTCGTTTTTGTTTCATTTCAGTTCACATAGTGTGACGTAATACCTATACTTACGAATAATCTATTGATTCAAATTTTCGAGTGCGTTTAGTATTGAAAAATAAACGATTCCATGTATCCTAATGAAATAGTTTGTAAAAATGTTCTTTGAATTTTCTTCGGCGAAGATATATTTCAGCCGAAGAAGATCCATAGTACATTTTTATAAACTATTTCATAAGGATAGAAGGAATCATAAATTGTTTAATATTATATGCAATATATTATAAATACATATATATTATTTTATATATTTATTATTTAAAAATATATATTTTACGCTAATTTCAGGGCATGCAGGGTCGGCATAAGTTAGGTGGTAGGTGGAAGAAAATCGATAAGGTCCTACTGTTTTATTTATCAGTATAAGGAACATTTATCTAACATTAAGTTTACATTTGAGAGATAAATAAGTGGTAAATTAGGACAAAGTGAACTAATTTTAAAGTAAACCAATAAGCGGGTCTGGAAATGACGGTTGATAGTTGGGCACCGAAAGTCGGGCCAGTACAAAAATTACAACAGAACAGTTATACTAGAGCAGTTCTGAATTTGCGATGTGGGTTAAGGCGCAGTCGCAACTATCTGGACTGCAGTGCGGGGCGGCAAGCGCATGCGGCACAACTCTACGAGCTTCGAGGTAGTGAATAAGAAGTAGAATTTTATTAGAAAAATGTCGGACCGATGTCCTTACACCTAAATGTACATTTCTGCACTAATTGTATTTTTTTACAGTGCTAAAGATACGCGAATCGTTGAATTTTACGAACGTTCTCACTAACACTGCGCAACTCGTGAAGCACCAGCTGCACTAACGAACGTCACGTGGTACTGGCACAAGATCATGTTCTTGTATGTTGTTCTTATGTACTTCCGCTTATAGTGACTGTTCTCATATTAGAGCGCGTCATTGGCTTCTAACTTTAAAGCACTTACAGAGTATATGTAATTCTTGCACGTTGATGCCAAGTTTTTGGTGCTTCAGAGTCTAACCTAACCTGGTATACTCAGAGCCAATTTACATAGTGTATTTTAGGGACGTATGTCTTTCGAAGTTCAAATTTAATAAAATTCAACCCTTTACATTGTGTATTTTAAGGACATATGTCTTTCGAAGTTCAAACTTAATTAAGTTAAACCCTTTATACTGTGTATTTTAAGGACATATGTCTTTCGAAGTCCAAATTTAATAAAGTTAAGCCCTTTAAGGTCCAGCAGGACTTTTCGGTCCTCGTTCGGAAATGATCTCAATATATTGTATTTCTGGTTAAATTTATTTCCTAAAGTGTCCTCTGAAATTCTTTGCTGAATGGCAGTTCGTTCCTCCCTCATCCTGATGTAGGTGTCCACCTGATGCCGGTGCCAGTTTAGTGACGGTGGTTGTACTAACGGTAGTGTGAGTAGAAAATGCTGAGGTTAAAGGCTTGGTGACATAAATAATCTTTACTCTTTGACTGCGACGTGAATCGCCGGTGGTTACTGCGATAGTTTTCGTATTGCTGCTCAACGACCAGTGGTCACTAACTAAATTTTCATAACTATTTTTAATCAGAACAAAAAAGAAGCCACACTTTAGTTATTATTAGATTATTTTAACATTGCTTACCACAACTGACTTTAAATTTGAGTTAAATATTGAAGTTCAGTTTTTACTCGCCGCAATCAAACTATTAGGTACACGAAAAATTAATGCACTTAGAAAATAAGAGATTTGCATGCCTACCATACGTTCAAGAGCACAATGGCGTGCACGAAAATATGCAAAAAGTTTAGCACAACAGACACCGTCTCTTCAAAACGGCCAAATTTGCGTCATTCCGAGGCTGGGCAGATTTTACGGGCCAAACTGGCGAGTTTCGAGGACTTGGCCGTCGATTTTCGAGCATTTGAGTTCCCTGTCGACGGCCTTAAAGGAAAGTTCAGGCGATGTGCCAGGGGGCGGTAGTGCTGTTTGCTGTCACCAATCCTTTACCGCGGTGTTACATAAAGTTTATTTTATACGTTCACCGAGTTTCCGCGGCTGTTAACGGTTGGTTTAGTTGCTAGTAGCAGAATTGGGAAATCGACTTCACCCATCGAATACATTTTTATCCTTCTTAGGAAATATAAAAATGCTACTGTAATTTACTATGACATTTCACCTCGTAGGGTAACAGTATTTTTAAAAGATCGCGAAACAGATGAAATGTGATTCATTCATTCCAGTACGTGCATGAGCAATTTACCGCTGGGTACACATGTGGTTCAAAAAGCGGGGAACGTGTCAAACCAAAGTTCAGGTGAGATCGGTGGGAAGCTGTAGTGCTGTTTGCTTTCACCAATAATTTACCAAGATGTTATCCAGAGTTCATTTAAAGCACTGCTTGAATAAATAGAGGGACTGGATTAAAATAGATTTAAAACGTTAACCACTATGGGTTAAGCTGAAGTTTAATATTCAATTCAAATTCAAAGTAGAGTGTAGAAAATTATTTTTAATACAGCAAACACATTAATCGATGGCGCCTTAATTTGGCTTTGATTAAGTATTATGTGATTTATGATTAAGTATTTATTTTAATTGAGCTTGTGACAGCTGGTCGGTCAGTAAAATCATGACAATTCTTGTTGTGTACCGCCGGTGCCTTATTCGGCAATTAGCGTCTTAAAAATCTAACGGTTTTTTAATGGAGTAAATAATGGATTTTACAATACCTACGGAGGTGTCTCGCGAAGTCATGAGATGCACGGTTTGAGATGATACGCACGGTTTGAGACAATACGCACGGTTTGAGATATTACACAGGGTTTGAGATGATACGCACGGTTTGAGATAATACGCAGGGTTCGAGATAATACGCAGGGTTTGAGATAATACGCATGGTTTGAGATAATACGCAGGGTTTGAGATAATACGCAGGGTTTGAGATAATACGCAGGGTTTGAGATAATATGCACGGCTTGAGATAATACGCAGGGTTTGAGATAATACGCACGGTTTGAGATAATACGCACGGTTTGAGATAATACGCATGGTTTGAGATAATACGCATGGTTTGAGATAATACGCACGATTTGAGATAATACGCAGGGTTTGAGATAATACGCACGGTTTGAGATAATACGCATGGTTTGAGATAATACGCACGGTTTGAGATAATACGCAGGGTTTGAGATAATACGCACGGTTTGAGATAATACGCATGGTTTGAGATAAAACACATGGTTTGAGATAATACGCAGGGTTTGAGATAATACGCACGGTTTGAAATAATACGCAGGGTTTGAGTTAATACACATGGTTTGAGATAATACGCAGGGTTTGAGATAATACGCACGGTTTGACATAATACGCATGGTTTGAGATAATACGCACGGTTTGAGATAATACGCAGGGTTTGAGATAATACGCAGGGTTTGAGATAATACGCAGGGTTTGAGATAATACGCACGGTTTGAGATAATACGCAGGGTTCGAGATAATACGCAGGGTTTGAGATAATACGCATGGTTTGAGATAATACGCAGGGTTTGAGATAATACGCAGGGTTCGAGATAATACGCAGGGTTTGAGATAATACGCATGGTTTGAGATAATACGCATGGTTTGAGATAATACGCACGATTTGAGATAATACGCAGGGTTTGAGATAATACGCACGGTTTGAGATAATACGCATGGTTTGAGATAATACGCACGGTTTGAGATAATACGCAGGGTTTGAGATAATACGCACGGTTTGAGATAATACGCATGGTTTGAGATAAAACACATGGTTTGAGATAATACGCAGGGTTTGAGATAATACGCACGGTTTGAAATAATACGCAGGGTTTGAGTTAATACACATGGTTTGAGATAATACGCAGGGTTTGAGATAATACGCACGGTTTGACATAATACGCAGGGTTTGAGATAATACGCACGGTTTGAAATAATACGCAGGGTTTGAGATAATACGCACGGTTTGAGATAATACGCACGGTTTGAGATAATACGCATGGTTTGAGATAATACGCAGGGTTTGAGATAATACGCAGGGTTTGAGATAATACGCAGGGTTTGAGATAATACGCACGGTTTGAGATAATACGCAGGGTTCGAGATAATACGCAGGGTTTGAGATAATACGCATGGTTTGAGATAATACGCAGGGTTTGAGATAATACGCAGGGTTTGAGATAATACGCAGGGTTTGAGATAATATGCACGGCTTGAGATAATACGCAGGGTTTGAGATAATACGCACGGTTTGAGATAATACGCACGGTTTGAGATAATACGCACGGTTTGAGATAATATGCACGGTTTGAGATAATACGCAGGGTTTGAGATAATACGCACGGTTTGAGATAATACGCACGGTTTGAGATAATACGCACGGTTTGAGATAATACGCACGGTTTGAGATAATATGCACGGTTTGAGATAATACGCAGGGTTTGAGATAATACGCACGGTTTGAGATAATACGCACGGTTTGAGATAATACGCACGGTTTGAGATAATACGCACGGTTTGAGATAATATGCACGGTTTGAGATAATACGCACGGTTTGAGATAATACGCAGGGTTTGAGATAATATGCACGGTTTGAGATAATACGCACGGTTTGAGATAATATGCACGGTTTGAGATAATATGCACGGTTTGAGATAATACGCAGGGTTTGAGATAATACGCAGGGTTTTAGATAATATGCACGGTTTGAGATAATACGCACGGTTTGAGATAATATGCACGGTTTGAGATAATACGCACGGTTTGAGATAATACGCAGGGTTTGAGATAATATGCACGGTTTGAGATAATACGCACGGTTTGAGATAATACGCAGGGTTTGAGATAATACGCACGGTTTGAGATAATATGCACGGTTTGAGATAATACGCACGGTTTGAGATAATATGCACGGTTTGAGATAATACGCACGGTTTGAGATAATACGCAGGGTTTGAGATAATACGCACGGTTTGAGATAATATGCACGGTTTGAGATAATACGCAGGGTTTGAGATAATACGCACGGTTTGAGATAATATGCACGGTTTGAGATAATACGCAGGGTTTTAGATAATACGCACGGTTTGAGATAATATGCACGGTTTGAGATAATACGCAGGGTTTTAGATAATATGCACGGTTTGAGATAATACGCACGGTTTGAGATAATATGCACGGTTTGAGATAATACGCAGGGTTTGAGATAATACGCACGGTTTGAGATAATACGCACGGTTTGAGATAATACGCAGGGTTTGAGATAATACGCACGGTTTGAGATAATATGCACGGTTTGAGATAATACGCAGGGTTTTAGATAATATGCACGGTTTGAGATAATACGCACGGTTTGAGATAATATGCACGGTTTGAGATAATACGCACGGTTTGAGATAATACGCAGGGT
This sequence comes from Morinoia aosen, assembly GCA_030386875.1. Taxonomy (NCBI): domain Eukaryota; kingdom Metazoa; phylum Arthropoda; class Malacostraca; order Amphipoda; family Talitridae; genus Morinoia; species Morinoia aosen. Next base: position 54,765,783 of record CM059558.1, read on the forward strand.
TTGAGATAATACGCACGGTTTGAGATAATACGCACGGTTTGAGATAATACGCACGGTTTGAGATAATATGCACGGTTTGAGATAATACGCATGGTTTGAGATAATACGCAGGGTTTGAGATAATACGCACGGTTTGAGATAATACGCACGGTTTGAGATAATACGCACGGTTTGAGATAATACGCACGGTTTGAGATAATATGCACGGTTTGAGATAATACGCACGGTTTGAGATAATACGCAAGGTTTGAGATAATACGCACGGTTTGAGATAATATGCACGGTTTGAGATAATACGCACGGTTTGAGATAATATGCACGGTTTGAGATAATACGCACGGTTTGAGATAATATGCACGGTTTGAGATAATATGCACGGTTTGAGATAATACGCACGGTTTGAGATAATATGCACGGTTTGAGATAATATGCACGGTTTGAGATAATATGCACGGTTTGAGATAATACGCACGGTTTGAGATAATATGCACGGTTTGAGATAATATGCACGGTTTGAGATAATATGCACGGTTTGAGATAATACGCATGGTTTGAGATAATACACAAGGTTTGAGATTAACTTGAATTAATTGCAACACTGCCTATAATAAACGGAGTGACAGGATTAAAAATAGATTAAAACACGAAAAACTGTTATTGGTGTCTCGGATACGGCAAACAATGTATTTTCCAGCAACTGCAAAGGCGTCGCGCGAAATCAAGGCAGGGAAAAAGTGCAGATTGCGCTGAATTTCCTACTTACTTCTGACGTGATGTCGTCATCTCGAGCGAGATGCTTCGAACGAACGTCAGCCTTCAATGCTGCCTTATGTTTCATTGGCTTCACGAGTGAATGCAAAAGGATGTTTTTTTAGACGGTGGGAATGAACACTGCGTGCTATGGGGTATTTTCCGGATATTAACCCTCACCGTTGGTCAGCGCAACATAGATATTGGATGTTAGTCCTCAAAGTAGGATAGAATAGGAGACAACTTGGATATATATCCCCACCGTTGGATAAAATAGAATGTATCTTGGATCTAATCTCAAACGTCGGATAGAACAGGATATATCTTTTATATTATCCCAGCGTTGGGTATGGTAAATATTAAGTCTTGACGTTAGGCGAAAAAGGATAATTCTTGAACATCCAAGATTGTGGTGAAACATCGGAGAATTGACAGCATAGAAAATATTTTCAAATCCATTAAAATATGAAAATAAATATTTTGAGTTCGATTAAAATTTCTTGAAGTATTGAGTAGCTTTCGCGGAATGTTCGAGTCGTCCTTATTTGTCTTAGTATTTATTGAACAATTAGAGCCATCGAAGCGGTACAGCTGATGGCGTAAGTTCTTCTGCCAACTTGACTTAGCTATTTGGCTGTTTTCTTGCTTTTGCCGGCCAATAGCCTCGAAGTTTAATACGTTCCCCGTATTGGGCCATTGGTGTACCATTTGGTATATTACCAATTCACGCACCAGTGTGAATGAATGACATTTCATTTTTCGCAAGCTTCTTTTAAAAATAATTTATCAAACGAGGTTAACTGTATGGCGCAATTCTATTTTCTATATTTATTAGAAACGGTCGAAATATATTTGAGCAGTAAAGTCAATTTTTCATTTCTGCTACTTACAACCCGACCGAACCAGCCCTTAACCGTGGAAACGCGGTGAACGTGCTGAGCGTTTCCATGCAATATTCAGCATTGAGTATACGACAAGTCTTCATCAGCACTCTAATTGTATTAAATACGGCTCAAAATGCCTGACTTTTAGTGAACAAAATCACCACGTAACGTAGCCAAGTCGACAGGAGAACATGCGCTGTTAGCTGTTCCGTTACAACATCGTTCGAAAGTTCGCTCCCTGTTGCGGGTAGTACCATAGCCAAGGCGCGTTAAAAGCAACCGTTGAGGGAACGTTGATGTTTTTTGTTTCTGATCTTCATTTTGAGACTCGAACTTTATTTCTTATTTCCATGTCTTCAAATTTTATTCCATATCTTTAAATTTTACTTCCATGTTTCCAAATTTCATTTTCATGTCTTCAAATTTATTCCATGTCTTCAAATTTTATTTTTCATGTTTTCAAATTTACTGGCAAAAAATTATCTAAGCACATCACACATTTTAGCTCAACACTTTGACCGCACTTGTTTGCAGTGAAGTTCAATATTAAACTAAATTCAAAGTTATTTGTGGTAAGCAATTTTTAAAACAGCAAACATGAATTGGATTGGGCCTTTATTTAGCTTTAATTAAATATTTATGAAAATTGAGTTTGTTATTACTGGTCAGTCAGTTGCATTACGAAAATTCCCTCATGGGCCACCGGTGGCGAAAGTTGTTGTCAAAGAGTTGCAGCAGTGAAGTTAGAACAAGAGAAAATTCACGCACAATAGACTTGAGTCTACACCATGCGACTAAATAGCTCAATTGGAAGCATGCAATTGGAAACACTACGAAGATGAGTGTGACTGTGAAATAAAGTCTAAGTAAGTTCGTTTCAAGTTTTAAAGAACAGTAGTTATGAATAGAAAAATTAAAATTGAAGGGCTAAAGTTTGAGTCATATCGATTTGGATTCTAAATAACAGTAGTTATGAATTATAAAATTTATATTGATGGGCTGAAGTTTGAGTATTTCCGTTTCAAGTTTCAAATAACAGAAGAAATAAATAGCAAAATTTAAAACCAAGAGATGAAGTTCGAGTAATTTCGCTTCAAGTATAAATAACAGTAGTATTAAATAATAAAACTTGAATAGAAGGGCCTCGTTTCGAGTTTGAAATAACAATAGAGTGAAATTTGAATTTTTATTGAGCCACTTTGTTATTTACTTTGAGGACTGTTATGTTCAGTGTACAGATTGGTTAGACGAATTTAAGGACTGCATCGAGCAGTTCAATGATTATACCTCCCAATTCAAGGACTACACCTCCCAATTTGAGGACTACACCTCATAGTTCAAGGACTACACCTCCCAGTTTGAGGACTACACCTCATAGTTCAAGGACTACACCTCCCAGTTTAAGGACTACACCTCATAGTTCAAGGACTACACCTCCCAGTTTGAGGACTACACCTCCCAGTTTGAGGACTACACCTCATAGTTCAAGGACTACACCTCCCAGTTTGAGGACTACACCTCATAGTTCAATGATTACACCTCCCAATTTGAGGACTACACCTCATAGTTCAATGATTACACCTACCAAATTTGAGGACTACACCTCATAGTTCAAGGACTACACCTCACAATTTGAGGACTACACCTCATAGTTCAATGACTACACCTCCCAGTTTGAGGACTACACCTCATAGTTCAAGGACTACACCTCCCAGTTTGAGGACTACACCTCCCAGTTTGAGGACTACACCTCATAGTTCAAGAACTACACCTCCCAGTTTAAGGACTACACCTCATAGTTCAAGGACTACACCTCCCAGTTTAAGGACTACACCTCATAGTTCAATGATTACACCTCCCAATTCAAGGACTACACCTCCCAATTTGAGGACTACACCTCATAGTTCAAGGACTACACCTCCCAATTTGAGGACTACACCTCATAGTTCAAGGACTACACCTCCCAGTTTGAGGACTACACCTCGTAGTTCAAGGACTACACCTCCCAGTTTGAGGACTACACCTCGTAGTTCAAGGACTACACCTCCCAGTTTGAGGACTACACCTCATAGTTCAAGGACTACACCTCCCAATTTGAGGACTACACCTCATAGTTCAATGACTACACCTCCCAGTTTGAGGACTACACCTCATAGTTCAAGGACTACACCTCCCAGTTTGAGGACTACACCTCCCAGTTTGAGGACTACACCTCATAGTTCAAGGACTACACCTCCCAGTTTAAGGACTACACCTCATAGTTCAAGGACTACACCTCCCAGTTTGAGGACTACACCTCATAGTTCAATGATTACACCTCCCAATTCAAGGACTACACCTCCCAATTTGAGGACTACACCTCATAGTTCAAGGACTACACCTCCCAATTTGAGGACTACACCTCATAGTTCAAGGACTACACCTCCCAGTTTGAGGACTACACCTCGTAGTTCAAGGACTACACCTCCCAGTTTGAGGACTACACCTCATAGTTCAAGGACTACACCTCCCAGTTTGAGGACTACACCTCCAAATTCAAGGACTACACCTCCCAATTTGAGGACTACACCTCATAGTTCAAGGACTACACCTCCCAGTTTGAGGACTACACCTCCCAGTTTGAGGACTACACCTCCCAATTCAAGGACTACACCTCCCAATTTGAGGACTACACCTCATAGTTCAAGGACTACACCTCCCAGTTTGAGGACTACACCTCATAGTTCAAGGACTACACCTCCCAGTTTGAGGACTACACCTCATAGTTCAAGGACTACACCTCCCAATTTGAGGACTACACCTCATAGTTCAAGGACTACACCTCCCAGTTTGAGGACTACACCTCATAGTTCAAGGACTACACCTCCCAGTTTGAGGACTACACCTCCCAGTTTGAGGACTACACCTCCCAGTTTGAGGACTACACCTCCCAGTTTGAGGACTACACCTCATAGTTCAAGGACTACACCTCCCAATTTGAGGACTACACCTCCCAGTTTGAGGACTACACCTCCCAGTTTGAGGACTACACCTCCCAGTTTGAGGACTACACCTCCCAATTTGAGGACTACACCTCCCAGTTTGAGGACTACACCTCCCAATTTGAGGACTACACCTCCCAGTTTGAGGACTACACCTCCCAATTTGAGGACTACACCTCCCAGTTTGAGGACTACACCTCCCAGTTTGAGGACTACACCTCCCAGTTTGAGGACTACACCTCATAGTTCAAGGACTACACCTCCCAATTTGAGGACTACACCTCCCAGTTTGAGGACTACACCTCATAGTTCAAGGACTACACCTCCCAGTTTGAGGACTACACCTCATAGTTCAAGGACTACACCTCCCAATTTGAGGACTACACCTCCCAGTTTGAGGACTACACCTCATAGTTCAAGGACTACACCTCCCAGTTTGAGGACTACACCTCCCAATTTGAGGACTACACCTCCCAGTTTGAGGACTACACCTCCCAGTTTGAGGACTACACCTCCCAGTTTGAGGACTACACCTCATAGTTCAAGGACTACACCTCCCAATTTGAGGACTACACCTCCCAGTTTGAGGACTACACCTCCCAATTTGAGGACTACACCTCCCAATTTGAGGACTACACCTCCCAGTTTGAGGACTACACCTCCCAGTTTGAGGACTACACCTCCCAGTTTGAGGACTACACCTCATAGTTCAAGGACTACACCTCCCAATTTGAGGACTACACCTCCCAGTTTGAGGACTACACCTCCCAGTTTGAGGACTACACCTCCCAGTTTGAGGACTACACCTCATAGTTCAAGGACTACACCTCCCAATTTGAGGACTACACCTCCCAATTCAAGGACTACACCTCCCAGTTTGAGGACTACACCTATCAGTTTGAGGACTACACCTCATAGTTCAAGGACTACACCTCCCAGTTTGAGGACTACACCTCCCAGTTTGAGGACTACACCTCCCAGTTTGAGGACTACACCTCCCAGTTTGAGGACTACACCTCCCAGTTTGAGGACTACACCTCATAGTTCAAGGACTACACCTCCCAGTTTGAGGACTACACCTCATAGTTCAAGGACTACACCTCCCAGTTTGAGGACTACACCTCATAGTTCAAGGACTACACCTCCCAGTTTAAGGACTACACCTCATAGTTCAAGGACTACACCTCCCAGTTTGAGGACTTCACCTCATAGTTCAAGGACTACACCTCCCAATTTGAGGACTACACCTCATAGTTCAAGGACTACACCTCCCAGTTTGAGGACTACACCTCCCAGTTTGAGGACTACACCTCATAGTTCAAGGACTACACCTCCCAGTTTAAGGACTACACCTCATAGTTCAAGGACTACACCTCCCAGTTTGAGGACTACACCTCATAGTTCAAGGACTACACCTCCCAGTTTAAGGACTACACCTCATAGTTCAAGGACTACACCTCCCAGTTTGAGGACTACACCTCCCAGTTTGAGGACTACACCTCATTGTTCAAGGACTACACCTCCCAATTTGAGGACTACACCTCATAGTTCAAGGACTACACCTCCCAGTTTGAGGACTACACCACATAGTTCAAGGACTACACCTCCCAGTTTGAGGACTACACCTCCCAGTTTGAGGACTACACCTCATAGTTCAAGGACTACACCTCCCAGTTTAAGGACTACACCTCATAGTTCAAGGACTACACCTCCCAGTTCGAGGACTACACCTCATAGTTCAATGATTACACCTCCCAATTCAAGGACTACACCTCCCAATTTGAGGACTACACCTCATAGTTCAAGAACTACACCTCCCAGTTTAAGGACTACACCTCATAGTTCAAGGACTACACCTCCCAGTTTGAGGACTACACCTCATAGTTCAAGGACTACACCTCCCAGTTTGAGGACTACACCTCATAGTTCAATGATTACACCTCCCAGTTTGAGGACTACACCTCATAGTTCAAGGACTACACCTCCCAATTTGAGGACTACACCTCCCAGTTTGAGGACTACACCTCCCAGTTTGAGGACTACACCTCCCAGTTTGAGGACTACACCTCATAGTTCAAGGACTACACCTCCCAATTTGAGGACTACACCTCCCAATTCAAGGACTACACCTCCCAGTTTGAGGACTACACCTATCAGTTTGAGGACCACACCTCATAGTTCAAGGACTACACCTCCCAGTTTGAGGACTACACCTCCCAGTTTGAGGACTACACCTCCCAGTTTGAGGACTACACCTCCCAGTTTGAGGACTACACCTCCCAGTTTGAGGACTACACCTCATAGTTCAAGGACTACACCTCCCAGTTTGAGGACTACACCTCATAGTTCAAGGACTACACCTCCCAGTTTGAGGACTACACCTCATAGTTCAAGGACTACACCTCCCAGTTTAAGGACTACACCTCATAGTTCAAGGACTACACCTCCCAGTTTGAGGACTTCACCTCATAGTTCAAGGACTACACCTCCCAATTTGAGGACTACACCTCATAGTTCAAGGACTACACCTCCCAGTTTGAGGACTACACCTCCCAGTTTGAGGACTACACCTCATAGTTCAAGGACTACACCTCCCAGTTTAAGGACTACACCTCATAGTTCAAGGACTACACCTCCCAGTTTGAGGACTACACCTCATAGTTCAAGGACTACACCTCCCAGTTTAAGGACTACACCTCATAGTTCAAGGACTACACCTCCCAGTTTGAGGACTACACCTCCCAGTTTGAGGACTACACCTCATTGTTCAAGGACTACACCTCCCAATTTGAGGACTACACCTCATAGTTCAAGGACTACACCTCCCAGTTTGAGGACTACACCACATAGTTCAAGGACTACACCTCCCAGTTTGAGGACTACACCTCCCAGTTTGAGGACTACACCTCATAGTTCAAGGACTACACCTCCCAGTTTAAGGACTACACCTCATAGTTCAAGGACTACACCTCCCAGTTTGAGGACTACACCTCATAGTTCAATGATTACACCTCCCAATTCAAGGACTACACCTCCCAATTTGAGGACTACACCTCATAGTTCAAGAACTACACCTCCCAGTTTAAGGACTACACCTCATAGTTCAAGGACTACACCTCCCAGTTTGAGGACTACACCTCATAGTTCAAGGACTACACCTCCCAGTTTGAGGACTACACCTCATAGTTCAATGATTACACCTCCCAGTTTGAGGACTACACCTCATAGTTCAAGGACTACACCTCCCAGTTTGAGGACTACACCTCATAGTTCAATGATTACACCTCCCAGTTTAAGGACTACACCTCATAGTTCAAGGACTACACCTCCCAGTTTAAGGACTACACCTCATAGTTCAAGGACTGCACCTCCCAGTTTATGGACTACACCTCATAGTTCAAGGACTACACCTCCCAGTTTGAGGACTACACCTCATAGTTCAATGATTACACCTCCCAATTCAAGGACTACACCTCCCAATTTGAGGACTACACCTCATAGTTCAAGGACTACACCTCCCAGTTTAAGGACTACACCTCATATTTCAAGGACTACACCTCCCAGTTTGAGGACTACACCTCATAGTTCAAGGACTACACCTCCCAGTTTGAGGACTACACCTCCCAGTTTGAGGACTACACCTCCAAATTCAAGGACTACACCTCCCAATTTGAGGACTACACCTCATAGTTCAAGGACTACACCTCCCAGTTTGAGGACTACACCTCCCAGTTTGAGGACTACACCTCCCAATTCAAGGACTACACCTCCCAATTTGAGGACTACACCTCATAGTTCAAGGACTACACCTCCCAGTTTGAGGACTACACCTCCCAGTTGGAGGACTACACCTCCCAATTCAAGGACTACACCTCCCAATTTGAGGACTACACCTCATAGTTCAAGGACTACACCTCCCAGTTTGAGGACTACACCTCCCAGTTTGAGGACTACACCTCCCAATTCAAGGACTACACCTCCCAATTTGAGGACTACACCTCATAGTTCAAGGACTAAACCTCCCAGTTTGAGGACTACACCTCCCAGTTTGAGGACTACACCTCCCAATTCAAGGACTACACCTCCCAATTTGAGGACTACACCTCATAGTTCAAGGACTACACCTCCCAGTTTAAGGACTACACCTCATAGTTCAAGGACTACACCTCCCAGTTTGAGGACTACACCTCATAGTTCAAGGACTGCACCTCCCAGTTTGAGGACTACACCTCATAGTTCAATGATTACACCTCCCAATTCAAGGACTACACCTCCCAATTTGAGGACTACACCTCATAGTTCAAGGACTACACCTCCCAGTTTGAGGACTACACCTCCCAGTTTGAGGACTACACCTCCCAGTTTGAGGACTACACCTCATAGTTCAAGGACTACACCTCCCAGTTTAAGGACTACACCTCATAGTTCAAGGACTACACCTCCCAGTTTGAGGACTACACCTCATAGTTCAAGGACTACACCTCCCAGTTTGAGGACTACACCTCATAGTTCAAGGACTACACCTCCAAGTTTGAGGACTACACCTCATAGTTCAAGGACTACACCTCCCAGTTTGAGGACTACACCTCATAGTTCAAGGACTACACCTCCCAGTTTAAGGACTACACCTCATAGTTCAAGGACTACACCTCCCAGTTTGAGGACTACACCTCATAGTTCAATGATTACACCCCCCAATTCAAGGACTACACCTCATAGTTCAAGGACTACACCTCCCAGTTTGAGGACTACACCTCCCAGTTTGAGGACTACACCTCCCAATTCAAGGACTACACCTCCCAATTTGAGGACTACACCTCATAGTTCAAGGACTACAACTCCCAGTTTAAGGACTACACCTCATAGTTCAAGGACTACACCTCCCAGTTTGAGGACTACACCTCATAGTTCAAGGACTACACCTCCCAGTTTGAGGACTACACCTCATAGTTCAATGATTACACCTCCCAATTCAAGGACTACACCTCCCAGTTTGAGGACTACACCTCATAGTTCAAGGACTACACCCCCCAGTTTGAGGACTACACCTCCTAGTTTGAGGACTACACCTCCCAATTCAAGGACTACACCTCCCAATTTGAGGACTACACCTCATAGTTCAAGGACTACACCTCCCAGTTTGAGGACTACACCTCCCAGTTTGAGGACTACACCTCCCAATTCAAGGACTACACCTCCCAATTTGAGGACTACACCTCATAGTTCAAGGACTACACCTCCCAGTTTGAGGACTACACCTCCCAGTTTGAGGACTACACCTCCCAGTTTGAGGACTACACCTCCCAATTCAAGGACTACACCTCCCAATTTGAGGACTACACCTCATTGTTCAAGGACTACACCTCCCAGTTTGAGGACTACACCTCCCAGTTTGAGGACTAGACCTCCCAATTCAAGGACTACACCTCCCAATTTGAGGAATACACCTCATAGTTCAAGGACTACACCTCCCAGTTTGAGGACTACACCTCCCAGTTTGAGGACTACACCTCCCAATTCAAGGACTACACCTCCCAATTTGAGGACTACACCTCATAGTTCAAGGACTACACCTCCCAGTTTAAGGACTACACCTCATAGTTCAAGGACTACACCTCCCAGTTTGAGGACTACACCTCATAGTTCAAGGACTACACCTCCCAGTTTGAGGACTACACCTCATAGTTCAATGATTACACCTCCCAATTCAAGGACTACACCTCCCAATTTGAGGACTACACTTCATAGTTCAGGGACTACACCTCCCAGTTTGAGGACTACACCTCCCAGTTTGAGGACTACACCTCCCAGTTTGAGGATTACACCTCATAGTTCAAGGACTACACCTCCCAGTTTGAGGACTACACCTCATAGTTCAAGGACTACACCTCCCAGTTTGAGGACTACACCTCATAGTTCAAGGACTACACCTCCCAGTTTGAGGACTACACCTCATAGTTCAAGGACTACACCTCCCAGTTTAAGGACTACACCTCATAGTTCAAGGACTACACCGCCCAGTTCAAGGACTACACCTCCCAGTTAAAGGACTACACCTCCCGGTTCAAGGACTACACCTCCCGGTTCAAGGACTACACCTCCCAATTCAAGGACCACATCTCCCAATTCAAGGACTACACCTCCCAGTTCAAGGACTACACCGCCCAGTTCAAGGACTACACCTCCCGGTTCAAGGACTACACCTCCCGGTTCAAGGACTACACCTCCCAATTCAAGGACTACACCTCCCAATTCAAGGACTACACCTCCCAATTCAAGGACTGCACCTCCCAATTCAAGGACTACACTTCCCAATTCAAGGACTACACCTCCCAGTTCCAAGGACTACAAATCCCAATTCAAGGACTACACCTCATATTTCAAGGACTACACCGCCCAGTTCAAGGACTACACCTCACGGTTCAAGGACTACACCTCCCAGTTCAAGGACTACACCGCCCAGTTCAAGGACTACACCTCCCAGTTTAAGGACCACACCGCTCAGGTTAAGGACCACACCGCTCAGGTTAAGGACCACACTGCTCAGGTTAAGGACCACACTGCTCAGGTTAAGGACCACACCGCTCTGGTTAATGATTACACCGCTCAGGTTAAGGACCACACCGCTCAGTTTAAGGACCACACCGCTCAGGTTAAGGACCACACCACTCAGGTTAAGGACCACACCGCTCAGGTTAAGGACAACACTGCTCAGGTCAAGGACCACACCGCTCAGGTTAAGGATTACACCGCTCAGGTTAAGGACCACACCGTTCAGGTTAAGGACCACACCGGTCAGGTTAAGGACCATACCGCTCAGGTTAAGGACCACACCGCTCAGGCTAAGGACGTCACCGTTCAGGTTAAGGACCACACTGCTCATGTTAAGGACCACACCGCTCAGGTTAAGGACCACACTGCTCAGGTTAAGGACCACACCGCTCAGGTTAAGGATTACACCGCTCATGTGAAGGATTACACCGCTCAGGTGAAGGATTACACCGCATAGTTTAAGGACCTCGCAGACCGGTTTAAAGGCTTCAAGGCATGACACAGCGAGTCTGAGCAGCTAAGGCGATTACTGCTCTGGTCGTGGCGGTCGCAACGCGGGCTTCTATTTAGAAATTTGCGCTTAAATCAAATGTTGGTTTTCCTCCGCACCCCGGAGTTGTTAGAAAATTAACGCGAGAGAATTGGGAAGGGCTCTAAAACATTTGTGCGAACTTCAAAGGATTTTTTTAGGCAGATTTTAATTTCATGAAAAAATAGTTTACAGGTGCAGACTTGTCTACATTTGTATACAGCCGCGGAGATGTTTATATAAGCTTACAACTGCAGAAATGTCTACGTGAATTTGTAGTTGTAGAAATGTATACATAACTTTCCAGTGTCAGAAATTTTAAAACAAATTTGCAGCTGTGGAAATGTTTGCAAGGTTTTACAAATGCAGAAACGTCTTCGGAAATTTACTGCTGCATAAATATCTACATAATTTTGCAGATTAAGAAATATCGTCATAAATTTACAGCTGCAGAAATGTTTGCACAAATTTACAGCTGCAGAAACTTTTACATAAATTTGCAGCTGTATAAGTGTTTACTTACATTTGTGGTTTAGAATTCATTGCCTCACAAAAGTTTGAAAAAAACTTGAAATGGAAACATCGTCGTAAAGTGCACGGGTTCTGAATTAGTAGAAATGTTATAGCAGTCAATTAGTCATCTTTTAATTTTATTGGGGCGTGAAACTCTTGATATTTATGATAGTTGAGAAAAAAGTTCTGAAATGAAGCTAGAAAATGAGAAAGAGGTTATGAAATACAAGCCTGATTTTAATTTTTCCCATGCATATGAATGTATTTCATTTTGTAACGTATAAGCTGGATATACATGGGAGACAAAAACATAGGAAACTTTGAGAAAATTTTGAAAAATTTACCATTAGACAGTTGAAAGTGATAAAAATGGCAGATAAATGGAACATATAAGATAACATGCATGATAAAAAAATGCGTTTTCTCAGCTGCAATAAAACGCAACTAAAAAACGAGACGACACCAGAAATGGAATCTTACGACAAAAAGGCGCAAGAAAAACAGGGAGTAGAGACACACAACCAAATAGAGTTAGATATGTATTAGATACTAAATAGAAACGTAGTAGATATGCAGCAGATACGCAGTAGATACGCGGCAGATACTGATTTGAAATGTACTAGATATGTATTAGATATACAGTAGATACGCAGTAGATACGTAGATGAAGCATGTACGTAGCAATTACGTAGTAAATATGGAGGTAATATGTATGTAGTAGATACATAACAGATGCGCGGTAAACACGCAGTAGATGCACTAGATACATGTTGTAAATAAAGCTGAAGAGAAAATTTAGAAACAAAAGTAGTATGAAAAAATAGGTGAAACAAAAGTATCCTGAGGGAAAGAAGCTATACAACTGGAGAGTCAAAGTCAGTTAATGAAATAATAAATGGGAAAAGGTAGAACAAACTGGAGTCCGGTACGAGACCGAGCCAGCATCTAGCCCCGTCGGTTGCGGCTGTCTCGTCACCAGCCCCGTCAGTTGGGGCTGTCTCGTCACCAGCCCCGTCAGTTGGGGCCGTCTCGTCACCAGTCCCGTCGGTTGGGGCTGTCTCGTCACCAGCCCCGTCAGTTGGGGCTTTGTCGTCACCAGCCCCGTCGGTTGGGGCCGTCTCGTCACCAGCCCCATCGGTTGGGGCCGTCTCGTCACCAGTCCCGTCGGTTGGGGCTGTCTCGTCACCAGTCCCGTCGGTTGGGCTGTCTCGTCACCAGCCCCGTCAGTTGGGGCCGTCTCGTCACCAGCCCCGTCGGTTGGGGCGGTCTCGTCACCAGCCCCGTCGGTTGAGGCTGTCTCGTCACCAGCCCCGTCGGTTGGGGCTGTCTCGTCACCAGCCCCATCGGTTGAGGCTGTATCGTCACCAGCCCCGTCGGTTGAGGCTGTACCGTCACCAGCCCCGTCGGTTGGGGCTGTCTCGTCACCAGCCCGTCGGTTGGGGCTGTCTCGTCACCAGCCCCGTCGGTTGGGGCTGTCTCGTCACATGCCCCGTCGGTTGGGGCTGTCTCGTCACCAGCCCCGTCGATTGAGGCTGTATCGTCACCAGACCCGTCGATTGGGGCTGTCTCGTCACCAGCCCCGTCGGTTGGGCTGTCTCGTCATCAGCCCCGTCTGTTGGGGCTGTCTCGTCACCAGCCCCCTCGGTTAGGGCTGTCTCGTCACCAGCCCCGTCGGTTGTAGTTGTCTCGTCACCAGCCCCGTCGGTTGTGGTTGTCTCGTCACCAGCCCCGCGGTTGGGGCTGTCTCGTCACCAGCCCCGTCGGTTGTGGTTGTCTCGTCACCAGCCCCGCGGTTGGGGCTGTCTCGCCACCAGCCCTGCGGTTGGGGCTGTCTCGCCACCAGCCCCGTCGGTTGGGCTGTCTCGTCATCAGCCCCGTCTGTTGGGGCTGTCTCGTCACCAGCCCCGTCGGTTAGGGCTGTCTCGTCACCAGCCCCATCGGTTGAGGCTGTATCGTCACCAGCCCCGTCGGTTGAGGCTGTATCGTCACCAGCCCCGTCGGTTGGGGCTGTCTCGTCACCAGCCCCGTCGGTTGTGGTTGTCTCGTCACCAGCCCCGCGGTTGGGGCTGTCTCGCCACCAGCCCCGCGGTTGGGGCTGTCTCGCCACCAGCCCCGCGGTTGGGGCTGTCTCGTCACCAGCCCCGTCGGTTAGGGCTGTCTCGTCACCAGCCCCGTCGGTTGGGGCTGTCTCGTCACCAGTCCCGTCAATTGGGGCTGTCTCGTCATCAGCTCCGTCGGTTGGGGCTGTATCGTCACCAGCCCCGTCGGTTGGGGCTGTCTCGTCACCAGCCCCGTCGGTTGAGGCTGTATCGTCACCAGCCCCGTCGGTTGAGGCTGTATCGTCACCAGCCCCGTCGGTTGGGGCTGTCTCGTCACCAGCCCGTCGGTTAGGGCTGTCTCATCACCAGCCCCGTCGGTTGGGGCTGTCTCGTCACCAGCCCCGTCGGTTGGGGCTGTCTCGTCACCAGCCCCGTCGGTTGAGGCTGTATCGTCACCAGACCCGTCGGTTGGGGCTGTCTCGTCACCAGCCTCGTCGGTTGGGCTATCTCGTTATCAGCCCCGTCTGTTAGGGCTGTCTCGTCACCAGCCCCGTCGGTTGTGGTTGTCTCGTCACCAGCCCCGTCGGTTGTGGTTGTCTCGTCACCAGCCCCACGGGTGGGGCTGTCTCGCCACCAGCCCCGCGGTTGGGGCTGTCTCGTCACCAGCCCCGTCGGTTAGGGCTGTATCGTCACCAGCCCCACGGGTGGGGCTGTCTCGTCACCAGCCCCGCGGTTGGAGCTATCTCGCCACCAGCTCCGCGGTTGGGGCTGTCTCGTCACCAGCCCCGTCGGTTAGGGCTGTATCGTCACCAGCCCCGTCGGGTGTGGTTGTCTCGTCACCAGCCCCGCAGTTGGGGCTGTCTCGCCACCAGCCCCGCGGTTGGGGCTGTTTCGCCCCCAGCCCCGCGGTTGGGGCTGTCTCGTCACCAGCCCCGTCGGTTAGGGCTGTCTCGTCACCAGCCCCGTCTGTTGGGGCTGTCTCGACACGGAGCCCTCAGTGCCTAACTACAACACTGACAGATTAGTTCGCGTGTCTCAATTTGTCTTCAGTGCGAGCCGGGCCGCGGTGGCCTGACTCCGGCTTTGCTACGTGCCCAGGATGCCCTTTTGTGGGGCCAAAATCCTTGAACTTTGTGGCCAAAATCAATAAATTTTTTGGCTATCATCCCTAAAATTGGGAATTGAAATTCTCGAGCTTCTTTGACCAAAATTATTGAGCTTTTAAGGTCCAAACCCTTAAATTTTTGGGCCAAAACTTCTATCACATGTGCGATATAAGATTATAATAATAATAGTAATAATTATCATATTATGAATAAATTAAAGGGATTTTAAGAGCTCAATAAAGGTCATTTATTTTATTAAAGCATTCATTACCCTCAAAAAAATTATACGGTCAGAGGACATTAATTACAAGTGAAATTGTTTTTCTAGCTCATTTCCCTCTAAAATGGCCTGAAAACTACCGAGGTAAGTAGCCCTAAGGCCTGTTTCCCCCAATTATTAATGAAAAGTCATCAAATTAAAAATTAAGAGCCCCTAACACCTGTTTCACCTGTGAAACATTAACAGCTTCAAAAATGCGAAACTCAAAAAAGCTAAAATGGCTGTTTTGCCCAAAACGTGACCTGGAAAAATGGTTTTGCCCATAACGAGTACCGGAAAAGCTGTTTTGCCCATAACGTGACCTGGAAAAGCTGTTCCACCCATAACGTGGACCGTAAAACTGTTTTACCCGTAACGTGACCCGGAAAAACTGTTTTGCCCATAACGTGACCCGGAAAAACTGTTTTGCCCATACAGTGAACCGGAAAAACTGTTTTGCCCATAACGCGACCCGAAAAAGCTGTTTTGCCCATTACGGGACCCCTAAAAGAGCGGACTCAAACAGCCTAAAAGCGATCGCTATTTTCCGAGCGGCAGAACAAGGAGGTAGGGCTGCCTCTAATTGCCCTAAATGAAATAGCACGAGCGATTAACTCCGTCTTACGAGGGGAAATCCTTGCCCAAAAAGCGTCGAACAAAAGCTGGTCAGAAGCGAGCTGCCGATATCCGCGGGCTGAGATATTGTATCTGAGACTCGATCGAGTTCTGAAAACGCGAGCTTCTTCGAGTCGAATTTGCGAACAATTTGTGAAATTGTTGCGGTGCTGTAGCGGTGCTTTCCCTAAGTGCACTTGGCACTCTTCGCAGTGAAGTCAACTTTGAATTTACGCCACCAGCTGTATTACCAGCCACCAGTTACGTCGTAACGAGGACCTTAATTATTTGAGCCTTCAAAACTATCTAGCCAATCGCTGGCCAATCTCTGGCCAATCAGTTCACTCACGAAATGCTATCGGAACCAGGGTTGCGGAGTCGGAGGAATAAATTTGCGACTCCGACTCCGACTCCACCTCTTCAGAATTTGGTGTCTCTGACTCCGACTACGACTTAACTCTAAAACATGCGACTCCAGCGCCTCCGACCTCCGACTCCGACTCCGCAGCCCTGATCGGAACGGCGAGAAAAATCGTCGAAAAAAGGCAGTTGGTGGTAAATTTACTTTGAAAAAAGGCCTTTTGTATCTGCAATATTTATCACACTTTGCAGCGTTAATTTCATTGCTTTTTCGTGTATTTCTATTTGAAAATAAAATGAGGAGGCCGGTATATTGTATATACAGATTAAACCAAAAGTTTGCTCAGTTTTTGACCATGTTTTTTATCTAGTCTTTGAGTTAATTAGAATTATCTAACGCAAAATATGAAGGAACTGGTATAACCTATAATATTAATCGGTACAACCCTTTTTAAATTGCCAAAATATCTTTTATAATTATTGTACCATATCCATCAAGTTTCTGTAAAAAATGAAAAAAATAAACCTCCACACTGCATCGACAGCAATTCACGAAATATACTACTACGTACAGAAGATGATGCCCTTTTTCTCAGCGAAATCGTGCATATATCAAAAGTTATAGAAATTTACGGTCCTAGGAACAACTCTAGAAAAATTTTGCAGGGAGAGACACGTTTCTTGAAATAACCATAATTGAAACAAAAAACTGAACAATTTTAACCGAAGTCTTTCCCCCAAGCTACACATCAGAAAAATCATAAGATATATTTCTAGACAATTTGAAGAAATATTTTTCCTTGAGAGCCCGAATTAGTTGAGGGATTACTTGCACTTGTAAATACGTGCATGTATATATATATATATATAGATATATATATATATTTATATATATATACATACATATATATATGTATATATATATATACATACATAAGTATATTTAATATATATATACATATATATGTATATATATGTATATATATATATTGTCAAATGAAATTCGTATTCAGCTGGAAAATATTATTTTCTGTCGAGCTTTCGAAATTTTAAACAAATTTCGTTTTCAGGACAAGAGACTGAAGTTTTTGGAAGCAAAGTTATGGCCAAAGCAGGTATCATGGATACAAGGGAAAGATATTACATATAAGATAAACGAAAGCGGACATCGGTGGAACATGCAGTAGTCACAGTAATTATTTCAGTAGTGGTTTATAAACATCCGGAATTTAGAGATATCTATTGTAGGAGTTTGAATTAGTTGTGGAATAGAATGCTTCTAAGTATCTTCTTTCTTTCTTGTTGGAATTTTGAGATATAATTTAATAATTTTGAAAATCTATTTCCTTGAGAGGAAGGGCAATAGGAATCACTTTCCGATAAATATGAAGCTGGATAGAAGAATGAATAAATGAATGAATAAATATGAAGCTGAATGAATAAATATGAAGCTGGAAGCCCTTCGGAACGGACGTTGGTCGATACAGGGATATGTTTGAGTTAAAATTATTAAATTATATCTCAAAATTCCAACAAGAAAGAAAGAAGATACTTAGAAGCATTCTATTCCACAACTAATTCAAACTCCTACAATAGATATCTCTAAATTCCGGATGTTTATAAACCACTACTGAAATAATTACTGTGACTACTGCATGTTCCACCGATGTCCGCTTTCGTTTATCTTATATGTAATATCTTTCCCTTGTATCCAGGATACCTGCTTTGGCAATAACTTTGCTTCCAAAAACTTCAGTCTCTTGTCCTGAAAACGAAATTTGTTTAAAATTTCGAAAGCTCGACAGAAAATAATATTTTCCAGCTGAATACGAATTTCATTTGACAACAATGGAACCTGGATGTCCGCTATTTCAACTAATATATTTATATATATTTATTTATACATATATAAATAACGTACTTTCCTTACATTCCTTCAACGTCCCAATTTTTCACCTCCTGAAAACTAAGGTAATTTTTCTTTAATTTTATTACATGAAACGCAGTAAATGTGAACTTTTTATCGGAAAATTCAGAATATAAGAACGATGCGAGTGATTCCTATTGCCCTTCAGAACGGACGTTGGTCGATACAGGGATATGTTTGAGTTATATGTGTATATAACATTGAACTCAAATCAGATATACATACACACTAGACTGATCGACCGTCATATAATGTAAGAAAAAACCTAAAATTATGTTAATATGAACAATATGATGATAATGTTTATATTGGCTGTACATATTACCGACTCATAGCTATAACTCAATATAAATGTCGGTAGAAGTGACAAATTTTCTGATAAAATATTGTGCGTAATTTTAAGTTGATGTATCCGCCGCCACTTTAATATCACAACTCAATCACAACATTCCTAGAAATAAAAAATTCCGTCAAAAAAAACGTGGGGGAAATCAGGCTAATCACCCACCGACACATCGATATAACAGCACAATAACACACAGAAGCATGACCCAAACGTAACAAATTCTACGAAGAATCACAGTGAGGAACATTAGATAATCCTTCACCGACACACCGACATAACACCTCGAGCAAGATATCACCCAAAAATATACATTTACTGATAAAACAGCGTATGGAATATCAGTTCGCAAAAAAGAGGTCAGACTCGGAGGGACAAGAAAGAGAGTGTCGCGAAGTCTCGACACTTCCCCGGCGTCTTCCTTGCTAGAAATTTCGGGAAAGTTTTTGCTGAGTCAGGAGTTGTGTGAACTTCAGCTGAGGGGCGGCGATGTTAACTGAATATCAATGTGGGCCGGGCGGCGATGTGGTGGTGATGTTACGATCGTGTTGGTACTAATCTAATTATTGTGTTGGTTTTTTTTCTAATTGTTGTACTGGTGTTTTGTTACCTAATTATTGTGTTGGTGCTAATCTAATTATTGTGTTGGTGCTAATCTAATTATGGTGTTGGTGTTTTTATCTTATTATTGTGTTGGTGCTTGTTGCCTAGTTATTGTGTTGGTGCTAATCTAATTATTATTTTGGGGTTTTTATCTAATTATTGTGCTGGTGCTTGTTATCAAATTATTGTGGTCGTGCTTTGTTATTTGTTATCAAATTATGATGCCACAATTGTGTTGGTATTTTGTTATCCAACTGGGAGCTCTGCTTACGCTTGGTACGCCATCATGAATCAACGCTTCAAAATCAGGAAGCTTTGGGGCAAAAATAAATAAATTTAAGTTATGACGACACTTGAAGTTTGATCCTCAGCATCCTTCAGGTGATGGCTAAATTTTTATAAATGGACTTGGCCAACACAAATGTCGGATGCAAAGCATTATCAATTTCGTTGTGAAACGTCCAATGTAGGTGTATTGTTGTATCTTGTAACCTTCGCTTTGCGTATCTCTTCACGGAACTGGGTTGTGTTCAGACAGATCTGAAATAAAATGTAAAGTAAAATCTAAAATAAAATTACTTGGTCGTAGCGGTTAAACAGACATCAAAATAACTTCTGTCGATTTGGCTACACTACGTGATGTTTTTTTCATGACCTAAATAATCAAATTTAATTGGAAAAACTCATACTTGGGAAATTTGTAACGAAAAATCAATTCGTACCGTAGTCAAGTCGACAGAAGAATTTTCATTGCCTGTTATACTGACTGCTGACACGGAGTAAATTCGTATCGTAGTCAGGTCGACAGAAGAACATCCCCTGCCCGTTGTACTGCTAAAGTGGCATGAATCGTTAATGAATCTTGCACCTGCCCCTCATTATTTGTAGCATTTACATTACGTGCCCTTGAGAGCGGCTCGCTAGTATTTCCAGGTTCAATTCTAGATCCAGTAACTAGTCGTTCAATACTTTCCAAAAAGTTTCAAGAATAAAGAGGTAAGGTAGTAAGTAGTTTGATCGGATGGTTGAATTACTAGTCTGCCGATCGTTTTCGGCAGGCCCTAGGAATTCAGAGATAAGATAGTATTCTGACTGGAAAGTTGAATATAACTAGCAAGTATAAATAGTTTACTAACTGTTGTAGACAAGTTTTAAGAATATAGAAATGAGATAGTATTCTGACTGAATAGTAGAATTACTTTCACCAATTATTTTGAAAAAGTCCTAAAAATAAAGAGATAAGGTAATACTCAGACTGGCTAGTTGAAAATACTTTTACCAACTCTTTTGAACAAATCGTAAGAATATAGGGATTAGGTAGTACTATGACTGGATGGTTGAATTACTCGCATACCAACTTCGAGTCCCAAGGACATAGAGGGCGACCAGCACTCTCGTTCCGACCAGTCATAACTAAACTGCGACTCGCAGGCTGTAAGAAGTAGTGTTGAACTAAGTTTCTTTGCTACATCACTCCCTTTGACATAAACTTTTGCTCCAACGCATTATCTGTGAAGATTTACTTTTGCAATAACAATAATTTACTTCTACTTTAATAAATTTCTTCCCAGGCACAGGTTATTTCTTTGCCTCACGAGTTGGGAAAATGTTTAGTCAATGTTATCAAATCCATCGACCTGGTGACATTTTCCCAGAGATGCGTGCAAACTTAACTCAACATTCCTTTCTTCTAAAAATCCTTCCACATTTTCGTAAAAAAAGGGTATTTCCTCTTTTCCAATTCCGATAAATCCTAAGCAAGACTCAAAGAACATTTTCCCTCCGGAAGACCTCGCAATTTCCCGTCCACTCGAGCCCGACGCAACTCGCAGGCCTCGATCAATGTTCAATTACCGGAGCACACAGGAGCACCTGTTAATATTCCGCTAGATTAGGTCAGAAATTCACAACCTGACCGATGTTCCAAGTCCTGAAAGCCGGACGATCGCTCACGCGGATCAGGCGGTCGTGGAAAGTTTCCGAGTTAGAACTTTTCTCAACAGATTGCAGATCATCAGTTTCTATTCAGGATCTTCAGTCTCCGTAATAGGCCTAAATCGCTCGCACGGCGTCCATAGTACCGACTACTGGACGTATTTCCGGACTTAAACGCACCTTATTGAGTCCCATTTACGGTGCCAAATTTGGCTTTGGAAATGAATTTAGGGAGAGTGAGCCCGTGCCCCGCGTGAGGCGGGCTTGTGAAGAGGTGGGAGGTATTTTATAGGTATTTTATAGGTATTTTATAGGAGATCTGAGACATTCACACGATTTTATGGGAGATCTGAGACATTCACACGTATTTTATGGGAGATCTGAGACATTCACACGTATTTTATGGGAGATCTGAGACATTCACACGTATTATATGGGAGATCTGAGACATTCACACGATTTTATGGGAGATCTGAGACATTCACACGTATTTTATGGGAGATCTGAGACATTCACACGTATTTTATGGGAGATCTGAGGTATTCACCCGTATTTTATGGGAGATCTGAGACATTCACACGTATTTTATGGGAGATCTGAGACATTCACACGTATTATATGGGAGATCTGAGACATTCACACGTATTCTATGGGAGATCTGAGGTATTCACCCGTATTTTATGGGAGATCTGAGACATTCACACGTATTTTATGGGAGATCTGAGACATTCACACGTATTATATGGGAGATCTGAGACATTCACACGATTTTATGGGAGATCTGAGACATTCACACGTATTTTATGGGAGATCTGAGACATTCACACGTATTCTATGGGAGATCTGAGGTATTCACCCGTATTTTATGGGAGATCTGAGACATTCACACGATTTTATGGGAGATCTGAGACATTCACACGTATTATATGGGAGATCTGAGACATTCACACGATTTTATGGGAGATCTGAGACATTCACACGTATTTTATGGGAGATCTGAGACATTCACACGTATTTTATGGGAGATCTGAGGTATTCACCCGTATTTTTTGGGAGATCTGAGACATTCACACGTATTATATGGGAGATCTGAGACATTCACATGTATTCTATGGGAGATCTGAGGCATTCGCACGTTTTTTATGGGAGATCTGAGACATTCACACGTATTTTATGGGAGATCTGAGACATTCACACGTATTTTATGGGAGATCTGAGGTATTCACCCGTATTTTATGGGAGATCTGAGACATTCACACGTATTTTATGGGAGATCTGAGACATTCACACGTATTTTATGGGAGATCTGAGGTATTCACCCGTATTTTATGGGAGATCTGAGACATTCACACGTATTTTATGGGAGATCTGAGACATTCACACGTATTTTATGGGAGATCTGAGGTATTCACCCGTATTTTATGGGAGATCTGAGACATTCACATGTATTCTATGGGAGATCTGAGGCATTCGCACGTATTTTATGGGAGATCTGATACATTCACACGTATTTTATGGGAGATCTGAGGCATTCACTGATATGTTTATAGGAGGCTGAGACATTCACACATATTTTATTGATCTGAGGCATTCACATGTATTTAATAGGAGATTTTCACCATTCACTAATATTTTTAATATGACATTTGCATCATTCATAAATATTTTTCATAGACTTGCGGCATTCATCAATATTTTTTATGGATTTGCAACAATCGATCGCTTCGTTTGAGTGCTCCTGACTGATGCGTTTTAATGGTAAAATAAATTCTATACCTACTACATTTTTTTATTTTCACATTCGCCAACAAATTAAGTGTAAGGTCATTCAACAAATGAAATTGTTTGATCAAGCTATGAATCAATGAACTCATTCCCCGGGAAGTTACGCACAAGAAGGTGGGTAACTCAAGGATTGACTAAATCAAACGGGCAACCAATCGACCGCGATTGACAACCGCACGACAATCTCACACCGCAATCTGCAAGGTTCTTCAGCGCTCAAATGCAGGAAATGTTTCAGCGTGAAGCTCGACCTTAGAAGTGATGGGAGCGCGAGCGTCGTGTGTCCGTGTCTGCATATTACGAGCGCATGTGTCCGCTCATTATGAGCTCATATGTCCGCTCATTATGAACTCATATGTCCGCTCATTCCGAGCGCATGTGTCAGCTCATTATGAGCTCATATGTCCGCTCATTATGAGCTCATATGTCCGCTCATTCCGAGCGCATGTGTCAGCTCATTATGAGCTCATATGTCCGCTCATTCTGAGCTCATGTGTCCGCTCATTCCGAGCGCATGTGTCAGCTCATTATGAGCTCATGTGTCCGCTCATTATGAACTCATATGTCCGCTCATTCCGAGCGCATGTGTCAGCTCATTATGAGCTCATGTGTCCGCTCATTATGAACTCATATGTCCGCTCATTCCGAGCGCATGTGTCAGCTCATTATGAGCTCATGTGTCCGCTCATTATGAACTCATATGTCCGCTCATTCCGAGCGCATGTGTCCGCTCATTATGAGCTCATGTGTCCGCTCATTATGAACTCATATGTCCGCTCATTCCGAGCGCATGTGTCAGCTCATTATGAGCTCATGTGTCCGCTCATTCTGAGCTCATGTGTCCGCTCATTCCGAGCGCATGTGTCAGCTCATTATGAGCTCATATGTCCGCTCATTCTGAGCTCATATGTCCGCTCATTCCGAGCGCATGTGTCAGCTCATTATGAGCTCATATGTCCGCTCATTCTGAGCTCATATGTCCGCTCATTCTGAGCTCATGTGTCCGCTCATTATGAGCTCATATGTCCGCTCATTCCGAGCGCATGTGTCAGCTCATTATGAGCTCATATGTCCGCTCATTCTGAGCTCATGTGTCCGCTCATTCCGAGCTCATGTGTCCGCTCATTATGAGCTCATATGTCCGCTCATTCCGAGCTCATGTGTCCGCTCATTATGAGCTCATATGTCCGCTCATTCCGAGCTCATGTGTCCGCTCATTCTGAGCTCATGTGTCCGCCCATAATAAAGTCATGTGTCCGCTCATTACGAGCTCATGTGTCCGCTCATAATAAAGTCATGTGTCCGCTCATTACGAGCTCATGTGTCCGCTCATAATAAAGTCATGTGTCCGCTCATTACGAGCTCATGTGTGCGCTCATAATAAAGTCATGTGTCCGCTCATTACGAGCTCATGTGTCCGCTCATTCTGAGCTCATGTGTCCGCTCATAATAAATTCATGTGTCCGCTCATTACGAGCTCATTTGTCTGCTCATAATAAGGTTATGTGTCCGCTCATAACGAGCTCATGTGTCCGTTCATCACGAGTCTCGTACCCGCACATCACGAGGCTCATGCTCGCAATGATGCCCTCATAAATATCGGAATGGCTGAGGTTGCGGACTGTCCTGCGAGTCACCATTGGCTGCAACAAATAAAATAACTCCCCAATCGCTGGTGTTGACGCTCCGTTTTCTTAATGGATTAGAAAATTGGGTTTCTTTCTTCGCTTCGTGCCTGGGACGGAGAGTACGCCAGAGGCTCTTTTTGTTGTCGGGGTGTCTTCTGGCGAGCCTTATTTCTTCACAACGATTTGAATTGGTTAATTCGTAACTACCGTGTATTCTTTGATGTAGTGCTAGTTGTTTGAACACGTTTACAGGTTTCCCAGTGCTTTAAACTTTCGCAA
This sequence comes from Morinoia aosen, assembly GCA_030386875.1. Taxonomy (NCBI): domain Eukaryota; kingdom Metazoa; phylum Arthropoda; class Malacostraca; order Amphipoda; family Talitridae; genus Morinoia; species Morinoia aosen. The sequence goes on from CM059558.1 coordinate 54,790,871, forward strand.
CGTTCAGTTATTTTGTGACTCCTTTATATTGTATGATATACTTTTCATTTGAACATTTTGACAGGTTTCTCATGGTTTTAATAAACTTTCACAACGTTCAACTATTTTTGAACTCTTTTACATTTTATTACACAATGCTTTTTGTTCGATCACTTTCATTGGTTTCTCAGAGCTTCCCGTAAACTCTTAACGTTCAATTTATTGTATTATTTTATATTTTTATATTATGCTTATCGTTTGAATGCGCTTTCAGATCTTAGTACACTAACAAATTTAAATTATTTTTTAACTCCTTCATATTGTTTGATATTATATTTTCCTAGAACACTTTCACAGTTTTTTCAGGGCTTTGTACTCTTGCAAACTTAAATTGTGTTTTCACGCGTATAAATTCAACAAGGCACTTCCAACACACGGTGGTGTGAAGCGTCTTTTATTTTTCTGGTATTCATACATATTTCCTTCCATTTTATTGCATTACACGTACAGACTGTCCGTCCGAACGGATCGTTGTCTTTTAATAAGAAATTCATTGTTCTTATATTTTATCCTCTCACGGCGGCTCAATTATTGACTAAAGACTTTTCCGCTCAGGCAAGAAGAAAAAATTCTTTGCACGCAGCCTGCAGCATTTTCTTTTTAATTTCTCACTTCCAGGAAAGTTCGCGGTTAATACCATTGCCGTGATTCTTACAAATTGTGTTGGAATTTAAACAACACGCAATCCTGCGTGTCTGCAGCGCTTGTACCACACACACACACACACACACATACACACACGTGTACCACAAACACACTCACACACACACGTGTACCAGACCACACTTACACACACGTGTACCGGACTACACACGCACACACACACACGTGTACCAAACCACACTCACACGCACGTGTACCAAACCACACTCACACACACGTGTACCAAACCACACTCACACACACGTGTACCGGACTACACACGCACACACACACACCCAGAACAGTGACATCAATTCGCAAATTGAAACCGTTCCGTCTAAGCAATACACATTGCAGGCTATAGTAGAAAACCACAATATTAAGCAATTACAGTGTTTGCTCCTGTTTACTACTACAGTTATGTACAGAGTTCACTCCTGTTTACTGCTACAGTTGTGTACAGTGTTCACTCCTGTATACTCCTACAGTTGTGTACAGTGTTTACTCCTGGTTACTCCTACAGTTGTGTACAGGGTTTACTGCTGTTTACTGCTATAGTTGTTTACAGTGTTTACTCCTGTTTACTCCTACAGTTGTGTACAGTGTTTACTCCTGGTTACTCCTACAGTTGTGTACAGGGTTTACTCCTGTTTACTCCTACAGTTGTGTACAGTGTTTACTCCTGGTTACTCCTACAGTTGTGTACAGGGTTTACTGCTGTTTACTGCTATAGTTGTTTACAGTGTTCACTCCTGTATACTCCTACAGTTGTGTACAGTGTTTACTCCTGGTTACTCCTACAGTTGTGTACAGGGTTTACTGCTGTTTACTGCTATAGTTGTTTACAGTGTTCACTCCTGTATACTCCTACAGTTGTGTACAGTGTTTACTCCTGGTTACTCCTACAGTTGTGTACAGGGTTCACTCCTGTTTACTCCTACAGTTGTGTACAGTGTTTACTCCTGGTTACTCCTACAGTTGTGTACAGGGTTTACTGCTGTTTACTGCTATAGTTGTTTACAGTGTTCACTCCTGTATACTCCTACAGTTGTGTACAGTGTTTACTCCTGGTTACTCCTACAGTTGTGTACAGGGTTTACTGCTGTTTACTGCTATAGTTGTTTACAGTGTTCACTCCTGTATACTCCTACAGTTGTGTACAGTGTTTACTCCTGGTTACTCCTACAGTTGTGTACAGGGTTTACTGCTGTTTACTGCTATAGTTGCTTACAGTGTTCACTCCTGTATACTCCTACAGTTGTGTACAGTGCACATCACCGTACGTCCGCATGATGTCAGGAAATTTGTACATTAGAGTAGTAGATAATCTGGGATGATGCTGCCTTACTAGGGCTCTATGTACTAACTCACCCATCTCATCCTGTAATGGTAACCATACTGAAGAATGCAATTTTAACATATCTGTTATAAATTGTACAATTTAGATTCATTTTTGCCTCTGAAGGACCTGTAAACTTGTGAATTTTTACATATTTTTTCAACACTTTCACCACAATAGATTAAACTGAAGTGCATTTTTCAACTCAAATTTAAAGTCAAATGGAACAAGGAAATTTGGAAAATAGCAAACATTAGGTGGATCATGCCTGCATTTAGCTTTAGTAAGGATTCACTAAAATAGAGTTTGTGACTACTGGTCGACCAGCGGCATAGGGAAAATTCCACTCGTGTACCACCGGTGACGCCCGATGTAGTCAAAATGTTAAACAAAAACTTGACCCGTTGACTGCAATGTGTTAAACTTAATTTTAATATTCAACCCAAATTTAAAGTCAGAAGTTGTTAGTAATTAGATAAATACCAAATATTAACTGTGTTCAGTAAATCCCATTTATTTTTAAAAATTGTTAAATTTTCAAATGATTCATCGATGGGCCGTTTCGCAGCAGGAAGATCTATACCACGACCCATCGATGGGTCGTATCGCAAGCTACGTGTTAAACTGACACTACAGACAGCTAACATAGCTTTGAAACAGTCGATAATAAGGATCTTTGTATCACGTACTAAATTTTATTTTATGTTACAAGTGTTACAATTTTATTTTATGTTACAATTGTTACAATTTTATTTTATGTTAGAATTGTTACAATTTTATTCTATGTTACAATTGCTACAATTTATTCTGTTACAATTGTTACAATTTTGTTATATGTTATAATTGTTACAATTTTTTGTTGCAATTGTTACGATTTTATTTTATGTTACAATTGTTACAATTTTATTTTATGTTACAATTGTTACAATTTTATTTTGTTACAATTGTTAAAATTTCATTTTATGTTACAATTGTTACAATATTATTTTATGTTACAATTGTTACAAATTTATTTTATGCTTTATTTTGAGCGTTTCGACTCAAAAAATTTCAAGAAAAAATTGTAACATAAAATAAAATTGCCATAAAAATTTTTATTTTATGTTACAATTTTGTCTAGTGATTTATCTTTTAGTGTTTTCTTTTCTTAGTAGTTTATTACCTTTTATTTCAGAGATGTAATATTCCTTTATCTGGAATGATGAGATAGCTGGTCCCAGGAGTATTTTCTTATTGAACATGATTAATTTTTTTAAATGAATATAGAAAGTTGAATGAAATTCTATCCAAGAGAAAATATTTATGCTCAGATTTCAGAAAACGCACCAGTCCTTAGAATTGAGATAAAGTTGTGCCTCAGCAAGCTCGCAATATTTTTCAATATAATTTTGTAACAAAAGTTGGAGTTTTACAGTTTTCTATAATTAACGCACAGAGTGCGTTTAACGCGTTTAATAATCGAAATTTATTCGTTTGAACAGGAATGACGAAAAATGTTTTACTCATGTCCGAACGGATATTTTGTATAAAAACCAAAGGGTATACCCTTATGATAAATTTATGCTCCAGAATTTTCATTTCTCTTTAAAGTTATAATCCGATTGCGATTCAGCCAAACTATTAACTAAATAAAATATGTACAAAATTCTGTGAGAGCTGACGCGGTCTCCGTGCACTGAGCATATTTCGAGGAGGCTGGAATTTTACTTGAGATTTTTTACTCGATCTTTCCAGGAGATTTTCAAGCAGCTCATGTTCGGTCCTATCAGTGGCTCCTTAATAGTCCCTTCCAACGGTCCAATAGCGGCATTGCCAGTTTCCAATCCAGGGGCCATTCTAGCAACTCTGAAAGGGTTTCTATGACCCTTCCAGTGGCTACTGTAGAGGTTCATCCAGAGGCGCTTCCAGGAGCTTCTCCAGCGGTCCATCAATGGCTTTGCTAGTGGCTCCTCCGTGGGCTCTTCCAGCAACTCTGAAAGGACTTTTGTGGCTCTTTCAGTGGCTCATACAGACGGTTTTCCAGAGGTGCTTCCTGGAACTCCTTCAGCAATCCATTGGTAAAATTTCCAGTTTCCCTTCGAGTTACTCTGGAAAGGCTTATATACCCCTTCCTCTGGCTCCTACAGAGGCACTTCCAGGATCTCTTCCAGCACTCCATCAATGGCCTTGCTAGCAGTCCTTCCAGAAGCCCTTCCAGCAATTTGGTTATTAACAACACTCTAGCACCTTTTCGAGCAGTCAATCAGTAGCCGTCACATCGCCGCTTCCAGCAGCGTTTCGACTCAAACTGCGTCCTCTTCCATTGACTTTTCGTGCTGGCCTCCGAAAGGCCGTTCCTGCTACCATTCCAGGGGACGTTTCAAGCCACTTTCACGAAAGTCCGTCTTCGGAGCATTTGAGTCGGATTTACTGCGACTGCCACTAGTCCTTCAAATATTTCTTCCTCCAGTTATTTCAGTAAGCTTTTCAGTTGCCCCTCTATTAGGTCTTTTAGCAACAATTCCAGTCGCCTCTTTAGTAGCCTGCTCATTCTAGACTTTAACGGCCATTTAAGCTGACAAAACAGCGGAGATTTAAGCTACATTTCCAGCATCCCTTCCAGTGGTATATCCAGTGATTTTTCCAGAGGTCTTTCCTGTGGTCCTTCCAGTGATCTTTCCATTAATTCTTACAGTGATCTCTCCAGTTGCCTTTCCACCGTGAATTTTAAAGACCATTTGAGCAGCCGTTCCAGCTGGTTTTCCAGCGTTCGTCCCTTCGCAACATTTCAGGAGCACCGATGAGGCTTGAGAAATTTATAGCCCTTGGGAGCGATTTATTTCGTGATTTATATTCTTGTGCATTCACCGTACTCTGCTTACTGAGCTGCGTATAACGTTATTTCCATAGTCAGCTTGGCGGCTCAAGCGTGCGGGACGGAATGAAGAATGGTCACTCATGCTAGCAATCATCTGCTCAACAACGAGGAAATATTCCCTGACTTTTTTGATACTATGTTCAGTGATACGGGAGTCTTATTTGTAAGAAAATATTTCATTCAGAAGTTGTTTCTGGTTTATTCACTTCGACAGCTTTCGATGTGGTTCGCGCGCTTTAGCAAGTCTGCCAAACGGTGCTGTGCAGTTTTGAGTCCATCAATAATTCTCTTCACTTACAGAACACGTGAATGATTGATTGCTTTGTAAACAGCCAATCGTAGCGACAAAAACAGTAAATCTGCTGAGTTAATTCTTTACCTTGTGATTATTTGCTCACTGCACCCTTATTACAATTACCGTCATCAGACTGGAACTAACGTCACTTAGTCACTGACATCAAAATGAAGAAGAAACTGACACTCTGCTATGAACTTCAAAAAACACATTAGAGCACAAATTCTACAAAAAAAAATAAGTCAACACGTTGACTACGGCGCCTCAAACTGAAGTTCAATATTCAATATAAATTTGAGTCATTTTTAGAGATCAATTTTGAAAATATGGAAAATAAAATAGATTGTGCCATCATTTAGTTTTCATTCAGTATTTATTAAAATTGAGTTTGCGACTTCTGGCTGGTCAGCAGCATTATGAAAATTTCCTCAGTGACCACCGGTGGGTTACATCTTAGTCAAATTGTTAAACATGTTGAGAGAATTAACTTCTGAAATTCACCTTGATTAACGGATTGAAGCGCCGGAATTAAATATTTCCTTCAGTTGACCTAATTCTGAGATCCAAAATGAAGCGAAGCAACTCGTTAATGTGTTTACATTGAAGCTTAAGTGAAGCAAGAAGAAGTAAAGCAGCGAGAAGTGAAGCAACAGTTCTATGTGTATTTTATATGACGCTTCCAGTTGATCAGAGTTGATATGTCAATCAGAGTTGATTTGTCAATCAAGCATTCTCTATTCAAATTACGATTCACCGCAACTGGGAAGACAATAAAACCATGGCTAATGAAACTATAGACTGTATCACAAACCACAGTTGGACTATATATAGTAGAGAAAACTCTTCCCGAGTAGGTTTTAACGCTATCTCAAATCATGATTGGCATTAATCTTCTCTTACATTTATACCCGAAAATTTTCCAGTTCATCCAATACAAGGATCTAGGTAAAGGACCTTCAGCAACATTCAGAGAAAATTTGATACATCTCGGTATATTATTTTTTGCAACGTGTCCAAGCAATAATTGGGAAAATGAAATCATATTCTTACTTCTCATGCGGTAGAGAATTCCTCGTTGGAAAATGGAAAGTCTTTGGAATTTGTGAACGAAATCAAATTCTCTATAGAAACCTTAATATTTTTGCCAGTTTTAATTCATTTTTTTTATATCGTCAGTCAGTACGTGTGTTCGTTCGTATGCTATTCTAGAAAAGTGAGAAATTTACGCGGAAAAGTGATGACTTATGCTAAGTGTGTCATGGTTGGCACACTTATGTGTGTCGTATCAGTCCATGACGCATCAAAGTGTGTCAAAATACTTTGACTGGTGTTGTTGATTAATGACACACTGATGCGGGTCCGTTTTGGGACAAGTTGCCTCAAAGTACCTCGGTTTTATGATGATTTTTTCTCAGTAAAATCTCCCAACTAGACAGGTTAGCAAGGCGCCCAGCAAATCTTCCATCTTGCATCCCCACACACGCACAAACAAAACACTTGCAGCGTCCGCAAAAATGGTGAGATTGATCCGCCACTTCTTGGTTTTCCAAAAACAGGAACTTTTTCCTGAAGGGCACTTTAGCTTCTCGAAACTTTGCCAAAAATGCTGACTTCATCAAGGTTTAATTTCTTGGGTTGTCAGCATGACAATGAAGAAAGTTTTATAAAGGAAAATCTTGGGAAAAACTTGTAGTGGTTCCACGGAGACTTGAGGGAAGGTTAAAGGCTGGTCGACTGATGAGAGCTGCATCATCACAGAGACTGGCAGTAAAAAGAACTTTGTCTGCGTAAAGAATCTTTTCCTGTAGTTTTAGGATGATGTTTGCAGTGAGACCACTCGCACTGTGCCCACTGTTTCACTCGCGTAAGAGCGAAGTTTTACAAAACGCAAGTTTTGAAGTAATTTACGTCATTTTTGAAGCTCATCGCGCAGCGAAAGTTCTGTTTCCTTTGCTAAGTTTCACGCTATTTTTCTCGCTCAAATGATCAAATTGCATTTGAAAAAAGTGAAAATTGAGAATTTCGGTTAAAAAACAGCAGGTAGCTCAGAACTTTGACTCCTTTGTGACTAAACTCTGAAGAATAACTTTTGCTGCAAGCTACAACAGCGAAAATAGTTTGAACGCCTTGCTCCTGATCAACAAAAGATCAGCTTGGCTTGAATATGAGGACATGAGAACTTAGTAAAAAGATTACATGCTGATCAACATGTGCAACACGCAAGCCTGATGGCACAAAGCACGTTGTATTTCAAGTATTTTAGTTATATGACAGTTTTAAATTTTTAGTAGTTTTGAATTTCTTGTGACTTTTCACTCCCAAAAAGGATGGAAGTTTTCAAAGAAATGTAACAATTTACAATTTATTTACCACATGTAATACAGCAGTACTTTGTTTCTCACGTCTAGTACAACGACGAACGTATATGAGTTTAATTCGGGCCCACGACACACTACTCGTGGGCCCGAATGAGTTCAGCGACTTCTAAAATAAGCTTTAAACTTAATTTGAAAGATTCAACAAGTAAACATCTCTGTAGTGACTGATGACCAACAGAGAATAGTAAGAAAATACCAAAAATTTGTGTACGTTTGGAAGCTTTCGATATGGCTACCACAGGGGAATTGGAAAGAAAATAGAGGAAGCGGGAAAAGGAAATAAAGGGAGCAATGAAGGGAAATGATAATATTAAAGAAATAATATAATATTGATAATAATATAATATTGATAATAATATAATATTGATAATAATATAATATTGATAATAATATAATATTGATAATAATATAATATTAATATTGATAATATAAGGGAAATGATAATATTCCAATGGAGATATATAAAAATAGATATAAGTAAACAGAGGTATAGAAGAAAATTTGGAGGTAGAAATAGACGAGACAAAGGTTACGAAATGAAATGTATGAGAAATAGATGACATATTATTAAAGCAAAAATAGTAAAAAGGTGGAGGGAGTTTTAAAGAACCAAATTCAGCGAGAAAAAAATAGAAGAGGAAATAGAGCCATCAATAGATACATAATTAGGAGGAGGAATTTAAGATGAATATAGGTAGGTTTAGAGGGCAAATTAAAGCATGACAAATTTTAGGGAAAATTAGGGCCGGAGTTACGGATTAAATGAAGCAAAGTGTTGAAAAAAGTTTGCAGCTCGGGAAATAAAGTTGGAAATACGTGAAGAAATTGAAAAGAATATCTTTGAGGAAGATATCTTCATACCTTCTTGAAAAAATTCAGGAAGATATGAATGAAAATTCACAGCTCGGGCAATAGAAGTTGAAATACATGAAGAAATTGGAAATAAAATTCAGGAAGACACGAAGGACAATTTACAGCTCAGGAAATAGAAGTAGAAATACGTAAAGAAATTGAAAATAAAATTCCCGAAGAAACGAAGGACAATTTACAGTTCGGGAAATAAATGTGGCAAAACGCGAAAAAAATGAAAGGGAAAATTCAGGCAAGTATGAAGGACAATTTACAGCTCGGGAAATAGAAGGCAAAATTGAAGGTAAACAGAGCGCGCTGCTGAAGAAACGCTCGGCTCCTTATCGCAGCGCTCAGACCTGGCAGCGCGATTGCCTTTCTGGAGGGCAATCGCGGAATCATGATTGTCTATTTAGAGAGAAACCGCATTATCGAGACCGGGTCTTTAGAGCAGCGTTAGACAATCTTGGCTGACTTCCCTGAAGGGGATTCATGCGATCAAAAAGAATCTCAAGTTTTGAACAAACGACTCCAATTGACTTTCGCTCAAATTTCAATCAAATAATTAGAACGAGCTGAGCTGAGGAAACGAAAGTGGTTGGCTTTAGCTCAAATTTCAATCAAATAATTAAAACTGGCTCTTGATATTTGAGCTCAGGAAACGACTCCAGTTGGCTTTAACTCAAATTTCAATCAAATAATTAGAGCGGGCTCTTAATTTTTGAGCTGATGGAACGGAAGTGGTTCTTTATTTTTGACCCAATCTATTTAGATTAGCCTTTGAACTTGGAGCCAATTTCGCAAACCATGCACTTGAGGGGTGAATAAAACAATACCCACACCCAATATCTACTCAACGGATCAATGAATAACATAACAAGATCCAGATGATCAGAAAAGAATTTCACAAGTTTTCATTTGAGAACATGGGCTCTGAAATAAATTAGCAATCGATCGCCACATGATAATGACATTACTCAGGCTATGCAAAACAGAGAATAAAGTTCAGCGCGTGCGTGAAACTTCAAACTTTGAAGTTGGTTCCGCATTTGATTTGTTTGAGTTTGTGGAATTTGCCGTGAAAATTAAAATGCGCAGACATTGTACTACGGCCATAAAATGCACAGACATTGTACAACGGCCATAAAATGCACCGACATTGTACTACGGCCATAAAATGCACAGACATTGTACAACAGCCATAAAATGCACAGACATTGTACTACGGCCATAAAATGCACAGACATTGTACTACGGCCATAAAATGCACAGACATTGTACTACGGCCATATAATGCACAGACATTGTACTACGGCCATAAAATGCACAGACATTGTACTACGGCCATAAAATGCTCAGACATTGTACAAAGGCCTTAAAATGCACAGACATTGTGCAACAGCCATAAAATGCACAGACATTGTACTACGGCCATAAAATGCACAGACATTGTATTAAGGCCATATAATGCACAGACATTGTATTAAGGCCATAAAATGCACAGACATTGTACTACGGCCATAAAATGCACAGACATTATACTACGGCCATAAAATGCACAGACATTGTATTAAGGCCATAAAATGCACAGACATTGTACTACGGCCATAAAATGCACAGACATTGTACTACGGCCATAAAATGCACAGACATTATACTACGGCCATAAAATGCACAGACAATGTACTACGGCCATAAATTGCACAGACATTATACTACGGCCATAAAATGCACAGACATTGTATTAAAGCCATAAAATGCACAGACATTGTACTACGGCCATAAAATGCACAGGCATTGTACTACGGCCATAAAATGCACAGAAATTGTACTACGGCCATAAAATGCACAGACATTGTACTACGGCGATAAAATGCACAGATATTGTACTACGGCCTTAAAATGCACAAACATTGCACAACGGCCTTAAAATGCACAAAAATTGCACTACGGCCATGAAATGCACAAACATTGCACTACGGCCATAAAATGCACAAACATAGCACTACGGCCTTAAAATGCACAAACATTGCACAACGGCCTTAAAATGCACAAACATTGCACAACGGCCTCAAAATGCACAAACATTGCACTACGGCCTTAAAATGCACAAACATTGCACAACGGCCTTAAAATGCACAAACATTGCACTACGGCCATAAAATGCATAAACATTGTACTACGGCCATAAAATGCACAAACATTGCACTACGGCCTTAAAATGCACAAACATTGCACAACGGCCTCAAAATGCACAAACATTGCACTACGGCCTTAAAATGCACAAACATTGCACAACGGCCTTAAAATGCACAAACATTGCACAACGGCCTTAAAATGCACAAACATTGCACTACGGCCTTAAAATGCACAAACATTGCACTACAGCCATAAAATGCACACACATTGCACAACGGCCATAAAATTCACAGACATTGCACTACGGCCATAAGATGCACAAACATTTCACTACGGCCATAAAATGCACAGACATTGTACTACGGTCATTAAATGCACAGACATTGTACTACGGCCATAAAATGCACAGACATTGTATTAATGCCATAAAATGCACAGATATTGTACTACGGCCATAAAATGCACAAAAATTGCACTACGGCCATAAAATGCACAGACAATGTACTACGGCCATAAAATGCACAGACATTCTACTACGGCCATAAAATGCACAAACATTGCACTACGGCCATAAAATGCACAGACATTGTACTACGGTCATTAAATGCACAGACATTGTACTACGGCCATAAAATGCACAGACATTGTATTAATGCCATAAAATGCACAGACATTGTACTACGGCCATAAAATGCACAAAAATTGCACTACGGCCATAAAATGCACAGACAATGTACTACGGCCATAAAATGCACAGACATTCTACTACGGCCATAAAATGCACAAACATTGCACTACGGCCATAAAATGCACAGACAATGTACTACGGCCGTAAAATGCACAGACATTGTACTACGGCCATAAAATGCACAGACATTGTACTACGGCCATAAAATGCACAGACATTGTATTAAGGCCATAAAATGAACAGACATTGTATTAAGGCCATAAAATGCACAGATATTGCACTACGGCCATAAAATGCACAAACATTGCACTACGGCCATAAAATGCACAAACATTGCACAACGGCCTTAAAATGCACAAACATTGCAAAACGGCCATAAAATGCACAAACATTGCACGGCGGCCATAAAATGCACAAACATTGCAAAACGGCCATAAAATGCACAGACAATGTACTACGGCCATAAAATGCACAGACATTTTACTACGGCCATAAAATGCACAGACATTGTACTACGGCCATAAAATGCACAGACATTGTATTAAGGCCATAAAATGCACAGACATTCTATCAAGGCCATAAAATGCACAGATATTGTACTACGGCCATAAAATGCATAAACATTGTACTACGGCCATAAAATGCACAGACATTGCACTACGGCCATAAAATGCACAGACATTGTACTACGGCTATAAAATGCACAGACATTGCACTACGGCCATAAAATGCACAAACATCGTACTACGGCTATAAAATGCACAGACATTGTACTACGGCCATAAAATGCACAGACATTGTACTACGGCCATAAAATGCACAGACATTGCACTACAGCCATAAAATGCACAAACATTGCACTACGGCCATAAAATGCACAGACATTGCACTACGGCCATAAAATGCACAGACATTGTACTACGGCTATAAAATGCACAGACATTGTACTACGGCTATAAAATGCACAGACATTGCACTACGGCCATAAAATGCACAGACATTGCACTACGGCCATAAAATGCACAGACATTGCACTACGGCCATAAAATGCACAGACATTGTACTACGGCCATAAAATGCACAAACATTGCACTACGGCCATAAAATGCACAGACATTGCACTACGGCCATAAAATGCACAAACATTGCACTACGGCCATAAAATGCACAGACATTGTACTACGGCTATAAAATGCACAGACATTGTACTACGGCCATAAAATGCACAGACATTGTACTACGGCCATAAAATGCACAGACATTATACTACGGCAATAAAATGCACAGACATTGTACTACGGCCATAAAATGCACAGACATTGTACTACGGCCATAAAATGCACAGACATTGTACTACGGCCATAAAATGCACAAACATTGCACTACGGCCATAAAATGCACAGACATTGTACTACGGCCATAAAATGCACAAACATTGCACTACGGCCATAAAATGCACAAACATTGCACTACGGCCATAAAATGCACAGACATTTTACTACGGCCATAAAATGCACAGACATTGTACTACGGCCATAAAATGCACAAACATTGCACTACGGCCATAAAATGCACAAACATTGCACTACGGCCATAAAATGCACAGACATTTTACTACGGCCATAAAATGCACAGACATTGTACTACGGCCATAAAATGCACAAACATTGCACTACGGCCATAAAATGCACAGACATTGCACTACGGCCATAAAATGCACAGACATTGCACTACGACCATAAAATGCACAAACATTGCACTACAGCCATAAAATGCACAGACATTGTACTACAGCCATAATATGCACATACATTGCACTACGACATTCTCGAGACGCAAGTTGACGCGAGACGCAATAAAGGCGAGGGGGACTCGAGCTGCCCGGAATGTAAATACAGGCGCGGGGCTGCTTCAGGGCGTGGGGCCGCTCCCGCTCTGAAGGCAGAACCCGAGGAAATTTATTGAGAACCCTGAAATATTTATTGAGAACCGTGAGGGAAGGATGAGCCTGAAAACATTTATTGAGAATCCTGAAACATTTATTGAGAACCCTAAAAAAATAATTGAGAACCCTGCAACATTTATTGAGAACCCTGAGTGAAGGAAGAACCCGAGGACATTCATTGAGAACCCTGCAACATTTATTGAGAACCCTGAAACATTTATTGAGAGCCGGGAATGAAGGCAGAACCGGAGGACATTTATTGAGAACATTGAAAAATTTATTGAGTTCCATGAAGCGAGTGAGAATCCAGAATGAAGTAAGAACCCGAGCTCCCGAGGACATTTCATAGCAGCGTGTGCTCGCTGTAGTCAGACGCTGAGATAAAAGTTGGTCCGGGGAAGCAAATTGAGAAGTCTGATGCGAGAGCAAAGTCCAGGGGAGCAAATTGAGAAGTCTGATCACAGGGTGAAGTCGGACGAGAGAAGTCACTTACCTCAGTTCCAAGACGCATCGTGGGTCGGCTTGATGTGAGTCTGTTTTTCGTGCATCACGGTTGCACAATTGAATTATTTAGCACTGTTACTGCGACCTGGGCCACCGGTGGACACGGATGAGGTTTCATAATGCTGCTGACCAACTTGTAGTCGCAAACTCAGTTTTCATAAATACGCAATCAAAACTAAATGAGGAGTCGATCCATTTAACGCTCGCAGTTTTCAACATTGCGTGCTACAGTTGACTTCAAATTTAGTGTGATGTTAAACTTCAATTCAATCTTTTGCAGTCAAAGGGTTAAGCTGAAAATTGTTTGCGCTTTTCTTGTAGTTTTTTGCTTTTCCTTATAGCTTTTGCCTCGAATTCTTTTCTTCAGGTTTAAACACAAAAAGTACGAGCATCTGTCAAGACAGTTCGGGTATTTGATTCTGAGCGTTAATTTCCTGTTGAAAATCCTATGGACCTTCATAATAATTTTTTCGTCAAATTCGCTTCTTTAATATCAACACAAAGAGCATAAGCATCTGGCAACTCTGTATGGTAGTCAGTAACTGAGCGCTCTGCAGCATAAAAAGCATGAGCTTAAAGAACATAATTGTCTGGCAACTCTTTATGGTTGCCAGATGCTGAGCGCTCTTTATGCTCTTTAGTTGCCAGGTCCACTTTAATCAGGCGAGAAGCTGATGCGTGACAGAAATTTAAGATTTAATCTTCTATGCGCAAATGAATTAGCTTCGCAGATTTTAATTTTTGGACAGATTTTGAGGGGTTGAGTTTGTTCAAGACAAGCCAGGCGCATAATTAGGGTTAGATTTGATTTCGTCCGCAAATCGGAACCTGAGAAAATCAAGTCTGATCGTTTATTTCTTTGATTACAAAGAGTTACGATTAAATTATAAACAAGATAAAGCATATGTCAATAAATGTGAAATTACAGCAGTTGGTAATATCAGACATTGAAATTCAATCATTTCGATTAACTTAAAACTATGAGAAATTACACTCACTCTAAAACAGGGCTTCTCACGGGTTCTAACTATACGGAACGAAAACTAGAAATATAGTAGAATTGTCTTCTTCATTTTACCTAGTCTGAGACAGCAACAAGTGCATTGAAATAGGTTACAATTCATTTATCTTTTTTCTAATTATATACTTTGAGCAACGTTCAGAAATTTAAATACTACTATACAATGAACAACCAACTAATAGTGTTCTGCGCACACCAAGCTTCGTTGTTGTTATGAATCCAACTGGCAAGTTGCAAGTCTACTATGACACCTAAGCTGCAGGGGTGACCAGTGTTGCCATGCGCTGCCGAATGAAAGGTTTCGTTAATTAGGCAAAAAATTACAAACCTCACTGAAAGACCGCCACAATATTTATTCCGTAACGAGTCAGTTGAAATTTAAGATTTAATTTTCTATACGCAACTGAACTTTACAAATCATATGCAAATGAATATTACTTCACAAATTATACGATAAAAGTCATCAGGGAGGCTTGACAATCGTAATAAAAATGAAAGAGCAAGATAAGCTATTTTGATCATTCAAGGTATATATTCGAATAAGACCTAATTTCAAACGTTTCGGCCACAGGCCATCATCGGTGATTAGAATTCTAAAAGTACAAAGTAAAAAGTAAGAATAGACAAAATGACAAATCAAATCTAAAAATGACAAATCTAAAAACAAGCTATAAAATTGCGTTAATTGCGATTATCTATTTACAATGGCTAAATGAAAAGAACTCTGAGTGTTATTTAAACCCAGCTTAAGTTCAAAAATGTACAAGGACTCAAAAATGCGCATATCTGTATAAAACTGGGGTTTTGCTAAGGTTGAAAATTGATTAAAGGAAATTGCATTATGGCCCTCGTCCGAATGCTCTCGAACGGCGGAAAATGGGGGTTTTGACAAAATTGAGCCTGTTCTAAAGCTCCTACCAGAATGCTCGCTTACTCGAGTGCGAAGAGTACGGGTCGTACATCCAATGTACTCTGATGCACAGCGTGCACAACTAAACTTATAAACAAGAGTAGCTTGCCTTCCGGCAGGAAGCTTATCTTTGTAATTAAAAAACGACGATATTCTAAAGTTGTTTCCCAGTATTATTTTAAAATTCACATCAGAAAAATATTTCGAAAACACACCAGCCAATTCTTTCTTTAACTTTTCCTGAAAAACTCTTTTTTCTATACACAGTGCACTCAAATTTATTTGATTTATGAATTGGGCAGTCTAAAAATGAAATTTTTTGATCTTGTTCTATTTCCATGGTAAACTTTATGTTTTCATGTTTTTTATTCAAATAATTCAAGAACAATTGGGCGTGAGATGATTCACGAAAGAGCAGGAACGTATCATCTATGTAACGTCTATAAAACACAGGCCTAAAAGACTCGGGGCAAGTCGGCAGCCACTGAACTTCATTTTCACACATAAATATATTGGCAAAAGTTGGGCCCAAAGGCAGGCCCACAGCCATACCCTCCGTCTGTCTATAATATTTGAAATCAAACACGAAAAAAGAATTAAACACAGATAATTCCAAAAAATTTTTGAAAAGCTCTCGGGAAAGGCCTATGATTTTTGGAGTACAGTTTAAGAACAGTTTTCGTAGACAAATAGCAATAGTCTCATGCAGAGGGGTGTTAGTAAATAATGACTCTACATCGAAAGAAGCCATAAAAAACCGGTCTGCATCGACAAATTTCTTCAAGTCTGAGACGAAAGTGTAGGAGTTGTCAATAGTAAATTCATTGGTACAGAGAGGTGACAAAACAGGTACTAAAAACTTCGCTAACGAGAAGCTGGGAGCATTGTAGGACGCAAAAATTGGGCGGAATTGGTACTTAGAAGTAAAATCAGGCTTATGAATTTTCGGAAGGCCATGGCTACTCCGTAAATTGTATAGATTCAAAAATACGTTTATTCCTCGATAGATTCTATGACAACGGATCTGAAGTTGGCAACATCGACCCCGCCCATAGGACTGCATATGTATCTCTTCTTTACTTTGGTGCGCAGGCAGAGAAGTTAAAGAAAGAATTGGCTGGTGTGTTTTCGAAATATTTTTCTGATGTGAATTTTAAAATAATACTGGGAAACAACTTTAGAATATCGTCGTTTTTTAATTACAAAGATAAGCTTCCAGCCGGAATGCAAGCTACTCTTGTTTATAAGTTTAGTTGTGCACGCTGTGCATCGGAGTACATTGGATGTACATCCCGTACTCTTCGCACTCGAGTAAGCGAGCATTCTGGTAGGAGCTTTAGAACAGGCTCAATTTTGTCAAAACCCCCATTTTCCGCCGTTCGAGAGCATTCGGACGAGTGCGATAATGCAATTTCCATTAATCTATTTTCAATCTTAGCAAAACCCCAGTTTTATACAGATATGCGCATTTTAGAGTCATTGTACATTTTTAAACTTAAGCCGGGTTTAAATAACACTCAGAGTTCTTTTCCTTTAGCCATTGTAAATAGATAATTGCAATTAACGCAATTTTATAGCTTGTTTTCAGATTTGTCATTTTTAGATTTGATTTGTCATTTTGTCTATTCTTACTCTTTACTTTGTACTTTTCAGAATTCTAATCACTGATGATGACCTGTGGTCGAAACGTTTGAAATTAGGTTTTATTCGAATATATATACCTCATATGATCAAAGTAGCTTATCTTGCTCTTTCATTTTTATTACAAATTATACGCAAGTGAATATCACTTCACAAATTATACGCAAGTGAATATCACTTCACAAATTACACGCTAGTAAAAATATCACTTCACAAATTATACGCAAATGAATATCACTTCACAAATTATACGCAAGTGAATATCACTTCACAAATTACACGCTAGTAAAAATATCACTTCACAAATTATACGCAAATGAATATCACTTCACAAATTATACGCAAAGAAATATCACTTCACAAATTATACGCAAATGAATATCACTTCACAAATTTTCGCAAGTGAAAATCACTTCACAAATTATACGCAAGTGAATATCACTTCACAAATTATACGCAAATGAATATCACTTCACAAATTATACGCTAGTGAATATCACTTCACAAATTATACGCAAATGAATATCACTTCACAAATTATACGCTAAATGAATATCACTTCACAAATTATACGCAAATGAATATCACTTCACAAATTATTCGCAACTGAACTTCACTTCACAAATGTCAATTTTTACAAGATTCCGTTACAGGTCTACTGAAACTAATTTATTTTATAATTGGGAAGCGTATTTAAAATAAATTACCTTGTTTCTTAGGGACAGCATCTCTTTTTTTTGAAAACATATAAAGAGTATTATTATTATTATTGGTATTATTGTTATCATTATTATTCTTATTATTATTATTTTTACTATTATGATTATTATGTTACTATCATTTTAATTATTATTATTATTATTATTATTATATTATATTATAAATATGATTACAGTTTTATTACTGTTTTATTATCATAAAATATTGATATTACTGTTAGCTCAATGGTTTGTGAGATATTTTCTTAAATGAAATAGAGAAGCTCGAATGAAATAATAATTAATTATATAACTGACTCCGTTTGGTCTTAAAAAAATAAAATTCTCAATAATTTCTTATAAGCAACTTGTCCTCTGAATTTAAGGCAAAAAAATTCCATACAAATTACGTTAAAAATTAAGTTATCCTCCGAATAATCAGTGAAAACAAAATTTCCTCTGAATTAAGAATAGTACGCAACTTTTTCCTCAAATTAAAACAAATAAATAACTTTGCCTTCTAATTTGAACAAATTAATAACTTTGCCCTCAAATCTATACAAATAAATTCCTTGAACCTCAAATTTAAACCAATAAATAACTTGACCCTTAAATTCAACCAAATAGCTAACTTAACTCTTGAGTTTTATGAAATAAATAACTAAACCCTCGAGTTTTGTGAAATAAATAACTGAACCCTCGAGTTTTGTGAAATATATAACTTGATACTCAAATGCCTACACATAAATAACTTGACCCTCGATTTTAGGGAAATAAGTAACTTGTCCCTCAAATTTACGGAACTGGACTACTTCAAAACTTGGAAGCGAAGAAATTGTAAAATGATTTATCATGTTTTATAAGAAAACGTTTGAGTATCTGAAAACCAAGGAAATAGCAAGATACGATCCTCAAAACCATAGAAATAGCGCTAACTTTATGCTATTGAAAGAATAGGATGCTCATCTCTTACGAGTGCGAGCTGAATACTCAAACTCAGTGCTAGTACGCTAACTCGGTGCTAGTACGCTAACTCGGTGCAAGTACGCTAACTCGGTGCTAATACGCTAACTCGGTGCAAGTAAGCTAACTCGGTGCTAATACGCTAACTCGGTGCTAATACGCTAACTCGGTGCAAGTACGCTAACTCGGTGCGAATACGCTAACTCGGTGCTAACACGCTAACTCGGTGCATGTACGCTAACTCAGTGCTAATGCGCTAACTCGGTCCTAATACGCTAACTCGGTGCAAGTACGCTAACTCGGTGCTAATACGCTAACTCGGTGCTAATACGCTAACTCGGTGCTAATACGCCAACTCGGTGCAAGTACGCTAACTCGGTGCTATTACGCTAACTCGGTGCAAATACGCTAACTCGGTGCTAATACGCTAACTCGGTGCTAATACGCTAACTCGGTGCTAATACGCTAACTCGGTGCTAGTACGCTAACTCGGTGCTAATACGCTAACTCGGTGCTAGTACACTAACTCGGTGCTAGTACGCTAACTCGGTGCTAGTACACTAACTCGGTGCTAGTACGCTAACTCGGTGCAAATACGCTAACTCGGTGCAAATACGCTAACTCGGTGCTAATACGCTAACTCGGTGCTAATACGCTAACTCGGTGCTAATACGCTAACTCGGTGCTAGTACGCTAACTCGGTGCTAGTACGCTAACTCGGTGCTAGTACACTAACTCGGTGCTAGTACGCTAACTCGGTGCTGAAAGAAATTTCCTCTCCGAACTTTCAGTATCGCAAGTTTCTAAGGAGAACTTACAACTTTAAAATATTAAGTTGAAGCAACTGTATAAGTCCTCGCGCTTATACAAACTTAATCTTGCACTGAAGATTAACTGATAAGACGATGCACCTACAACATTCACACAGCCCTCTTTTTGAAAGTTGTTGAAAATAAAAACATTTTTGATATTCAACTTCGGTATTCTGAACCAAACTTCTTGATTTTCATTAACTGATAATTGCTTTCTAATTATTTTCGTTTGATTCAAAATGTATTTTTCAATTTTTATTTTCTGACGTTTTAAGTTTGGTTAACCTTTACAGTTTTCATTTGTTAATTTTCTCATCAGCAATGTTTGGCTTTCTAACCCAGTTTTCAAATTATTTATCAGTTAATCCCTTTCGTTTCAATAACTAACTTAGCTTTCTTATTATCACATCTTAACCATAGCTTTCGAATTATAAATATTCAAGTTAAGCTCACGCACCAAGTTATTCAATGATCATGTTGTTATTCTGATAATTATTCATTTTAGTTTGCCTTATTAACCTTAGTTAACATATATCATATCCCAATCATCAATTTCCAGCTATTCAAGTTCAACATAATCTCCTTGTTTTTTGAACTATCATTTTCTAAGAACTATTTTCAAATTATTCAATTTGGCTCACTGACCCAATTTTAATTTTCTCTTCACGTGAATTTAGCTTCTAAACCGAGTTGAGACCGAAATATTCATGTTAGGCTCATCAAATATAACCAATTATACTCAAATGTTGTGTAATAACACTCCAATGTTGGGTAATGACACTCCAATGTTGGGTAATGACACTCCAATGTTGGGTAATGACACTCCAATGTTGGGTAATAACACTCCAATGTTGGGTAATGACACTCCAATGTTGGGTAATGACACTCCAATGTTGGGTAATAACACTCCAATGTTGGGTAATGACACTCCAATGTTGGGTAATGACACTCCAATGTTGGGTAATGACACTCCAATGTTGGGTAATGACACTCAAATGTTGGGTAATGACACTCCAATGTTGGGTAATGACACTCAAATGTTGGGTAATGACACTCAAATGTTGTGTAATAACGCTCCAATGTTGGGTAATGACACTCAAATGTTGGGTAATGACACTCAAATGTTGTGTAATAACACTCCAATGTTGGGTAATGACACTCAAATGTTGGGTAATAACACTCCAATGTTGGGTAATGACACTCAAATGTTGTGTAATAACACTCCAATGTTGGGTAATGACACTCCAATGTTGGGTAATAACACTCCAATGTTGGGTAATGACTCAAATGTTGGGTAATAACACTCCAATGTTGGGTAATAACACGCCAATGTTGGGTAATAACACTCCAATGTTGGGTAATGACACTCAAATGTTGGGTAATGACACTCAAATGTTGGGTAATAACACTCCAATGTTGGGTAATAACACTCCAATGTTGGGTAATGACACTCCAATGTTGGGTAATGACACTCCAATGTTGGGTAATGACACTCCAATGTTGGGTAATGACACTCCAATGTTGGGTAATGACACTCCAATGTTGGGTAATGACACTCCAATGTTGGGTAATGACACTCCAATGTTGGGTAATGACACTCAAATGTTGGGTAATGACACTCCAATGTTGGGTAATAACACTCCAATGTTGGGTAATGACACTCCAATGTTGGGTAATGACACTCCAATGTTGGGTAATGACACTCAAATGTTGGGTAATAACACTCCAATGTTGGGTAATGACACTCCAATGTTGGGTAATGACACTCCAATGTTGGGTAATGACACTCCAATGTTGGGTAATGACACTCCAATGTTGGGTAATGACACTCCAATGTTGGGTAATAACACTCCAATGTTGGGTAATGACACTCCAATGTTGGGTAATAACACTCAAATGTTGGGTAATAACACTCCAATGTTGGGTAATGACACTCCAATGTTGGGTAATGACACTCCAATGTTGGGTAATGACACTCAAATGTTGGGTAATAACACTCCAATGTTGGGTAATGACACTCCAATGTTGGGTAATGACACTCCAATGTTGGGTAATGACACTCAAATGTTGGGTAATAACACTCCAATGTTGGGTAATGACACTCCAATGTTGGGTAATGACACTCCAATGTTGGGTAATGACACTCCAATGTTGGGTAATGACACTCTAATGTTGGGTAATGACACTCCAATGTTGGGTAATAACACTCCAATGTTGGGTAATGACACTCCAATGTTATGTAATGACACTCCAATGTTGGGTAATGACACTCCAATGTTGGGTAATGACACTCCAATGTTGGGTAATGACACTCCAATGTTGGGTAATAACACTCCAATGTTGGGTAATAACACTCCAATGTTGGGTAATAACACTCCAATAATGGGTAATGACACTCCAATGTTGGGTAATGACACTCCAATGTTGGGTAATGACACTCCAATGTTGGGTAATAACACTCCAATGTTGGGTAATAACACTCCAATGTTGGGTAATGACACTCCAATGTTGGGTAATGACACTCCAATGTTGGGTAATGACACTCCAATGTTGGGTAATGACACTCAAATGTTGGGTAATGACACTCCAATGTTGGGTAATGACACTCCAATGTTGGGTAATGACACTCCAATGTTGGGTAATGACACTCAAATGTTGGGTAATCACACTCCAATGTTGGGTAATGACACTCAAATGTTGAGTAATGACACTCCAATGTTGGGTAATGACACTCAAATGTTGGGTAATAACACTCCAATGTTGGGTAATAACACTCCAATGTTGGGTAATGACACTCAAATGTTGGGTAATAACACTCCAATGTTGGGTAATGACACTCCAATGTTGGGTAATGACACTCCAATGTTGGGTAATGACACTCAAATGTTGGGTAATAACACCCCAATGTTGGGTAATGACACTCCAATGTTGGGTAATGACACTCCAATGTTGGGTAATGACACTCCAATGTTGGGTAATGACACTCCAATGTTGGGTAATGACACTCCAATGTTGGGTAATGACACTCCAATGTTGGGTAATGACACTCCAATGTTGGGTAATGACACTTCAATGTTGGGTAATGACACTCCAATGTTGGGTAATGACACTCAAATGTTGGGTAATAACACTCCAATGATGGGTAATGACACTCCAATGTTGGGTAATGACACTCCGATGTTGAGTAATAACACTCCAATGTTGGGTAATGACGCTCCAATGTTGGGTAATGACACTTCAATGTTGGGTAATGACACTCCAATGTTGGGTAATGACACTCAAATGTTGGGTAATGACACTCCAATGTTGGGTAATGACACTCCAATGTTGGGTAATGACACTCCAATGTTGGGTAATGACACTCAAATGTTGGGTAATCACACTCCAATGTTGGGTAATGACACTCAAATGTTGGGTAATGACACTCCAATGTTGGGTAATGACACTCAAATGTTGGGTAATGACACTCCAATGTTGGGTAATAACACTCCAATGTTGGGTAATGACACTCAAATGTTGGGTAATAACACTCCAATGTTGGCTATTGACACTCCAATGTTGGGTAATGACACTCCAATGTTGGGTAATAACACTCCAATGTTGGGTAATGACACTCCAATGTTGGGTAATAACACTCCAATGTTGGGTAATGACACTCCAATGTTGGGTAATGACACTCCAATGTTGGGTAATGACACTCCAATGTTGGGTAATAACACTCCAATGTTGGATAATGACACTCAAATGTTGGGTAATAACACTCAAATGTTGGGTAATGACACTCAAATGTTGGGTAATAACACTCCAATGTTGGGTAATAACACTCCAATGTTGGGTAATAACACTCCAATGTTGGGTAATAACACTCCAATGTTGGGTAATAACACTCCAATGTTGGGTAATGACTCAAATGTTGGGTAATAACACTCCAATGTTGGGTAATGACACTCCAATGTTGGGTAATGACACTCAAATGTTGGGTAATAACACTCCAATGTTGGGTAATGACACTCCAATGTTGGGTAATGACACTCCAATGTTGGGTAATGACACTCCAATGTTGGGTAATGACACTCAAATGTTGGGTAATAACACTCCAATGTTGGGTAATGACACTCCAATGTTGGGTAATGACACTCCAATGTTGGGTAATGACACTCCAATGTTGGGTAATGACACTCCAATGTTGGGTAATGACACTCCAATGTTGGGTAATAACACTCCAATGTTGGGTAATGACACTCCAATGTTATGTAATGACACTCCAATGTTGGGTAATGACTTTCCAATGTTGGGTAATGACACTCCAATGTTGGGTAATGACACTCCAATGTTGGGTAATAACACTCCAATGTTGGGTAATCACACTCCAATGTTGGGTAATAACACTCCAATGTTGGGTAATGACACTCCAATGTTGGGTAATGACACTCCAATGTTGGGTAATGACACTCCAATGTTGGGTAATGACACTCAAATGTGGGGTAATAACACTCCAATGTTGGGTAATGACACTCCAATGTTGGGTAATGACACTCCAATGTTGGGTAATGACACTCCAATGTTGGGAAATGACACTCAAATGTTGGGTAATGACACTCCAATGTTGGGTAATGACACTCCAATGTTGGGTAATGACACTCCAATGTTGGGTAATGACACTCAAATGTTGGGTAATCACGCTCCAATGTTGGGTAATGACACTCAAATGTTGAGTAATGACACTCCAATGTTGGGTAATGACACTCAAATGTTGGGTAATAACACTCCAATGATGGGTAATAACACTCCAATGTTGGGTAATGACACTCAAATGTTGGGTAATAACACTCCAATGTTGGGTAATGACACTCCAATGTTGGGTAATGACACTCCAATGTTGGGTAATGACACTCAAATGTTGGGTAATAACACCCCAATGTTGGGTAATGACACTCCAATGTTGGGTAATGACACTCCAATGTTGGGTAATGACACTCCAATGTTGGGTAATGACACTCCAATGTTGGGTAATGACACTCCAATGTTGGGTAATGACACTCCAATGTTGGGTAATGACACTTCAATGTTGGGTAATGACACTCCAATATTGGGTAATGACACTCAAATGTTGGGTAATAACACTCCAATGATGGGTAATGACACTCCAATGTTGGGTAATGACACTCCGATGTTGGGTAATAACACTCCAATGTTGGGTAATGACACTCCAATGTTGGGTAATGACACTCCAATGTTGGGTAATAACACTCCAATGTTGGGTAATGACACTCCAATGTTGGGTAATGACACTCCGATGTTGGGTAATGACACTCCGATGTTGGGTAATAACACTCCAATGTTGGGTAATGACACTCCAATGTTGGGTAATGACACTCCGATGTTGGGTAATAACACTCCAATGTTGGGTAATGACACTCCAATGTTGGGTAATGACACTCCAATGTTGGGTAATAACACCCCAATGTTGGGTAATGACACTCCAATGTTGGGTAATGACACTCCAATGTTGGGTAATGACACTCCGATGTTGGGTAATAACACTCCAATGTTGGGTAATGACACTCCAATGTTGGGTAATGACACTCCAATGTTGGGTAATGACACTCAAATGTTGGGTAATGACACTCCAATGTTGGGTAATGACACTCCAATGTTGGGTAATGACACTCCAATGTTGGGTAATGACACTCCAATGTTGGGTAATGACACTCCAATGTTGGGTAATGACACTCCAATGTTGGGTAATGACACTCAAATTTTGGGTAATGACACTCAAATGTTGGGTAATAACACTCCAATGTTGGGTAATGACACTCCAATGTTGGGTAATGACACTCCGATGTTGGGTAATAACACTCCAATGTTGGGTAATGACACTCCAATGTTGGGTAATGACACTCCAATGTTGGGTAATGACACTCCAATGTTGGGTAATGACACTCCAATGTTGGGTAATGACACTCCAATGTTGGGTAATGCCACTCCAATGTTGGGTAATGACACTCCAACGTTGGGTAATGACACTCCAATGTTGGGTAATGACACTCCAATGTTGGGTAATGACACTCCAATGTTGGGTAATGACACTTCAATGTTGGGTAATGACACTCCAATGTTGGGTAATGACACTCAAATGTTGGGTAATAACACTCCAATGATGGGTAATGACACTCCAATGTTGGGTAATGACACTCCGATGTTGGGTAATAACACTCCAATGTTGGGTAATGACACTCCAATGTTGGGTAATGACACTCCAATGTTGGGTAATAACACTCCAATGTTAGGTAATGACACTCCAATGTTGGGTAATGACACTTCAATGTTGGGTAATGACACTCCAATGTTGGGTAATGACACTCAAATGTTGGGTAATGACACTCCAATGTTGGGTAATGACACTCCAATGTTGGGTAATGACACTCCAATGTTGGGTAATGACACTCAAATGTTGGGTAATCACACTCCAATGTTGGGTAATGACACTCAAATGTTGGGTAATGACACTCCAATGTTGGGTAATGACACTCAAATGTTGGGTAATGACACTCCAATGTTGGGTAATAACACTCCAATGTTGGGTAATGACACTCAAATGTTGGGTAATAACACTCCAATGTTGGGTAATGACACTCCAATGTTGGGTAATGACACTCCAATGTTGGGTAATAACACTCCAATGTTGGGTAATGACACTCCAATGTTGGGTAATGACACTCAAATGTTGGGTAATGACACTCCAATGTTGGGTAATGACACTCAAATGTTGGGTAATGACACTCCAATGTTGGGTAATGACACTCAAATGTTGGTAATGACACTCCAATGTTGGGTAATGACACTCCAATGTTGGGTAATGACACTCCAATGTTGGGTAATGACACTCCAATGTTGGGTAATGACACTCCGATGTTGGGTAATGACACTCCGATGTTGGGTAATAACACTCCAATGTTGGGTAATGACACTCCAATGTTGGGTAATGACACTCCGATGTTGGGTAATAACACTCCAATGTTGGGTAATGACACTCCAATGTTGGGTAATGACACTCCAATGTTGGGTAATAACACTCCAATGTTGGGTAATGACACTCCAATGTTGGGTAATGACACTCCAATGTTGGGTAATGACACTCCGATGTTGGGTAATAACACTCCAATGTTGGGTAATGACACTCCAATGTTGGGTAATGACACTCCAATGTTGGGTAATGACTCTCAAATGTTGGGTAATGACACTCCAATGTTGGGTAATGACACTCCAATGTTGGGTAATGACACTCCAATGTTGGGTAATGACACTCCAATGTTGGGTAATGACACTCCAATGTTGGGTAATGACACTCCAATGTTGGGTAATGACACTCAAATGTTGGGTAATGACACTCAAATGTTGGGTAATAACACTCCAATGTTGGGTAATGACACTCCAATGTTGGGTAATGACACTCCGATGTTGGGTAATAACACTCCAATGTTGGGTAATGACACTCCAATGTTGGGTAATGACACTCCAATGTTGGGTAATGACACTCCAATGTTGGGTAATGACACTCAAATGTTGGGTAATGACACTCCAATGTTGGGTAATGACACTCAAATGTTGGGTAATGACACTCCAATGTTGGGTAATGACACTCAAATGTTGGTAATGACACTCCAATGTTGGGTAATGACACTCCAATGTTGGGTAATGACACTCCAATGTTGGGTAATGACACTCCAATGTTGGGTAATGACACTCAAATGTTGTGTAATAACACTCCAATGTTGGGTAATGACACTCAAATGTTGGTAATGACACTCCAATGTTGGGTAATGACACTCCAATGTTGGGTAATGACACTCAAATGTTGTGTAATAACACTCCAATGTTGGGTAATGACACTCAAATGTTGGGTAATGACACTCAAATGTTAGGTAATGACCCTCCAATGATGGGTAATGACACTCCAATGTTGGGTAATGACACTCCAATGTTGGGTAATGACACTCCAATGTTGGGTAATGACACTCCAATGTTGGGTAATGACACTCAAATGTTGGGTAATGACACTCCAATGTTGGGTAATGACACTCCAATGTTGGGTAATAACACTCAAATGTTGGGTAATGACACTCAAATGTTGGGTAATAACACTCAAATGTTGGGTAATGACACTCAAATGTTGGGTAATATCAGCGAGTGAAGTGATAAAGCAACTATATAATGCGCTGTTACAACACCAGTTCACGTTCACGAATAAAATAATCTTTTTGTTGAGACGTTTCAAAATCCAATGTGCATTTTTTAATTTCATTGAAAATGAATTATTTTTTTCTCCTTTTTCTTTTGTTTCGTTCAGTGAACTCGAAGAGAAACTTTCCAAGACTAACTAGTTGCGGTGTCCTAAACTCAAGTTGATGACAGGTCAAACTGCGCGTCAAGTTCTTCATTAAGTTGCGCCTATGCCACCTGACTAACGAAACCTATACGAAAGCCCTCACTCCGACCTTAAGGCAATTACCAGGCAATTACGGGGCAATCTTGAAGCAATATCAGCCATTAAAATTGCAGCGATTCATCATGCTTCTCGTCTCCTTACACCATCAGTCTCTAGGTGGTGGTGGTGGTAATGGTAGTGGTAGTTGTGATGGTAATAGTGATAATGGTAGTAATGGTGGTGGTGGTGGTAGTGAGTCATGTTATGGTAATGGTAGTAATGGTGGTATAGAGACATGTTGTGGTATTCGTGTTACCTCACTTTTATTTCTGTGAAATTATCTCCCTCCAAGCAGCAGGTCTGGAGTGCAGACCTTGCAAAAGGGCTACCTACGCACAATCGTTGTTCCCGTAACGTAGCACCTCAAGCGTGGTCCAAAAAACAACAATCTGACAACACTTCAACCTAACTTTATCTGGTGGCTTTTTCAGGGCAAGATTGAAATTTTTATTATTAATTATTTACACATAAAAATGTTATAAATTAGCATTAAAAACTGTTAAGTAGCGTAGGACACAATAGTCACGAGGGGCTGAGTAAGTAACAGGGGCCTGCTCTCACTCAAGACTCTGTCCTGTACATGACTGCTTTTCCTGTTAATGAACCAGTCCTTCTTTGATGCTACGTTGGTCCAAATACTATTTTATTTTTGCCAAATTTACGTTTTCGGGCCCTATTTCATCAATTATATACTTTATAATAAAGTATAAGTCGAGTTATACTTAACGACTATGTTTTTTGTTAACATAAAACTTGAAGAATTTGAACAATTGGTCCAATTTGAAACATTTATGTGCGAATGTTGTACAGCGAACAGCAAGAAGATTTTTCTAGCTACTACAATGAGCTCATTTGAATATAGTTTAAATACAGTCAATATGTTTCGCAACTTCTGGGGCATCATCCCGAAACACTATTTTAAGGTATGTTATAATGTTCAGCTTACTGTACTTAACCTAGTCACACGCTAGACCAGTTAACTAATGAGTTCACGCAGAATTCCATGCTCAAAATAATGAGATTTTAAATGAGCCAAATAAGACTTGTGCATTCTAGAATAAAGGACGGATTAATTTAATTTAGATTATATTACTAATTTGAACCAATTGTACTAATTTGAACGAATTTGAAATAAATCAATTTGAATCATCTAGTCGTACTTAGGATTTCATTTTAAGAGCTAGTGTCATTTTTACATTGATAGAAATAGAGATTCAAGATTTGTTCTGGAAGCTTTGTAAGATCACTTCTCATGAATTTCTGCAAGGATCGAATTCTAAGTATTGGTTCCAACAGAATGGAAACTGGGTTGAGATCGTACTTTTAAATAACACAAAGGTATGAATTTAAATTTGATTTTGGCTAGTTCACAATGGTGTCAAGTTTGTACATAGAAATTATATGTACCGACTTGCTGGCCCTTGCAGAACAGCACATTTTTACTAACTATACATTTAGTAAAGTCAAATATCTACCTTGCAAATCGAAAATGAAGAACAAGCTAAAGTTTTGGAAAGAGCCGCAATAAGAACTTGAAAAACGACTTCATTTAAAAAAAACAATCTAACAACAAAAATTTGTAAAAAACAACTTCATTTGAAAAAACATCAGTCTGACAACAAAATTTTGTAAAAAACCAGCTTCATTTGAAAAAACAACAATCTGACAACAATTTTGTAAAAATAACTTCACTTGAAAAACAGCAATCTGACAAGAAAAATTTGTAAAAAACAACTTTATTTGAAAAAAACAACAATCTGACAAGAATTTGAAAAAACAGCCATCTAATTACAAAAAATTGAAAAAAACAGCCATCTAACAACAATAATTTAAAAAACAACAACCTGTCAATAAGAATTTAAAAAAACAAGTCAATTTAAAAAACCGCATTCTGACGACAACCATTTTGAAAAACAGCAATCTAACCACAACTTGAAAAATTATAATCTGGCGTCGACAATTTCAAAAAAAGGCAACCTGACTTCTACAATCTGAAAGAACAACAATCTAACATCAAAAATTTAAAAAACTGAGATCCGAAAACAACAATTGGAGAAAGCATCAATCTAACGACAACAATTTGGAAAACCATCAATCTAGCAACAACAATTTGAGAAAACAGCAATCTGACAACAACAGTTTGAGAAAACAGCAATCTGACACCAACAGTTTCAAAAACAGCAATCTGACGACAAAAAATTAAAAAAAAAGCAATCTGACAACACTGCAACCTACCCGCGTCTCCGGATACACGCCGGGTTAATTGACCAGCCATAACATTGGGCGCAAATTCCCGCCTGTATCGGACGCGGCAAGTTTTTGTCGCTATGGGGTATTCAGGACGGTGCTCTCGACCTAAAAAAGATAGCTCCAATTTGCAATTCTATTCCAATGTCAGAGAAAACTTCGTTGCAGAAATTTCGGGAGGAATTCCGATCCTGTTTCTCTGACTTCCTGTGGTGTGTAGCGTAGAAACACGGAAGCTTGTTCAGTTGCTCGCTTCTCTACGTTTTGTCATAGCTTATGTAAATTAATAAACTTTCCTTTCACTCCACAAGGACCGCGAACTTATTTAATATTAAAGTCTACGTTGAATTTTAAGAGTGTATATTTGTTGTAAAATCACCTGCTTGAAAGTTACGCTATGGCATTTTTATTTCACGTAATGTAACTTTTTTGAAAATCATGCAATAACTTTTTTATGTTACTCAAAGTAACTGTTCTGAAAGTCACGCAATAATTAAATGGTTTGGTTCTTACGCATCAGCCATTTTGAAAGTCACGCAGTCAACTGGTTTACATTTAACATAATAACTTGTTAGTAGGTCTCACAACAACTTATAAATAGCTCACACAGCAACTAGTTTGAAAGTTACTCAAGAACGTATTTGTATCACACCAAATAACTCAATATCTTATAAAGTGACTAGTGTCCACAGTACGAAATATATTTTCGATAGGAATTTGTTTTACCCTTTAACGTTAATCACTTTATGGGTTGTACCTTCATACTTTCAATCACATCCATTCGGGCGTCACCCTGTATTTCGTTCGTGCTCAAGGCCTTTGTTCACTCAACTCACAAACTTTTTATGACTGGTAGGGACTGTTGGGGAAAATCTATCCGATTTACGTTTGCTTTTGGTGCATAGACACCAAAACCTAACACTCCTGTATAATATTCAACATCCCCCCTCATAATCATAATGAACCTTCAATATTCCTGGGACAATCTGGGGAACATTGTCGCTCCTTCGAACTCGACTCGGAAGAATAAAAATAAATCTTTTCAATATACGAGACCATTGGTGGCCTTAAAATCACACAACACTGTAAAGACCAAGCAATGAGCCATTCTTTTCTATAAAAAACTCCCTTCGTGCCGGCCTATTGTCATTTCTGAGAGTCTGTGAGCATTTGGAACAATGGCGAAGAAACAGAACACCTCGTTGTGGAGGAACTCTACGGAGTTTACGCCCAAGGTTCGTTAGATATTGCGTGTCCTGAATATTTCCCTGCCCGTAATACCATTGCCTCTCTCTTACCTAAATGTAGCACATTTACATAGCATGGCCTGTGCCTTATTTAAGAATAGCATCTTCAAATAATATAGCTTCTTTATAATTTAAATATTGCATGTTCAAATAGCATGGCCTCTGTCTCATTTAAGTGTAGCATATTCAAATCGCAAAGCTTGTCTTTAAATGCCCTTGTAAGAGGGTATATATATACAGCGACCTGCTTCATTTCGTGTCCTTATAACATGCTATTCAATGTTCATTTTTCTTTGAATTGCAACCTAGCGCTTCAGAGTGATTTTTGAAATTCAGTCAAAGATACGGGTTCAAATATCGATCGACGATACTCGAAAATAATCACACATCTTTAATGCTGATTTTGCTGTTAGGAAACAAGTACTGGGGCATATTTGCGTTTGACAAAATTTGTGTGCATACCTCAAAAGTCATTATAATTAGGAACATAAGAAGAATTTTCAATCCAAAAGAATCGTTTTTTGATCATTTCTGGGGGCAACATTTGAAAAAAATTCTGGTCACACATACGCTGTACATCGTGAAATCCTTTAGGAATATGATTAAGATCATTAAAGGTAAATAATCGGTGTTACTTTGTGTCTGGAAGTTATGGAGCTTAGCATTTCTTGAAATATTCAAATCACTACATCTGACGAACATGTATGCACATTTGTTTTAAAATTTAGACAACTTCATCTGACGAACTTATACTGTACATCCAGAAATTCAGATCACTACATCTGACAGACACACATTGCATAAATGTACCCTGAAGTTCAGATCACTACATCTGTCAAACACACATCGCATGTGTGTATCCTGAAATTCAAATCACAAAATCTGACGGACATGTATACTACAAACTTTAGTCAGTGGATACATTTTTGCGGACACCTTGTATATATGTATTCTGAAATTCAAAGACCGCAGAAAACGACCCAACACACTCCTGACTGCTGATATGGCTGCGCGGCTCGATCACAGTATCAGGTCCCAAAGGCCGGGTCAATTTGCGAGCTTGTTTTCGATCACACAGCGAGTCGCCGATAGGGTTTCCTTTTGGCGAACTCGTCTCGAAATTCCAAACAAAATATCGACGAGTGACTTTCCGCGTCATTAACAGTTCGGGTCCGGCGGAGAAAGAGAAGTCTTGCATTAGGTCTTTGACGTCGATGACGCTCTTAAGCAGCCATGGGATTTTTGCTGGAAAATGGAGACGGTCTTTAGCGACCGGCCGTAGCTTCTTGGTGGGCATATCCCGCGACGATGGAAGTCATCACTGTGTGATCATGTTGTATGCTTTTAGTATATTCATGTAGTATGTTTTTTGTATATTCATGTGGCATGTTTTTGCATGTAGTATATTTTTCACCATATTTATGAGGTATGTTTTTCAGTATATTCATGTAGCATGTTTTTCAGTATATTCATGTAGAGTGTTTTTCAGTATATTCATGTAGCATGTTTTTTAGTATATTCATGTAGCATTTTTTTCAGTATATTCATGAGGGATGTTTCACTATATTCGGGATATTAGCATGTACAGTATTTTCGCCTGAAGAAAAGTAACCCATCCCTGTAGAGTGTTTTATGGGGAATCTGCCCGCTGGGGAAAAGACATGTGAGAGAAGTGCACGAAGTTCTTTTCTATTGCGCCGGGTTTTTTCGATGACGCACTAATAATGTTTTTTAATTTGAAATATGAAAGTTTCTTCTCATTTCAACAGCACGAAAAATTTCTTTTAAACTTTTCTTCTTTTTCCCCCGGCCAATTTGTTTGAGAGTATCGCATTCAAATAAACACCCATAAAAAATTGAAGCTAAACAGACTGCAGGCACTGTTGAGATTCTATTGCCGTCGAGTTTGTGTTGTTTTGAAGCAATTATGAAGCGCTGGAAATGCTTTCATTACGCCTGTGATGTCTTTTTGCATCTGTACGTCCAATTTGGTCTGCGCGGCATATCACAATGTAATTAAAGACAGCAAAGGATATCTCTTTTTAATATAAGAATTATTTGTTGTCCTCTTGAAGCAAATTCATTGCGCAAAATAGAAAAGCGATAATATTTTATGCAGCCAACAGGATTCGTACTGATGAAACGACTGTACGAAATACTATAGCGTTGGGAAAACTAAAATTTTATGCCGCCAACATCATTTCATTATGAACAAGGCGTTCTATTTTCCCATTGTGAGTGCAATTAATTTTTATTTTTCAGAAAATATTTCTTGGTGAGCTAAAGAAAACTTTCTTTAGGCCGAATAAATTTCCCAAATTCAACTTTAACCTGTCAGCGGTAAATCATAGGTGCCTGCCTGACTTTTTTACTCACGAAAATTTTTCAATTTTACTTTGCCTTGATTGAAAATTGAATGGATAAACTACTCAGCATCTGACAATCCTGTGAGAGAACCAGATGCTGTATGGTCAATGAACTAAATTTAAGTTAAAAATCAAACTATTTGACAAATTTGCCTAAAAAAAGGTAATCTATCCACCCTGATCGAAATCTGTCTCTCATTCATTCTGCGCGGTTCATTTCAACCTAACTAATTTAAATCGATTAACATCTAACTTGAAAACTTTGACTCAAATAAAAGCTAATCTATCCACCCAGAGCGAAATCTGTCCCATTCGTCCAGCGCGGTTCATTTCCACCGAATTACTCCTCGAAATCCCGTCGAGTCGCCATCAATCACAGGCACGGAAGACAAGGAACACAAATATCCATTACGTTAGAGAAAATCTCCCGCGATCCAGCCTCCCTGCGTAGGTCAGATCTGCAGGAGCCAGTGACTTTTCATCGTTGTGTAAAGGATCTCTTATCACAGGAGCGAGGCCTGGTAATGGAGAGGCCGAGGTATTTTTGGAAGACCTCGAGTTTGCAGAGCCTCGAGAAATAGGCTTTAATGCCGCCGGGCCGGAGCCAGAGACTCCGGCTGATCCACGCTTCAGCCTTTGAGGTCTTCCGCGTTCCAGTTTCTGAGGTCTTCCGCGTTCCAGTTTCTGAGGTGTTCCGCGTTCCAGTTTCTGAGGTGTTCCGCGTTCCAGTTTCTGAGGTGTTCCGCGTTCCAGTTTCTGAGGTCTCCCGCGTTCCAGTTTCTGAGGTCTCCCGCGTTCCAGTTTCTGAGGTGTTCCGCGTTCCAGTTTCTGAGGTGTTCCGCGTTCCAGTTTCTGAGGTGTTCCGCGTTCCAGTTTCTGAGGTGTTCCGCGTTCCAGTTTCTGAGGTCTGCCGCGTTCCAGTTTCTGAGGTCTCCCGCGCTCCAGTTTCTGAGGTCTCCCGCGTTCCAGTTTCTGAGGTCTCCCGCGTTCCAGTTTCTGAGGTCTCCCGCGTTCCAGTTTCTGAGGTCTCCCGCGCTCCAGTTTCTGAGGTGTTCCGCGTACCAGTTTCTGAAGTCTTCCGCATTCCAGTTTCTGAGGTCTCCCGCGTTCCAGTTTCTGAGGTCTCCCGCGTTCCAGTTTCTGAGGTCTCCCGCGTTCCAGTTTCTGAGGTCTCCCGCGTTCCAGTTTCTGAGGTCTTCCGCGTTCCAGTTTCTGAAGTCTTCCGCATTCCAGTTTCTGAGGTGTTCCGCGTTCCAGTTTCTGAGGTCTCCCGCGCTCCAGTTTCTGAGGTCTCCCGCGTTCCAGTTTCTGAGGTCTTCCGCGTTCCAGTTTCTGAGGTCTCCCGCGTTCCAGTTTCTGAGGTCTTCCGCGTTCCAGTTTCTGAGGTCTCCCGCCTTCCAGTTTCTGAGGTCTCCCGCGTTCCCAAGACGCACGACTTTCAGGATGGCAACTTTGGAGTCTGGACTTGAGGGGCCATCCCATCTAAAGTTCAAGGAACTTGACTTCTCGAGAGCACAGCTGCGGAGTCCCAGGACGGATCAAGGCCTTTTTTAAGACAATGGCAGAATTTTGGTGATGGAGTTCTGCGTATTAGTCCAGTTCTGTTGCAGGAGTTATACACGTTGGTCCAGCTCTGGTGCAGGAGTTATACACATTAATCTAGCACTATTACAAGAGCTCGATACATTGGTTCAATTCTGGTGCGGAATTTCTGCACGTGTGTCTGGTTCTACATGTTATAGGAGTATGCCTATTTATCCAACTCTGTTCTAGGAACTCTATTTTATGAATTCTACCCATTGGTCAGTTCTGTTATAGGAGTTCTATACATTAGTCCAGCTCTACTATATGAGTTCAGCACATTGGTCCAGTTCTGTTATGAGAGCAATACATATTAGTCCAGCTGTTTCATGAATTCTTCACGTTGATCTAGCACTGTTACAAGAGTTCTACACATTGGTCCAGTTCTGGTGCTGAAGTTCAGCACGTTCGTTGGTCCAGTTCTTTGTGCAGTTCTACACATTGGTCCAGTTCTGGTGCTGAAGTTCAGCACGTACGTTGGTCCAGTTCTTTGTGCAGTTCTACACATTGGTCAAGTTCTGGTGCTCAAGTTCTGCACATTCCAGGATCCATGAAAACAAGAAAGCGGAATAACTTATTTCAATAAAATTTAAATCCTAAACTGGATATGAAAGCAGATTATAATATTTCCGAGTGGAAAGGGTAAATAGCTTTCATATTCTGATATTAAAATTACAAGAATAATTTGAACGACTACCGTATTGTTTTAGAATGAAGTACAGACCCAAAATATCAAAATTGTTTCGGAGCCTTGATGTTTTTTTTAGCAAAAGTTCTGCCAAATTTTGCACAGTAAGCCGTACGTAATATCAAAATTGTATTTTAGCACAAGTTTTGTGAAAATTAGGCCAACAAGCCGCTGCTCCACGCGAGAAACATTCCAGCTAAACGACAAATTAAACAACGCCTCGAACCACCCTAGTTCTAATTACAGGGCGTTAATTAGGAGTGCTAATCGCACCTAATGCAGGACTCCAGGTACTGGATTTCAGGTCACACGACACGGTGTCTCGTGTGTACTTCCGGTGATACTTTGGCGACTTTTTTTGTCATTCTGAACATGTAAAAAAAATTCTCGAAGGACTCGGAAATGTTGCATGAATATCTCTAGCCATAAATACTCGTATGTGGATAAGTTAGTTCAAAAATTTCAAATGCTTTTCGTTTTAAAGAATAGTTGTGGTACTCTGAAAATGATAAAATAAATTTCAGAAGACTCGGAGGTGTTGCATGCATATCTGTAACCATATCTATACTATAATAAGAGCCGCGTCCGTCCGTCCGTCCGTCCGTCCGTGTGTCACACCCACCAGCCTGCAGTGTGAGATGAGCGTATCTGTGATACAAGCTTCATCAACTCCACAATTTTCGGTGCCTTAACCCAGCAGATTGGGAGTCGGAATGAATATCACGTGTATTGGTAGGTTAGATTAGGTTGTGTAGAATATCAGCGGTTGAGACTTGGGAAAGTATTAGAAAGCCATAGAATAGCAAGGGAAATCATGGAAAAGCCATGTTGAAGCTCAGTTGGTCTGTCGCTTTGCCACGCTGTCAAGGATGCTTAATGACTATTTTTGATAGGAGTTTCACCAGTGCATAAGTTTAAAAATATTTTAAACGTAGGTTCTGTTGTGTTAGATATATTTATTTTTAATCCACATCTGAAATGATTTTTTAAATGAAAATATCGATACCCGTTATTTTTTACTTGTCATGTACACTAGCATAATATGTAAAAGTTTCTTCAAACGTTCAATTGTCTTTGGTAGCCGAAAATTGATGTTTCCTTTTTAAAGATTTTTTGTCATTTTAAAAATTTACAAAAAATTCTTATGGACTCAGAAGTGTTTCATCAATACCTATCTGCAAAAATTTGTTTGTATAAATTAGTTCAAATGCTCAAAATACAGAATTTTAAGGTATGAAACAAATACTAAGTTATATTCAGTATTCCTGAACGTGTTCACCAAGATATTTCAAACGTTTTTAAGAATTCTAGCCAATTTTAAAGACGCTCTAAATATACTTCGTATACACATGATGCTCAGAATATATAGCACAAAGATGTCAAAAGAGATACTCGAAGGACATTAGAAAAATACTCCAGCAATATTTCGAATATGCTCTGAAATGCTCCATATATGCTCTGACAGGCTCCAAATATTCTCTGGAATGCTCTGAATATGCTCTAAAATGCTCCGTATATGCTCTGAAATGCTACAAACATACTCTGAAATGCTCCGTATATGCTCTGAAATGCTCCAAATACACTCTGGAATGCTCTGAATATGCTCTGATATACTCCAAATATGCTATGAAATGCTCCGTATATGCTCTGAAATGCTCCAAATATACTCTGGAATGCTCTTAATACGACGGCTGTTTTTTTTCAAGTTCCGTTTGTTTCTCTATTTAACCAGCAAACTGGTGGGGTACGGAACTGCGCGTCACGCGAATGCGCAGCCCCCCCCCCCCCCCCCCACTACAACCTACGCCATTTCCGGCTCCAACCTGCATGTCAGCCGTTGCCCAGCTACGGTCAAGTAAACATGGCTGCCACGATTAGTACTCCCGCCAGTTGTGAGTTGCGTAGCGTGATACGTTTTCTTCAAGCTGAAGGATGTAATGCTGCGGAAATTCATCGCAGGATGAGTTTAGTGTATGGTGAAAACTGTATGAGTGACAGCCTCCGGAGAGCGATCCAAAACAAAAGAAGAGGCATGCTCTCATCCGGCGTGATTTTCATTCACGACAACGCACGACCGCATAGTGCCAATGTGACAAAGCAGCTCCTCCAGCAGTTCTAGTGGGAAGTGTTTGACCACCCACAAAATAGCCCAGACTTAGCACCCAGCGATTACCATCTGTTTCGAGAAATGAAGGCGTGGTTGGAGGGCCAGCGCTTCGCTAACAACGACGAGCTTCAAGACGCGGTGACGACCTGCCTGGGATCACTGGCGGCTGACCTCTCTGAAGAGGGTATAGGAAAACTTGTCTCACGTTATGACAAATGCCTCAACCTTCATGGTGACTACATAGAAAAATAACTAGGCCATTGTGAATCTTTTAGTAATACAATCATATTGTTATCACAATTTGTCTTTTTTTATAGCCTTTCGGAACTTGAAAAAAAACTGCTCTCGTATGCTCTGGAATGCTCTACATATGCTCTGAAATGCTCCAAATATACTCTGGAATGCTCTATATGTGCTCTGAAATGCTCCATATATGCTCTGAAATGCTCCATATATGCTCTGGGATGTTCTAAATATGCTCTGAAACGGTCCAAATTTGCTCTGGAATGCTCTAAATATGCTCTGAAATGCTTCAAATATGCTCTGGAATGCTCCAAACATACTCTGGAATGCTCTATATGTGCTCTGAAATGCTCCATATATGCTCTGAAATGCTCCAAATATGCTCTGGAATGCTCAAGATATGCTCTGAAATGCTTCAAATTTACTCTGGAATGCTCGCTCTAATATTCTCTGGAATGCTCTTATAGAATATCAGCGTAGTAGTATTATCAGTATTATTAACCTTAGTATTATAGTGTGTGAATAACACAAACTGCAGGGTTAAGTTTTTGATTTTATTGCGCTAGGCAAACAAATAAACATGAACGAAGTCTAAATGAAAAGTGTCAACAGGCACAGTACAACTCTCCAGTGCGGGTTGTTTTAAAGTTGCCCGTCAAAGAGAGTTTTTGATAATAATTTGGATTCTTAGTTCGAGAGGCTGGAGGTTTTCTGCGTCGGGAACCTTGAAGGTAGCGCAAATTTAGACGATAAGCGCTCTCGCGCTCTTGTCTCCTTCGGGCAGCAAGGGTTGGAAGAGGTTTTCCAGGCGTCCAATTGAAATAATTAATTTGCCAAGTTAATTGGATGAACTTGAATAGCTCGTTTAATGAAAATAATTACACAAATCTGACACAAGCCCTCTTACCCTCTTAACGTTCGATGTTCGGTGCAAAATGCTTGGGCTACGTGACAAAAGAACGAAGTTGCAGGAACAAAGGAAGGTGCTTTGGCAGTGAAGTGCAGTTATACTGTAAAAGAAAGTTTAGGAGTAAAAATAAGGTGATAAAGAGCGAGTTGAAGTAATTACGTCACTATGATGCAAAAACTATTTCACTTCAGATATTGGTTGAAACTCACCTAAGGAATCTATCCTCAGTGAATTTTTTCCTCTTTTAGTGGCAAGTTAGGTGCAGGCTCGAGTGGAGCAGAAGAACACAGACGATAATAAAAAAGGCCTTAATAATACCTTAAAGTAATTAATACTACTTAAGTCAAAGGTCGCCTCTCGAGGAGGACGACAAAGGTAAGTAAGGGTTGCCTCTCAAGGAGGACGGCAAAGGTAAGTAAGCGTCGCCTCTCAAGGAGGACGACAAAGTTAAGTTTAACAATTGCTAGTTTTAAGCATTAATAATTAAGGACACCCAAGTGGAAAAAGTATCACGGAAAATATAAGTGCAAATTAGAGGAGAAGGGAGAAGACAGCACAAGAGGAACAGAAATATTCGTCCTCTTGCTCAACCGCGGGCTTTGATGGCAGCCCCGACGGAACTTCTCAGCACTCGTCTGTTTGCACAGATGTTACTTCCGCAGGCACACGTAGCACTGGGTCACTTTCAGAGGCGATTTTGAAGATGATAATAGGAGTAATAATGATCGTATTAACGGTAATAATAATAAAATTATGGACCAGTTCACGATCTCACCTCCGTTCGTGCTCCAAACCTCAAGTGTGGTGAAACAAGGTCAAGACTGCTTTGTTACGGAGGTGAGCGCACTTTATTTCTTACAGTATGCTCTGGAATGCTCCAAACATGCTCTGAAATGCTCCAAATGTGCTCTGGAATGCTCTGTATATGCTCTGAAATGCTCTAAATATGCTCTGGAATGGTCCAAATACGCCCTGAAATGCTCCAAATATGCTCTTTGATACTCCATATATGCCCTGAAATGCTCCAAATATGCTTTGGAATGCTCCAAGGTTGCTCTGATGCTCCTCCTAAAGTGCTCCAAAGATGTTTCAAACTCCCGTCATAAGTATTTCAAATAAATTTACATGTTCAAAATTTAGTACAAAGGTGTCGAAATACATTCGAAGCGTGCATGAGAGGTACTTTAAAAGCATTCTCAACATTCTCCAAATGTGGTGCTAAAAATATGTTCGAAACCAGCGTCAACAAAACTTCAAATAAATTTGGGACACACTTTAAATGTGTCTTTAAACGTGTCTTCCATGCCTGTATCATCAGTACTTCAACCCAATTTTGAATGTACTCAAAATTTAGCGCAAAGGTGCGGCAAAATATTCCATGTCTGTATCATAAATACTGCAGCCCAGTCCTGAGCATGTTTCAAACCTAGCGCAAAGGTGCAGCAAACTATTCCTGGCACGCATCTGAATTACTTCACGCGAATTTCCGACAAGCTGCAAATTGAGTGCAAAACTGGAGCGTATATATGACGGCGCTTCAAAGGCACTCTAGAGACACGAGAGCACTGCACTGCATCTGATGGCTCTTATGGTCCAGATTGGCCATTTCCAGAGTAAATAATTTCAATATTCCGTATTCCAGACAAATTTTTACCCTAAAAATTCAATTACTCATGAGAACTCCTCTACAGGAAACATCGATGCCGAGGGACTTAAATGCCCAATTTCGCTTGAAAAATGGGTAAATAATAATTCTAATACCCCGTTTTTACAGACAAATTTCAACCCTACAAATTTCACAGCTCATGACAACCCAACTGGAAATTGAAACGATAACTTCAGTGCCCAACTTCACTTGAAAAAGTTACAAATTTCACAATTGCGATAATAAAAATGTGAATTTATCCCATCTCTAAACCAAGGCTACTGATGGTCACGGCACAAAGTTCTCTGTTTGGCGT
Source organism: Morinoia aosen (assembly GCA_030386875.1). NCBI lineage: Eukaryota > Metazoa > Arthropoda > Malacostraca > Amphipoda > Talitridae > Morinoia > Morinoia aosen. Next base: position 54,832,429 of record CM059558.1, read on the forward strand.
TTTTCTCGTGGAGTTGAATTTCATCGGCCGGACCAGGGAAGCCAACATGATCACTCCACCTCATCGCCGCCCCCATCGCCGCCCCAATTGCTGCCCCCATCGCCGCCCCAATTGCAGCCCCCAGCGCCGCCCCAATTGCTGCCCCCATCGCCGCCCCAATTGCAGCCCCCATCGCCGCCCCAATTACTGCCCCCATCGCCGCCCCAATTGCTGCCCCCATCGCCGCCCCAATTGCTGCCCCCATCGCCGCCCCAATTGCTCCACGGCGATTGCTCGCCAAACTTCAAATGAGCTCGCGGGCAAACGGGCACAGTCATTGGCATGCACGCAGTATTTCTCGCGTCGAAATTTACGGATCCAAGTTTTCGTCATGCGCCCTGGGTGCGTAACTGATTGAAACTGGGTTAGGGAGCTTCGTTTTGGACGCACGCACCGCAGAAATTGCGTTAGGGACCTTCGTTTTTGAACGAACACTCTTCCTACGATTCGAGCTGTGCCAGAAGCCTTCTTTCTTATTGCATCTACGGTAAATATTGCTCAAAAAAACGTATGTTCTGGAGGTGCACGGTGCAAAAGTGGACAGGCTTACTTGATATGTAGCAGTGTAGCAGTACAATCGAAAGTATTTGTTTTTCTGTACTCTTGGCTACGTGTTATCTTTCAGACAAAAAACAACACATATGTGTTTTTTTCGAACATAATTTCAATTCTTAGGGAAAGAAAAAGCAACACGCAGTCTAGCCACATCGACAGAAGATTTATGCTGCCAGCTGTACCGTTGTTACAACAACACCGATCGCTCGAAAATCCTATGCCCATTAGAAGGCCCATCTAGCGATTAATGGCAGAAGTTCTGCCAGAGTCACAAATGGCCGCATGTTTTTTATTATAAAAATTCCGAAATTGGCTTCGAAATCTAATAGATTGTCTCTGTTCGCTCCGGAACGACAGCAAGCCATGGAAAAAGTTTTTATGGAAGTCATGCATGCAGTGCGGGGCTGCTACAGAAATTGGATGCACTGCGAGCTGGTGCCCCAATACACAGGGTGTCTACGAAAAATGTATCCGCTTATTTTAAATTTTGATAATGTGTATCTATGATTCTGTAGAATAGTTCAACTCAGATATCCATTTATTCAACTTATATACCTTCTCCTAAGTGAAGCTTCGTAAATAAATTAAAAATATCAAGTCGTGGATTCTAAATTAGTGGATACATTTTTCGTGTACAGGGAATGTGTATCTATGATACTGTAGGATAGTTCAACTCAGATATCCATTTATCCAACTCATGTACCTTCTTCTAAGTGTAGCTTCATAAATAAATGAAACAATATCGAGTCGTGGATTCTAAATTAGTGGATACATTTTTCGTGGACACTCTGTACAGGGAGGATCGCGTTTTGAAAAAGTCCTGCACTACACGCAATGGGGATGAAAAGTCGAGACATGACTGGTGTGTATGAGTGACGTGTAGATCTTAACACATTCCCTACTAGTGATTTTTGTTGTACTCAGACATTTTAACCATCATGTTATTTTTGGATCTGCTATATTCGCATTGTACTGTTTTTATCTCCTTTTTTCCGACTGCCCTGAGAGACAATTCTCATGCATTTACTTTGTTCTCACGGTACAAAAACTTATTAATTGGACGGTATTGTCTAGTGAAGCAGAGAATGTTGAGTGTTATTTGAAGTATCATTTCAACAGGTGGCAGTTTTGATGGCAGGTTTAGAGCCCTCCAGCTGTACAGAACATCGCCGCACAACATTGAATGTTTGCTTCGGTGCTGAATTTGTTGGCTGAACGTTTGTTGCTCAGTTTTGTGCTGCATTTGGTGTCTTCAGTGCAGTTGTTCAGAAGCTGAATGTAGAATTGGAATTTGCACTGATTTTAGAACTTGAATTTTCACTGAATTTAAAACTAAATTTTCACTGATTTCAGAACTTGAATTTGCACTGAATTTAGAAATGAATTTGCACTGATTTTAGAACTTGAATTTTCACTGAATTTGAAACTAAATTTTCACTGATTTCAGAACTTGAATTTGCACTGAATTTAGAAATGAATTTCCACTGATTTTAGAACTTGAATTTGCATTGATTTGAGAACTTGAATTTCTACTGAATTTAGAAACTTGAATTTGCACTGAATTTGAACTTGAATTTACACTGAATTTATAAGTAAATTTGCATTGATTCTAGAACTTGAATTTGTACTGAATTTAGAGCTTGAATTTGTTTCTTTGTATTTCATGAAGCATAGAAAAACGTTCCATCATTTATATTGCCATGTTTTTTTAGCATTTCCGAAGAAATAAAAAGAAATAATCGAATAATTCTGAGCTAGCTTAAAGTAAATAATTTCACGTGAAGGAAAAAGGGTGTCAAAATTAGCGCATTGATCTCTCAACGCAGAGACGATTAGCGTATTGATCAACCCAGAAAAACTGACAAAAACCCTCTTCAACATCGTGCCATCTCCCTCTGCACTCTCGAATTAAGATAAATATTTGATGTCGAACTTTGGGAGGAAGAGAAATAAATTGGTGATGAATTTTAACTCGGACGCATTTGGTTTAGGATACCTGCTTTATTTCGTCGAAATAGCGTTTGGCTGAACTTCCTGGAAACGCAAAATGAAGAACCATTTCTTTTTTCTTGATTCATGGAGGCATGTCCAGGACACACGGGCCGCTACAAAGGCACGCCCCTTCGCGTCTTTGAAGGCGCCAAAGACTGGAGGAACGCCACCGTCACAATGAACAAAACGCGAAATACTTTCAGTGAACTCAGAACTAAAAGATCACAATATATGAACAATTTACGTTGCTGTAGAGCAAGGGTCCTCAACTATTATCTAACATTACACCCCTTCATTATTTCGACAGCTGATAATGTATCCTTAATTTTTATGCCACAGAGGCTGAGTATATACATATTCAGTGATCTATATATCATGAATATTTGGAAATAAATAGCATTTAAAAATATTTTTCCTTCTCTTTACGACTAAGAATGTGCCCCTTGAGAAAAGCAAATGTACCCCTAAGGGTACATGTAACCCAGGGTACAAGCCCCGAGGGCACATGTAACCCCCAAGGGTAAATGTAGGGGTTACGTAGAGTAACATCTTCAACCGAAAGTGCTGTTATCGACTTAGCTACCCAAAGTACTGATAAGAATCCTCAAAGTATAGCTTATCCGCAACAAATTAGTACCCAACGTACTGAAAAAAATCTTAAGGTTGATCGAACTTTTTTTTGCCGAAATTCGTTGTTTTTTATTCAAAAAATAAGCACTCAGATATTTGAGTCGACAGGTTTCATTTCACCGTCATTTGCACCGCAACAATTTTGCAAAATCCTACCCCTGACGCTTAGTTTTTTCATCTATGTGCAATATTTGTGAACAGAAACGTCGCTATTCTCTCAATCTAAGCGGGCGTTTCAAAACTCTCCTGCCAGGAGAACTGAAAAGACAACTGCTGAGACAACTGACGAGACACTTCTCAAGACAACCAACAAAGCAACTGCCAAGACAACTATCAAAACAACTGTCAAGACAACTAACAAGACAACTGACCAAAAACCACCGAAACAACTGACAAGATAACTGCCAAGACACCTCCCATGACAAGTGACGAGGCAACTGCGCAGACAACTGCTACCACGGCTGCCGAGTTAGCCGCCAAGCCACAGGACCGACGAAGGGAGACATTCCGATCTCCTTGGCAGCCCGGCACCGGCACCAGACAAGCTGCCAACGGAAGATCAGGAATTGGCCAGCCTTGGCAAACTTTGTCCAATCAGTGAAGTCCCTTGAACTTCTGCAACTCGGGCTTCACAGCTTCACACGGGCCCCACAGCTGCACACGGGCCCCACAGCTGCACACGGGCCCCACAGCTGCACACGGGCCATACAGCTGCACACGGGCCCCACAGCTGCAAACGGGCCCCACACCTGCACAAGGGCCCCACAGCTGTACACGGGCCCCACAGCTGCACACGGGCCCCATAGCTGCACACGGGCCCCACAGCTGCACACGGACCCCACAGCTGCACATGGACCCCATAGCTGCACACGAGCCCCACAGCTGCACACGGGCCCCACAGCTGCACACGGGCAACACTGCTGCACACGGACCCCATAGCTGCACACGGGTCCCACAGCTGCACACGGGCCCCACAGCTGCACACGGGCCCCACAGCTGCACACGGGCCCCACAGCTGCACACGGGCCCCACAGCTGCACACGGGTCCCACACCTGCACACGGGTCCCACAGCTGCACACGGGTCCCACAGCTGCACACGGGCCCCACAGCTGCACACGGGCCCCACACCTGCACAAGGGTCCCACAGCTGCACACGGGCCCCACAGCTGCACACGGGCCCCACCGCCCCCACAGCTGCACACGGGCCCCACAGCTGCACACGGGCCCCACAGCTGCACACGGGCCCCACAGCTGCACACGGGTCCACAGCTGCACACGGGCCCCACAGCTGCACACGGGCCCCACACCTGCACAAGGGTCCCACAGCTGCACACGGGCCCCACAGCTGCACACGGGCCCCACCGCCCCCACAGCTGCACACAGGCCCCACAGCTGCACACGGGCCCCACCGCCCCCACAGCTGCACACGGGCCCCACAGCTGCACACGGGCCCCACAGCTGCACACGGGCCCCACAGCTGCACACGGGCCCACAGCTGCACACGGGCCCCACGGGCCCCACAGCTGCACACGGGCCCCACAGTTGCACACGGGCCCCACGGGCCCCACAGCTGCACACGGGCCCCACCGCCCCCACAGCTGCACACGGGCCCCACAGCTGCACACGGGCCCCACCGCCCCCACAGCTGCACACGGGCCCCACAGCTGCACACGGGCCCCACAGCTGCACACGGGCCCCACAGCTGCACACGGGCCCCACAGCTGCAATGTTCTGTGTACTAAATTTCACAGCGCATGCTGCCAAATATTACATTGGGTTGTCCCAAAAATAAGTAAAAAAATCCAGCATTTGCACGATTGTTATTTATGATGAAAATACTGTTGCTAAGTGTTAACTCTATATAAAATGGTCAATATGACCTCTATATAGCTGTTATTGCGATTGTTCGATTTTGACTTTGTTTATTGGTCAAATAATAATATTATTACATGCTATCAAACGTCAGAGTTTCTAATATATTTTTATTTACTTCGTGCAGCGTTCGTTGAGTTAGCAGAACCTGGCACTGCAGTTACGATAACTCATAATAAATACGACAATTTGTGCATGCTATCATTCAATTTTTGCTCACATTCTCTCGTCCATCTCACGAGAATTTCTCAAAATGCCTGTGAATGGCGAGCTCTGAAGTTATAAGTGAAGTCAGTTAACTCACGCAGCAATTTTGCTCTGCTTACCAAACTTTGTTCTTTGGTAGCTTCATTTTGACGTAGAAAAATACCTTGTTGATATTTCTGAGACCTGGGGCACCAATTGTCCCGCGATGGCGGCCCTGCTGCGACCAATATTCGCCTCTAAACACTCGCGACGTAAGAGCTGCTTTGGCCTCACTCGCTCGCCAATAATATCTTTGTCGCTTTTTGCGTCTGGCGTCAAATGTGTTCCCTCGTGCCAAGGTGTTGTCGTACCGGCATTAAATCAAGGGATTTAGAAAAGTTATGCTGCTCAATGATTACATTGGAATTCTATTGGAAAGTTTTCACGATTGTGTTACAATCGGGATTATATTTCTCGTATGAAAATAAACAACGCTAAAAATTCGAAATGACGGCTCACTGTAGGCGTCGTAGCTTGTAAAATTTTACAAGTTATTCTTTCTTTGGTCCTTTGGTGAAGTTCGGACGCTCTGGTCCAGGTCACGCCGAAGGCGCCGCCTCACAGCGCTGTCGCGCCGCTACAGTTGTTGCGCCCTTCGGTGGGCGAGCTGCTGCAGCAAACTGTTGCCTGCAGCAGGCTGATAGTAGTGAGGCAGCGGTGGCTTGTCCGGAACCGTCCTCAAAAATTCATCCAGTGCCCTCTTAAATGCCTCCAGCGACCCGACATGCTCTCTCAGGGTGCGGGGAAGACAGTTAAAAAGTTTTGGGCCCATGACTGAAAACGACTGCTCATGCCTGCTCCTCACACTTGCTGGGGCTCTGTTATTCAAGGTCGGGACCACACACAATGTACCGAACCGAATGTGCTGTTTCGTCCGAAGCCCAATTTTGCCGTCCGTGAAGTTCGGAACAAGCCCCGTCAGCATCTTCCATGTATATATTACTATATACCTCTCCCTACGCCGTTGGAGGGAGTACATCCGATAATGCTCAAGTCGACTCCAATAATCCAGTCGACGAGCACCTGCAATCCTGGCAGTAAAGGACCGCTGAATATTCTCCAGCCGCACTATATCTCCCCGCCCACTTGGGCTCCAAAGTTGGCAGCAATACTCTGCCAGGGGGAGAATTAGCGCTCTGTACAGGGTCAACATTGGGGTCGGCTCTCTGGTCCTAAAGGTCCTCCACACCCACCCCATCTGCCGCCTGCATCTCTTCACCACACCACTGATGTGCTCGCCGAAGCCTCCTCCCTCCTCCACAACAACCCCCAAGTCTCGAAGAGAAAGCTTTCTCTCAATCGTGAGGTTACCCGCTGTCGTGTAGGAGAATGCTTCGTCTGGATGCCGGCCGTACCTAATGAGCTCAAATTTAGCCTCATTGAATTTCATGTTATTTTCCTCCGCCCAGACATAGATCCTCTCCAAATCCTCCTGTAAGTCGACGCAATCCTCTAAGCTGGCCACCTCCTTAATTATCCTGGTGTCATCAGCAAAAGAGGACGCCCGCGCATGTTGCAGGTTTAGATCAATGTCTGCGATGTGGATCAAAAACAGTAGCGGGCCCAGCACTGAGCCTTGCGGGACCCCGCTTGCAACCACCGACTCAGACGAGAGGCACCCATCCACGACCACCATCTGCCTCCGATCTGTCAAGAAACTGGCCAACCATCTCAGCAACGTTCCTCCAATGTGGCAAGCCCGCAGCTTTCGCAGTAGGACACCGTGGTCCACCTTATCAAAGGCTTTGGCGAAGTCCAAGTACACCACATCGACTGCCCGTCCACTGCCCAGCTCTTCGGTTATTAAGCGGTGATGCTCTAGGAGCTGCGAGAGGCATGACCTTCCTCTTCTGAAGCCATGTTGATGCTCGTTGAAGAGGTCCGCACTCTGCAAAAGACGCACCAATCTCCTGGCTACCACCCTCTCAAAGACCTGAATAACATGTGACGTCAGTACTACTGGTCGATAATTCATTGGGGCGTGCTTTTCTCCGCCCTTGAATATCGGCGTCACTAAACCATGCTTCAGTGCTTGCGGGACGCTGCCTTCGCTCATCGACGACCTCCACAGCCGAAAGAGTGGCATCTTTAGTTCCTCGCAGCAATTTCGCAGCAGTACGGCAGGGATTCCATCCGGTCCTGGCGCCGACGTCGGGGACAGTTCTTTTATAGAGACCACCAAATCGTCCTCCGTAAAGCAGATGTCCTCCAACAGTCCCGGTTCACGGATCCCTCGCAGCAGCTCATCCAAGTGTGACCTCAGGCTCTGGAGTCTCGGTACGCTAAACACGGACTCATATTGCTTTCTCAAGACCTCACACTTTTCGTCTGGAGCACTGACAATACTATCACCGATGCGAAACGGTCCTACCGTAGACCTTGTCAGGGTTCTCCTTTTGGCGAATGCATAGAAGTACTTAGGGTTTCTTTGGATTGCCTTAACGGCCAAATCCTCCTCCCTCAAAGCTTCCTCCTCATGCGAACGCTGGAGCAATACCTCGAGGTCACGCACCATTGCAACAATTCTCTGCTTTGTCTCTGGAGTGGCTGGTTCTGATAGTCGCTTTAGGAGCCGTCTCCTCTTGCGCATCAAAGTACGGCGATCACTAGGAACAGATCTACCTTTATGCTTCCTTCTCCTCGGCACGTACTTTGGGCAGACGTCAGCCAGCACCCCACAGAACTGCTGATACACTTCCTCTGCCACATCCGCATCTATCCGGTCCTCCCAGTGTATCTCCAACAGGTGTCTCCTCAACCCAGTCCAGTCCACACGATCGCTCATGAAGTTCAGAGAGTCAAGCGCACACCGCTCACTTTGGCGCTCCTCACTACGAGACTTTGAGCCTAGGTCAACGGTGGCCAGGATTAACCGGTGATCCGACAGGATAGTGTCTTCGACAGCTAGTCCTCTCACCAGGTCCCCATCATTTGTCAGGAATAGGTCCAGTACACTGTCCAACCGCGTAGGCACAGTGACATACTGCTCCAGGGCAAACTCCTCCATAAAGCTCCAAAGAGCAGCCGCCTGTGTTCTGGTATCATTGGCACCTCCCTCCATCCTACCAGTGGACCAGCACATCCGAGGGAAGTTGAAGTCTCCCAACACCACCATGGTTGGGGTGGGAGTACCCAGCTCCTCCAACCTCCCAACAAGATGGCCAAGCGCAGTATCGAAGTTTGTCGATTCACATGTAGGAGGTCTGTAAATCACCGCCAGGACCAGCCTCCTACTGTCGAACCACAACGAAAGGTGCTCCACCACTCCATCAGAACCGCCAGTGAGGACAACAGCTTCAGCGGCTATATCCTCCCTTACGAACACCGCAACTCCGCCCTTCTTTCGGCCTGGGAGTCGGTCCGATCTAAATAGCTGGAAACCCTCCATGTAGACCTCAGCGTCAAGCACGTCCACGTTCAGATGGGTTTCCACCAAAGCAATCAACACAGCACCCGCGAGAAGAGCTCTGTCCCTGAGCATTCCGACCTTGAACTTCTTATGACGGGTGCTTAAGCCCTCCACATTGCACATCATTATAGTGCAATGAGTTTCCTTGCTTACCAGACTCGCTTGCAGGTGCAGGTTCGGGCCTCTGTTACCAAAGGACGATGCTCGTCTCGCCCACTCAGTACTCTCTCCAAAAGCTCCTGGATTGCCTGCACCTGTCTCCGCAACTCTAAAAAAGGAGTCGCATTCTCCAAATTTAGAAGATTAGTCCTGTCCGACCCAAGGCTCGGCACAGTCGCTGCAGGCGGAGGAACTCCAAAAGCCTCAACTCCGCGGCCGCTCACAGCCTCTCTAAAAGAGATTCTCGCCGGTGGAGGCGCGCCAACAGCATTCGGAGTCACCTCACTACCCACTGCGTTGGCAGCTTCTCTGACTTTTATTCCCGCCGGATGAAGGAACTTGCACTGTTTCCTGGTGCAACTCAGACCTTCCACCGCTTTCCAACACAAGGGTGGATGGAAGTACTCACATTTCCGGCCTTTGCTGCATCCCTCCTTCAGTTTTCCCCCAAACTTCGCGAATTTATAACACACCTTGGGGTGGGAGAACTCACAACCTTCCCCCCTTCTGCCATACTTACACTCCCTCCTCAGGAAGTGCCTACACACTTTAGGTCCACTCCAGCTTTAGAGAGCCCAGTGGCCGACAACGCCTTAGCTGGTTCAGGCACAGAAACCGCCGCCGAAACCTCCCCTTCCGGCACCATCAACGAATCATCCGACACAGATCCAGATCCATGGCCCGGTGTCAGAGGAGCAGGAGGACACTCGACGACGACGGATGGGGCGAGAGTCCCAGATCCGGCATTCCCCGCTTTCAGCTGCCTCTCAATTCGAGAAGCCATGACGGCAAACTCCTCGCCGCACTTTTTCACGACACACGTCTCACACTTGAATTTGCTGCGGGAGGTCTCCAACCATACCAGGTGGTACACTGGCAGACCAGAACACCTCAAGTGGACAAAGACTCCGCAGTCTGTACACTTGAGGGCCGATCCCCCCAACTCCTCCCCGCACAGCCCACAGCACGTCCCACTCGGGACAGTGTGATACATGGCACTCATTTAGTTTAGAGTTACGTTAGAGACGTGCAGGCTCGCAAACAAAATCCTGTAAAGCCTGGGTTACTCTGAAACAAACTTTACCAGCCACGTCTCCCGCCAGTAAACGTCGTAAAGGGAACACGTAAAATTTCCTTTTTAGAACAAAAACTTTTAGAACAAAATTGACAGAGCAGGAATTTTCATCGGCAAAAATGCATATATTTTATGAGTGTGAATAGATTATTTATTTTTTAAACATTATTTACCGTTGTTGCTATCAGTGATAGTCTATGTTCAAGTTACATTAACAATTCATCCTCGAATTTTACCAGGTCTAATTTAAGCCTTAACTTATGTGGATTAAAGTTATTCCAGGTTGAACCCAGTTATCAGAGAATATAATTCTAATCTTAACAAATGCAGATTAAATTTAGCCCAAACTCTGTTTCATATTGCATTTAGTTCTAACTTTAAACTGTACGGATTAAGTTAGTCCAGGTTATGCATAAGCAGAACCAAATACAGAATTAGTTGAAAAACAGGGAATAAATTTTATCCGTATAAATTTCCATCATCCTAATACCATCTTTGAATTTAATATCAGCTGCAAATAAGTTTGCAAATAAAGCACAAGCAAATAGATAAGCAATGTGTACTAATCTTACCTAACTGGTGTACACGCCCGTCAAAAATGACAAGATTCTGTATTTTTCTTATAATTTCCTACAAATGTGAATGACAAACAAATATATCCATCCCAATAGTACCCGCGATTAAAATATTCTTGTACTTGTGCTCTGGTGGAACTCGTATCACAGATACGGTCATTGAGCGTCCTTATGAGCATCCCAGAGAGACGGAAGAAACTATCACCAAACAAATAAACACACGACAGTCATTCTTAGTATTAGATTAGATTGTAATACAGATTATTGTAATATGCAATACCCCGCCGAACTCTGTATTCACGATACGGACTCGAGTATATAAGGCTCTGTATCTCTCCAATTTTTTGAAAACGACTTATTATAGTGCACTTGTACAGCGAAAATGAGTGTATTAATTTGCCAGTGAACTGAAACCACGACCGCCAGTGCTAATTTCTTCCTATCTATTCTTGAGAGCGTGACACGGAACACGTAAATATATAAACACATGACGGCCATTCTTGGTAGTAGATAACACCTTTGGTGTGTTTATTTATTTGCATACTTGTTTGAAGTCCTTTTCTTCCGTCTCTCTGTGACCCTCACAAGGACCGTATCTGTGATACGAGTTTCACCAGTGCGCTAGTACAAGAATATTTTAATCGCGAGTACTATTAGGATGCATATATTTGTTCGTCATCCACATCTGAAAGATTCATTTAATTAATATTGAATCCCTTCATTATGAACGGGCCGTGTATACTATGATGTAGTAATTACTTCAGAGCTGTTGCAGAGCTCACGGCACAACATCAACGTCTTAACACATTAACAACTAAGGATATTTTTACTTATGCGTTTTAACACGTTTATTACGTTCGCACAATACCTGCTTTCGGTTTGGTTAGGTTGGACGTAGCAGGAATTAAAAAGCCGTCTTTACTTCTTGATTATATTTCTATCCGTTCTGAGAAGCTGGAAAAATATAACTTCACGACAACGTTTAAAATTTTACGCCATGGTCTAATTTAATTAAATAAAACAAATGAAATAATTGAAATGCTTGTTTTGGATACTGGTACGTATATGAGCAATTTACATGGTACTACACATATGTACCAATACACACTCAAAGTGTTAATAACCAATGTTGTACTTTGTATCATCCATAGTTGAAATGAACTGTTTTCTTCTCCATTTTTCTGGCTGCTAAAGACAGATCTCATACATTAATTTTGCTCTCAGGTTACTGAAACTTGTTACTCAGCAATTTAATAACTCTAAAGCTTCTCTGCATAAACGGTAAAATCCTTGGCAGAGTTTCAATATTCAACTTACTAAGTCCAATTTTAGTCTAAAACTGTGAAACGGGCAAAAAATAATTTATGTACGAAAACTTAAATTAAATTCACTACTACCTTTTTTAAATACGTATGAGAACGTATGTAAGCTCGAAGACACACACCGGTGGGCTCCTTTCCATGAAACTCACATGCTGGCATTCCCACACCACCGCTGGCGAAGCAGATAGACAAACTTCGTCACTTAATCGGCCTCTGAAGGCCCAAAGCTTTCTCCGCCAGGCGCGGCCTCCAAATATAGGAGCAAAGTGACAAAGGTCCCAACAAATAAAGGTCATAATTGCACGGTCATTTACCTGTCCAGTGCTGGCCGTAAAGTGTCTTCTTTATCGGCGAAGTTGCGACTGTGACTGTCACAGCATCCCTCTCCGTTTCCTCTCCCACAGACTTCGCGCATCCAAGATTTGCGGTATTGATTGTCATCGCGGAGTTTTTTGGAGTCTCAAAGTTGCTTCTTTCGGAGGTAACGCTGTGCCACACAAAGCCACCGGTTCTTTGGATTCGTTGTAATGGACGCTGAGTTTGTTGGCGTTTTTGTCTAGAACAGTTCTATTTTCTACAGTTTTGTTTTTACAGTCATATTTTCTAACGTTTTATTTGTTACGATTCCCATCGTCTCTGCCGATATCTATTCGTGATGTTATTTTTCGTGACATTCGTAATCATTTATTCGTCACTTTCTTTTATTTTCTAGTCTTTATAAATCAAGGTAGCTGCCACCAGTCCGATACCCGGACAAACAATATTTATATTTATAAGACATGCTAATTTTAAGATGTTCGGTTAGCGTTTGGTCTCAGAGAGGAAGGCATATTATTATTTATGTGCTTAGCCGTGTTTCATGGCTTCGAACATTAACCATTCTTTTCTATATCCTCTTTATCATCATCATCATCATCATCGTCGTCATCAGCATCATCTCTTCCTAATTACGGAGGAAATTAAATACACGAAATATTATTACATTTCACTATTGACATATAAAAGAAATCAAGATAAATTGTTAACTGATCACATATTGTATTCGAACGCCGCTGAATCCTACTTACTTAGAAGCTTTGAAGGGGGAAACATATGGACACAAATGGACAAGGAAGGACACTTATCTAAGATTCGTCGGCTTTTGTTGACAGGCTAGGTTCTCGCACCCAGGTCGCCATGTTGGAGTGTCGGGATCGACCGTTACGGTTGACTGTTAAGTTGACAGTTGAAGTGATGTTAGATATCACGTGATTTAATTTGAAGGTAGGACACAGTTACGTTTCGCTTTCCAAATGGACGCAATTCAGTTATTTAACATATTTAATAGTGGCGCACACCCCAGTCCATAAGGACCGAAGCAGTTGATGTTTTCGCAGCTCACACCTCTTTCGATTGCTTGCCCGTGCCTAACTGCCTCCCCGTTCAAAAGGCAACCCTCACGGCGACGCTTTCGCTGCTTCTCTAGATGCCGACTCGTAATTATGGTATTGCAAGATTGACATATGAACATAAGATATTTCCTAAAACAATTCAAATACAATCTACGAGTAAATGCGAACAATTTGTTTGCATTTACTTCTGCTAAAATATATTTATACTAAATTTCTCCGAAATCTAATATTATTATTAAGAAAATATTACGCTACAATACTCGTAGATGTTCCTGGTATTTTCTGTTACCAGTCCTTGTTTCATCGGCGTCCGATCGAAGTTTCTTCTAGAAGGTATAGACGACATGACGCTTCTTCGTTGATTCTCACACTTATATGGTACTATTAGAACTTTTATTTGAACAAAAGCGTTGGCCAATTGCTTCGTCAAATTCTTAACGTCGCTTCTTTTACAGTCATGTTTTTGAAACATGGCAATTTCTATAATTTTATTTTCTATAGCCATATTTCTACAGCTTTATTTTTTACAGTTTTATTGATTATAATTTATTTTATTCTACATCCACGCAATGGTTGTGTCTTTGGATTCGATCCGAACGCTGTATTCTTTTGGCATTTTTCTCCAGAACAGTTTTACCACCATTTTTATCTTCTGCAGTTTTATTCATTACTATTGTGCACGACCTGTCAAAAATAACGAGATTTAATTTTTTCCTTGAATAAATCTCCTAGATGTGGAAGACAAACAAATATATCCATCCAAATATTACCTGCAAATAAAATATTCTTGTAGTTGTACACTGGTGAAACTCGTATCACAGATACGGTCATTAAGCATCCTTATGAGCGTCACGGAGACGGAAGAAGCGGACACCAAACAAAAATATAAATAAACACACCAGTGCACTATTAGGTAAGATATTTATTTTTTCAGCACCAACGTTTGTGTTTGATTTGCCTTTAGTTTTCTGAACGCTGAGTTTTTTTACCATATTTTCTCAGCCACCACGCGTCTACCACCATAAAATAATGACCAGAATATTTAGATGTCAGTTGTGCTGAGTTTTCCGATGAACTTTTTGGCGTTAAATTTTTCGATGATGCTGACAAATATTACAAAAAATAAAAATAAAACTATATTAACGATGCAATCTCAGAGATGAGTGAAGATATTTCTTGATTTCATTCAACGGAACCTGTATCTCAAAACACGTCTAACTTACGTTCTACAGAATAAATATCAGTCATGACGAATAGTTTCATAAAAACAACAGCCATCTTGCAGTGACCGGAAGAAAGTCCATTGAAATATAATAAGGTATGGTGATCCATTAGCTGCAAAACCAATTTCGAGTCCCTACTATCTGTTAGGATGAAGATCAAAATAAATCTCTCAAATGTGATCCAACGAGTTCTACTATGTTCGGTACCTTCTGAAATGTCCAATTCTTAACTATGGAACTACTAAAGAGTCCCCAACCGCATGTTCATATAATCTTGATAATGGAGTATTCCTGTTCCTAATAACGGAACCAATCTTTAGAAAGCAGTAATGAAATTATAATGATGGAGAGGTCAATCTTACTAATGAAAAATTTTTGAGTTTTATGGCCTTACTTCCCCAATTCCTCCGGGCAGCTTATATGTACATTCATTTCAAATAATTTTTCTTCTTTGTCTTTAAGGATGCTTTATAAGGCTTCAATCGATTTTTCTACAAGGATTCAATCAAGGTGATGTTTGTAAGACTATACGATGAATATTTCATCATAATTATCGTCAAATTGCTCGAGCGGTTATTTCCAATCGATCCGGCACTCAATTCTTGCATCTGGGTCACGATAGAAAGTGTGGCGAACTTCCTCTTTTCAGTTCGAGAAGAAACACTGAGCGCGTTACTCCGGACCTCGAACTTTTAACAATTTCACACGAATGGCAAGGGCTTCTGGCCATCAGGCCACGTGGATCTTATCTCATTTCCCCATTTTTATGCGCACATATTCTGTAAATTAATGTAGCATTCGCAGCATTCAAACTTCACTGAAATTTGTAGGTTGCAGTAGTTCGAGGCGGCACATGGGTAGCTAAATTTTAGTCGAACTGCTTGACCTACAGACAGGAATTCTAGTAGCGTTAAAAATTCATTGTTACCATTTAAATCATGATAATAAAATTGCAAATGTTTCATTATTGAAAATAAATAAATCAATATTCAAATTTCAACCAAAAGATATAAGCGTGTGATCTCGGGATTTTTAGCAGCATATTGATTACATATAGATTTAAATACAACTGCATCTGATCTCCAGAGCAATTCTTCCCGTTTTGTTTGTGCGTGTTGATTTTACCCTCAACGTTGTAAATCGTTTTGTGCAAATTGATGATTTTTACTTCTGAATGTTCGAGAAAAGGACATCCTGTAAGGCTGTTTGAAGTTGGATATATTACTTGAGAAGTTTTTTCACAATTTACGCTCAAAGAAACTCATTTGCAAAAAGGTCAAACAAATATAACACTCGAAGTGAGTATTTATTATGCTATAAAATCTATTTACTCAACCCTAAGCAAGCACAAGACGAACGATGAATGCTTTCCCCAGCTGAAAAAACCTCACCATTCATACAAAAAGAAACACATCTACAAAAAAGTTCAAGAAAACAAAATCTTCGAAGCGAACATTTATTATGCTATAAATTCAATATCATGAATCCTAAACACGCACCAGACGAACGTAGGATGTTTACCCAACTGAACTAGACACGGCGCGCGTGTGAAGTTGTCGGTGTGTTAGGAAATTCCGCTAGACGTTCAATGGAAACTCGACATTCCTCGAGGGATTTCCTCGTCAGCAAATAATTCTCTTCAAATCCGTTTGCTTCCTGCACACGTTGTTGCAGCTTCTCGACGTTCCACCGCATCAACTGAACAAGTAGAATAACATAAAATAAAGCAGCAAGGATAGTGTCATTCAAAGGATCCTCTATTCACTGTAATGTCATTTTATGGAGGAGAATTGAATGAATATTGAATTACTCATAGAAGCAACTTGTCGCACCTTTTGATTCATTGTTCGACTTTGCTAAGTGGAAAACTGAAGCATATGATACAATTTTTAAAAGATTCATCATTCATTATAATGCAATTAAATGTAAAAAGATTAAATGAACAAGAAATCCTTCAAAACCCTCTATCCTTGCTTTTTCATTTGTCAGACTTTGTGCAGCACACAGCTTAAACCTATGACAGAATAACATTCCACATCTGCTTGAAACGGAGAACCAGATTTCATCACAGATAAGCCAGAAAAACAAATAAAAAGACCTGGGTTCCGCGACTCTCTCATGTGAATATCCTGAGTATCTCACAGGGAAAACAAGGTGAATCTTTTGAGTGATGCATTCCGAATCAGCCGGGCAGAATTGGCGTGTATCGTTGTGTACGACTTTAAAAAAGCGTCTACGAATGGTACAACGGGTCCAAATTTGAACAATATAGTTATATGAAGTAGTGGGCGTTACCGAATCATTTTGAACTTATTATAATAATACTGGCCATGTAAAAGTAAAGATGCACAAAATATCAACTCTACATTGTGAACATCTCATTCTTATCGCTTATTATTGAAAAAACAATAATATTCTTCATAGAAGCAGTTCGAATACCAATCATCAAACGGAAATGATAATCACCTTTTCATCATTACCTCTCCGATTATAATCATAAGCAAGCGCTTCCTACGACGCGCTTGTGATGAACAGAAAAAGGAAACAACTTTGGTTATAGTAGACTCCGGTTAGGACTCTGAATTAACAAGCAACCAAGTTCTGAACACACCAGGTAGTACACCTCGGTTAGAACGCAAAATAAACACGCAACCAAGTTTTAGAATTACCAGGTGGTAGACCTCGGCTAGAACGCAAAATAAACACGCAACCAAGTTTTAGAATTACCAGGTGGTAGACCTCGACTAGAACGCAAAATAAACACGCAACCAAGTTTTAGAATTACCAGGTAGTACACCTCGGCTAGAACGCAAAATAAACACGCAACCAAGTTTTAGAATTACCAGATAGTACACCTCGGTTAGAACGCAAAATAAACACGCAACCAAGTTTCAGAATTACCAGATAGTACACCTCGGTTAGAACGCAAAATAAACACGCAACCAAGTTTTAGAATTACCAGGTAGTACACCTCGGTTAGAACGCAAAATAAACACGCAACCAAGTTTTAGAATTACCAGGTAGTACACCTCGGCTAGAACGCAAAATAAACACGCAACCAAGTTTTAGAATTACCAGATAGTACACCTCGGTTAGAACGCAAAATAAACACGCAACCAAGTTTTAGAATTACCAGATAGTACACCTCGGTTAGAACGCAAAATAAACACGCAACCAAGTTTTAGAATTACCAGATAGTACACCTCGGTTAGAACGCAAAATAAACACGCAACCAAGTTTTAGAATTACCAGATAGTACACCTCGGTTAGAACGCAAAATAAACACGCAACCAAGTTTTAGAATTACCAGGTAGTACACCTCGGCTAGAACGGAAAATAAACACGCAACCAAGTTTTAGAATTACCAGGTAGTACACCTTGGTTAGAATGTGAAATTAACACGCAGCTAAGTTCTGAGTTTACCAGACTCTTTTTCCGTCCTTGCGATCACTTCAAACGTTACAGACATCGCTTGAGTTTTAATTTTCTAAACGGATCATTTTGATGGTCTTTGACCACTGGGAACTTTTAATATACCACTTTCAATCAAACTTTAATTTAATACTCAATTAGACGCAGGTAAATTGAACAATTTCGTTGTACTTCACTATTTAAAATCAGTGATCATCGTGCAATACCTTCGCTCGTGTAGAGCGTTTACTATCTATTTCATTCTAAAACCCAGCTTTTGATAAATAAACGCCACTCTGAGGAGCCACCTCGTGGAGAAATACCTCCCTGGCCTTCATTGATATTAATTCATTATGCTATAATAAATGTCAATTGCCAAAATTGAGGCCTCAAATGCCATTTTATGAAATGTTGGAGGCTCCACCCAGCAGAGCTGGTTGTGTCGTAGCCGCGACAAGAGCATTTGAGGGATTAAAATGTGAAAATTACTCTAGGTTTTATTGAAGAAATTTTTTTTTAACATGATTAAGACGCGGAAAGTCCATTTCACCGCAAAGAAAATTTGAAAAAGAATTCCTAGAATTTGTGGAGCATTTGTCTCACAGAGATGCTCTATTTAGGTACTTGGAAATGATGTCCAGTTTCACAAATTCTGCAACTTTGTGTTTTTAACATATCCTCTAGAGGATGAAATTCACATCTGAAGTTCTTAGAACTTTTAGGTTGGGTTAAATTTTAATGAAACCAAGAATTGTCACGGAAATGAGTTCTCAAACTAAAAAATAAGATTAGTAAACAATCAGAATATCCGACGTAATATTTTCAAGGCGTGGAACCGATATTTTTTAAGTTTTGTTGGTTTTACTAAAATCATGACATAAAATTTCCCTGTGAATGTTCCTTGAAATTTCTCAAAAGACTACGCTGGTTTTCTTATTTTAAAGGCTTAGATTACAACTTCTTCTTTTCATTATTACTTCCAAAATTATCACTATTTGTTTATTTTACGCTGCAAACTCATAAAAATGAAACTCATAGTGAACAAAAATTGTGGGACGCATAAAATTTATTAGCCATTTCATGGAAAATTTAACCCATTGTGGCCGAAAATTATGGAACTCTTAGTTCTAATTCAAAATTTAATGAAAAATTAAGCCCATAGTGAGCAGAAACAAAAAATTTATGAAACGCGTAAAATTTAATCCCCATTAATAATCGAAGCCCCTGAGGCATATTTTATGGCGATTAAAAACAACAGTACCCGCAGTTTTGGCCAAAAACTTGAATAAAAAACTTCCGTTGACGGAGCTCCGGTGCGACAAGTGCCGGAGCCTCGCACCATTTATATTCATGAGTCTCTTCTGAAAACCATTACGGAGAGGGAAATCTGGGAGGGAAAAGTCTTGTGCCCACACCTTACGGGACTGTGTTGACGCAGGGAAGCGGTGTGTCAACATCCATCCTCCGTCACCCTCCTGTCAACTTCCACCCTCCTCCACATGCCATCTTCCTGTCACCCTCCACCTTGATCCTGTCAACTTCCACTCTCCTCCACACCGGAGAGTGGAGGAGAGTGGAAATCTTGTCTTGCTGTCACCCTCCACACACCTCTCCTCCTGTCAACATCCACTCTCCTCCTATCAACTTCCGCTCTCCTCCACACACACACACATCCTCCTGTCAACATCCACTCTCCTCCACACGCCTCTCCTCCTGTCAACTTGTACCCTTCACACGCCATCCGCCTGTCAACTTCCGCGTAATTCATAGCCGTGTTTACGAGAGTTTTGGCATCCACAACATTGTAAGTGTTGGATAATCTTTGTGTGCACTTCTCTTGAGAAACTTCACGGCTGTGTGATGACGGCAGCTGCTGGGAGTCACGCATCACAGATGCGCACGCCACGCAGTTACCTAAGCTGATTTGACTTCGCTGAACAAAACGGTCTATCGCAGCTACACGCAGATTACAGCTGTACACTCGGAGCTGCATGTAGGAGCTTAATTTTACAGTGGAGTATTATATGTCGCAGCTGTACGTAGAAATTATCTGTCGCAGCTTTGTGCAGAAATTGCTGCGAATACAGCTGCGCATTCGACCTCTCGCTAGAGCTGCATACAGCTGTATTCAAGGCCGAGGGCGCAGAGGTCACTTCAAACACTTGCCTACATCGGAGCAGACGTTTCTCTACAGCTGCATTCAAAAGGACAGAACAGCTGCAGCAGCTCTCAGTCTTGTCTACAGTTGCTTTGACTGCTCCCATTACTGCCTCGGCTCGTGCTGCTGTTCCGGGGATTGCAGCGATAGAATATTCCAGCACAGCATGCTGTGCTGTGCGTGATCTGTGCTCCGCTCCGTGCTGTGGACTGTGCACTAGATTGATACAACTGACTCGTGCAGTAGACTGACTGTGTACAATAGACTGACTCGTGCAGTAGACTGACTGTGTACAGTAGACTGACTCGTGCAGTAGACTGACTGTGTACAGTAGACTGACTCGTGTAGTAGACTGACTGTGTACAGTAGACTGACTGTGCACAGTAGACTGACTGTGCACAGTAGACTGACCTGTGCAGAAGCCTGTCTGTGTTACGACGGCAACTCATAACTGTTACCGATGCACATTCCAAAAGTTTCACGAGGAACAAGGGATTTTATCGTCTGTGTGGATTTAAAAGCATTCGTAAATCCTTGCTGTCGAAACTCCTACGCGTTCCTTCTGTGCCGCAGAGCAATATCGGACGCGGTCAAAAGATGCCACGAATCTGGACGAATATTATATGTTGTATTTCCTGGTCGTAATTAGTTAGAAGATGCATTTTCTTGTGAACTTTTGTAGAATTTTTTTAAATTCGTTGCATTACTTTGGAATGATTTTCAATTACAAATTTCACGTGTTATTTTCAAATCTAGTCGTTGTTTAATAATTAGTCGTTCCATAATTAGTCGTTGCTTCATAATTAGTCGTTTTATAATTAGACGTTCTTTAATTATTAGTCGTTTCATAATTAGCCGTTGCTTCATAATTATATCGTTGTTTCATAATTAGTCGTTGCTTCATAATTAGTCGTTGCTTCATAATTAGTCTTTGTTTCATAATTAGTCGTTGTTTCATAATTAGTCGTTGCTTCATAATTAGTCGTTGCTTCATAATTAGTCGTTGTTTCATAATTAGTCGTTGTTTCATAATTAGTCGTTGTTTCATAATTAGTCGTTGTTTCATAATTAGTCGTTGTTTCATAATTAGTCGTTGTTTCATAATTAGTCGTTGTTTCATAATTAGTCGTTGTTTCATAATTAGTCTTTGTTTCATAATTAGTCGTTGTTTCATAATTAGTCGTTGTTTCATAATTAGTCGTTGTTTCATAATTAGTCGTTGTTTCATAATTAGTCGTTGTTTCATAATTAGTCGTTGTTTCATAATTAGTCGTTGTTTCATAATTAGTCGTTGTTTCATAATTAGTCGTTGTTTCATAATTAGTCGTTGTTTCATAATTAGTCGTTGTTTCATAATTAGTCGTTGTTTCATAATTAGTCTTTGTTTCATAATTAGTCGTTGTTTCATAATTAGTCGTTGTTTCATAATTAGTCGTTGTTTCATAATTAGTCTTTGTTTCATAATTAGTCGCTGTTTCATAATTAGTCGTTGTTTCATAATTAGTCGTTGTTTCATAATTAGTCGTTGCTTCATAATTAGTCGTTGTTTCATAATTAGTCTTTGTTTCATAATTAGTAGTTGTTTCATAATTAGTCGTTGTTTCATAATTAGTCGTTGTTTCATAATTAGTCGCTGTTTCATAATTAGTCGCTGTTTCATAATTAGTCGCTGTTTCATAATTAGTCGTTGTTTCATAATTAGTCGCTGTTTCATAATTAGTCGCTGTTTCATAATTAGTCGTTGTTTCATAATTAGTCTTTGTTTCATAATTAGTCGTTGTTTCATAATTAGTCGTTGTTTCATAATTAGTCGCTGTTTCATAATTAGTCGTTGTTTCATAATTAGTCGCTGTTTCATAATTAGTCGCTGTTTCATAATTAGTCGCTGTTTCATAATTAGTCGTTGTTTCATAATTAGTCTTTGTTTCATAATTAGTCGTTGTTTCATAATTAGTCGTTGTTTCATAATTAGTCGTTGTTTCATAATTAGTCGCTGTTTCATAATTAGTCGCTGTTTCATAATTAGTCGCTGTTTCATAATTAGTCGTTGTTTCATAATTAGTCTTTGTTTCATAATTAGTCGTTGTTTCATAATTAGTCGTTGTTTCATAATTAGTCGTTGTTTCATAATTAGTCGTTGTTTCATAATTAGTCGTTGTTTCATAATTAGTCTTTGTTTCATAATTAGTCGCTGTTTCATAATTAGTCGCTGTTTCATAATTAGTCGCTGTTTCATAATTAGTCGCTGTTTCATAATTAGTCGCTGTTTCATAATTAGTCGTTGTTTCATAATTAGTCTTTGTTTCATAATTAGTCGTTGTTTCATAATTAGTCGTTGTTTCATAATTAGTCGCTGTTTCATAATTAGTCGCTGTTTCATAATTAGTCGCTGTTTCATAATTAGTCGTTGTTTCATAATTAGTCTTTGTTTCATAATTAGTCGTTGTTTCATAATTAGTCGTTGTTTCATAATTAGTCGTTGCTTCATAATTAGTCTTTGTTTCATAATTAGTCTTTGTTTCATAATTAGTCGTTGTTTCATAATTAGTCGTTGTTTCATAATTAGTCGTTGCTTCATAATTAGTCTTTGTTTCATAATTAGTCGCCGTTTCATAATTAGTCGTTGTTTCATAATTAGTCGTTGCATCATAATTAGTCGTTGTTTCATAATTATTCTTTGTTTCATAATTAGTCGTTGTTTCATAATTAGTCGTTGTTTCATAATTAGTCGTTGCATCATAATTAGTCGTTGTTTCATAATTATTCTTTGTTTCATAATTAGTCGCTGTTTCATAATTAGTCGTTGGTTCATAATTAGTCGTTGCATCATAATTAGTCGTTGTTTCATAATTATTCTTTGTTTCATAATTAGTCGCTGTTTCATAATTAGTCGTTGTTTCATAATTAGTCGTTGCATCATAATTAGTCGTTGTTTCATAATTATTCTTTGTTTCATAATTAGTCGCTGTTTCATAGTTAGTCGTTGTTCTTAGTCGTCTCACTCAGAGGCGGTAGCTGCCCTTGTTGAAGACGCCATTTGAGACGGCAGCGACTTGACACTTTAACCGCGACGTGTCCCACCGGTGATACACGGAGGGAATTTTCATAATACTGCTGACCGTTCAGTAGTCACAAACTCAATTTTCATTTATCAGAGCGAAATGAAGGCACGATCCAGTTCATGTTGGCTATTTTCAAAATTACTTTCCACAATGGATTTTAAATTAAAGGTGATGAAAGAGCTTTAATTATTTAACCCATGGCGGCGAACGTGTTGAGCTGAGAGTACTCTTCTTGTCCGACCTCTGCGGACGCCAGCACTATTTCTTCAAGTAATTAGGCGTAAACTTCAAATTTCCATTGAGGCAAGTTGAACAATTCACCAAACGAACGCCGTATTCTAAGTAATTGGAACCAAGCGCCACTCAATAATTGCCATTAATTGCCCCTCAATATTTGCAACTAAGTACCTCTCAATAATTGCAACTAAGTGCCTCTCAATAATTGCAACTAAGTGCCTCTCAATAACTGCAACTAAGTGCCTCTCAATAATTGCAACTAAGTGCCTCTCAATAATTGCAACCAAGTGCCTCTCAATAATTGCAACTAAGTGCCTCTCAATAATTGCAACTAAGTGCCTCTCAATAATTGCAACTAAGTGCCTCTCAATAATTGCAACCAAGTGCCTCTCAATAATGCAACTAAGTGCCTCTCAATAATTGCAAATAAGTGCCTCTCAATAATTGCAACCAAGTGCCTCTCAATAATTGCAACTAAGTGCCTCTCAATAATTGCAACTAAGTGCCACTCAATAATTGCAACTAAGTGCCTCTCAATAATTGCAACTAAGTGCCTCTCAATAATTGCAACTAAGTGCCTCTCAATAATTGCAACTAAGTGCCTCTCAATAATTGCAACTAAGTGCCTCTCAATAATTGCAACCAAGTGCCTCTCAATAATTGCAACTAAGTGCCTCTCAATAATTGCAACCAAGTGCCTCTCAATAATTGCAACTAAGTGCCTCTCAATAATTGCAACCAAGTGCCTCTCAATAATTGCAACTAAGTGCCTCTCAATAATTGCAACCAAGTGCCTCTCAATAATTGCAACCAAGTGCCTCTCAATAATTGCAACCAAGTGCCTCTCAATAATTGCAACCAAGTGCCTCTCAATAATTGCAACCAAGTGCCTCTCAATAACTGCAACCAAGTGCCTCTCAATAATTGCAACCAAGTGCCTCTCAATAACTGCAACCAAGTGCCTCTCAATAATTGCAACCAAGTGCCTCTCAATAACTGCAACCAAGTGCCTCTCAATAATTGCAACCAAGTGCCTCTCAATAACTGCAACCAAGTGCCTCTCAATAATTGCAACCAAGTGCCTCTCAATAACTGCAACCAAGTGCCTCTCAATAACTGCAACCAAGTGCCTCTCAATAACTGCAACCAAGTGCCTCTCAATAATTGCAACCAAGTGCCTCTCAATAACTGCAACCAAGTGCCTCTCAATAACTGCAACCAAGTGCCTCTCAATAACTGCAACCAAGTGCCTCTCAATAACTGCAACCAAGTGCCTCTCAATAACTGCAACCAAGTGCCTCTCAATAACTGCAACCAAGTGCCTCTCAATAACTGCAACCAAGTGCCTCTCAATAATTGCAACCAAGTGCCTCTCAATAACTGCAACCAAGTGCCTCTCAATAACTGCAACCAAGTGCCTCTCAATAACTGCAACCAAGTGCCTCTCAATAATTGCAACCAAGTGCCTCTCAATAACTGCAACCAAGTGCCTCTCAATAACTGCAACCAAGTGCCTCTCAATAACTGCAACCAAGTGCCTCTCAATAACTGCAACCAAGTGCCTCTCAATAACTGCAACCAAGTGCCTCTCAATAACTGCAACCAAGTGCCTCTCAATAATTGCAACCAAGTGCCTCTCAATAACTGCAACCAAGTGCCTCTCAATAATTGCAACCAAGTGCCTCTCAATAACTGCAACCAAGTGCCTCTCAATAACTGCAACCAAGTGCCTCTCAATAACTGCAACTAAGTGCCTCTCAATAACTGCAACCAAGTGCCTCTCAATAACTGCAACCAAGTGCCTCTCAATAACTGCAACCAAGTGCCTCTCAATAATTGCAACCAAGTGCCTCTCAATAACTGCAACTAAGTGCCTCTCAATAATTGCAACTAAGTGCCTCTCAATAATTGCAACTAAGTGCCTCTCAATAATTGCAACTAAGTGCCTCTCAATAATTGCAACTAAGTGCCTCTCAATAATGCAACTAAGTGCCTCTCAATAATTGCAACTAAGTGCCTCTCAATAATTGCAACTAAGTGCCTTTCAATAATTGCAACTAAGTGCCTCTCAATAATGCAACTAAGTGCCTCTCAATAATGCAACTAAGTGCCTCTCAATAATTGCAAATAAGTGATAATGTCCTAGCATTCAAGTAGTCAGTCAGGAATTTCACTCAGCACGGTGACCTCACCACTAAAGACTCGTCTACCAGCCGGATAACTCCACATCTAAGTTGAGGGTTCCCATTAATTCGTTCTGGGTTCAATCACTTCGTATTGTGTTCAGTCGACGAGTTTCTCATGTACCGGAATGCAGAATTAATAGTGTTTCATTACCCATTTGTTCTCAGAAAAAGACAAAGGGAAAGGCCTGACAAAAAAAAGAGATGATTGCTTGAACAGATGAAGCTACAAACACTAGTTTATACCCCTCAACATCATTGATTTGATATGCTTACGAAGAGTGACTTTTGATTGATTTTATGTATTGGACCACACTTACCAGTACGCCTTTATTACTTCCTCGATAGGCAACGCACTTCACTTTTGTATGACTTCACTTTTGTATGACTTCACTTTTGCGTCACTTCACTTTTGCATGACTTCACTTTTGCGTCACTTCACTTTTGTATGACTTCCCTTTTGCATCACTTCACTTTTGTATGACTTTTTGTATGACACACTTACCACACTTACCAGTTGGAACATATCAGAGGTATTTGCTTACCATCTCCCTTACCTTTACTAGGTGCCAACTTTCAAGTTACGTGTTATAATTGTATTATTACATCTACCCTTATTAACGTAAATATAATCTCTGTTGGGGGAACCACCATTTCAGTTAATCTTCGCAACGAGAAGGAATATCATTTGAGCATAACGAGAATATTTAGCATGCAGGTCACATTAAAATGAAGAAAGCATGTGTTCCACATCTTTTCCCACTGATAATCTTGATATCACAGTGATTCAATTATCATGCCTGACGCAAAAAATCATGTCTTGATATCACAGCGATTGCAAAGATTGATCAGAAAAGAAAGAATGGTCTGAGGTCACAACGTCGATAATTGCTCACGGAAGAAAAGAAGGTCGTATAATGTGATCTGTATGACTGCTGAGACCCAGCCCTCACGGCATTGTGAACTGTAGACTGACTGTGTGCAGTTGACTGACTGTGTTCAGTAGACTGGCTGTGTACAGTAGACTGACTGTATACAGTAGATTTACTGTGTACAGTATAGACTGATTGTGTACTGTAGACTGGCTGTGTACTGTAGATTTACTGTGTACAGTAGACTGACTGTGCGCTGTAGACTGACTGTGCGCGGTAGACTGACTGTGTAAATTCAAATAGATAATAAACTACTACTTCGCTACAGAATGACACCCTGAGGTTCTTCCCATGAAGTTTTTGCAATAGATATATGTAAACGAAGACCGAAAAGCCATTCTTTCTGCCTTATTTATTCGTGAAGAATTATTTTAATGTTTGAGGAAATATTACTGCCTGATATGTCCATGATAGAGAACCATCAGAGATAAATGGAGGATATAAATGTGCGAAACATTATTCCGCCATAATTATGGTTGGAGACAACTTAGAAAATTTAATCAGTTGTGGTTTTACAGGAACAGTCATTTCTTGCAGGCTGGTTTTGGCGTTCGTAACTTCGTACGGTGACGTCAAAGTATTTCATTTGCTCCTCTCAAGTGCGGCACCGATCGCATCGAGGAAAGATGAAATGCAAAAAAGTCATTTTGTGAAGTCATACAGAAGTAAAGTCATACACAAGTGAAGTCCTACAAACGTGAAGTCATACAAAAGTGAAGTCATACAAAAGTGAAGTGACGCAAAAGTGAAGTCACACAAAAGTAAAGTCATCCAAAAGTGAAGTCATGCAAAAGTGAAGTTATACAAAAGTGGAGTCATACAAAAGTGAAGTCATACATAAGTGTTCATACGAAAGTGAAGTCATACAAAAGTGAAGTCATACAAAAGTGGAGTCATACAAAAGTGAAGTCATATAAAAGTGGAGTCATACAAAAGTGAAGTCATACAAAAGCGAAGTCATACAAAAGTGGAGTCATACAAAAGTGAAGTCATACAAAAGTGGAGTCATACAAAAGTGAAGTCATATAAAAGTGGAGTCATACAAAAGTGAAGTCATACAAAAGCGAAGTCATACAAAAGTGGAGTAATACAAAAGTGAAGTCATACAAAAGTGAAGTGATGCAAAAGTGAAGTCACGCAAAAGTAAAGTCATCCAAAAGTGAAGTCATACAAAAGTGGAGTCATACAAAAATGAAGTCATACAAAAGTGAAGTTACGCAAAAGTGAATGTCGTACAAAAGTGAAATCATCCACGAGTGAAGTCGTTCAAAAGTGAAGTCATACAAAAGTGAAGTCATACAAAAGTGAAGTCGTACAAAAGTGAAGTCATACAAAAGTTAAGTGACGCAGAAGTGAAGTCACACCATAGGGAAGTCATACAAAAGTGAAGTCACACAAAAGTGAAGTCACACAAAAGTGAAGTCGTACAAAAGTGAAATCATACAAAAGTGAAGCGACGCAAAAATGAAGTCATACATAAGTGAAGTCATCCAAAAGTGAAGTCATCCAAAAGTGAAGTGTGTCGCCTATCGAGGAAGTAAAAAATAAATAAATAAAACATTCCACGCAACTGCTTCTTCAGCTTGTCAGTTGAATAAGAACATCAAATAAGCACTAGGTTGGGGTCCATTTCCTAGCCGGAATATCAAAACAAGAACCATGTGAAATTGTCTTGAAAACCGAAGACATTTGCATGCAACTCGTCTCTCTTCACGACGCCGCCAGCGGAAGTGCAAGGCAGAGGCAGACAAGATCTGAAAACAGTGCACACCACAACACACCGAGAGGAGCGGGGGAGCAGTAGGGACTTTACAGCCCTCCCTCCGGCCAGCTGTTGCCGAATTGCTTCATTAAAAGACGCAGTTAATCCTAATTGATGCCCTAGAGCGCCCGGAGACCTGCACTTGATGAGGTGCTATCTACTGAACGCCCACCCGGCCTAATTCGGGGGGTGTACGCACCGCCCGGATATCCATTAAGCGGTGTTGTCTTTGTTCCGACTCGCCGGGGCTGGAATGTCCATTTCATACATCCATTAAGCGGTGTTGTCTTTGTTCCAAATCGCCGGGGTTGGAATATCCATTTCATACATCCATTAATCGGTGTTGTCTTTGTTCCGAATCCCCGGGGTTGGAATATCCATTTCATACATCCATTACGCGGTGTTGTCTTTGTTCCGACTCGTCGGGGCTGGAATAGCCATTTCATACATCTATTACGCAGTGTCGTCTTTTTTACGACTCTCCGGGGCTGGAATATCCATTTCATACACCCATTACGCAGTGTTGTCTTTGGTCCGACTCGCCGGGGCTGGAATATCCATTTCATACACCCATTACGCAGTGTTGTTTTTGGTCCGACTCGCCAGGGCTGGAATATCCATTTCATACATCCATTACGCAGTGTTGTCTTTGTTCTGACTCGCCGGGGTTGGAATATCCATTTCATAAATCCATTACGCAGTGTTGTTTTTGTTCCGACTCGCCGGGGTTGGAATATTCATTTCATACATCCAATACGGTGTTGTATTTATTTAGACGCCGGAGCTGGAATATGGCTTGCCTGCGTTGGGATATGACTTGCTTGTGTTGGAATATGAAATGCCTGCGCTGTAATATCCATGACATGGATCCATTACGGCGTCATATCCATTACATTTTGATTTTTGCCCGCACGTGCGAAAACTAACACTCCTCACTGCAGCTTCATGGTACTTTCCAGTGACTTCCCGAAAAAGGAAATTTGAATTATCTTTCCAGTGACTTCCCGAAAAAGGAAATTTGAATTATCTTTCCAGTGACTTCCCGAAAAATAAAATTTGAATAATCTTTCCAGTGACTTCCCGAAAAAGGAAATTTGAATTATTTTTCCAGTGACTTCTCGAGAAAGGAAATTTGGATTATCTTTCCAGTGACTTCTCGGAAAAGGAAATTTGAATTATCTTTCCAGTGACTTCCCGAAAAATAAAATTTGAATTATCTTTCCAGTGACTTCCCGAAAAAGGAAATTTGGATTATCTTTCCAGTGACTTCTCGGAAAAGGAAATTTGAATTATCTTCCCAGTGACTTCTCGAAAAAGAAAAGACGAGCTAACTTGCCAATGGTTCTCAAATTTTTGTTGTGAAGTCCGCTATGGTAATGTGGTTATTTGGGCACTCGATTTGTTTACAACAAATGCTATGTTACGAGTTACTCCACTCAGAAATGAATAAGCTTAAACCTCTTTTAATACAAAGAGAACGTGAAATACAAATTTATTTCTTCAAGCCTACGTTTCGCAAATCTGCTTACACAGAATCAGAGTCAAACCCTCTTGTAATAATATTCATTTCGCCCTCATGCAATCGATACCACAGCTTCAGATATTTTCCATGAGTATTTTCTGTAATTTATTCTCAGGTTTATGGTTAAGGTAATCCCTTCTTCATGCACATGAAAACTTAAATGAACATTCAGAATTAGAAAGGATAAGTTATCAAACCATGACTTAAATTCCCACCAGTATTCATCACATACCAAAGAAGAGCGTGCTCCTCCAGTCAGCCCAGGACGCCAGATCGACATTTTTGCTGTGAAAATATTCAAATTTAGTCTCTACTTGAATAAAATATGGGCGGAAAATTCTAATTTCAAGAATTTTGGTCGGAAAAGAGGTAAACCTGATACGGAACGGTAGGTTCGCGCCCTATCTTGCGAGTTTGCTGCTGGTAGATTTCCTACAATGAATGGCTATTTTCCTGGAACTAATGAGCTAGTGCGAATAGCATGTCCATCATTGGCTCTGAGTTCGTTATTGGTTATTTGTACTTATAGCGTGTTCTCAGTGCGTTGAACATCCCATGAATTGGATATGAGCTTGTACTTGTAACGTAACCTCAAATGGATATGAGCTTGTGCTTATAGCGTGACCTCAAATGGATATGAGCTTGTACTTGTAACGTAACCTCAAATGGATGTAAGTTTGTACTTATAGCGTGACCTCAAATGGATACGAGTTTGTACTTATAGCGAGAACCTTATTGCTTATCAGTTACATGATCATATCGTGACCTTAATTGAATATTAGTTCCTAATTGGTTATATCGTTTAGAAAATGTTTGAACGTGAGAAAATTTTCTGAACACGTCAACAACAATTACCTCCCAATATTTGACATTAGGTACGGAAGAAATTACAGCGACATTAATGAAATTTTTATTTATTAACCAAGAGTCAAGTGCCACAGGTTGTCAGGCACGAAGATAATAAGATATGGAACAACAAAAATCGTTACAGCGTTGAATCCGGTTAATTAATAATAGAACGCAGGCAGGGGACGAATTCTTCACAGAGAAGATTAGGCGTGAAGAACTTGACTCCCGAATGCCAGCAAACTGTAAGATGAAAAAAGGTACGTTGTCAAAGAACCTTCAGAGGATTATTCACGTAATTTTAGTTATTCACGTAATTTCAGTTATTCACGTAATTTCAGTTATTCACGTAATTTCAGTTATTCACGTAATTTTAGTTATTCACGTAATTTTAGTTATTCACGTAATTTTAGGTATTCACGTAATTTTAGTTATTCACGTAATTTTAGCAATTGCGGTAAATTAAGTAATTAAGGTAAATTAAGTTATTAAGGTGAATTAAGTTATTAAGGAAGTTATTAGGGTAAATTAGGTTATTAAGCAGGGGGGCTACGTCGCACTACATTAACCCAGCTCACGAGATGACATTCCGATAGCAATAAGCCGATGGGTCACAAACCTCTAGTGAGCCTCAGTGCCTGGCGTCAGAAGCATAGCCGGTCGGATGAGCAGGACTCGCAGCAGCATGCAGGGACGGGTGGAATGTTTAGCCCTTCATACTGGACAGACGTGCAGGTACGAAGTTCAAGAACAGGGACCGCCGAACTCCCATCTTCTTCCCAGCGATCGAGCGGCGTCGATCTCGCAGGTTCCAATCACCGGGAAGCGATGTCCCGCGCCTTCAACCAGGGTTCCCCGAAGAATCTGAAGTTGCCACTCAAGAGAAGATTAGTGTATGGGAGTGTTGCTGGGTTGTGTCTGGCTGTTCTTAGGAGGTGCTGTTTTACTATGATTCCTAATGTTGTATTCAGTATAAGGATGTGACCCAAAGCAGTTTACCACAGAAGTATCTCTCGCGATGCTGGGAAAGTGCGACCAAATTTATTTAACTTATCGAAAACTAAATTGTACGAATAATGACGTCAAATTGTTTGAATGGTTTAAATTGTTAAATCATGCACCTTAACTTACAACGAATTTAATTTTAGCGGACAATGTATGTACGTCTACATAGATAATCCCGAAAAAGGAAATTTGAATTATTTTTCCAGTGACTTCTCGAGAAAGGAAATTTGGATTATCTTTCCAGTGACTTCTCGGAAAAGGAAATTTGAATTATCTTTCCAGTGACTTCCCGAAAAATAAAATTTGAATTATCTTTCCAGTGACTTCCCGAAAAAGGAAATTTGGATTATCTTTCCAGTGACTTCTCGGAAAAGGAAATTTGAATTATCTTCCCAGTGACTTCTCGAAAAAGAAAAGACGAGCTAACTTGCCAATGGTTCTCAAATTTTTGTTGTGAAGTCCGCTATGGTAATGTGGTTATTTGGGCACTCGATTTGTTTACAACAAATGCTATGTTACGAGTTACTCCACTCAGAAATGAATAAGCTTAAACCTCTTTTAATACAAAGAGAACGTGAAATACAAATTTATTTCTTCAAGCCTACGTTTCGCAAATCTGCTTACACAGAATCAGAGTCAAACCCTCTTGTAATAATATTCATTTCGCCCTCATGCAATCGATACCACAGCTTCAGATATTTTCCATGAGTATTTTCTGTAATTTATTCTCAGGTTTATGGTTAAGGTAATCCCTTCTTCATGCACATGAAAACTTAAATGAACATTCAGAATTAGAAAGGATAAGTTATCAAACCATGACTTAAATTCCCACCAGTATTCATCACATACCAAAGAAGAGCGTGCTCCTCCAGTCAGCCCAGGACGCCAGATCGACATTTTTGCTGTGAAAATATTCAAATTTAGTCTCTACTTGAATAAAATATGGGCGGAAAATTCTAATTTCAAGAATTTTGGTCGGAAAAGAGGTAAACCTGATACGGAACGGTAGGTTCGCGCCCTATCTTGCGAGTTTGCTGCTGGTAGATTTCCTACAATGAATGGCTATTTTCCTGGAACTAATGAGCTAGTGCGAATAGCATGTCCATCATTGGCTATGAGTTCGTTATTGGTTATTTGTACTTATAGCGTGTTCTCAGTGCGTTGAACATCCCATGAATTGGATATGAGCTTGTACTTGTAACGTAACCTCAAATGGATATGAGCTTGTGCTTATAGCGTGACCTCAAATGGATATGAGCTTGTACTTGTAACGTAACCTCAAATGGATATGAGTTTGTACTTATAGCGTGACCTCAAATGGATGTGAGTTTGTACTTGTAACGTAACCTCAAATGGATGTGAGTTTGTACTTATAGCGTGACCTCAAATGGATACGAGTTTGTACTTATAGCGAGAACCTTATTGCTTATCAGTTACATGATCATATCGTGACCTTAATTGAATATTAGTTCCTAATTGGTTATATCGTGACCCTAATTAGATATTACTTCCTATTCGTCCTACTTTTTTGTGGCCTCAATTGGATATAAAGTTCCTAATTGGTTACAGCATATCGTTACCTTAATTGGATATGAGTTAGTACGTATTGCGGAAACTATATTTGTTGTAAAATAAATTAAGAAAATATGAAACTGTTGGGGAGAACGGGAATTTAAAATTTCTTTACGTGTCAAATTCACTAAATTAGGTTAATAAAACAATGTTTTTCAACGTTAGGTTGAAGAATTAAGGTAATATTTTAATTTCATTTAATTTCATTTTTCAAAATTGAACAAAATATCGCGCTAATTAACCGAATACACGCAAATACTTTATAACATTGATAAACATTAGCAGAATTTACAAGAAAAGGTTGGGATCCTCCCTGTGAAGTATCGTTGATACTCCTAAGTTTGATGTATTGATACACCACAGTTTGATACTTTGATACACGTCAGTTTGATGTATTGATACTCCGCAGTTTGATACTTTGATATACCTCAGTTTGATGTATTGATACAGCGCAGTTTTATACTTTGATACACCTCAGTTTGATGTATTGATACACCACAGTTTGATACTTTGATACACTTCAGTTTGATGTATTGATACACCACAGTTTGATACTTTGATACACCTCAGTTTGATGTATTAATACACCACTGTTTGATACTTTGATACACCTCAGTTTGATATATTGATACACCACAGTTTGATGCGTTGATACACCACAGTTTGATGTATTGATACACCGCAGTTTGATGCGTTGCTACACCGCAGTTAGATGTATTGATACACCACAGTTTGATGCGTTGATACACCACAGTTTGATGCGTTGATACACCACAGTTTGATGCGTTGATACACCGCAGTTTGATGCGTTGATACACCGCAGTTAGATGCGTTGATACACCACAGTTTGATGCGTTGATACACCGCAGTTTGATGCGTTGATACACCGCAGTTAGATGTATTGATACACCACAGTTTGATGCGTTGATACACCACAGTTTGATGCGTTGATACACCACAGTTTGATGCGTTGATACACCACAGTTTGATGCGTTGATACACCACAGTTTGATGCGTTGATACACCACAGTTTGATGCGTTGATACACCGCAGTTTGATGCGTTGATACACCGCAGTTTGATGCGTTGATACACCACAGTTTGATGCGTTGATACACCGCAGTTTGATGCGTTGATACACCGCAGTTAGATGTATTGATACACCACAGTTTGATGCGTTGATACACCACAGTTTGATGCGTTGATACACCACAGTTTGATGCGTTGATACACCGCAGTTTGATGCGTTGATACACCGCAGTTAGATGCGTTGATACACCGCAGTTTGATGCGTTGATACACCACATTTTGATGCGTTGATACTCCACAGTTTGATGCGTTGATACACCGCAGTTTGATGCGTTGATACACCGCAGTTTGATGCGTTGATACACCGCAGTTAGATGTATTGATACACCACAGTTTGATGCGTTGATACACCACAGTTTGATTCGTTGATACACCACAGTTTGATGCGTTGATACACCACAGTTTGATGCGTTGATACACCACAGTTTGATGCGTTGATACACCACAGTTTGATGTATTGATACACCGCAGTTTGATGCGTTGCTACACCGCAGTTAGATGTATTGATACACCACAGTTTGATACTTTGATACACCTCAGTTTGATGCGTTGATACTCCTCAATTTGAGGCGTTGATACACCACAGTTTGATGCGTTGATACACCGCAGTTTGATGCGTTGATACACCGCAGTTTGATGCGTTGATACACCGCAGTTTGATGCGTTGATACTCTGCAGTTAGGTGTATTGATACACCACAGTTTGATGCGTTGATACACCGTAGTTTGATGCGTTGATACACCGCAGTTAGATGTATTGATACACCACAGTTTGATGCGTTGATACACCACAGTTTGATGCGTTGATACACCACAGTTTGATGCGTTGATACACCGCAGTTTGATGCGTTGATACACCACAGTTTGATGCGTTGATACACCGTAGTTTGATGCGTTGATACACCGCAGTTAGATGTATTGATACACCACAGTTTGATGCGTTGATACACCGCAGTTAGATGTATTGATACACCACAGTTTGATGCGTTGATACACCACAGTTTGATGCGTTGATACACCACAGTTTGATGCGTTGATACACCGCAGTTTGATGCGTTGATACACCGCAGTTAGATGTATTGATACACCACAGTTTGATGCGTTGATACACCACAGTTTGATGCGTTGATACACCACAGTTTGATGCGTTGATACACCGCAGTTCGATGCGTTGATACACCACAGTTTGATGCGTTGATACACCGTAGTTTGATGCGTTGATACACCGCAGTTAGATGTATTGATACACCACAGTTTGATGCGTTGATACACCGCAGTTAGATGTATTGATACACCACAGTTTGATGCGTTGATACACCACAGTTTGATTCGTTGATACACCACAGTTTGATGCGTTGATACACCACAGTTTGATGCGTTGATACACCACAGTTTGATGCGTTGATACACCACAGTTTGATGTATTGATACACCGCAGTTTGATGCGTTGCTACACCGCAGTTAGATGTATTGATACACCCCAGTTTGATGCGTTGATACACCACAGTTTGATGCGTTGATACACCGCAGTTTGATGCGTTGATACACCATATTTTGATGCGTTGATACTCCACAGTTTGATGCTTTGATACACCTCAGTTTGATGTATTAATACACCACTGTTTGATACTTTGATACACCTCAGTTTGATGTATTGATACACCACAGTTTGATACTTTGATACACCGCAGTTTGATGCGTTGATACACCTCAGTTTGATGCGTTGATACACCACAGTTTTATGCGTTGATACACCGCAGTTTGATGCGTTGATACACCACAGTTTGATACTTTGATACACCTCAGTTTGATGCGTTGATACTCCTCAATTTGAGGCGTTGATACACCACAGTTTGATGCGTTGATACACCGCAGTTTGATGCGTTGATACACCGCAGTTTGATGCGTTGATACACCGCAGTTTGATGCGTTGATACACTGCAGTTAGGTGTATTGATACACCACAGTTTGATGCGTTGATACACCGTAGTTTGATGCATTGATACACCGCAGTTAGATGTATTGATACACCACAGTTTGATGCGTTGATACACCACAGTTTGATGCGTTGATACACCACAGTTTGATGCGTTGATACACCGCAGTTTGATGCGTTGATACACCACAGTTTGATGCGTTGATACACCGTAGTTTGATGCGTTGATACACCGCAGTTAGATGTATTGATACACCACAGTTTGATGCGTTGATACACCGCAGTTAGATGTATTGATACACCACAGTTTGATGCGTTGATACACAACAGTTTGATGCGTTGATACACCACAGTTTGATGCGTTGATACACCGCAGTTTGATGCGTTGATACACCACAGTTTGATACTTTGATACACCTCAGTTTGATGCGTTGATACACCTCAGTTTGATGCGTTGATACACCGCAGTTTGATGCGTTGATACACCGCAGTTAGATGTATTGATACACCACAGTTTGATGCGTTGATACACCACAGTTTGATGCGTTGATACACCACAGTTTGATGCGTTGATACACCGCAGTTTGATGCGTTGATACACCACAGTTTGATGCGTTGATACACCACAGTTTGATGCGTTGATACACCGCAGTTAGATGTATTGATACACCACAGTTTGATGCGTTGATACACCGCAGTTCGATGTATTGATACACCATAGTTTGATGCGTTGATACACCACAGTTTGATGCGTTGATACACCACAGTTTGATGCGTTGATACACCGCAGTTTGATGCGTTGATACACCACAGTTTGATGCGTTGATACACCACAGTTTGATGCGTTGATACACCACAGTTTGATGCGTTGATACACCACAGTTTGATGCGTTGATACACCTCAGTTTGATGCGTTGATACACCTCAATTTGATGCGTTGATACACCTCAGTTTGATGCGTTGATACTCCTCAATTTTATTCGTTGATACACCTCAATTTGATGCGTTGATACTCCTTAGTTTGATGCGTTGATACTCCTCAGTTTGATGCGTTGATACACTTCAGTTTGATGCGTTGATACTCCTCAATTTGATGCGTTGATACACCTCAGTTTGATGCGTTGATCAACGCATCAGTTCCTTTGATGGAACTTCTGCAGAACTTTGATGAGGGAAGCCTCTGTACTGCCTCACGCACCCTACCCTCATTATGCTGCTGGAGATAATAACAGCAGCAGTTAACTTAACCTCATTATGCTGCTGGAGATAATAACAGCAGCAGTTAACTTTTACTGCCGAGCAAATAATTGGTTCTGGCAATAATTGCAATTCCTCATCAAATGGCAGGCTGCAGTTAGGAACAATATAAATGCAGATATCTGAAGCAACTTTTGTAATTTACCTCTCAATTTGGGGAATAAATAATAGTCTTTTACAAAGAAATTCAAATGTTAAATGGCTTGTTTCATTCAACTGCCTATTAATAGGAACAATATAAATGCATATTTTAAGGCACTTCTATAAATTTTCACTTTCTTCTTTGAATAAATACTGTTTTTTTGGGGTCGCTGCAATTTTTTCGCGGAAATTTAAATAGTGAATTGCTTGCTTGATGGTTGACTCAACCATACGAATGTCTGCAGTTTGGTGAGTCTTTGCATTCGCAAGTTGCTTTTGAGACGGTTTTCTTAGCATATCGATGGGTTTTCCATGTCAAAATTAAGCTGAAAATAATTTTTCAGCTTGAAATTTTCAAGAAAATCAACAATCTCTAAAAAAGGAAAAAAACACACGAAATTAGATTGATGGTAATATTTCATTCATTAAAGTTAGTAGCTGAAAAATCACTTAACGTCATTTAGGAAATTACTCTCAAATCGTAAATCGAACGGAGATATCCCTTTACTTTTGAAAGATTATATATAATATCTAATATATTTTATCTATTTTAAATGAGATGATATCAACATTACCCTCCTACCATCGGCGTAGTGATTGTTCGTCCGTATTTTTTTGCTTTGTAATTTTAATAATCACTTGAATTTAATAATCATTGTCATTAAATTTCATCCTTTAAGACAATAAACAGCTAATATCTCAAAACTCCGAATATTTTTCGGAAACTTTCATCAAAGAAAAAGTGTTTATGTAGCTATTTTCTACTTGAAGTGCAATTTTGTACTTCTTGTTCTAAAACACCCTCTATAAGCGGTTTAGTTTTCGCACACGTATAGTTAGTTCATCTTTCCCATTCCTATGAGTATGCCCTCCTAACTCAAGAAAATAAGCATTCCTCGGAGCAGCTCCGGCAAATTAAGGAGTGAAGGCGGCTGTATGACAACATCCGCACGTCTGCCCCGGTCTGAGTCGCCTCCAACATTCCGGAGTCAGAGACCTCGCGAAGCATTCCGCAGGAGCGACAGAAGCATTTATTGCATTTTTAAAGCATTTTACCGGAAAATTAAAATGCGTCACGCGGACTGGGAGCTCCAGCAAGGAACTACGAATTCCACAGACATAAATTCGAGCGAGCAAATTATTCAGCAGTTTAGAGAAAGCTGCCCGCACGTTCCGTCAGAATATTAAGTCCTCGCGTCTCAACATTTCGAGCAAAGTTTGGTGTTTCAATGGAAATTTATTCGAGCAGTCGTGTGTGAGTGATAGTTGACTGACGAAGGACGTTTTGCTTCGGCTGAACTCCATAATTTGGGTACGGGAAGGGCTTTTTAAATAGAGCGTGGCGGTATTTTACCCATTTGTTCAATTGTAAATGCAAAACGCGTCTCATATTAACTTTGTGCTACGGCCACTTACATTCACATTACAGAAATTTACTCTGATGTAATTTGTTATTTACGAGCATTACTTCTTAAGTACTCTGACACTAATTACATGCTAGGGCAACTTTCAGCATATTAGGGTGACTTATTCTACAGTAGTGTAACTTAATATGTGCCTGAGTAACGAGCTGTACACTAGGATAAATTCATGAAAGTAACTTGCTATAAACCAATTAAACTTTGGAGAGGTATCAACTCAATTGGAGAAACTTGCAGTATGTTAGAGAAATTTACTCAATCCCAGGGCAACTAGGGCCACTTCTAGGGCAACTAGGGCCACTTCTAGGGCAACTAGGGCCACTTCTAGGGCAACTAGGGGCACTTCTAGGGCAACTAGGGCCACTTCTAGGGCAACTAGGACCACTTCTAGGGCAACTAGGGCCACTTCTAGGGCAACTAGGGCCACTTCTAGGGCAACTAGGGCCACTTCTAGGGCAACTAGGGCCACTTCTAATACATTAGGGAACTTTCTCGTCTCAATAGTACTTAGGGTAACTTGAAGTACTCTGTGGAAACTTCGTGCAAGGGAAACTGGGGTAACTTTTAGGATACTGGGGAAACTCATTCAGTGCAAGGATAACCTACCGTAACTTTAACTGCAGTTGAAATGGACTTGCGAGAAGAAATAGAAACGTAAACAGTTTTTTTAAATAAAGATGACACAAAAATCATCATTGGTTTTTAAATTCTCTTATTATAAAGATCCATAGTTGATACACAAATATGGGGATCGTAATACCCAAGTCAACAGTCGAATTAGAATGTCAATAGAATCTTAATCTGGGTTCCTTACATCTCAAGGGTTGGTTGATATTACTTTAAGGGCCGGAATTTTAAAAAATTAGTGAGAAAAAAGGAAAATTGATACCCAAATATGTTTGATTTCTGAACCCTAATATTATAAACTTATCAACTCTAATATGATTTATTTATTACCCCTAATGTGATTATTTTATTAACCCTAATATGATTAATTTATTAACCCTAATACAATTTATTTATTAACGCTAATACAATTTATTTATAACCCCTAATATGATTGACCGAAACGCTGCCCAGCCTTGCCTTTGGGTTATTTTTTATAGCATTTCTTAATGGCGGAATTTCATTTCTAAATTGCCCCATCGGACTCAGCGTCACAGTACACACATCTGAGTTACACCTCACTGAAGGACCAAGAACAAGGCTTGGACAACTCTACTGTGCTCTATGTGGTGTTGATTCAGTTAATCAAAAACACTCTTGACAAGTATTTAGGGAAGCTCAGACTAACATCTAGTCTAATCAAATCAAATCTAATTTAGTCTAACCTAATCTGATCTTATCTATTATCAGATCTAATTTAATCTAGCGTAGTCTAATCTAACATAATGTGATTTGATCTGATCTAATCTAATCCAATTTAATCTAATCGAGTCTAGTTACAAAATTATCTTCCCAGTGCTGGTAGGCAATTTCAATAGTTGCTCATAAGGCTCTTATCAATGTAAAAAAAAACCCTCATGGAAAATTGCATAAGAATTTTTTAATGGCGAAATACGTTTTTAAAAATTCTTTAAAAAATCCGACAATCGGAAATGCTGAAGAATTTGAAAATGGCGAGTACAGAGTGTAGAACTCTATTTGACAAATTAAATCAGAATATAATTACTGAAAATTGTTAGAATTTTCTTTTTGCAAATTGTATTAGAGTCTCCTTAATAAAATTTGCATTAGAATCTTCCTACTGTGAATTGAAATTTTTTAAATTGTTCATGAAAACTCCAATCAAAAACAAAAAAATATAATAAATAAAAAACGAAAGATAATACACTCAACTGCTGAGCCCGTTTGGTGTAAGCAGAAGAATTCTGAGTTATTTACTTGAGGACAGACAACGAGCTATTTACCTCGAAAAAAGCGTTAAATGCATGCATTTACCCGGAATAAATAGCGAGGCTATGTCAATGCTGGCCTTTAGTTCAGGGGACTGGACTTTTTGCTGTGTTTCTCGGTGCTAGCTATTCAATTTTGTTGTGCAGGAGGCAAGGAATTCATGCATTAAATTCATATAAATACACTAGGTTCATTCGTTTAAATTCAATAAATTCACTCATTTTTCCTCATATAATTCATTCATTTAAATTCATGAAATTCATTCATTTAAATTCATTAAATTCCCTCACTTAAATTCATTACAATCATTTAAATTCATTAAATTAAAAGATTGAGAGTGCGAGGCTGAACTGCTGGAAATCATGTTGTGCTCTCTGCATCACATTATTGCACCTCAGTGTACCATTACGTGCACTGAGTGTGCTATGATGTTCACTGAGGATACTATGATGTAAACTGAGTGCACTGTGATGTACACTGAGTGTACTGTGACGTACACTGAGTGTACCGTGACACCAAAACACCACGCGCGGCGCGTTGGCCTGTACAAAATACAACTCAGCAGCCAGCTAAATTCTCCCGAGTATGAGAATAACGTCCAAAAACACGCCTTGTTGAAGTTTGCATAACACTATTTGCACACGGACATACTTGTTCGCGCAAATGGCTTAACATTTTAACATTAAATAATTTTAATATATTTTAATATTACTTCAGCAACATTTTCCATTGTTTCATGACACTCCCTCATTGATTTTCCAATAAAACATCATGCTATTCAAGAATATTTCTGTAGAAAAGTTTCCATTGGAATATTCTTATTCAAACACTTCTTTTAGATTATTTCTATTCAATATTAGAACATTTCTAAAATATTATAATATTTTTGTTAAATATTAGGGATTTTTCTCTCAAATATTAGAATATTTAAATTAAACATATGAACATTATTATTAAAATATTTCCATTAAAACAAAACTTGAAGTTACCAGCGCACAAATAGGTCGCTCAGGGAGTGCTCCGTTGAGCATTTAATTAACTTCTGGAATGAAATCAAATCAAGCCCAAAAACTCTAATATTTAATGAGCGAAATTCTGCGTTGCTGTAATTGGACGCATGGACTGGCCAGGTGTGCGTTGGTTTTTTTCCTTTTTTGTAGAGGTAACGCGTAATTTTTGTTTGTTTAGCGAGTAGGATTTAGCGTAACTTGTGTGAATTTGGATCTCACACACACAAGTGGAGATCTCGGATCTCCAAGGTTTTTATAAGATGGCATCAAAGTTGATTTGGCCTCTCGTGTCATTTTAGTTGTTCAAATTTTTAGGTTTTTCATTTACAGGCCAGTTTTCATTTCAAGCGAAAGAATTAGAAGACATTCATATTCATTTCAAGGAGAACAATTATGAAACATTCAAATTTATTTCAAGGAGAACAATTATGAAATATTCAAATTTATCTCAAGGCGAACAATTAGGAAACATTCAAATTTATTTCAAGGAGAACAATTATGAAACATTCAAATTTATTTCGAGGAGAACAATTATGAAACATTCAAATTTATCTCAAGGCGAACAATTAGGAAACATTCAAATTTATTTCAAGGAGAACAATTACGAAACATTCAAATTTATTTCAAGGAGAACAATTACGAAACATTCAAATTTATTTCAAGGAGAACAATTATGAAACATTCAAATTTATTTCAAGGCGAACAATTATGAAACATTCAAATTTATTTCAAGGAGAACAATTACGAAACATTCATATTCATTTCAAGGAGAACAATTATGAAACATTCAAATTTATTTCAAGGCGAACAATTATGAAACATTCAAATTTATTTCAAGGAGAACAATTACGAAACATTCAAATTTATTTCAAGGAGAACAATTATGAAACATTCAAATTTATTTCCAGGAGAACAATTATGAAACATTCAAATTTATCTCAAGGCGAACAATTAGGAAACATTCAAATTTATTTCAAGGAGAACAATTACGAAACATTCAAATTTATTTCAAGGAGAACAATTACGAAACATTCAAATTTATTTCAAGGAGAACAATTATGAAACATTCAAATTTATTTCAAGGCGAACAATTATGAAACATTCAAATTTATTTCAAGGAGAACAATTACGAAACATTCAAATTTATTTCAAGGAGAACAATTATGAAACATTTAAATTTATTTCAAGGAGAACAATTATGAAACATTCAAATTTATCTCAAGGCGAACAATTAGGAAACATTCAAATTTATTTCAAGGAGAACAATTACGAAACATTCAAATTTATTTCAAGGAGAACAATTATGAAACATTCAAATTTATCTCAAGGCGAACAATTATGAAACATTCAAATTTATTTCAAGGAGAACAATTACGAAACATTCAAATTTATTTCAAGGAGAATAATTATGAAACATTCAAATTTCTTTCAAGGAGAACAATTATGAAACATTCAAATTTATTTCGAGGAGAACAATTATGAAACATTCAAATTTATTTCGAGGAGAACAATTATGAAACATTCAAATTTATTTCGAGGAGAACAATTATGAAACATTCAAATTTCTTTCAAGGAGAACAATTATGAAACATTCAAATTTATTTCGAGAAGAACAATTATGAAACATTCAAATTTCTTTCAAGGAGAACAATTATGAAACATTCAAATTTATTTCAAGGAGAACAATTATGAAACATTCAAATTTATTTCAAGGAGAACAATTATGAAACATTCAAATTTATTTCAAGGAGAACAATTATGAAACATTCAAATTTATTTCAAGGAGGACAATTACGAAACATTCAAATTTCTTTCAAGGAGAACAATTATGAAACATTCAAATTTATTTCAAGGAGAACAATTATGAAACATTCAAATTTATTTCAAGGAAAACAATTACGAAACATTCAAATTTATTTCAAGGAGAACAATTATGAAACATTCAAATTTATTTCAAGGAGAACAATTACAAAACATTCAAATTTCTTTCAAGGAGAACAATTATGAAACATTCAAATTTATTTCAAGGAGAACAATTATGAAACATTCAAATTTCTTTCAAGGAGAACAATTATGAAACATTCAAATTTATTTCAAGGAGAACAATTATGAAACATTCAAATTTCTTTCAAGGAGAACAATTATGAAACATTCAAATTTATTTCAAGGAGAACAATTATGAAACATTCAAATTTATTTCAAGGAGAACAATTACGAAACATTCAAATTTCTTTCAAGGAGAACAATTATGAAACATTCAAATTTATTTCAAGGAGAACAATTATGAAACATTCAAATTTATTTCAAGGAGAACAATTATGAAACATTCAAATTTAT
This sequence comes from Morinoia aosen, assembly GCA_030386875.1. Taxonomy (NCBI): domain Eukaryota; kingdom Metazoa; phylum Arthropoda; class Malacostraca; order Amphipoda; family Talitridae; genus Morinoia; species Morinoia aosen. The sequence continues at coordinate 54,876,693 of CM059558.1, forward strand.
TTCAAGGAGAACAATTATGAAACATTCAAATTTATTTCGAGGAGAACAATTATGAAACATTCAAATTTTTTTCGAGGAGAACAATTATGAAACATTCAAATTTCTTTCAAGGAGAACAATTATGAAACATTCAAATTTATTTCGAGGAGAACAATTATGAAACATTCAAATTTATTTCAAGGAGAACAATTATGAAACATTCAAATTTATTTCAAGGAGAACAATTATGAAACATTCAAATTTATTTCAAGGAGAACAATTATGAAACATTCAAATTTATTTCAAGGAGAACAATTATGAAACATTCAAATTTATTTCAAGGAGGACAATTACGAAACATTCAAATTTCTTTCAAGGAGAACAATTATGAAACATTCAAATTTATTTCAAGGAGAACAATTATGAAACATTCAAATTTATTTCAAGGAGAACAATTATGAAACATTCAAATTTATTTCAAGGAGAACAATTACGAAACATTCAAATTTCTTTCAAGGAGAACAATTATGAAACATTCAAATTTATTTCAAGGAGAACAATTATGAAACATTCAAATTTCTTTCAAGGAGAACAATTATGAAACATTCAAATTTATTTCAAGGAGAACAATTATGAAACATTCAAATTTCTTTCAAGGAGAACAATTATGAAACATTCAAATTTATTTCAAGGAGAACAATTATGAAAATTCAAATTTATTTCAAGGAGAACAATTACGAAACATTCAAATTTCTTTCAAGGAGAACAATTATGAAACATTCAAATTTATTTCAAGGAGAACAATTATGAAACATTCAAATTTATTTCAAGGAGAACAATTATGAAACATTCAAATTTATTTCAAGGAGAACAATTATGAAACATTCAAATTTATTTCAAGGAGAACAATTATGAAACATTCAAATTTAGCCTCTCAAAAAACTATTCAGCGTCCAACTTTGAATGATCGGTAGCGAACATCAAATACACACAGGGGAGATGCTATTGGATGTATTGGTGATTGGATGTATTCGTGTATTGTATTGTATTAAACGCATTATTGTATAGTATAGGATGTATTATAGTGTGTATTAATTATTGTATATATTATTTTATTGTTCTGGGTGCATTATTGTATTGCATTGGATGTATTATTGGGTGTATTAATTATTAGATATGTTATTCTATTGTATGAGATGCATTGTTTTGTTGTAATGGATGCCTTATTGTATTGAATGCAGTATTCTATTGTATTGGATGTATGATAGGATGTGTTGATTATTGGATGTATTGGTCATACAAAATAACCATTACTCAATAAACTAACACAGCAAGGGTGCGACCGATTCAGTGTTTCAGCATAGGCAGCCCGACCTTCTATCGTTGGCACACAGAGAAATAGACTTCAAGCCTCTCCGCTCAAAGCGCAACAGTTCACGTCCAGCCATTCGCACATTGGCATCCATGTTTACATTATCTTAGCTTTTTAAACTTTATGAACCCTTCTCTGCAATTTACAAGCCACTCTAGTGTCACCATGGCGGAGTGAGCAGACAGCTCCTTGGGCTATCGGCAGCGGTGGCCGACTGCGTGTTGCTGTGTGATGTGGTGTTGCTGTGTGGTGTGGTGCTGCTGTGTGATGTGGTGTTGCTGTGTGATGTGGTGCTGCTGTGTGGTGTGGTGCTGCTGTGTGGTGTGGTGCTGCTGTGTGGTGTGGTGCTGCTGTGTGGTGTGGTGCTGCTGTATGATGTGAAATATATGCATCCTAATAGTACCCGCAATTAAAATATTCTTGTACTTGTGAACTAGTGAAACTCGTATCACAGATACGGTCATTAAGCATCCGTATGAGCGTCACGGAGAGACGGCATAAGCGGACGCCAAACAAATAAACTCACCAAGGATATTATTAGGTAAGATTGTAGTACAGTATATTGTAATACACACTACCCCGCCGGACTCTGTATTCACGATACGGACTCGAGTATATAAGGCTCTGGATCTCTAATTTCTTGAAAGGGACTTATTATAGTGCACTTGTAGAGCGAAAATGAGTGTATTAATTTACCGGTGAACTGAATCCAAGACCGGCAGTGCTAATTTCATCTACCTATTCTTAAGAGCGTGGCACGAAACGTATATATAAACACACGACGGTCGTTCTTAGTTGCATAAGATATCGGTGCTATTCTATACTATAATAAGAGCAGCGTCCGTCCGTCCGTCTGTCTGTCCGAAGCCAGCCTGCAGTGTGTGATGAGCGTATATGTGATACAAGCTCCAGTCCTATATATTTAGACGGGCAGTGTTCACGCGGCCTCATCAACTCTCGAGAGATTGTATTTTTTTATTTCTTACGGCCTTTCTCTCATTTCACCCTCTTTTTTGTTTAAAATAAACCGGGACGGACTAGTAGATATAACAGTGTGATTTGATATGTTCATCATAAACAGTACGCTCATCAGGTAAATTGAAAAATGCCACATGTGCTCAGTTTTCATTTGAATATTGTCGCACGTGTGCGTTTCAGATACTTAGAAGCATGAAAATATTTCATACATGTGCACACACGCAGATATCCAATATTGGAGTGCGTGTATGTTTCGAATAAATGTAGGCATAAAAAAATCATATATAATAGGAAAACGCATGGGAGTTTGTGAACTGATGATGGAGCTGGACTCCAAAATGTTTCCCTATTAAATACGAATAACATCCCAAGAATTTTCCTCGTTTTTAGGTTTCTCATAAATTTCTAACTCAAGGAAACGACTAACCTGTTCAGATATACAGCGTGTTACAAAAAACCCTAAACGAGGACTTATTTTCCCGTCTCAGTAATACCATCATTGGAATACCATAAGCATATATTTTTGAACAAAATAATCCGTCAAAATTAACCTATAGAAAAGGTATTACTGATTATGATGGTATTACCGATACAGGAAAATAAATACTCGGTTCGGGTTTTTGTGCGACATACTGCATGAAAAATCATACCCGGTGCACACTGCCATACTATATCGGCGTGCGTGTACGCTCCAAATACTCACAGGCACGTATGTGACGATACAAAGCATAACGTACACATTTAGCGCAAGTACACAGCTTACGAATGTTTGCAAGCAGGAGTGTAATTCACATACAGTAAGCCAACACAATGCAAACCACACCGCGTCTACACAAAACACACGCGCAGGTTTAGTTTGTGACTAATTCATCTTTGCACAGTAATTTAGAAACAGAATTTGGGTGCCGACGATCGTTATACTTTGTCCTAAGATATTGATGATCATTCTCCCTCATCCAAAGATATTTATGATCATTTTAGACCCCCTTAAGATACTGGTCATCATTCTCCTTCGTCCTAAGATATTTATGATCATTTTAGACCCCCTTAAGATATTGGTCATCATTCTCCCTCATCCAAAGATATTTATGATCATTTTAGACCCCCTTAAGATATTGGTCATCATTCTCCTTCATCCTAAGATATTTATGATCATTTTAGACCCCCTTAAGATATTGGTCATCATTCTCCCTCATCCAAAGATATTTATGATCATTTTAGACCCCCTTAAGATATTGGTCATCATTCTCCCTCATCCAAAGATATTTATGATCATTTTAGACCCCCTTAAGATATTGGTCATCATTCTCCTTCATCCAAAGATATTTATGATCATTTTAGACCCCCTTAAGATATTGGTCATCATTCTCCTTCATCCTAAGATATTTATGATCATTTTACTACATCCTAAGGTAATGATGATCATTCTCATCCACCGGGAGATATCATGACCATCTTCCCTCATCCTAGGACATTACTGATCACCTCTCCGCAGCCCAAGCTATCGCCGTACCCTCGCACATAAGAATTAAGAAATTTGCAATTCAGCAGCGAGCTCATTAGCCTCACGGCACAGACACACAACTCGTGAAGGCTGCCGCTCACAGATCCTACAAATGTGTCCGCCATTATAACTTTTGACGAGATGCAAGAAAACTCGCTCAAAGAACCGCGTCCCCCGCGGGAATGTCATCAAAAAAAAACTTACTAGTTATTTGGGGTGCCTTTTTAAAAACATCCTTGAAACCTGTGTTGGAAGTTGTTTGCTTCTCACTTTTCCAATCCTTTTCAGTTTGTGAAATCGCGTTCGACATTGAAGATCAAAGTAAAATATTTTGAGCGTTTGAACTCGATCCGAACATCTTGCTTCGTTCGGTCTTATTATCCGGGACTGATGTCTCGTGATGTCTCTCGTGAGACACCACTGATGTCTTGTGATGTCTCTCGTGACACACCACTGATGTCTTGTGATGTCTCTCGTGACACACCACTGATGTCTCGTGATGTCTAACGTGACACACCATTGATGTCTCGTGATGTCTCTCGTGACACACCACTGATGTCTTGTGATGCCTCTCGTGACACACCACTGATGTCTCGTGATGTCTCTCGTGACACACCATTGATGTCTCGTGATGTCTCCCGCGAGACGCCCAAGATGTCTCGAGACACCTCAACAACGCACCGACGCGTTTGTCTCGCTGTTCTCACTAACTCCACAACGCGATGCGTGAACGAAATAAAAGTTTGAAGCCAACCTGGGCAAAAGAGAGACGCAAAACTTTACAACAGCTCCAAATTAAATTTAGAACTCAAAAAAAATCATAAGTACATACAAAAGCAACAGCACAAAATAAAGCATGCGAGTGAAAAAAATATACCAACACAAGGAGTGAACAAAAACAAAAGGAGTGATAACACAAAAAATATAATAAGAGCGCCAATGCAAAATATGAACAAAAAACTAAAACAACACAACATGAAACAGAACCTTGTAAATAACACGAATAAAAAAGCAGAACAAGGGCTTAAAATCGAAGCCAGAACAAAAGAGCATCTAAACGAAACATGAACAAATAATTTAAAAAAAAACATGAAAAAAAGAACTATAAACGAAACAAGAACAAAAAGTAAAACTAAACAAGAACAAAAAGAAAACAAAGAGGAACAAAAAAGCATAAAAACGAATCATGAACAAAAACATCACAAAAAAATAAGATCAAAAAAGCATAAAACGAAACAAGACAACAACACAAACAATCAAGACATGTACAATAAACAACACAAAACAAAACAAAATCTCAAACTGTTCATCACGACTGAGGGGAAAATATCTGAGGCGCTCTCCCTCACTCACTTTATTGGCGCTGGGAATTGTGGGCGAGGGGAAGCGCTGCTGGGGATGTCCCGCGCTCTGCTGGGGATGTCCCACGCTCTGCTTGGGATGTCCCACGCTCTGCTGGGGATGTCCCACGCGCTGCTGGGGATGTCCCGCGCTCTGCTGGGGATGTCCCACGCTCTGCTGGGGATGTCCCACGCTCTGCTGGGGATGTCCCACGCTCTGCTGGGGATGTCCCACGCTCTGCTTGAGATGTCCCACGCTCTGCTGGGGATGTCCCACGCTCTGCTGGGGATGTCCCACGCTCTGCTGGGGATGTCCCACGCTCTGCTGGGGATGTCCCACGCTCTGCTGGGGATGTCCCACGCGCTGCTGGGGATGTCCCACGCTCTGCTGGGGATGTCCCGCGCTCTGCTGGGGATGTCCCACGCTCTTCTGGGGATGTCCCACGCTCTGCTGGGGATGTCCCACGCTCTGCTGGGGATGTCCCACGCTCTGCTGGGGATGTCCCACGCGCTGCTGGGGATGTCCCGCGCTCTGCTGGGGATGTCCCACGCTCTGCTGGGGATGTCCCACGCTCTGCTGGGGATGTCCCACGCTCTGCTGGGGATGTCCCACGCTCTGCTGGGGATGTCCCACGCTCTGCTGGGGATGTCCCACGCTCTGCTGGGGATGTCCCACGCTCTGCTGGGGATGTCCCACGCTCTGCTTGAGATGTCCCACGCTCTGCTGGGGATGTCCCGCGCTCTGCTGGGGATGTCCCACGCTCTGCTGGGGATGTCCCACGCTCTGCTGGGGATGTCCCACGCTCTGCTGGGGATGTCCCACGCTCTGCTGGGGATGTCCCACGCGCTGCTGGGGATGTCCCACGCTCTGCTGGGGATGTCCCGCGCTCTGCTGGGGATGTCCCACGCTCTTCTGGGGATGTCCCACGCTCTGCTGGGGATGTCCCACGCTCTGCTGGGGATGTCCCACGCTCTGCTGGGGATGTCCCACGCGCTGCTGGGGATGTCCCACGCTCTGCTGGGGATGTCCCACGCTCTGCTGGGGATGTCCCACGCTCTGCTGGGGATGTCCCACGCTCTGCTGGGGATGTCCCACGCTCTGCTGGGGATGTCCCACGCGCTGCTGGGGATGTCCCACGCTCTGCTGGGGATGTCCCACGCTCTGCTGGGGATGTCCCACGCGCTGCTGGGGATGTCCCACGCTCTGCTGGGGATGTCCCACGCTCTGCTGGGGATGTCCCACGCTCTGCTGGGGATGTCCCACGCTCTGCTGGGGATGTCCCACGCTCTGCTGGGGATGTCCCACGCTCTGCTGGGGATGTCCCACGCTCTGCTGGGGATGTCCCACGCTCTGCTGGGGATGTCTCACGCTCTGCTGGCGATGTCCCACGCTCTGCTGGGGATGTCCCACTCTCTGCTGGGGATGTCCCACGCTCTGCTGGGGATGTCTCACGCTCTGCTGGCGATGTCCCACACTCTCCTGGGGATGTCCCACTCTCTCCTGTGAATGTCCCACACTCTCCTGGGGATGTCCCACTCTCTCTTGGGGATATCCCACTCTCTCCTGGGGATGTTCCACTCTCTCCTGTGAATGTCCCACACTCTCCTGGGGATTTCCCACCCTCTCTTGATAATATCCCACTCTCTCCTGGGGATATCCCACTCTCTCCTGGGGATGTTCCACTCTCTCCTGTGAATGTCCCACACTCTCCTGGGGATGTCCCACTCTCTCTTGGGGATATCCCACTCTCTCCTGGGGATGTTCCACTCTCTCCTGTGAATGTCCCACACTCTCCTGGGGATGTCCCACTCTCTCTTGGGGATATCCCACTCTCTCCTGGGGATATCCCACTCTCTCCTGGGGATGTTTCACTCTCTCCTGTGAATGTCCCACACTCTCCTGGGGATGTCCCACTCTCTCTTGGGGATATCCCACTCTCTCCTGTGAATGTCCCACACTCTCCTGGGGATGTCCCACTCTCTCTTGGGGATATCCCACTCTCTCCTGGGGATATCCCACTCTCTCCTGGGGATGTTTCACTCTCTCCTGAGGATGTCCCACGCTCTCCTGGGGATGTCAACAGGGATATCCCCTGCTGGGAATATCCCTGCGGAACACATCATCTTCTTGATGAAGAGAATATTTCATTTCCGTGAAGAGATTTCTCGGTCTCGGAAAATAGTTTTAATCAAAAGAAAAATGCTCGTCATATTTACACAGAGAGTTAATTAAAAGAACAAGAAAGGTTAGTCACTTGGATTACAAGTATATAACGCCTGACATGAGGACGTGATAATTATATCTGTAAGTTGCTTTCTATATTTTCCTTTTATGTGCTCGTTGTTAGTTTTTGTGTTCATGTTTGGTTTTGTGCCCGTGTTTTTGTGTACTATTTCATTTTATTTTTTTTATATGCTTGTTTACTGGTTCATCCAGTTATTATTTAGATGTAAGTGAAACGTGCTTGGATTCGATCTTTAAGCAATCAAAACATTAAACCCGAACGCATTAGTGTTTGATTATGAAAATTAGTGACTGTGTAGAACTGTTTCCTTTCTCTTTTACTCCTACTCTGATGCCTGCGTGTGATTATGCCTTGTGTAGCGGCTCAAAACGGCTATTAAGCCGTTAAAAACGCCTTCTATTCTATAAAATAAATAAATTTCTATAAAAAATAAATTAAGCGGCTTCTATCCCGCAATTAATTCATTTTTTCCGTCGACTTCTCAAAAGCCTGACTGCTTCATTATATTTCGTCCCAGGGTTATTTGTTTTATTTATTTGAATTTATACACCAAATTCTAAGGAAAAAATATACTATGGTCCAGAAGTGATGCATTATCCAGGATTTATAAAAATGTTTATGTACATCATTCTTATTAATTATACCCAGATGAGATGCTCAAATTTTGCACCCTGTGCATTGATACATGCATCGATTTCATACAAAAAAAATTTTACGCTTTTGAGGGTTTCAGCGTATAAATAATTATTGCATTATGCGCGATACTCAGTACACCCTGTATTCCGCCGTATCGTTTATCATTATCTTCCCGAGACACTTTCCCCGTCGCAGGGATGCCATGGGGACAACAGCACCACGATCCCCGTCGCAGGGATGCCATGGGGACAACAGCACCACGATCCCCGTCGCAGGGATGCCATGGGGACAACAGCACCACGATCCCCGTAGCAGAGATGCCATGGGGACAACAGCATTACAATCCCCGTAGCAGGGATGCCATGGGGACAACAGCACCACGATCCCCGTAGCAGAGATGCCATGGGGACAACAGCACCACGATCCCCGTAGCAGGGATGCTGTGGGGACAACAGCACCACAATCCCCGTAGCAGAGATGCCATGGGGACAACAGCACCACGATCCCCGTAGCAGAGATGCCATGGGGACAACAGCACCACGATCCCCGTAGCAGAGATGCCATGGGGACAACAACACCACAATCCCCGTAGCAGGGATGCTGTGGGGACAACAGCACCACGATCCCCGTAGCAGGGATGCTGTGGGGACAACAGCACCACAATCCCCGTAGCAGAGATGCCATGGGGACAACAACACCACAATCCCCGTAGCAGGGATGCTGTGGGGACAACAGCACCACAATCCCCGTAGCAGAGATGCCATGGGGACAACAGCACCACGATCCCCGTAGCAGAGATGCCATGGGGACAACAGCACCACGATCCCCGTAGCAGGGATGCCATGGGGACAACAACACCACAATCCCCGTAGCAGGGATGCTGTGGGGACAACAGCATTACAATCCACGTAGCAAGGATGCTGTGGGGACAACAGCACCACAATCCCCGTAGCAGGGATGCCATGGGGACAACAGCACCACAATCCCCGTAGCAGGGATGCTGTTGGGACAACAGCATTACAATCCACGTAGCAAGGATGCTGTGGGGACAACAGCACCACAATCCCCGTAGCAGGGATGCTGTGGGGACAACAGCACCACAATCCCCGTAGCAGGGATGCTGTGGGGACAACAGCATTACAATCCACGTAGCAAGGATGCTGTGGGGACAACAGCACCACAATCCCCGTAGCAGGGATACCATGGGGACAACAGCACCACAATCCCCGTAGCAGGGATACCATGGGGACAACAGCACCACAATCCCCGTAGCAGGGATGCTGTGGGGACAACAGCATTACAATCCATGTAGCAAGGATGCTGTGGGGACAACAGCACCACAATCCCCGTAGCAGGGATGCTGTGGGGACAACAGCATTACAATCCACGTAGCAAGGATGCTGTGGGGACAACAGCACCACAATCCCCGTAGCAGGGATACCATGGGGACAACAGCACCACAATCCCCGTAGCAAGAATGCTGTGGGGACAACAGCACCACAATCCCCGTAGCAGGGATGCCATGGGGACAACAGCACCACAATCCCCGTAGCAGGGATGATGTAAGGACAACAGCATTACAATCCCCGTAGCAGGGATGCCATGGGGACAACAGCACCACAATCCCCGTAGCAGGGATGATGTAAGGACAACAGCATTACAATCCCCGTAGCAGGGATACCATGGGGACAACAGCACCACAACCCCCGTAGCAGGGATGGCATGGGGACAACAGCACCACAATCCCCGTAGCAGGGATGATGTAAGGACAACAGCATTACAATCCCCGTAGCAGGGATACCATGGGGACAACAGCACCACAATCCCCGTAGCAGGGATACCATGGGGACAACAGCACCACAATCCCCGTAGCAGGGATGCCATGGGGACAACAGCACCACAATCCCCGTAGCAGGGATGCTGTGGGGACAACAGCACCACAATCCCCGTAGCAGGGATGCCATGGGGACAACAGCACCACAATCCCCGTACCAGGGATGATGTAAGGACAACAGCATTACAATCCCCGTGGCAGGGATACCATGGGGACAACAGCACCACAATCCCCGTAGCAGGGATACCATGGGGACAACAGCACCACAACCCCGTAGCAGGGATGCCATGGGGACAACAGCACCACAATCCCCATAGCAGGGATGATGTAAAGACAACAGCATTACAATCCCCGTAGCAGGGATACCATGGGGACAACAGCACCACAATCCCCGTAGCAGGGATGCCATGGGGACAACAGCACCACAATCCCCGTAGCAGGGATGCCATGGGGACAACAGCACCACAATCCCCGTAGCAGGGATACCATGGGAACAACAGCACCACAATCCCCGTAACAGGGATACCATGGGGACAACAGCACCACAATCCCCGTAGCAGGGATACCATGGGAACAACAGCACCACAATCCCCGTAGCAGGGATACCATGGGAACAACAGCACCACAATCCCCGTAGCAGGGATACCATGGGAACAACAGCACCACAATCCCCGTAGCAGGGATACCATGGGAACAACAGCACCCCAATCCCCGTAGCAGGGATGTCATGGGGACAACAGCACCACAATCCTCGTAGCAGGGATACCATGGGAACAACAGCACCACAATCCCCGTAGCAGGGATACCATGGGGACAACAGCACCACAATCCCCGTAGCAGGGATACCATGGGAACAACAGCACCACAATCCCCGTAGCAGGGATACCATGAGGACAACAGCACCACAATCCCCGTAGCAGGGATGCCATGGGGACAACAGCACCACAATCCCCGTAGCAGGGATGATGTAAGGACAACAGCATTACAATCCCCGTAGCAGGGATACCATGGGGACAACAGCACCACAATCCCCGTAGCAGGGATGATGTAAGGACAACAGCACCACAATCCCCGTAGCAGGGATGCCATGGGGACAACAGCACCACAATCCCCGTAGCAGGGATACCATGAGGACAACAGCACCACAATCCCCGTAGCAGGGATGCCATGGGGACAACAGCACCACAATCCCCGTAGCAGGGATGATGTAAGGACAACAGCATTACAATCCCCGTAGCAGGGATGCCATGGGGACAACAGCACCACAATCCCCGTAGCAGGGATGCCATGGGGACAACAGCACCACAATCCCCGTAGCAGGGATGATGTAAGGACAACAGCATTACAATCCCCGTAGCAGGGATACCATGGGGACAACAGCACCACAATCCCCGTAGCAGGGATGCCATGGGGACAACAGCACCACAATCCCCGTAGCAGGGATGATGTAAGGACAACAGCATTACAATCCCCGTAGCAGGGATACCATGGGGACAACAGCACCACAATCCCCGTAGCAGGGATACCATGGGGACAACAGCACCACAACCCCGTAGCAGGGATGCCATGGGGACAACAGCACCACAATCCCCGTAGCAGGGATGCTGTGGGGACAACAGCACTACAATCCCCGTAGCAGGGATGCCATGGGAACAACAGCATTACAATCCCCGTAGCAGGGATGATGTAAGGACAACAGCATTACAATCCCCGTAGCAGGGATACCATGGGGACAACAGCACCACAATCCCCGTAGCAGGGATGCTGTGGGGACAACAGCACCACAATCCCCGTAGCAGGGATACCATGGGGACAACAGCACCACAACCCCGTAGCAGGGATGCCATGGGGACAACAGCACCACAATCCCCGTAGCAGGTATACCATGGGGACAACAGCACCACAACCCCGTAGCAGGGATACCATGGGGACAACAGCACCACAATCCCCGTAGCAGGTATACCATGGGGACAACAGCACCACAACCCCGTAGCAGGGATGCCATGGGGACAACAGCACCACAATCCCCGTAGCAGGGATGCTGTGGGGACAACAGCACTACAATCCCCGTAGCAGGGATGCCATGGGAACAACAGCATTACAATCCCCGTAGCAGGGATGATGTAAGGACAACAGCATTACAATCCCCGTAGCAGGTATACCATGGGGACAACAGCACCACAATCCCCGTAGCAGGGATGCCATGGGGACAACAGCACTACAATCCCCGTAGCAGGGATGCCATGGGGACAACAGCATTACAATCCCCGTAGCAGGGATGCCATGTGACAACAGCACCACAATCCCCGTAGCAGGGATACCATGGGGACAACAGCATTACAATCCCCGTAGCAGGAATGCCATGGGGACAACAGCGCCATAATCCCCGTAGCAGGGATGCCATGGGGACAACAGCACCACAATCCCCGTAGCAGGAATGCCATGTGACAACAGCACCACAATCCCCGTAGCAGGAATGCCATGTGACAACAGCACCACAATCCCCGTAGCAGGGATACCATGGGGACAACAGCATTACAAACCCCGTAGCAGGGATGACATGGGGACAACAGCACCACAATCCCCGTAGCAGGGATGCCATGGGGACAACAGCACCACAATCCCCGTAGCAGGGATGCCATGGGGACAACAGCACCACAATCCCCGTAGCAGGGATGCCACGGGGACAACAGCACCACAATCCCCGGAGCAGGGATGCCATGGGGACAACAGCACCACAATCCCCGTAGCAGGGATGCCATGGGGACAACAGCACCACATTCCCCTTAGCAGGGATACCATGGGGACAACAGCATTACAATCCCCGTAGCAGGGATACCAAGGGGACAACAGCACCACAATCCCCGTAGCAGGGATGTCATGGGGACAACAGCACCAAAATCCCCATAGCAGGGATGCCATGGGGACAACAGCACCACAATCCCCGTAGCAGGGATGCCATGGGGACAACAGCATTACGATTCATGTAGCAGGGATGCCATGGAGACAACAGCACCACACTCCCCGTAGCAGGGATGCCATGGGGACAACAGCACCACAATCCCCGTAGCAGGGATGCCATGGGGACAACAGCACCACAATCACCGTAGCAGGGATGCCATGGGGACAACAGCACCACAATCCCCGTAGCAGGGATACCATGGGGACAACAGCACCACAATCCCCGTAGCAGGGATGCCATGGGGACAACAGCACCACAATCCCCGTAGCAGGGATGCCATGGGGACAACAGCACCACAATCCCCGTAGCAGGGATACCATGGGAACAACAGCACCACAATCCCCGTAACAGGGATACCATGGGGACAACAGCGCCACAATCCCCGTAGCAGGGATACCATGGGAACAACAGCACCACAATCCCCGTAGCAGGGATACCATGGGAACAACAGCACCACAATCCCCGTAGCAGGGATACCATGGGAACAACAGCACCACAATCCCCGTAGCAGGGATACCATGGGAACAACAGCACCCCAATCCCCGTAGCAGGGATGTCATGGGGACAACAGCACCACAATCCTCGTAGCAGGGATACCATGGGAACAACAGCACCACAATCCCCGTAGCAGGGATACCATGGGGACAACAGCACCACAATCCCCGTAGCAGGGATACCATGGGAACAACAGCACCACAATCCCCGTAGCAGGGATACCATGGGGACAACAGCACCACAATCCCCGTAGCAGGGATACCATGGGAACAACAGCACCACAATCCCCGTAGCAGGGATACCATGGGAACAACAGCACCACAATCCCCGTAGCAGGGATGCCATGGGGACAACAGCACCACAATCCCCGTAGCAGGGATACCATGGGAACAACAGCACCACAATCCCCGTAGCAGGGATACCATGGGAACAACAGCACCACAATCCCCGTAGCAGGGATACCATGGGGACAACAGCACCACAATCCCCGTAGCAGGGATACCATGGGAACAACAGCACCACAATCCCCGTAGCAGGGATACCATGGGGACAACAGCACCACAATCCCCGTAGCAGGGATACCATGGGAACAACAGCACCACAATCCCCGTAGCAGGGATACCATGGGAACAACAGCATCACAATCCTCGTAGCAGGGATACCATGGGGACAACAGCACCACAATCCCCGTAGCAGGGATACCATGGGAACAACAGCACCACAATCCTCGTAGCAGGGATACCATGGGGACAACAGCACCACAATCCCCGTAGCAGGGATACCATGGGGACAACAGCACCACAATCCCCGTAGCAGGGATACCATGGGAACAACAGCACCACAATCCTCGTAGCAGGGATACCATGGGAACAACAGCACCACAATCCTCGTAGCAGGGATACCATGGGAACAACAGCACCACAATCCTCGTAGCAGGGATACCATGGGAACAACAGCACCACAATCCCCGTAGCAGGGATACCATGGGGACAACAGCAGTTTTATTTCAGTTTTTTGGTGAAAATTTTAGCCAAGCACAGCCAGGATTCAAAATTAGCTTAAATTTCCGCAAGTTTAACCTCTTCTGAACTAACTATTGCTAAAAACTAAGCAGGGCTGTTAGATACCGAGGTATTCTTCCAGATAATATTCTGTTTGAACAGGATTATTTGGCCATGAAAAAAGGCAGTCAAGCTTCATTTAAAAACGGTGAATTCTAGTTTTTTGTCTCTATAAAGTACCAATAGATTTTCTTTGAAATGGTTAAATTCAAGTGTTTTAGCTCTGAAAATGGTAATCAAGCTTTATTCGACAAGCTAAAACCAAGTTTTTAAGGTTTTCGACAACAAAAATGACCAGTCAAGGTATATATGAAAACTGAATTACATTTTTGCTCGGTATAACAATCCAAGGAAAATTTCATTTGATGAACAGAGCGCAAATTTCTAGCAGTGAAAAAGGCCATAGAAGGTGAAAAGTCTAAATTTAAGTTTTCCGGCCAAGAAATGTCCATAAAAAGCCACGAAAAAGGCCATGAAAAAGGCTTCGGAAAAGACCACGCAAAAAGGCCACGAAACAAGCCACGGATGATTCCACGAAAAAGGCTTCGAAAAGGCCGTGCAAAAAACACCGCGAAAAGGCCACAAAAGGCCACCCTGCACTGCCAGCACCACGTCCCCCCCAGCGCATAAAGCGCCCCACATATGCGGCCGATAATTTGGGCGGATACTGGCGAGGGCATTCTCGGTGACACGGGGCTACGATTTACGGGGCTTTCAACTCATAACCTACTATAACCCGCATTCCTGTCTTTGGAACGCCTTTTTTGCCGTTAGGGGTTAAACTTAAATCTAATCTATCTATATATATATATATATTCCTCTCTTTGGAACGTCTCCGTTGCAGTAAGGGAGGCTTAAACTGGCATCTAATCTATATATATCTATGCCTCTCTTTGGAAAGTCTCTGTTGCAGTAAGGGAGGCTTAAACTGACATATAATCTAACTATATATCTATTCCTCTCTTTGGAACGTCTCTGTTGCAGCAAGGGAGGCTTAAACTGACATCTAATCTGACTATATATATATATATATTCCTCTCTTTGGAACGTCTCTGTTGCAGCAAGGGAGGCTTAAACTGACATCTAATCTAACTATATATATATATATATATATACCTATTTCTCTCTTTGGAACGTCTCCGTTGCAGCAAGGGAGGCTTAAACTGACATCTAATCTAACTATATATATATATATCTATTCCTCTCTTTGGAACGTCTCAGTTGCAGCAAGGGAGGCTTAAACTGACATCTAATCTAACTATATATATATCTATTCCTCTCTTTGGAACGTCTCCGTTGCAGCAAGGGAGGCTTAAACTGACATCTAATCTAACTATATATATATCTATTCCTCTCTTTGGAACGTCTCCGTTGCAGCAAGGGAGGCTTAAACTGACATCTAATCTAACTATATATATATATCTATTCCTCTCTTTGGAACGTCTCCGTTGCTGCAAGGGAGGCTTAAACTGACATCTAATCTAACTATATATATATATATATATCTATTCCTCTCTTTGGAACGTCTCCGTTGCAGCAAGGGAGGCTTAAACTGACATCTAATCTAACTATATATTTATATATATCTATTCCTCTCTTTGGAACGTCTCCGTTGCAACAAGGGAGGCTTAAACTGACATCTAATCGAACTATATATATATCTATTCCTCTCTTTGGAACGTCTCCGTTGCAGCAAGGGAGGCTTAAACTGACATCTAATCTAACTATATATATATATCTTTTCCTCTCTTTGGAACGTCTCTGTTGCAGTATGGGAGGCTTAAACTGACATCTAATCCAATCTAACCATAAACCACAGCGCTTCCATTCAGCTCAGCTGGTCATGAGCGATATCAATTATAGCAAAACCGATCACGACTTCTGATCAAGAGGGCTAATTTGACTCAAATAATTTATTCCCAGTCTGATTACGTTCTTTAATCACCGAACAAAGCGAGAGGACTGGGAGACTAACTGCTTCTTCCTCCCGATGTATGTTCGATTCCATGACTGGCTTATAGTTTTTCTGCAAGCCTTCGGTAGTGCCAGCATGGGTATAGTTTTGTGTCGCAACTCAGAGGCCTTTGGAAACTTCTTTTTTCATCACGGCTGCATTTGAGGTGACATGCATCAGTATATTGCAAAACTTCCATAAGCCATGTCCACGCAACAAAAAACTCCCACAAGCAGCGTTCACGCGGCGCAAAACTGTTCAGGTTCGGCCAGCACGCTACAAAACTACCATAGTCACGCCCATCACATCGCCCCTATCATTAAAGCTGCCACCATCCCAAACAAGAACAGCACCCACATCGCCGCCCCGCAGGTCATATTTCCAGCACCGGGCGGCGATATCACTAGACAGCCACATTCGCCGCCCCGCAGGCCGTATTTCAAGCACCGGGCGGCGATACCACTGTGCGCTGCCGAAGGTCCGATAAGAAGGCAATTTCCCTGCGATATTTGCAGGGAACTGCTACTCAATCAGCCCGGCCGGGGAGTTGCGGGCAGCTCAATCAAACCTGGCCGCTATGGCATCCTGAGTGGTGGTGAGGGACGGGGTGTGGTGAGGGGCGTGTTGTGGTGAGGGACGGGGTGTGGTGAGGGACGTGGTGTGGTGAAGGATGGGGTGTGGTGAGGGACGTGGTGTGGTGAGGGACGGGGTGTGGTGAGGGACGTGGTGTGGTGAAGGATGGGGTGTGGTGAGGGACGGGGTGTGGTGAGGGACGGGGTGTGGTGAGGGACGTGGTGTGGTGAAGGATGGGGTGTGGTGAGGGACGGGCTGTAGTGAGGGATAGGGTGTGGTGAGGGACGGGGTGTGGTGAGACACGGGGTGTGGCGAGGGACGGGGTGTGGTGAGGGACAGGGTGTGGTGAGGGACGAAGTGTGGTGAGGAACGGGGTGTGGTGAGGGCTGGGTGTGGTGAGGGACGGGGTGTGGGGAAGGACGTTTTGTGGTGAGGGACGTGGGGAGGGGTATGGTGTGGTGAGGGACGGGTGTGGTGAGGGACATGATGTGGTGAAGGACGCGTTGTGGTGGAGGACGGGTGTGGTGAGGGATGTGGTGTGGTGAGGGACGACTGTGGTGAGGGACGTGGTGTGATGAGGGACGCGGTGTGGTGAGGGACAAGGCGTGGTGAGGGACGTGCTGTGGTGAGGCACGTGGTGTGGTGAGGAACGTGGTGTGGTGAGCGACGTGGTGTGGTGAGGGACGCGTTGTGGTGGAGGACGGGTGTGGTGAGGGATGTAGTGTGGTGAGGGACGGGTGTGGTGAGGGACGTGGTGTGGTGAGGGACGTGTTGTGGTGAGGGACGGGTGTGATGAGGGACGTGGTGTGGTGAGGGACGTGGTGTGGTGAGGAACGTGCTGTGGTGTGGGACGTGGTGTGGTGAGGGACGTGGCGTGGTAAGCGACGTGGTGTGGTGAGGGAGGGTTTTTGGTGAGGGAGTTGCTGTGGTGAGGGACGGGGTGTGGTAAGGGACGGGATGTGGTGAGGGACGTGGTGTGGTGAAGGACGTGTTGTGGTGAGGGACGTGTTGTGGTGAGGGACGTGCTGTGGTGAGGGACGTGGTGTGGTGAAGGACGGGGTGTGGTGAGGGACGTGGTGTGGTGAGGGACGTGTTGTGGTGAGAGACGTGGTGTGGTGAGGTATTTGGTGTGGTGAGGGACGGGGTGTGGTGAGGGACGGGGTGTGGTGACGGACATGGTGTGGTGAGGGACATGGTGTGGTGAGGGACGTTGTGTGGTGAGGGAGTTGGTGTGGTAAGGGACGGGGTGTGGACAGGGACGGGGTGTGGTGAGGGACGTGGTGTGGTGAGGGACGTGTTGTGATGAGGGACGTGTTGTGGTGGGGGACGTGGTGTGGTGAAGTAGTTGGTGTGGTGAGGGACGAGGTGTGTTGAGATACGGGCTGTGGTGAGGGACATGGTGTGGTGAGGGACGTGTTGTTGTGAGGGACTTGGTGTGGTGAGGAAGTTGGTGTGGTGAGAAACGTGTTGTGGTGGGGGACAAGGTGTGATGGGGGACGGGGTGTGGTGAGGGACGGGGTGTGGTGAGGGACGGGGTGTGGTGAGGGACGGGGTGTGGTGAGAGACGTGTTGTGGTGAGGGACGGAGTGTGGCGAGGGACGGGGTAAGGTGAGGGACGGGGTGTTGTGAGGGACAGGGTTTGGTGAGGGACGTGCTGTGGTGAGGGACGTGTTGTGGTGAGCGACGTGGTGAGGTGAGGGACGTGTTGTGGTGAGGGACGTGTTGTGGTGAGGGACGTGTTGTGGTGACTGGTGAGGGACGTGGTGTGGTGAGGGACATGGTGTGGGGCGGGACGTGGTGTGGTGAGGGAAGTGGTGTGGTGAGGGACGGGGTATGGTGAGGGACATGGTGTGGTGCGGGACGTGGTGTGGTGAGGGTTGGGTGTGGTGAGGGACGTTGTGTGGTGAGGGACGTGTTGTGGTGAGGGACGTGCTGTGGTGAGGGACGTGGTGTGGTGAGGGACGGGGTATGATGAGGGACGTGGTGTGGTGAGGGACGTGGTGTGGTGAGGGACGGGTATGGTGAGGGACGTGTTGTGGTGAGTGACGGGGTGTGGTGAGGGACGGGGTGTGGTGAGGGACGGGGTGTGGTGAGGGACAGGGTGTGGTGAGGAACATGTTGTGGTGAGGGACGGGGTGTGGTGAGGGACATGTTGTGGTGAGGAACGGGGTGTGGTGAGGGACGTGGTTTGGTGAGGGACGTGTTGTGGTGAGGGACGTGGTGTGGTGAGGGACGTGGTGTGGTGAGGAACGTGGTGTGGTGAGGGACGGGGTGTGGTGCGGGACGTGGGATGGTGAGGGACGTGATTGGGGTGAGGGACGGGGTATGGTGAGGGACGCGGTGTGGGTGAGGGACGTGGTGTGGTGAGGGTCGGGTGTGGTGAGGTACGGGGTGTGGTGAGGGACGTGCTGTGGTGAGGGACGTTGTGTGGTGAGGGACGGGTGTGGTGAGGGACGTTGTGTGGTGAGGGACGTGTGGTGAGGGACGTGCTGTGGTGAGGGACGTGGTGTGATGAAGGACGGGGTATAGTGAGGGACGTGGTGTGGTGAGGGACGTGGTGTGGTGAGGGACGGGTGTGGTGGTGGCCGTGTTGTGGTGAGGGACGGGGTGTGGTGAGGGACGGGGTGTTGAGGGACAGGGTGTGGTGAGGGACGTGTTGTGGTGAGGGACGGGGTGTGGTGAAAGACATGTTGTGGTGAGGGACGGGGTGTAGTGAGGGACGTGGTGTGGTGAGGGACGTGTTGTGGTGAGAGACGTGGTGTGGTGAGGGACGTGGTGTGGTGAGGAACGTGGTGTGGTGAGGGACGGGGTGTGGTGAGGGACGTGTTGTGGTGAGGGACGTGTTGTGGTGAGGGACGTTTTGTGGTGAGGGACGTGGTGTGGTGAGGGACGTGTTGTGGTGAAGGACGGGTTGTGGTGAGGAACGTGCTGTGGTGAGGGAGGTGGTGTGGTGAGGAACGTGCTGTGGTGAGGGACGTGGTGTGGTGAGGGACGGGGTATGGTGAGGGACGTGGTGTGGTGAGAGACGTGTTGCGGTGAGGGACGTGCTGTGGTGAGAGACGTGTTGTGGTGAGGGACGGGGTTTGGTGAGGGACGTGGTGTGGTGAGAGACGTGGTGTGGTGAGAGACGTGGTGGGGTGAGGGACGGGTGTGGAGAGGAACGTTGAGTGGTGAGGGACGCGCTGTGGTGAGGGACGCGGTGCGGTGAGGGACGTGGTGTGGTGAGGGACGTGGTGTGGTGAGGGTCGTGGTGTGAAGAGGGACGGGGTATGGTGAGGGACGTGTTGTGGTGAGGGACGTGGTGTGGTGAGGGATGGGGTATGGTGAGGGACGGGGTGTGGTGAGGGATGGGGTATGGTAAGGGACGTGGTGTAGTGAGAGACGTGGTTTGGAGAGGGACGGGGTATGGTGAAGGACGTGTTGTGGTGAGGGACGGGGTTTGGTGAGGGACGTGGTGTGGTGAGGGACGGGGTGTGGTGAGGGACGGGGTGTGGTGAGGGACGGGGTATGGTGAGGTACGGGTGTGGTGAGGGACGTGGTGTGGTGAGGGACGGGTGTGGTGAGGTACGGGGTGTGGTGAGGGACGTGCTGTTGTGAGGGACGGGTGTGGTGAGGGACGTTGTGTGGTGAGGGACGTGTTGTGGTGAGGGACGTGCTGTGGTGAGGGATGTGGTGTGATGAGGGACGGGGTATGGTGAGGGACGTGGTGTGGTGAGGGACGTGTTGTGCTGAGGGACGTGCTGTGGTGAGAGACGTGTTGTGGTGAGGGACGGGGTATGGTGAGGGACGTGGTGTGTTGAGAGACGTGGTGTGGTGAGGGACGGGTGTGGAGAGGAACGTTGTGTGGTGAGGGACGTGCTGTGGTGAGGGACGTGGTGCAGTGAGGGACGTGGTGTGGTGAGGGACGTGGTGTGGTGAGGCACGTGGTGTGGTGAGGAACGGGGTATGGTGAGGGACGTGGTGTGGTGAAAGACGATGTGGGCTGAGGGATGGGGTGTGGTGAGGGACGGGGTGTGGTGAGGGATGGGGTATGGTAAGGGTTGTGGTGTAGTGAGGGACATAGTGTGGTGAGGGACGGGGTATGGTGAGGGACGTGTTGTGGTTAGGGACGGGGCTTGGTGAGGGACGTGGTGTGGTGAGGGACGGGGTGTGGTGAGGGACGGGGTGTGGTGAGGGACGTGGTGTGGTGAGGGACGGGTTGTAGTGAGGGACGGGGTATGGTGAGGGACGGATGTGGTGAGGGACGTGGTATGGTGAGGGACGAGGTATGGTGAGGGACGTGGTGTCGTGAGGGACGTGGTGTGGTGAGAGATGGGGTATGGTGAGGGACGTGGTGTGGTGAGGAACGGGGTACGGTGAGGGACGAGGTGTGGTGAGGGACGTGGTTTGGCGAGGGACGGAGTATGGTGAGGGACGTGTTGTGGTGAGGGACGGGGTGTGGTGAGGGACGTGGTGTGGTGAGGGACGGGGTGTGGTGAGGGACGGGGTGTGGTGAGGGACGGGGTGTGGTGAGGGACGTGGTGTGGTGAGGGACGGAGTGGTGAGGGATGTGGTGTGGTGAAAGACGGGGTGTGGTGAGGGACGGGTGGGGTGAGAGACCGGGTGTGGTGAGGGACGGGGTGTCGTGAGGGATGTGGTGTGGTGAGGGACGGGGTGTGGTAAGGGACGGGGTGTGGTGAGGGACGGCGTGTGGTGAGGGACGGGGTGTGGTGAGAAACGTGGTGTGGTGAGGGACAGGGTGTGGTGAGGGACGGGGTGTGGTGAGGGACGGGGTGTGGTGAGGGACGGGGTGTGGTGAGGGACGGGGTGTGGTGAGAAACGTGGTGTGGTGAGGGACAGGGTGTGGTGAGGGACGAGGTGTGGTTAAGGACGTGGTGTGGTGAGGGACTTGTTGTGGTGAGGGACGAGGTGTGGTGAGGGACGTGGTGTGGTGAGGTACGGGGTGTGGTGAGGGACGGGGTATGGTGAGGAACGTGGTGTGGTGAGGGACGGGGTGTGGTGAGGGACGGGGTATGGTGAGGGACGGGTGTGGTGAGGGACGGGGTATGATGAGGGACGGGGTGTGGTGAGGGACGTGGTGTGGTGAGGGACGGGGTGTGGTGAGGGACGGGGTGTTGAGGGACAGGGTGTGGTGAGGGATGGGGTATGGTGAGGGACGTGGTGTGGTGAGGAACGGGGTACGGTGAGGGACGTAGTGTGGTGAGGGACGTGGTTTGGCGAGGGACGGAGTATGGTGAGGGACGTGTTGTGGTGAGGGACGGGGTGTGGTGAGGGACGTAGTGTGGTGAGGGACGGGGTGTGGTGAGGGACGTGTTGTGGTGAGGGACGTGTTGTGGTGAGGGACTTGGTGTGGTGAGGGACGTGTTGTGGTGAGGGACGGGTTGTGGTGAGGAACGTAGTGTGGTGAGGGACGTGGTGTTGTGAGAGACATGGTGTGGTGAGGGACGAGGTGTGGTGAGGGACGTGGTGTGGTGAGGGACGTGGTGTGGTGAGGGACGGGGTGTGGTGAGGGACAGGGATATGGTGAGGGACTGGTGTGGTGAGGGACGGGGAATGATGAGGGACGGGGTGTGGTGAGGGACGTGGTGTGGTGAGGGACGGGGTGTGGTGAAGGACGGGGTGTGGTGAGGGATGGGGTGTGGTGAGGGACGGGGTGTGGTGAGGGACGGAGTATGGTGAGGGACGGGTGGGGTGAGGGACGGGGTGTGGTGAGGGACGTGGTGGGGTTAGGGACGGGGTGTGGTGAGGGACGGGGCGTGGTGAGGGACGGGGTGTGGTGAGGGACGGGGTATGGTTAGGGACGGGGTGTGGTGAGGGACGGGGTGTGGTGAGGGACGGGGTGTGGTGAGAGACGGGGTATTGGAAGGGACGGGTGTGGTGAGGGACGGGGTATGGTGAGGGACGGGGTGTGGTGAGGGGCGTGGTGTGCTGAGGGACGGGGTGTGGTGAGAGACATAGTATGGTGAGGGACGGGTGTGGTGAGGAACGGGGTATGGTGACGGACGTGGTGTGGTGAGAGACGTGGTGTGGTGAGGGACGGGGTATGGTGAGGGACGTGGTGTGGTGAGGGACGTGGTGTGGTGAGGGACGGGTGTGGTGAGGGACGTGTTGTGGTGAGGGACGGGGTGTGGTGAGGGACGGGGTGTTGAGGGACAGGGTGTGGTGAGGGACGTGTTGGGGTGAGGGACGGGGTGTGGTGAGGGACATGTTGTGGTGAGGGACGGGGTGTGGTGAAGGACGTGGTGTGGTGAGGGACGTGTTGTGGTGATGGACGTGGTGTGGTGAGGGACGTGGTGTGGTGAGGAACGTGGTGTGGTGAGAGACGGGGTGTGGTGAGGGACGTGTTGTGGTGAGGGACGTGGTGTGGTGAGAGTCATGGTGTGGTGAGGGACGTGGTGTGGTGAGGGACGTGGTGTGGGGAGGGATGTGGTGTGGTGAGGGACGTGGTGTGGTGCGGGACGGAGTATGGTGAGGGACGTGGTGTGGTGAGGGACGTGGTGTGGTGAGGGACGGGTGTGGTGAGGTACGGGGTGTGGTAAGGGACGTGCTGTGGTGAGGGACGGGTGTGGTGAGGGACGGGTGTGGTGGGGGACGTTGTGTGGTGAGGGACGTGTTGTGGTGAGGAACGTGCTGTGGTGACGGACGTGTTGTGGTGAGGGACGGGGTATGGTGAGGGACGTGGTGTGGTGAGAGACGTGGTGGGGTGAGGGACGGGTGTGGAGAGGAACGTTGTGTGGTGAGGGACGTGCTGTGGTGAGGGATGTGGTGCGGTGAGGGACGTGGTGTGGTGAGGGACGTGGTGTGGTTAGGGACGTGGTGTGGTGAGGGACGGGGTATGGTGAGGGACGTTGTGTGGTGAGGGACGTGGTGTGGTGAGGGATGGGGTATGGTGAGGGACGGGGTTTGGTGAGGGATGAGGTATGGTAAGGGACGTGGTGTAGTGAGGGACGCGGTGTGGTGAGGGACGGGGTATGGTGAGAGACGTGTTGTGGTGAGGGACGGAGTTTGGTGAGGGACGTGGTGTGGTGAGGGACGGGGTGTGGTGATGGACGGGGTGTGGTGAGGGACGTGGTGTGGTGAGGCACGGGGTGTGGTGAGGGACGGGGTATGGTGAGGGACGGGTGTGGTGAGGGACGTTGTGTGGTGAGCGACGGGTGTGGTGAGGTACGGGGTGTGTTGAGGGACGTGCTGTGGTGAGGGACGGGTGTGGTGAGGGACGTTGTGTGGTGAGGAACGTGTTGTGATGAGGGACGTGCTGTGGTGAGAGACGTGGTGTGGTGAGGGACGGGGTATGGTGAGGGACGTGGTGTGGTGAGGGACGTGTTGTGGTGAGGGACGTGCTGTGGTGAGGGACGTGTTGTGGTGAGGGACGTGGTATGGTGAGGGACGTGGTGTGGTGAGAGACGTGGTGTGGTGAGGGACGGGTGTGGAGAGGAACGTTGGGTGGTGAGGGACGTGCTGTGGTGAGGGACGTTGTGCGGTGAGGGACGTGGTGTGGTGACAGACGTGGTGTGGTGAGGGACGTGGTGTGGTGAAGGACGAGGTATGATGAGGGACGTGGTGTGGTGAGAGACATGGTGTGGTTAGGGACGAGGTGTGGTGAGGGACGTGGTGTGGTGAGGGACGTGGTGTGGTGAGGGACGTGGTGTGGTGAGGGACGGAGAATGGTGAGGGACGTGGTGTGGTGAGGGACGTGGTGTGGTGAGGGACGGGTGTTGTGAGGTACAGGGTGATGTGAGGGACGTGCTGTGATGAGGGACGGGTGTGGTGAGGAACGTTTTGTGGTGAGGGACGGGTTGTGGTGAGGAACGTGCTGTGGTGAGGGACGTGGTGTGGTGAGGAACGTGCTGTGGTGAGGGACGTGGTGTGGTGAGAGACGAGGTATTGTGAGGGACGTGGTGTGGTGAGGGACGTGTTGCGGTGAGGGACGTGCTGTGGTGAGAGACGTGTTGTGGTGAGGGACGAGGTGTGGTGGGGGACGGGTGGGGTGAGGGACAGGGTGTGGTGAGGGACGGGGTGTCGTGAGGGATGTGGTGTGGTGAGGGACGGGGTGTGGTGAGGGACGGGGTGTGGTGAGGGACGGGGTGTGGTGAGGGACGGGGTGTGGTGAGAAACGTGGTGTGGTGAGGGACAGGGTGTGGTGAGGGACGGGGTGTGGTGAAGGACGTGGTGTGGTGAGGGACGTGGTGTGGTGAAGGACGGGGTGTGGTGAGGGACGGGGTGTGGTGAGGAACGTGGTGTGGTGAGGGACGGGGTGTGGTTAGGGACGGGGTATGGTGAGGGACTGGTGTGGCGAGGGACGGGGAATGATGAGGGACGGGGTGTGGTGAGGGACGTGGTGTGGAGGGACGGGGTGTGGTGAGGGACGGGGTGTGGTGAGGGACGGGGGTGTGGTGAGGTATGGGGTGTGGTGAGGGACGGGGTGTGGTGAGGGACGGGGTATGGTGAGGGACGGGTGGGGTGAGGGACGGGGTGTGGTGAGGGACGTGGTGGGGTTAGGGACGGGGTGTGGTGAGGGACGGGGCGTGGTGAGGGACGGGGTGTGGTGAGGGACGGGGTATGGTTAGGGACGGGGTGTGGTGAGGGACGGGGTGTGGTGAGGGACGGGGTGTGGTGAGAGACGGGGTATTGGAAGGGACGGGTGTGGTGAGGGACGGGGTGTGGTGAAGGACGGGGTGTGGTGAGGGATGGGGTGTGGTGAGGGACGGGGTGTGGTGAGGGACGGAGTATGGTGAGGGACGGGTGGGGTGAGGGACGGGGTGTGGTGAGGGACGTGGTGGGGTTAGGGACGGGGTGTGGTGAGGGACGGGGCGTGGTGAGGGACGGGGTGTGGTGAGGGACGGGGTATGGTTAGGGACGGGGTGTGGTGAGGGACGGGGTGTGGTGAGGGACGGGGTGTGGTGAGAGACGGGGTATTGGAAGGGACGGGTGTGGTGAGGGACGGGGTATGGTGAGGGACGGGGTGTGGTGAGGGGCGTGGTGTGCTGAGGGACGGGGTGTGGTGAGAGACATAGTATGGTGAGGGACGGGTGTGGTGAGGAACGGGGTATGGTGACGGACGTGGTGTGGTGAGAGACGTGGTGTGGTGAGGGACGGGGTATGGTGAGGGACGTGGTGTGGTGAGGGACGTGGTGTGGTGAGGGACGGGTGTGGTGAGGGACGTGTTGTGGTGAGGGACGGGGTGTGGTGAGGGACGGGGTGTTGAGGGACAGGGTGTGGTGAGGGACGTGTTGGGGTGAGGGACGGGGTGTGGTGAGGGACATGTTGTGGTGAGGGACGGGGTGTGGTGAAGGACGTGGTGTGGTGAGGGACGTGTTGTGGTGATGGACGTGGTGTGGTGAGGGACGTGGTGTGGTGAGGAACGTGGTGTGGTGAGAGACGGGGTGTGGTGAGGGACGTGTTGTGGTGAGGGACGTGGTGTGGTGAGAGTCATGGTGTGGTGAGGGACGTGGTGTGGTGAGG
Source organism: Morinoia aosen (assembly GCA_030386875.1). Taxonomy (NCBI): domain Eukaryota; kingdom Metazoa; phylum Arthropoda; class Malacostraca; order Amphipoda; family Talitridae; genus Morinoia; species Morinoia aosen. The sequence goes on from CM059558.1 coordinate 54,903,089, forward strand.
GACGTGGTGTGGGGAGGGATGTGGTGTGGTGAGGGACGTGGTGTGGTGCGGGACGGAGTATGGTGAGGGACGTGGTGTGGTGAGGGACGTGGTGTGGTGAGGGACGGGTGTGGTGAGGTACGGGGTGTGGTAAGGGACGTGCTGTTGTGAGGGACGGGTGTGGTGAGGGACGGGTGTGGTGGGGGACGTTGTGTGGTGAGGGACGTGTTGTGGTGAGGAACGTGCTGTGGTGACGGACGTGTTGTGGTGAGGGACGGGGTATGGTGAGGGACGTGGTGTGGTGAGAGACGTGGTGGGGTGAGGGACGGGTGTGGAGAGGAACGTTGTGTGGTGAGGGACGTGCTGTGGTGAGGGATGTGGTGCGGTGAGGGACGTGGTGTGGTGAGGGACATGGTGTGGTTAGGGACGTGGTGTGGTGAGGGACGGGGTATGGTGAGGGACGTTGTGTGGTGAGGGACGTGGTGTGGTGAGGGATGGGGTATGGTGAGGGACGGGGTTTGGTGAGGGATGAGGTATGGTAAGGGACGTGGTGTAGTGAGGGACGCGGTGTGGTGAGGGACGGGGTATGGTGAGAGACGTGTTGTGGTGAGGGACGGAGTTTGGTGAGGGACGTGGTGTGGTGAGGGACGGGGTGTGGTGATGGACGGGGTGTGGTGAGGGACGTGGTGTGGTGAGGCACGGGGTGTGGTGAGGGACGGGGTATGGTGAGGGACGGGTGTGGTGAGGGACGTTGTGTGGTGAGCGACGGGTGTGGTGAGGTACGGGGTGTGTTGAGGGACGTGCTGTGGTGAGGGACGGGTGTGGTGAGGGACGTTGTGTGGTGAGGAACGTGTTGTGATGAGGGACGTGCTGTGGTGAGAGACGTGGTGTGGTGAGGGACGGGGTATGGTGAGGGACGTGGTGTGGTGAGGGACGTGTTGTGGTGAGGGACGTGCTGTGGTGAGGGACGTGTTGTGGTGAGGGACGTGGTATGGTGAGGGACGTGGTGTGGTGAGAGACGTGGTGTGGTGAGGGACGGGTGTGGAGAGGAACGTTGGGTGGTGAGGGACGTGCTGTGGTGAGGGACGTTGTGCGGTGAGGGACGTGGTGTGGTGACAGACGTGGTGTGGTGAGGGACGTGGTGTGGTGAAGGACGAGGTATGATGAGGGACGTGGTGTGGTGAGAGACATGGTGTGGTTAGGGACGAGGTGTGGTGAGGGACGTGGTGTGGTGAGGGACGTGGTGTGGTGAGGGACGTGGTGTGGTGAGGGACGGAGAATGGTGAGGGACGTGGTGTGGTGAGGGACGTGGTGTGGTGAGGGACGGGTGTTGTGAGGTACAGGGTGATGTGAGGGACGTGCTGTGATGAGGGACGGGTGTGGTGAGGAACGTTTTGTGGTGAGGGACGGGTTGTGGTGAGGAACGTGCTGTGGTGAGGGACGTGGTGTGGTGAGGAACGTGCTGTGGTGAGGGACGTGGTGTGGTGAGAGACGAGGTATTGTGAGGGACGTGGTGTGGTGATGCACGTGTTGCGGTGAGGGACGTGCTGTGGTGAGAGACGTGTTGTGGTGAGGGACGAGGTGTGGTGGGGGACGGGTGGGGTGAGGGACAGGGTGTGGTGAGGGACGGGGTGTCGTGAGGGATGTGGTGTGGTGAGGGACGGGGTGTGGTGAGGGACGGGGTGTGGTGAGGGACGGGGTGTGGTGAGGGACGGGGTGTGGTGAGAAACGTGGTGTGGTGAGGGACAGGGTGTGGTGAGGGACGGGGTGTGGTGAAGGACGTGGTGTGGTGAGGGACGTGGTGTGGTGAAGGACGGGGTGTGGTGAGGGACGGGGTGTGGTGAGGAACGTGGTGTGGTGAGGGACGGGGTGTGGTTAGGGACGGGGTATGGTGAGGGACTGGTGTGGCGAGGGACGGGGAATGATGAGGGACGGGGTGTGGTGAGGGACGTGGTGTGGTGAGGGACGGGGTGTGGTGAGGGACGGGGTGTGGTGAGGGACGGGGTGTGGTGAGGTATGGGGTGTGGTGAGGGACGGGGTGTGGTGAGGGACGGGGTATGGTGAGGGACGGGTGGGGTGAGGGACGGGGTGTGGTGAGGGACGTGGTGGGGTTAGGGACGGGGTGTGGTGAGGGACGGGGCGTGGTGAGGGACGGGGTGTGGTGAGGGACGGGGTATGGTTAGGGACGGGGTGTGGTGAGGGACGGGGTGTGGTGAGGGACGGGGTGTGGTGAGAGACGGGGTATTGGAAGGGACGGGTGTGGTGAGGGACGGGGTATGGTGAGGGACGGGGTGTGGTGAGGGGCGTGGTGTGGTGAGGGACGGGGTGTGGTGAGGGACATAGTATGGTGAGGGACGGGTGTGGTGAGGAACGGGGTATGGTGACGGACGTGGTGTGGTGAGAGACGTGGTGTGGTGAGGGACGGGGTATGGTGAGGGACGTGGTGTGGTTAGGGACGTGGTGTGGTGAGGGACGGGTGTGGTGAGGGACGTGTTGTGGTGAGGGACGGGGTGTGGTGAGGGACGGGGTGTTGAGGGACAGGGTGGGTGAGGGACGTGTTGTGGTGAGGGACGGGGTGTGGTGAGGGACATGTTGTGGTGAGGGACGGGGTGTGGTGAAGGACGTGGTGTGGTGAGGGACGTGTTGTGGTGAGGGACGTGGTGTGGTGAGGGACGTGGTGTGGTGAGGAACGTGGTGTGGTGAGAGACGGGGTGTGGTGAGGGACGTGTTGTGGTGAGGGACGTGTTGTGGTGAGGGACGTGGTGTGGCGAGGGACGTGTTGTGGTGAGGGACGGGTTGTGGTGAGGGACGTGGTGTGGTGAGAGTCATGGTGTGGTGAGGGACGTGGTGTGGTGAGGGACGTGGTGTGGTGAGGGACGTGGTGTGGTGAGGGACGTGGTGTGGTGCGGGACGGAGTATGGTGAGGGACGTGGTGTGGTGAGGGACGTGGTGTGGTGAGGGACGGGTGTGGTGAGGTACGGGGTGTGGTGAGGGACGTGCTGTGGTGAGGGACGGGTGCGGTGAGGGACGGGTGTGGTGAGGGACGTTGTGTGGTGAGGGACGTGTTGTGGTGAGGGACGTGGTGTGGTGAGGGACGGGGTATGGTGAGGGACGTGGTGTGGTGAGGGACGTGTTGTGGTTAGGGACGTGCTGTGGTGAGGGACGTGGTGTGGTGAGAGACGTGATGTGGTGAGGGACGGGTGTGGAGAGGAACGTTGGGTGGTGAGGGACGTGCTGTGGTGCGGGACGTTGTGCGGTGAGGGACGTGGTGTGGTGACAGACGTGGTGTGGTGAGGGACGTGGTGTGGTGAAGGACGGGGTATGGTGAGGGACGTGGTGTGGTGAGGGACGTGGTGTGGTGAGGGATGGGGTATGGTGAGGGACGGGGTGTGGTGAGGGATGGGGTATGGTAAGGGACGTGGTGTAGTGAGGGACTTGGTGTGGGGAGGGACGGGGTATGGTGAGGGACGTTTTGTGGTGAGGTACGGGGTTTGGTGAGGGACGTGGTGTGGTGAGGGACGGGGTATGGTGAGGGACGGGGTGTGGTGAGGGACGTGGTGTGGTGAGGAACGGGGTGTGGTGGGGTACGGGGTATGGTGAGGGACGTGGTGTGGTGAGGGACGTGGTGTGGCGAGGGACGGGGTATGGTGAGGGACGTGTTGTGGTGAGGGATGGGTTTTTTTGGGGGACGTGGTATTGTGATGGACGGGGTGTGGTGAGGGACGGGGTGTGGTGAGGGACGTGGTGTGGTGAGGGGCGGGGTGTGGTGAGGGACGGGGTATGGTGAGGGACGTGGTGTGGTGAGGGACGTGGTGTGGCGAGGGACGGGGTATGGTGAGGGATGGGGTGTGGTGAGGGACGTGGTGTGGTGAGGGACGTGGTGTGGTGAGGGACAGGGTGTGGTGAGGGACTGGGTGTGGTGAGGGACGTGGTATGGTGAGGGACGTGGTGTGGTGAGGGACGTGGTGTGGCGAGGGACGGGGTATGGTGAGGGACGTGTTGTCGTGAGGGACGGGGTGTGGTGAGGGACGTGGTCGTGTGAGGGACGGGGTGTGGTGAGGGACGGGGTGTGGTGAGGGACGTGGTGTGGTGAGGGACGGGGTATGGTGAGGGACGGGATGTGGTGAGGGACGTGGTGTTGTGAGGGACGGGGTGTGGTGAGGGACGGGGTGTGGTGAGGGACGGGGTGTGGTGAGGGACGGGGTGTGGTGAGGGACGGGGTATGGTGAGGGACGGGGTATGGTGAGGGATGGGGTATGGTGAGGGACGGGGTGTGGTGAGGGACGGGGTATTGGGAGGGACGGGGTTTGGTTAGGGACGGGGTATTGGGTGGGACGGGGTGTGGTGAGGGACGGGGTATTGGGAGGGACGGGGTTTGGTGAGGGACGGGGTATTGGGAGGGACGAGGTGTGGTGAGAAACGGGGTATTGGGAGGGACGGGGTGTTGTGAGGGACGAGGTGTGGTGAGGGACGGGGTGTGGTGAGGGACGGGGTGTGGTGAAGGTACTTGAAAAATGAAATATTTATGAAATAGGAGTTTTGCGTGAAAAGTATTTCCGAACCCTGAGTTTTACAGAACATATCTGAGCGCTTCCACTAACTTCTTCAGGGAAAAATTCGTTGGATGAACAATACCCAAAATGATGAGGATTAATTTCAAACTAATTTCACGCAGGTTATTTAGTGTCAACTCGTTACAGGGTTAGATTCGTGTAGACGACATTTATTCATTTTCATAGGTTCATGAACATAGACTACTTATATCATTCATGTGACTAACTAATATATATCATTTGTGGCACACTAACATATCTCGTGGCTTGCTAACATATCACGTGGCTTGCTAACATATCACGTGGCTTACTAACATATCACGTGGCTTACTAACATATCACGTGTCTTACTAACATATCACGTGGCTGGCTAACATATCACGTGGGTTACTAACATATCACGTGGCTGGCTAACACATCACGTGGCACACTAACATATCACGTGGCTTACCAACATATCACGTGGCTTGCTAACATATCACGTGGGTTACTAACATATCACGTGGCTGGCTAACACATCACGTGGCACACTAACATATCACGTGGCTTACTAACATATCACGTGGCTGGCTAACATATCACGTGGCTTGCTAACAAATCACGTGGCTTGCTAACATATCACGTCGCTTACTAACATATCACGTGGCTGGCTAACACATCACGTGGCACACTAACATATCACGTGGCTTGCTAACATATCACGTGGCACAATAACATATCACGTGGCTTACTAACATATCACGTGGCTGGCTAACACATCACGTGGCACACTAACATATCACGTGGCTTACTAACATATCACGTGGCTTACTAACATATCACGTGGCACACTAACATATCACGTGGCTGGCTAACACATCACGTGGCACACTAACATATCACGTGGCTTGCTAACACATCACGTGGCACACTAACATATCACGTGGCTTACTAACATATCACGTGGCTGGCTAACACATCACGTGGCACACTAACATATCACGTGGCTTACTAACATATCACGTGGCTTACTAACATATCACGTGGCACACTAACATATCACGTGGCTTGCTAACATATCACGTGGCTGGCTAACACATCACGTGGCACACTAACATATCACGTGGCTTGCTAACATATCACGTGGCTGGCTAACACATCACGTGGCACACTAACATATCACGTGGCTTGCTAACATATCACGTGGCTGGCTAACACATCACGTGGCACACTAACATATCACGTGGGTTACTAACATATCACGTGGCTGGCTAACACATCACTTGGCACACTAACATATCACGTGGCTTACCAACATATCACGTGGCTTGCTAACATATCACGTGGGTTACTAACATATCACGTGGCTGGCTAACACATCACGTGGCACACTAACATATCACGTGGCTTACTAACATATCACGTGGCTGGCTAACATATCACGTGGCTTGCTAACATATCACGTGGCTGGCTAACATATCACGTGGCTTGCTAACATATCACGTGGCTTGCTAACATATCACGTGGCTTGCTAACATATCACGTGGCTTGCTAACATATCACGTGGCTTGCTAACATATCACGTGGCTTGCTAACATATCACGTGGCTGGCTAACATATCACGTGGCTTGCTAACATATCACGTGGCTTGCTAACATATCACGTGGCTTACTAACATATCACGTGGCTGGCTAACACATCACGTGGCACACTAACATATCACGTGGCTTGCTAACATATCACGTGGCTGGCTAACACATCACGTGGCACACTAACATATCACGTGGCTTACTAACATATCACGTGGCTGGCTAACACATCACGTGGCACACTAACATATCACGTGGCTTACTAACATATCACGTGGCTTACTAACATATCACGTGGCACACTAACATATCACGTGGCTTGCTAACATATCACGTGGCTGGCTAACACATCACGTGGCACACTAACATATCACGTGGCTTGCTAACATATCACGTGGCTGGCTAACACATCACGTGGCACACTAACATATCACGTGGCTTACTAACATATCACGTGGCTGGCTAACATATCACGTGGCTTGCTAACATATCACGTGGCTTGCTAACATATCACGTGGCTTACTAACATATCACGTTGCTTGCTAACATATCACGTGGCTTACTAACATATCACGTGGCTTACTAACATATCATGTGGCTGGCTAACATATCACGTGGCTTGCTAACATATCACGTGGCCCACTAACATATCACGTGGCTTACTAACATATCACGTGGCTGGCTAACATATCACGAGGCTTACTAACATATCACGTGGCTAACTAACATATCACGTGGCTTACTAACATATCACGTGGCTTACTAACATATCACGTGGCTTACTAACATATCACGTGGCTTACTAACATATCACGTGGCTTGCTAACATATCACGTGGCTGGCTAACATATCACGTGGCTTGCTAACATATCACGTGGCTTACTAACATATCACGTGGCTTACTAACATATCACGTGGCTTGCTAACATATCACGTGGCTTGCTAACATATCACGTGGCACACTAACATATCACGTGGCTTACTAACATATCACGTGGCTTACTAACATATCACGTGGCTTACTAACATATCACGTGGCTTACGAACATATCACGTGGCGTACTAACATATCACGTGGCTTACTAATGTGGGAAAATTTTCCCCACTATGGTTTGGGTGTGTCCGAGGTGGCTTTTCTCTTCCAACCTTTCCGCGTAGGTGTCGGGGTGCCGTTCGCTGGTCGTTGCTCAGATGTTTCGGTAGGGTCGCAGGTGAGGTCGTAGGTACGGAATTTTCATTTAGCAGTCTGGACTAGACTTGATTTCGATTCCTCTAAAAGCTGATGTTAGCTCAACTCTCTAATGACGTTATGTCGATCTAAGCAGTGATTAACTTGGTGTTTAAGCTGCCATTTTTATCCGCCCGTTTATGCCTTTACAAAGGCGTGTTGCATCGTCGGCCTACGCTTCGGTGATGGGGTTCGCGGCTAGTTCCGTGGCGCCCAGTTCAGGCTAAGACCCTCTACCCTCTTCCTGACTGCTTTTTCTCTGTCTATTATTTTGTGTGCCTGTGCTATTATTTCTTTACTTTTATTTTGTAGACTATCGTGTCAATTTTCCTATGGTGCTTCAAGCAAGTAAAATTATTTAAAATTAACATTGAGACTTCAATGAATTAACTCTTAACTCGTCCTTGCGACGTTAATTACTATTACAATTAATATTGCTATTGAAGTCGTTCGTCTTTTTGATGGGCTAAATTAGCCTGGATCAGAGCGATCTTCTATTTAACTTCTTTCTCAAGTATCTAAAATCTCTTTACTATTCTTACTGTCTTTCCGCTTGAAGCACTTAATCTCTTACTGATTTCTTCTAAATTTCCTTGATTAAACCTTCTGTCTGAACGTTTCGTCACTGAGTGCATTAAAAACTCAGGTTAGTTGCTTTACTTGCAATTGTGTTGTCATTTTCATTGTCATTGGTGATGTTGCTTCTTAATTGAAATATTGTCCTTATTAATTTCGTGGTTTGTTCGGGGTTTAAGGTTGTACGTTTTTTTTTATAGTATACTCCGGAGGAGGCTTCTGCTGGTGCTGACTTTGCCGCAGCCGGGTTTCAGCTGTTCCAGCTAACTTCTAACAGGCTAGCCTCTCCGTTGCTTTGAGGTATATATCTAGTCGGACTTTAATGATTAGGTTGCATTTGCGTAATACTTGAAATTAACTGATTAGTTGCGTTGTTTCGCCTTGACTTTCGCTAATATTTCTGTTTCCTAGCAGTTGAGGGTGGAGCGTGTGCCAGAGGTGTCGACGCGGGGTTCTATCTACCATTCCAGCCCTTTTCTTGAGTCGCGGCGTTACTCGCCCTCTGCCCGCCACTGCTTGAGGTGTCACCTCTGTTCGGAACTAAGGGTCTACGTGTTCTTAGAATTCAGCCCTTCGCGTGGAGCCGACGTTCCTCGCCTCCTATTGCTGCCTGCGCCCGTTGTCTCGAGCTCGCCACGACAGCGCCCTGGACTGTGGTCCTTGACGGCGCCTGCTAACTTTTTTAACGCCCAAGGCATAAGCGGACTTTTAACTCGCCCTAACTTTTAATCAACTTAATAAAGTGTTTTTTTAAAAAAAGGCAATTATCTGGTTAGCGAATGCTAGCCGTAAAACTTAAATTGTACTTGAAATTAAATATTAAGAGTTGCGTTTGCGTTCACTGTGTTCGTTACGTTCATGTCGTTAAATCACTCGATATAAGGGTGGATCTAATAAAAACTTTGACTAATTAAACCTTACTTCTATTTTTCTATTCCTTCGCTGAAAACGATTGTATGGGAATTATTTCCCATACTAACATATCACGTGGCTTACTAACATATCACGTGGCTTACTAACATATCACGTGGCTTATTAACATATCACGTGGCTTACTAACATATCACGTGGCTTGCTAACACATCACGTGGCTTGCTAACATATCAGGTGGCTTACTAACATGTCACGTGGCCTACTAACATATCACGTGGCTTACTAACATATCACGTGACCCACTATCATATCACGTGGCTTACTAACATATATCACGTGGCTTACTAACATATCACGAGGCTTACTACCATGTATTATTTGTATCGTAAATTCATACCATTCGCTCCTGCATCACAAACTTGCTCCCACGGCGTTTACCGGAAGGTTGTAACGTCCAGCATTAATGACCCGGTCAATTCTTATTACTTAAATGATCGAGAAATTATTTTCGAATGAACAGTATGGGTCAGGGATGACCCATACTGTTCGTTTGTAAATATTTACGCGAAAAATTATAGCCTAAACAAATACATCTATTAGCAGCACATACCTGAATACTTTTATTGCAACGCTTAACCGCGCCACCGGTGACCACGGAGGGGATTTTCATAATGCTGCTGACCGACCAGTAGTCGTGAACTCAATTTTCACACATTACTATTGTAAAAGTAGCCGCGTCCGTCCGTCTGTGTGACCCCTTCTTCTAATCGATAGCTTTGATAGCAACAAGGATAAGCCTTAAGAAATACAAGAAATTATTCTATTGTATTATTTTTCTGTGGCGATTCAATTCCCTTTCACTTGCATTATGGTATTCAAAATACGCAATCGGCACATTTTTACGAATAGAAATTTTCTTTGGAGCTTTTTCTGTTGAAATTCATCATGTCGCTTTGATATTTTAAAATGATAATGTAAAAAAAATGTTTTAAATTCGTTTGACCAGTAACCTGGCTACCACTTAGAATAAAGCCCAAGATTTTGTAACTTGAGCAATCGTTTACGAAATTGTGATTTTCTTGAAAAGCTCCGAAGAGATAATAGACGACATTTCAGAATAAAATTCCGGCAAAAGAGGCCACCAAGGATAAAAATGTGTCCAACCGCAAGAGAGAAGTAGCAAGACTTCGACAGCAAGAAAAACGCCGAACACGATCGGATGAACAGTGCGAAATGGCAAGACGAAGCAATGCTGCTCGCCAACGAGAAGCTAGAGCTAAATTCACCCTTGACCGGCGTTTGGAAATTCTACGGAATAATGCTGAGCAACACCGAGTAGCTAGAGAGAGCTTAACACATGAAAGAAGCGAGAAAATTCTTCGGCATAGCGCTGGACAACATCGAGTGGCACGAGAGAATTCAACTCAAGAAAGAAGGGATGAAATTCTTCAGATTAATGCCGACCAGCACGTGTGCACTAGTAATAAATTAAAGCTAAATGAAAATATGATCCAGTTTATGTTGGCAATTTTCTAAATTCCATACAACAGTTGACTTTGAATTTAGTTGAATATTGAACCTAAGTTTAACCAATTCCGGTTAGTGTTAATTTGCGCGTGTGTTCGAGCACTGCACACCTGCAGTCACGACTGAAGTCCTCCATTCATCTTTCAAGCGTCAGAAATCGGAGAATATTCAATATCAAAATAAAAGAACCTGCACGTCCTCTTCACAATTTTAACTCCTTTAATATTTTTCCACCCGTCGACGCTGCTATCAATCGCTGTCACGCTAAAAATATGTTCGGCGCTGGAAGATAAACCTGCTGGTGGTATCGTGTATACGTCACGCGCGAGAGAACTGAATAAAATATTAATTTTCCTGACGTGACTTGGATACAAGGCATGGTAGAGGAAACAAGGTAAGTTCAAACCAGTCTTTCTTTCGTTGACAGCGTGGTTTTGCTGACGTCACTTCAACGAACCAATGGCAGCGCTCATATTGCATCTGGTAGCACTGCTACCCTCAAATCTGGCTCAACTATTGGTCTAACGACATGGTGTTTTGGTGACGTCATAAAGTTTGTTTGAAATAAAGCCTATCTATTGGCTAACCGAACAAAAGGAGGTGTATTTTCTCCCATAGAAATTAGCCTACCTTGTTACCTCTACCGTGCGCCACGGAAGCGAACCAATAGCAGCGCTCGTATTGCATCTGGTAGCACTGCCACCCCCAAATATGGCTCCACTATTGGCCTAACGACCTAGAGTTTTGGTGACGTCACAAAGTTTGTTTGAAATAAAGCGTTTCTATTGGCTACCCGAACAAGAAGAAGTGTATTTTCCTCCATACCGTGATACATGGTAAATGTAAAGTCATTTCTATTGTGAAAAATAAACCTCCTCTTGTTCGGCAAGCCAATAAAAAAGCTTCTTTTCCAACACACTGGATGACGTCACCATTGCGACATTTCGTTAGGTCATTAGTGGAACAAGATTTTGGGCTAGCAGTGTTGCCAGATGCAATATGAGCGCTGCTACTGGGACGATGCCATGACGTCACCATTGTTACACGGTCGACAGAAAAAAGGCTGGTTTGACGCTACCTTCTTTATTATACAGTGGTTGAATCTTCGTCCACGTAAAAAAGGGTGCATCACAACGCGATGAAGTTCATAGTAGTCGATAATTTCAGCGAACTTGCGTTGGATATCCGGCCACAGTAAAAATAAGGGCCTATCAAAACACGATGAAGTTGACAATAGTCGATGTACAGGGTTGGCCATAAGTAACTGGCCCTTTTAATTTGCTATTAAAAGAAAAAATTGGTTTCATTTGAAATAATAAAAATTTTATGGTTTATTTTGGCATCCTATTTACTCAGCTAGCATCCACCCTGTATTTGGAAGCAAAATTCAAAGCACACTAATAAAAAAAATCATCGAAGATGGAAAAAATAAAATAAACCATATAATAAAAATAAATATAAACATAAAATGCTGGATGACATCACGTAACTGGAGCCAAAACAATCCTGGAGTTTCGCTACTAGGGATCATACAAGGAATGCGTGGGTCACGGTAGAGGAAACAAGGTAGGGTCGTTTAATACACCTCCTCTTGTTCGGCTAGCCAATAGAATGGCTTTATTTCAAACAAACCTTATGACGTCACCAAAACGCCGTGATGTTGGGCCAGTAGTGGAGCCAGGTTTTAGGGTAGCAGTGCTACCCAGATGCAATATGAGCGCTGCTATTGGTTTGTTGCCCTGACGTCGGCAAAAACACACCGTCAACGAAAAAACAACTGGTTTCAACCTACCTTGTTTCCTCTACCGTGGCGTAGCCTAATTAAATGTGCTTTCTCTGAACGCCTGGAGAAAAATGTTGTCTTAAATACGCGAAATAAAATATTAAAATTAGCGACTTGAAAAGAACACGTGCAGTTTGCACTCCATCAGCTGGGCAGATTTACCATCGTAAAAAACTAATACATTTTTATTTTAAAATATTATTCACAGGAAAAATTATTCACCGCTTTTCTATTTGAATATCCCCATAGTACCAGATTTTAAACATTATTTAATTGTTTTTTTTTTAATTATCACATGAATCTTGTTCGCATGAAAACGTTTTTTCCTCAACTTCATACGCGAGAAAAGCACCCAGAGTTGACCTAAATTTATCCATGAGCGTTGTTATGTTGAAGTGCTCAGTAAGTGCGTGCTCACTTTGGCGCATTAAATGCAAAGTAGTGGAAGAAATTTTATGTAATCTCAAAAAAGACCGAAATAAGTGATCTAATTTAAAATTGTTTAATCTGCTCGTTCTATTATTTGGTGCTCAAAACTTCATCCTTAGGTCAGAACTTAGCTCAGAACTTAGAATGAATTTGGTTCAGAACTTTATCCTTAGTTCAGAACTTTATCCTAAGTTCAGAACTTTATCCTCAGTTCAGAACTTTATCCTTAGTTCAGAACTTAGAATTAACTTAGTTCAGAACTTAGAATGAACTTAGTTCAGAACTTAGAATGAACTTAGTTCAGAACTTAGAATGAACTTAGTTCAGAACTTTATCCTTAGTTCAGAACTTTATCCTCAGTTCAGAACTTAGAATGAACTTAGTTCAGAACTTTATCCTTAGTTCAGAACTTTATTCTTAGTTCAGAACTTTATTCTTAGTTCAGAAGTTAGAATGAACTTAGTTCAGAACTTTATCCTCATTTCAGAACTTTATTCTTAGTTCAGAACTTTATTCTTAGTTCAGAACTGAAAATGAACTTAGTTCAGAACTTTATCCTCAGTTCAGAACTTTATCCTTAGTTCAAAACTTAGGATGAACTTAGTTCAGAACTTTATCCTCAGTTCAGAACCTTATCCTTAGTTCAGAACTTTATTCTTAGTTCAGAACTGAGAATGAGCTTAGTTCAGAACTTTATCCTAAGTTCAGAACTTAAGAAGAACTTAGTTCAAAACTTTATTTTTAGTTCAGAACTGAAAATGAGCTTAGTTCAGAACTTTATCCTAAGTTCAGAACTTAAAAAGAACTTAGTTCAGAACTTTATCTTCAGTTCGTTCGTTCTCAATATCTTATCACGAACGTACTGTGTGGCTAACACACACCTCACACCAACCCACTAGTTGAACGTGAGCAGACCCAGACACAAGTTACATGTTTTCTTATGTCCCATTTGCTGGTTACTAGTCGGGCTCTAGGACTGATTCGTCACTGACCTGTCAAAAACTCGTCGCTGACATGTCATTTACTCGTCACTCGCCCGTCCCTAAACTGTAAATCGCGCGGCACTGGACGGTCACTGAACTGCAGATAATCTGTCACTGAACTGTCATTGGCCTGTCAATAATTTGTATCTGGTCCGTGGCTTCAGCCATGATCGAACTTTCACTTTGCCGTCACATTTCCGTCACTTTCCCGTCACTCCAATCATCACCAACCCGTCACATTCCCGTTATTTTCCCGTCACTCACCCGTCACTTTCCCGTCACATTCGTGTCACTTTGCCGTCACATTCCCGTCACTTTCGCGTCACATTCCCGTCACTTTCCCGTCACATTTCCGTCACTTTACCGTCACTTCAACCATCACTTTCCCTCACTAGCGCCCTCGTTCCTTGCAATCTTCCCTCATAACATTTTGATGTGTAAAATTGAACCAAACCTTTACTCGGCGCAAATATTAACAAAAGGCAGCTCGCGAACATAAAACAATTCGACAGCCAACTCTTGCTCAATAAAACCCTCTTCAGATGCCCCGCATTTAAAAAAATCTGCGGCCTCCTCCAATCTTTTCTCCCGGATGCAAACGCAATTGATTGTTTGAAACAATCTCAAGAGCCAATCTTGGCGGGATAAAATATTCCGACACGAGTTTTAAATCAGCAAAATAAACATGTTAGAGATCCATTCTCTGCGCCAGCTCCAATTACAGAGAGCCTCGTGCGGAGGCATTGAAGAATATCGAGGGCGAAAGTGTGAGGGAGTTTTGGTTAACGCAATCCTGAAGCTTCACAAAAATCGCAGATTTTTAGCAATAAAACGGAGGACTGATTTATTTGGAGCGTGCCTTATCCGCGTTCTGAAAACAACCACCGAGGTCTTGTGGCTCACGAACCTTGGTTTTATTTTTCGTTCAAAATATAGTGATTCCCATGAAAAATTATCTGAATAATTTTTAAATAATTTGAAAAATTATCTAAATAATTTTTCGTAGGAATCACTTTATTTTCAAGTCCCATTTGCTGGTCACAAGTTTGCCACTAAGACTGATTCGTCACTGACCTGTCAAAACCAGAACTTTAGAACTTACTCCTAAGAGTAACTGTGATTTATATATATTGTCTGAATCTAAATCTATGAACCTATATATTTATCTATCTAATGAGCGCTACCAAAATGATTCGGATTTTAATATGACGAACACAATTACAACAAACATAAAATCCCAATTTTCGAAAATGTACCTTGTTGATTTAGAAAAAAAAATTTCTTCTCCGTTTCAGCAATAATTAAAATCTCCTCAACCCCAACCGCCTGTAATCTCATTTTTGAACAACTTTCATCGTCATTATAGTCAACAGGCTATGAAAGTTGTCACATTTTGGTTGATTGCAAAGTTCCAGTTGTCACATTTTGGTTGAATGCAAAGTTCCAGTTGCCACATTTTGGTTGAATGCAAAGTTTCAGTTGTCACATTTTGGTTGACCGCAAAGTTTCAGTTGTCACATTTTGGTTGACTGCAAAGTTCCAGTTGTCACATTTTGGTTGAATGCAAAGTTCCAGTTGTCACATTTTGGTTGACTGCAAAGTTCCAGTTGTCACATTTTGGTTGAATGCAAAGTTCCAGTTGTCACATTTTGGTTGACTGCAAAGTTCCAGTTGTCACATTTTGGTTGACATAAAAGTTCCAGTTGTCACATTTTGGTTGACTGCAAAGTTCCAGTTGTCACATTTTGGTTGACTGCAAAGTTCCAGTTGTCACATTTTGGTTGACTGCAAAGTTCCAGTTGTCACATTTTGGTTGACTGCAAAGTTCCAGTGGTCACATTTTGGTTGACTGCAAAGTTCCAGTTGTAACATTTTGGTTGACTGCAAAGTTCCAGTTGTCACATTTTGGTTGACTGCAAAGTTCCAGTTGTCACATTTTGGTCGACTGCAAAGTTCCAGTGGGCACATTTTGGTTGACTGCAAAGTTCCAGTTGTCACATTTTGGTTGACTGCAAAGTTCCAGTGGTCACATTTTGGTTGACTGCAAAGTTCCAGTGGTCACATTTTGGTTGACTGCAAAGTTCCAGTTGTCACATTTTGGTTGACTGCAAAGTTCCAGTGGTCACAGTTTGGTTGACTGCAAAGTTCCAGTTGTCACATTTTGGTTGACTGCAAAGTTCCAGTGGTCACATTTTGGTTGACTGCAAAGTTCCAGTTGTCACATTTTGGTTGACTGCAAAGTTCCAGTGGTCACATTTTGGTTGACTGCAAAGTTCCAGTGGTCACATTTTGGTTGACTGCAAAGTTCCAGTTGTAACATTTTGGTTGACTGCAAAGTTCCAGTGGTCACATTTTGGTTGACTGCAAAGTTCCAGTGGTCACATTTTGGTTGACTGCAAAGTTCCAGTTGTAACATTTTGGTTGACTGCAAAGTTCCAGTGGTCACATTTTGGTTGACTGCAAAGTTCCAGTGGTCACATTTTGGTTGACTGCAAAGTTCCAGTGGTCACATTTTGGTTGACTGCAAAGTTCCAGTGGTCACATTTTGGTTGAATACAAAGTTCCAGTGGTCACATTTTGGTTGACTGCAAAGTTCCAGTTGTCACATTTTGGTTGAATGCAAAGTTCCAGTGGTCACATTTTGGTTGACTGCAAAGTTCCAGTGGTCACATTTTGGTTGACTGCAAAGTTCCAGTGGTCACATTTTGGTTGAATGCAAAGTTCCAAAGGTCACATTTTGGTTGAATGCAAAGTTCCAGTGGTCACATTTTGGTTGACTGCAAAGTTCCAGTTGTCTCATTTTGGTTGAATGCAAAGTTCCAGTGGTCACATTTTGGTTGACTGCAAAGTTCCAGTTGTCACATTTTGGTTGACTGCAAAGTTCCAGTGGTCACATTTTGGTTGACTGCAAAGTTCCAGTTGTCTCATTTTGGTTGAATGCAAAGTTCCAGTGGTCACATTTTGGTTGACTGCAAAGTTCCAGTGGTCACATTTTGGTTGACTGCAAAGTTCCAGTTGTCACATTTTGGTTGAATGCAAAGTTCCAGTGGTCACATTTTGGTTGACTGCAAAGTTCCAGTGGTCACATTTTGGTTGACTGCAAAGTTCCAGTTGTCTCATTTTGGTTGAATGCAAAGTTCCAGTTGTTACATTTCATAGAAAAGCGAGCGCAGTTTGAGTTTAGAACTCCGCAGCAAATTGAACAAAACGTAACTTTATCGGTCACATAAAACGATGTCGTTCGACGGAAAATCGGACTAAAGAGAATCAAAAACAATCTAGTTTCCTATAAAGTGAAAAGTCTTCAGTAAAAATAAGAGACCTGGCCACCTGAAAAATATATGTAAATTTAAAAGAAACATGAAAATACAAATGCAAAGAGAAACATTAAAATATATATATGAAACGAGAAATATAAAAGTTTACATGAAAAAAAAACTTAACAATATAAATACACAAAAAACATTAAAAAAATAAACACTAAAAGAAACATAAAATATTAACGCAGAAAAAAACATCACTCAGAAGCACGAAATTCAAAAAGTGTTACGGTACAAAAGATTAAAAAAGGTTCAAGCGCGAGGTCTACATCTAAAAAACACAAAACTGACCTTTGAGGAGAAAGAAAAATGTATCAAGTCACGAGACCGTTCAGAAGAACAGAGAAAAGGTTTTAGAGTTATTGACAGCCCGCTGTTACGGCTATTGCGAGGTCGTTCACAAGGAAAGTATCGACAGAAAAGTATCAAGCGTCAAACAGTATTCAGAGAAAAGTATCAAGTTGTGAGATTGATCGGAGGAAAGGAATCAAGGGGAAAGTATGAAAAATCAAAAAGTATTCAGAGAAAATACCAAAATTGATTGATCATTCAGAACAAAAGTATCGAGAAAAGAAAAGTATCATGTGTCAAAAAGCATTCAGATAAAAATATCAAAATTACGAGACCGTTCAGATCAAAAGTATCGTGAAAAGAAAAGTATCAAGTATCAAAAAGTATTCAGAAGAAAGCATCAAGTTACGAGATCGTTGAGAAGAACAGTGAAAGGATTTCAGATTTATTGACAGCAGAGCACAGACGCCAGACAGCGCTATGGATCAGAAGGGAAAAAAGCTGACTCAGCGAAAGCTGAAGAAGAGCGCTCAGCGCAACCCGGGTGCGCCGGGCTGCATCGTGAGCGTTGTGACGGACATTCTGCTCTTCCGGCGTAGTATATTTTAGTGAATGAAGGCATGGGTGAGTGAATGAAGGCATGGGTGAGTGAATGAAGGCATGGGTGAGGGAATGAAGGCATGGGTGAGGGAATGAAGGCATGGGTGAGTGAATGGAGGCATGGGTGAGTGAGTGAAGGCATGGGTGAGTGAATAAAGCCATGGGTGAGTGAATGGAGGCATGGGTGAGTGAGTGAAGGCATGGGTGAGTGAATGAAGGCATGGGTGAGTGAGTGAAGGCATGGGTGAGTGAATGAAGGCATGTGTGAGTGAATTAAGGCATGGGTGAGTGAATAAAGGCATGGGTGAGTGAATGAAGGCATGGGTGAGTGAATGAAGTCATGAATGAGTGAGTGAAGGCATGGGTGAGTGAATAAAGCCATGGGTGAGTGAATGGAGGCATGGGTGAGTGAGTGAAGGCATAGGTGAGTGAGTGAAGGCATGGGTGAGTGAATGAAGGCATGGGTGAGTGAGTGAAGGCATGGGTGAGTGAATGAAGGCATGTGTGAGTGAATTAAGGCCTGGGTGAGTGAATAAAGGCATGGGTGAGTGAATGAAGGCATGGGTGAGTGAATGAAGGCATGGGTGAGTGAATGAAGGCATTGGTGAGTGAGTGAAGGCATGAAAGGGTTAAATTAAATTTCATTTCAAGTACTTTATAGTAAATAAAAACAATATTAACATAAGCTGACTACTATGGCGAAAAGATGGAACTTTTCGACACACGTACTAATTCGCCAATTTGTTTGAAAATCTCCGATAGTAAAATTAGCATTATTTCTGATTTGGAAATTACGTCTCAGTTAAAAAAGTTCAGATTATTTCAGCATAAAATAAGAGTTTAACAGGGACATTCATGCGTTATCATTCCGATCACAGCAAAAATTGAAAAATATGTTGAAAATTTAAAATATGCCGGCAGTAAAATAAAAATTGCACATCCGCTTGATGAATATTATGAAAGCCAGCTCAGGGAATAATGTTGTTCAAGCTTTGAAGTTATTTCTTGCCAGTAAATTTAGTATTGATTTTTTTTAATTACGTCTTTTTGCTACCTCAAATTGCATGCCCACGAGAGAAACACAGTTCATTTGAAACATAATTGATAAGTAAAAATTTCGTGAAATTTGCCACAAATCTTTCAGTTTGCTTTAAGAATTACCCCCCTTTTTCCAGCCGCACGATATTCTTCGCAGTTTTCATTTTCGCGTCTCGTGAGCTGAATTTTACGCTTACGTGTTGCAGGGCTCGAAAAACTATTGTTACTGATGTGGTGCTGATCATCGGAGGGTAGTTAGTGGTAATTTAGGAAGGAGTAATCATCGCAGGAAGCATCGTCCCTGATACTTTGGCCCGCACGATGGTCAGTAATCATTGCAGGAAGCATCGTCCCTGATACTTTGGCCCACACGATGGTCAGTAATCATCGCAGGAAGCATCGTCCCTGATACTTTGGCCCACACGATGGTCGGTAATCATTACAGGAAGCATCATCCCTTATACTTTGGCCCGCACGATTGTCAGTAATCATTGCAGGAAGCATCGTCCCTGATACTTTGGCCCACACGATGGTCAGTAATCATCGCAGGAAGCATCGTCCCTGATACTTTGGCGCGCACGATTGTCAGTAATCATTGCAGGAAGCATCGTCCCTGATACTTTGGCCCACACGATGGTCAGTAATCATTGCAGGAAGCATCGTCCCTGATACTTTGGCCCACACGATGGTCAGTAATCATTGCAGGAAGCATCGTCCCTGATACTTTGGCCCACACGATGGTCAGTAATCATTGCAGGAAGCATCGTCCCTGATACTTTGGCCCACACGATGGTCAGTAATCATCGCAGGAAGCATCGTCCCTGATACTTTGGCCCACACGATGGTCGGTAATCATTACAGGAAGCATCATCCCTTATACTTTGGCCCGCACGATTGTCAGTAATCATTGCAGGAAGCATCGTCCCTGATACTTTGGCCCACACGATGGTCAGTAATCATTGCAGGAAGCATCGTCCCTGATACTTTGGCCCACACGATGGTCAGTAATCATTGCAGGAAGCATCGTCCCTGATACTTTGGCCCACACGATGGTCAGTAATCATTGCAGGAAGCATCGTCCCTGATACTTTGGCCCGCACGATTGTCAGTAATCATTGCAGGAAGCATCGTCCCTTATACTTTGGCCCACACGATGGTCAGTAAACATTACAGGATGCATCGTCCCTGATACTTTGGCCCACACAATGGTCAGTAATCATCGCAGGAAGCAGAGGACCGTTCGAAGTTACTGCACTTAACTTTCTTGAGGAGCTCCGAGAGCCCGGAAAGTCAACTTAAGGTGACCATGCGCTCCGACAAACACAACCAAACTTTCCTGATGGACTTAACTTTTCCAATCGCGGCGCAAGATCTCGAGGCTGATTTTTTCAAGCTTCTGCTCTGCAGCCTCGAACTGAAGAAGATGGAGGGCAAGTCTCACGTGATAATTTTCTGCATCTAACTACGATGAAGTGCTAATTTTGAAGCAAAACACACAATTTTTTCTGAAGACGTTCTTTAAGATTGCTGGAATGGTCATTTTTCTGCATCTAATGGCTGTGTTGACGACGAAGTGCAAAATTCGGACAAAAAATTCAGGGTTTCTCAAGATTCTCTTCATTATTTCTGGAATGATATTTTTTCTGCATCTTACTACGAAAAAATGCAAAATTTGAAGGAAAATGCTCAGTTAATGAAATGATAATTTTCCTGCGTCTTGTCTTTGATGATGACAAAGAGCAAAATTCACAGCAAAAACTCTATCATTTTCAAGATGCTCTTCATGATTCCTGAAATGATCATTTTTCTGCGTCTTACCATAAAGAAGTGCAGTATTCGAAGCTCAAAACTCAATATTTCTCAAGATGCTCTTCGTGATTGCTTGGGCCCGAGCAAGGCCAAGCGAAGTTTGGGACAGAATAAACGGGGCCAAAAAGCAGTTTTTGCGATGTTCAATATACAGGGCGTCTCAAAAGTCGCGCGCCATACAATAAATTGCATTTATTTTGTTTCAGATTAGATCTGACATCGGTGAGAAACTAACAGTACAAGATAGAGTTCAGTTGGGTTTTATGTTTGGAAGAGATGGGGTAACATATCCTCTGCAGCCCAAAAATAATTATTCAATCGCAATTATCCTGCGTGAGAACAACCATTGAGCCATACCACTGTCTGCCGTTTGATCCTCTATTAAACTTTAAAAAGAAGGCTTTATGAAGAAATAAATGCACGCAGAGGTGGGACAATTTGAGCATCTGTTATGGTTATGGTCGATAATAAATCGATATACATGTGTGGAAACCTGGATGGTGAACGACTTCTGAGACATACTGTGTGTTGACTAGTTTTCATGGCATTCATTTCACGAGGTAAGGTGCAAAGTAATTGCTTCATCGCTTGATATCATGAGTCAGCTTGAGTGTTCGTCTGATGAGTTTTTCGTCATTCGTTAGCTTATTTAACGCCAAAAGCTAATCGGTTGATTTAAGGGAATTTCACTCCTATGATAAAACGTGGATCCGATGCATAGATGAACGATTTTGAGGCAGTGCGTTTGGCTGGCGACCAGCATATAGCAATCAAAACGAGATGAAACGAGCCCGAGTGCGTGTGTGAGCGCTAGGTGGAGCAATCTTCTATTTTGGGCGTGAAAGTAAGGAAATTGCGTTTTGGGCTTAGAGACATGTGTGTTTTGTGCGTTTTTACTTTTGTATATGACGTAAAGTAAGAAAACTGCGTTTTGGGCTTGAAGACACGTGTGTTTTGTGTGTTTTTACTTTTTCGTACATGACGTAGAGTGAAGCAATTTCATTTTAGGCTTAAAGACGTGTGTTTTTACATTTAAAAAAACCCGAAGTAAAAAGAAATTTCGTTTTCGACTTGGAGACGTGTGTACTTTAAATATTATTACTTCATCATACATGACGTTAAAATTCTTCTTCATCCTGGCACTGGACATGAAGTTTCTTTTTAAATTTCGAGACGTATACTGTAGAAATATTCGCCTACGAATTGCCACTCCTTTCATCATTTGCATTTTACCAGAGAACGTTTGGGTTTGACCTTCTTCATACACGTGCTCACTGAAATCAACATCACGTCGCACTCCAAGAAAATACAGAAAAAACACAACGAAAAGGAACAGACATTCTCAAATCGGAGAACCACTCTGCCCCCAAGACAAAAAGAAAGAAAATACCAAAATATCCTACCTAAATGTACACTAACTCAACTGCACTGATTCTTTTTGAGACATTGAAAGCCAAGGTAAGCAGTTAAGAGAAATAAATTCTGCAATAGAAGGAGCAATAACATTAGAATAAAGTATCAAAATCAATAAAATCCCGTTAGACTTCTGCTGCAATAGCTAAAGTGCCACACTAAAAAGCACAACAACCGAAGTAACACCTAAGTCCAAAAGATTTTTCGCTCGTACGCATGCGCTCAAAAGATTTTTCGCTCGTACGCATGCGCGCAAAGGATTTTTCGCTCGTACGCACGCGCTCAAAAGATTTTTCGCTCGTACGCACGCGCTCAAAAGATTTTTCGCTCGTACGCACGCGCTCAAAAGATTTTTCGCTCGTACGCACGCGCTCAAAAGAGTTTTCGCTCGTACGCACGCGCTCAAAAGATTTTTCGCTCGTACGCACGCTCTCTAATAAATCGAAACTATCATGAACCGTTCAACAAAATACGAAATTTGATTCTTCATCACAGTCTCCATGTTCTTCTAGCGCAAAATAATTGCGTTAAAAAATCGAGAAGCTCCTCTGTTCGATTTCTGACATCTCATGTAGTTGATATCACCTGACAATGCGGAGTTAATCCGTTGTTTACTGACGGCAACTCCGGAGCCAAGATGGCCGGTGCTGCCAGTATAGGGCAACTAACAGAATATAATTTGATTTGATTTCAATAACAGAAACTTAATTAACAGAAAATGACCTAACAATTAGCAGACACAACCAAACAATCAACAGAATACGACCAAACAATTAATAGAACACAACCAAACAATTATCATAATACAACCAATCAATTAACAGAACACAACCAAACAATTAGCATAATACAACCAAACAATCAACAGAATACAACCAAGCACGTAACAGGATACAACCAAACAATTAACAGAATACAACAAAACAGGCTACAAAGTACAACAAAGCAGCGATTTCCATTCGATTCCCACATATTAGAATTTACTTTCCGTCCATCGTACCTCCTGCTCAGTTGGAAACGAACCAGACGTCTCATAAAGCCTGGACTTTATCTTTAATCCGGAGCTCTGGCAATATTTTGCGAGACCTGTTCTTTATTGTCGTCTGCTCGATGAAAGAAAGTGACAAGAACGTTCTTCCGTTCTGCAGCGCCTATTGTGATTTTCAATCGTCTATTTTTTTGCTACATTTCCAAGGCTATGATAGAAGAGACCCAAATGCTAAGAGAATCGAATACGCTATTTTCCAAAACTTAACGAAATCCAAAATTCCGAGAAAGAAATCCAAAATTCCGTTTTATGTTAAACATTATGGACATCATTATATGTATATCACTGAGTACTCGTACATCATTTTATATAAACTTCGGCTTTTGTGGACAGCTGAGACCAGGTCATTTGTCACCCCAAACTCAATGTAACTCTTCCATTTCTAACTCCAGGAGGTACTTCCGTTCTTGCCTGCAAGTAATCCTTCCGTTCTTACTTACAAGTATCCCTCCGTTCTTACTTACAAGTATCCTTCCGTTCTTACTTACAAGTATCCTTGCGTTCTTACTCACAAGTATCCTTCCGTTCTTACTTACAAGTATCCTCCCGTTCATACTTACAAGTATCCTTCCGTTCTTATTTACAAGTATCCTTCCGTTCTTACTTACAAGAATCCCTCCGTTCTTACTTACAAGTATCCCTCCGTTCTTACTTACAAGTATCCCTTCGTTCTTACTTACAAGTAACCTTCCGTTCTTACTTACAAGTATCCCTCCGTTCTTACTTACAAGTATCCTTCCGTTCTTACTTACAAGTATCCATGCGTTCCTACTCACAAGTATCCTTCCGTTCTTACCTACAAGTATCCCTTCGTTCTTACTTACAAGTATCCCTCCGTTCTTACTTACAAGTATCCCTTCGTTCTTACTTACAAGTATCCTTCCGTTCTTACTTACAAGTATCCCTCCGTTCTTACTTACAAGTATCCTTCCGTTCTTATTTACAAGTATCCTTGCGTTCCTACTCAAAAGTATCCTTCCGTTCTTACTTACAAGTACCCTCCCGTTCATACTTACAAGTATCCTTCCGTTCTTACTTACAAGTATCCTTCCGTTCTTACTTACAAGTATCCCACCGTTCTTACTTACAAGTATCCCTTCGTTCTTACTTACAAGTATCCATCCGTTCTTACTTACAAGTATCCTTCCGTTCTTACTTACAAGTATCCCTCCGTTCTTACTTACAAGTATCCTTCCGTTCTTACTTACAAGTATCCTTCCATTCTTACTTACAAGTATCCTTCCGTTCTTACTTACAAGTATCTTTCCGTTCTTACTTACAAGTATCCCTTCGTTCTTACTTACAAGTATCCCTCCGTTCTTACTTATAAGTATCCCTTCGTTCTTACTTACAAGTATCCTTCCGTTCTTACTTACAAGTATCCTTCCGTTCTTACTTACAAGTATCTTTCCGTTCTTACTTACAAGTATTCTTCCGTTCTTACTTACAAGTATCCTTCCGTTCTCACTTACAAGTATCCTTCTGTTCTTACCTACAAGTATCCTTCCGTTCTTACCTACAAGTATCCCTCCGTTCTTACTTACAAGTATCCTTCCGTTCTTACTTACAAGTATCCTTCCGTTCTTACTTACAAGTATCCCTCCGTTCTTACTCACAAGTATCCCTTCGTTTTTACTTATAAGTATCCCTCCGTTCTTACTTACAAGTATCCTTCCGTTCTTACCTACAAGTATCCTTCCGTTCTTACTTACAAGTATCCTTCGGTTCTTACTAACAAGTATCCTGCCGTTCTTACCTACAAGTATCCTTTCGTTCTTACTTACAAGTATCCCTTCGTTCTTACTTACAAGTATCATTCCGTTCTTTCTTACAAGCATCCTTCCGTTCTTACCTACAAGTATCCCTCCGTTCTTACTTACAAGTATCCCTTCGTTCTTACTTACAAGTATCCTTCCGTTCTTACTTACAAGTATCCTTCCGTTCTTACTTACATGTATCCTTCCGTTCTTACTTACAAGTATCCTTCCGTTCTTACTTACAAGTATCCTTCCGTTCTTACTTACAAGTAACCCTTCGTTCTTACTTACAAGTATCCTTCCGTTCATACTTACAAGTATCCTTCCGTTCTTACTTACAAGTATCCTTCCGTTCTTACTTTCAAGTATCCCACCATTCTTACTTACAAGTATCCCTTCGTTCTTACTTACAAGTATCCATCCGTTCTTACTTACAAGTATCCTTCCGTTCTTACTTACAAGTATCCCTCCGTTCTTACTTACAAGTATCCTTCCGTTCTTACTTACAAGTATCCTTCCGTTCTTACTTACAAGTATCCTTCCGTTCTTACTTACAAGTATCCCTTCGTTCTTACCTACAAGTATCCTTCCGTTCTTACTTACAAGTATCCCTTCCTTCTTACTTACAAGTATCCTTCCGTTCTTACTTACAAGTATGCCTTCGTTCTTACTTACAAGTATCCCTCCGTTCTTACTTACAAGTATCCCTTCGTTCTTACTTACATGTATTCCTCCGTTCTTACTTACAAGTATCCCTCCGTTCTTACTTACAAGTATCCTTCCGTTCTTACTTACAAGTACCCTTCCATTCTTACTTACAAGTATCCTTCCGTTCTTACTTACAAGTATCTTTCCGTTCTTACTTACAAGTATCCCTTCGTTCTTACTTACAAGTATCCCTCCGTTCTTACTTATAAGTATCCCTTCGTTCTTACTTACAAGTATCCTTCCGTTCTTACTTACAAGTATCCAAGTATCCTTCCGTTCTCACTTACATGTATCCTTCTGTTCTTACCTACAAGTATCCTTCCGTTCTTACTTACAAGTATCCCTCCGTTCTTACTTACAAGTATCCTTCCGTTCTTACTTACAAGTATCCTTCCGTTCTTACTTACAAGTATCCCTCCGTTCTTACTCACAAGTATCCCTTCGTTTTTACTTACAAGTATCCCTCCGTTCTTACTTACAAGTATCCTTCCGTTCTTACCTACAAGTATCCTTCCGTTCTTACTTACAAGTATCCTTCCGTTCTTACTAACAAGTATCCTGCCGTTCTTACCTACAAGTATCCTTTCGTTCTTACTTACAAGTATCCGTTCGTTCTTACTTACAAGTATCCTTCCGTTCTTTCTTACAAGTATCCTTCCGTTCTTACTTACAAGTAACCCTCCGTTCTTACTTACAAGTATCCTTCCGTTCATACTTACAAGTATCCTTCCGTTCTTACTTACAAGTATCCTTCCGTTCTTACTTACAAGTATCCCACCGTTCTTACTTACAATTATCCCTTCGTTCTTACTTACAAGTATCCATCCGTTCTTACTTACAAGTATCCCTCCGTTCTTACTTACAAGTATCCCTTCGTTCTTACTCACAAGTATCCTTCCGTTCTTTCTTACAAGTATCCTTCCGTTCTTACCTACAAGTATCCCTCCGTTCTTACTTACAAGTATCCCTTCGTTCTTACTTACAAGTATCCTTCCGTTCTTACTTACAAGTATCCTTCCGTTCTTACTTACATGTATCCTTCCGTTCTTACTTACAAGTATCCTTCCGTTCTTACTTACAAGTATCCTTCCGTTCTTACTTACAAGTAACCCTCCGTTCTTACTTACAAGTATCCTTCCGTTCTTACTTACAAGTATCCTTCCGTTCTTACTTACAAGTATCCCTCCGTTCTTACTTACAAGTATCCCTTCGTTCTTACTTACAAGTATCCTTCCGTTCTTACTTACAAGTATCTTTCCGTTCTTACTTACAAGTATCCCTTCGTTCTTACTTACAAGTATCCCTCCGTTCTTACTTATAAGTATCCCTTCGTTCTTACTTACAAGTATCCTTCCGTTCTTTCTTACAAGTATCCCTCCGTTCTTACCTACAAGTATCCTTCCGTTCTTACTTACAAGTATCCATGCGTTCCTACTCACAAGTATCCTTCCGTTCTTACCTACAAGTATCCCTTCGTTCTTACTTACAAGTATCCCTCCGTTCTTACTTACAAGTATCCCTTCGTTCTTACTTACAAGTATCCTTCCGTTCTTACTTACAAGTATCCCTCCGTTCTTACTTACAAGTATCCTTCCGTTCTTATTTACAAGTATCCTTGCGTTCCTACTCAAAAGTATCCTTCCGTTCTTACTTACAAGCACCCTCCCGTTCATACTTACAAGTATCCTTCCGTTCTTACTTACAAGTATCCTTCCGTTCTTACTTACAAGTATCCCACCGTTCTTACTTACAAGTATCCCTTCGTTCTTACTTACAAGTATCCATCCGTTCTTACTTACAAGTATCCTTCCGTTCTTACTTACAAGTATCCCTCCGTTCTTACTTACAAGTATCCTTCCGTTCTTACTTACAAGTATCCTTCCATTCTTACTTACAAGTATCCTTCCGTTCTTACTTACAAGTATCTTTCCGTTCTTACTTACAAGTATCCCTTCGTTCTTACTTACAAGTATCCCTCCGTTCTTACTTATAAGTATCCCTTCGTTCTTACTTACAAGTATCCTTCCGTTCTTACTTACAAGTATCCTTCCGTTCTTACTTACAAGTATCTTTCCGTTCTTACTTACAAGTATTCTTCCGTTCTTACTTACAAGTATCCTTCCGTTCTCACTTACAAGTATCCTTTTGTTCTTACCTACAAGTATCCTTCCGTTCTTACCTACAAGTATCCCTCCGTTCTTACTTACAAGTATCCTTCCGTTCTTACTTACAAGTATCCTTCCGTTCTTACTTACAAGTATCCCTCCGTTCTTACTCACAAGTATCCCTTCGTTTTTACTTATAAGTATCCCTCCGTTCTTACTTACAAGTATCCTTCCGTTCTTACCTACAAGTATCCTTCCGTTCTTACTTACAAGTATCCTTCCGTTCTTACTAACAAGTATCCTGCCGTTCTTACCTACAAGTATCCTTTCGTTCTTACTTACAAGTATCCCTTCGTTCTTACTTACAAGTATCATTCCGTTCTTTCTTACAAGCATCCTTCCGTTCTTACCTACAAGTATCCCTCCGTTCTTACTTACAAGTATCCCTTCGTTCTTACTTACAAGTATCCTTCCGTTCTTACTTACAAGTATCCTTCCGTTCTTACTTACATGTATCCTTCCGTTCTTACTTACAAGTATCCTTCCGTTCTTACTTACAAGTATCCTTCCGTTCTTACTTACAAGTAACCCTTCGTTCTTACTTACAAGTATCCTTCCGTTCATACTTACAAGTATCCTTCCGTTCTTACTTACAAGTATCCTTCCGTTCTTACTTTCAAGTATCCCACCGTTCTTACTTACAAGTATCCCTTCGTTCTTACTTACAAGTATCCATCCGTTCTTACTTACGAGTATCCTTCCGTTCTTACTTACAAGTATCCCTCCGTTCTTACTTACAAGTATCCTTCCGTTCTTACTTACAAGTATCCTTCCGTTCTTACTTACAAGTATCCTTCCGTTCTTACTTACAAGTATCCCTTCGTTCTTACCTACAAGTATCCTTCCGTTCTTACTTACAAGTATCCCTTCCTTCTTACTTACAAGTATCCTTCCGTTCTTACTTACAAGTATGCCTTCGTTCTTACTTACAAGTATCCCTCCGTTCTTACTTACAAGTATCCCTTCGTTCTTACTTACAAGTATTCCTCCGTTCTTACTTACAAGTATCCCTCCATTCTTACTTACAAGTATCCTTCCGTTCTTACTTACAAGTACCCTTCCATTCTTACTTACAAGTATCCTTCCGTTCTTACTTACAAGTATCTTTCCGTTCTTACTTACAAGTATCCCTTCGTTCTTACTTACAAGTATCCCTCCGTTCTTACTTATAAGTATCCCTTCGTTCTTACTTACAAGTATCCTTCCGTTCTTACTTACAAGTATCCAAGTATCCTTCCGTTCTCACTTACAAGTATCCTTCTGTTCTTACCTACAAGTATCCTTCCGTTCTTACTTACAAGTATCCCTCCGTTCTTACTTACAAGTATCCTTCCGTTCTTACTTACAAGTATCCTTCCGTTCTTACTTACAAGTATCCCTCCGTTCTTACTCACAAGTATCCCTTCGTTTTTACTTACAAGTATCCCTCCGTTCTTACTTACAAGTATCCTTCCGTTCTTACCTACAAGTATCCTTCCGTTCTTACTTACAAGTATCCTTCCGTTCTTACTAACAAGTATCCTGCCGTTCTTACCTACAAGTATCCTTTCGTTCTTACTTACAAGTATCCGTTCGTTCTTACTTACAAGTATCCTTCCGTTCTTTCTTACAAGTATCCTTCCGTTCTTACTTACAAGTAACCCTCCGTTCTTACTTACAAGTATCCTTCCGTTCATACTTACAAGTATCCTTCCGTTCTTACTTACAAGTATCCTTCCGTTCTTACTTACAAGTATCCCACCGTTCTTACTTACAAGTATCCCTTCGTTCTTACTTACAAGTATCCATCCGTTCTTACTTACAAGTATCCCTCCGTTCTTACTTACAAGTATCCCTTCGTTCTTACTCACAAGTATCCTTCCGTTCTTTCTTACAAGTATCCTTCCGTTCTTACCTACAAGTATCCCTCCGTTCTTACTTACAAGTATCCCTTCGTTCTTACTTACAAGTATCCTTCCGTTCTTACTCACAAGTATCCTTCCGTTTTTACTTACATGTATCCTTCCGTTCTTACTTACAAGTATCCTTCCGTTCTTACTTACAAGTATCCTTCCGTTCTTACTTACAAGTAACCTTCCGTTCTTACTTACAAGTATCCTTCCGTTCTTACTTACAAGTATCCTTCCGTTCTTACTTACAAGTATCCCTCCGTTCTTACTTACAAGTATCCCTTCGTTCTTACTTACAAGTATCCTTCCGTTCTTACTTACAAGTATCCTTCCGTTCTTACTTACATGTATCCTTCCGTTCTTACTTACAAGTATCCTTCCGTTCTTACTTACAAGTATCCTTTCGTTCTTACTTACAAGTATCCCTGCGTTCTTACTTACAAGTATCCTTCCGTTCTTACTTACAAGTATCCCTCCGTTCTTACTTACAAGTATCCCTCCGTTCTTACTTACAAGTATCCCTTCGTTCTTACTTACAAGTATCCCTCCGTTCTTACTTACAAGTATCCTTCCGTTCTTACTTACAAGTATCCTTCCGTTCTTACTTACAAGTATCCCTTCGTTCTTACTTACAAGTATACCTCCGTTCTTACTTACATGTATCCCTCCGTTCTTACTTACAAGTATCCCTTCGTTCTTACTTACAAGTATCCCTCCGTTCTTACTTATAAGTATCCCTTCGTTCTTACTTACAAGTATCCTTCCGTTCTTACTTACAAGTATCCTTCCGTTCTTACTTACAAGTATCTTTCCGTTCTTACTTACAAGTATTCTTCCGTTCTTACTTACAAGTATCCTTCCGTTCTCACTTACAAGTATCCTTTTGTTCTTACCTACAAGTATCCTTCCGTTCTTACCTACAAGTATCCCTCCGTTCTTACTTACAAGTATCCTTCCGTTCTTACTTACAAGTATCCTTCCGTTCTTACTTACAAGTATCCCTCCGTTCTTACTCACAAGTATCCCTTCGTTTTTACTTATAAGTATCCCTCCGTTCTTACTTACAAGTATCCTTCCGTTCTTACCTACAAGTATCCTTCCGTTCTTACTTACAAGTATCCTTCCGTTCTTACTAACAAGTATCCTGCCGTTCTTACCTACAAGTATCCTTTCGTTCTTACTTACAAGTATCCCTTCGTTCTTACTTACAAGTATCATTCCGTTCTTTCTTACAAGCATCCTTCCGTTCTTACCTACAAGTATCCCTCCGTTCTTACTTACAAGTATCCCTTCGTTCTTACTTACAAGTATCCTTCCGTTCTTACTTACAAGTATCCTTCCGTTCTTACTTACATGTATCCTTCCGTTCTTACTTACAAGTATCCTTCCGTTCTTACTTACAAGTATCCTTCCGTTCTTACTTACAAGTAACCCTTCGTTCTTACTTACAAGTATCCTTCCGTTCATACTTACAAGTATCCTTCCGTTCTTACTTACAAGTATCCTTCCGTTCTTACTTTCAAGTATCCCACCGTTCTTACTTACAAGTATCCCTTCGTTCTTACTTACAAGTATCCATCCGTTCTTACTTACAAGTATCCTTCCGTTCTTACTTACAAGTATCCCTCCGTTCTTACTTACAAGTATCCTTCCGTTCTTACTTACAAGTATCCTTCCGTTCTTACTTACAAGTATCCTTCCGTTCTTACTTACAAGTATCCCTTCGTTCTTACCTACAAGTATCCTTCCGTTCTTACTTACAAGTATCCCTTCCTTCTTACTTACAAGTATCCTTCCGTTCTTACTTACAAGTATGCCTTCGTTCTTACTTACAAGTATCCCTCCGTTCTTACTTACAAGTATCCCTTCGTTCTTACTTACAAGTATTCCTCCGTTCTTACTTACAAGTATCCCTCCGTTCTTACTTACAAGTATCCTTCCGTTCTTACTTACAAGTACCCTTCCATTCTTACTTACAAGTATCCTTCCGTTCTTACTTACAAGTATCTTTCCGTTCTTACTTACAAGTATCCCTTCGTTCTTACTTACAAGTATCCCTCCGTTCTTACTTATAAGTATCCCTTCGTTCTTACTTACAAGTATCCTTCCGTTCTTACTTACAAGTATCCAAGTATCCTTCCGTTCTCACTTACAAGTATCCTTCTGTTCTTACCTACAAGTATCCTTCCGTTCTTACTTACAAGTATCCCTCCGTTCTTACTTACAAGTATCCTTCCGTTCTTACTTACAAGTATCCTTCCGTTCTTACTTACAAGTATCCCTCCGTTCTTACTCACAAGTATCCCTTCGTTTTTACTTACAAGTATCCCTCCGTTCTTACTTTCAAGTATCCTTCCGTTCTTACCTACAAGTATCCTTCCGTTCTTACTTACAAGTATCCTTCCGTTCTTACTAACAAGTATCCTGCCGTTCTTACCTACAAGTATCCTTTCGTTCTTACTTACAAGTATCCGTTCGTTCTTACTTACAAGTATCCTTCCGTTCTTTCTTACAAGTATCCTTCCGTTCTTACTTACAAGTAACCCTCCGTTCTTACTTACAAGTATCCTTCCGTTCATACTTACAAGTATCCTTCCGTTTTTACTTACAAGTATCCTTCCGTTCTTACTTACAAGTATCCCACCGTTCTTACTTACAAGTATCCCTTCGTTCTTACTTACAAGTATCCATCCGTTCTTACTTACAAGTATCCCTCCGTTCTTACTTACAAGTATCCCTTCGTTCTTACTCACAAGTATCCTTCCGTTCTTTCTTACAAGTATCCTTCCGTTCTTACCTACAAGTATCCCTCCGTTCTTACTTACAAGTATCCCTTCGTTCTTACTTACAAGTATCCTTCCGTTCTTACTCACAAGTATCCTTCCGTTCTTACTTACATGTATCCTTCCGTTCTTACTTACAAGTATCCTTCCGTTCTTACTTACAAGTATCCTTCCGTTCTTACTTACAAGTAACCTTCCGTTCTTACTTACAAGTATCCTTCCGTTCTTACTTACAAGTATCCTTCCGTTCTTACTTACAAGTATCCCTCCGTTCTTACTTACAAGTATCCCTTCGTTCTTACTTACAAGTATCCTTCCGTTCTTACTTACAAGTATCCTTCCGTTCTTACTTACATGTATCCTTCCGTTCTTACTTACAAGTATCCTTCCGTTCTTACTTACAAGTATCCTTTCGTTCTTACTTACAAGTATCCCTGCGTTCTTACTTACAAGTATCCTTCCGTTCTTACTTACAAGTATCCCTCCGTTCTTACTTACAAGTATCCCTCCGTTCTTACTTACAAGTATCCCTTCGTTCTTACTTACAAGTATCCCTCCGTTCTTACTTACAAGTATCCTTCCGTTCTTACTTACAAGTATCCTTCCGTTCTTACTTACAAGTATCCCTTCGTTCTTACTTACAAGTATACCTCCGTTCTTACTTACATGTATCCCTCCGTTCTTACTTACAAGTATCCTTCCGTTCTTACTTACAAGTATCCTTCTGTTCTTACTTACAAGTATCCTTCCGTTCTTACTTACAAGTATCCCTTCGTTCTTACTTACAAGTATCCTTCCGTTCTTACTTACAAGTATCCTTCCGTTCTTACTTACAAGTATCCCTTCGTTCTTACTTACAAGTATCCTTCCGTCCTTACTTACAAGTATCCTTCCGTTCTTACTTACAAGTATCCTTCCGTTCTTACTTACAAGTATCCCTTCGTTCTTACTTACAAGTATCCTTCCGTTCTTACTTACAAGTTTCCCTTCGTTCTTACTTACAAGTATCCTTCCGTTCTTATTTACAAGTATCCTTCCGTTCTTACTTACAAGTATCCTTCCGTTCTTACTTACAAGTATCCTTCCGTTCTTACTTACAAGTATCCTTCCGTTCTTACTTACAAGTATCCTTCCGTTCTTACTTACAAGTTTCCCTTCGTTCTTACCTACAAGTATCCTTCCGTTCTTACTTACAAGTATCCTTCCGTTCTTACTTACAAGTATCCTTCCGTTCTTACTTACAAGTATCCTTCCGTTCTTACTTACAAGTATCCTTCCGTTCTTACCTACAAGTATCCCTTCGTTCTTACTTACAAGTATCCTTCCGTTCTTACTTACAAGTATCCTTCCGTTCTTACTTACAAGTATCCTTCCGTTCTTACTTACAAGTATCCTTCCGTTCTTACTTACAAGTATCCTTCCGTTCTTACTTACAAGTATCCTTCCGTTCTTACTTACGAGTATCCTTCCGTTCTTACTTACGAGTATCCTTCCGTGCCTACCTGAATTTAAAACTTCCGTTCCTAACTCCATTAATGCTTCACTCCTCCATTCCTTTGCATTTGTATTATCCAACTCTAGTTAATTCTGCCCTTCCTAATTCTATTAATATTGCAGTCCTGCATTCCTTCACTCCATCCCTTGAATTCCAAGTAATTCTACCGTCCCTAACTCCATCAATTCCACTGCCTTTAACTCCATTAATGCTACAGTCCTTTATTAAGTCCTTTAATTGTACAGTCCTTAACTTCACTCATTTAACAGACCGTAGTTCTAGCAATTCTGCAGTCCTTATATATCTTCTTATTCGTACCTTTTTATAACTCGAGGGCAATGCTGTCACAGAGACTCTGCTGTCAGCGTCAGCAGGACGCGCACCGCTGACGAGCTCCAGTACCACAACTCGCGCTAAAACTTCTCTAATTACTCGATGCGTCGCCCCGGTCCAGAATCAATATTGGAACTTGACGTAGTTAGTTATGTTAAGCGGCCGGGGAGGAGGGAAGGGGGAGAGGGGGGTTATAGAGCAGGGGGCTAGAGTTGGGGGGAGTTGTTGGTAACTGTGCGGCTGTTTGCAACTGTGCAGCTGTTTACAACTGTGCAGCTGTTTACAACTGTGCAGCTGTTTACAACTGTGCAGCTGTTTACAACTGTGCAGCTGTTAACAACTGTGCAGCTGTTGAAAACTGTGCAGCTGTTTGCAAAAAAGTAGCTGTTGAAAACTGTGCAGCTGTTTAAAACTGTACTGTTATTGGCAACTGTGCAACTGTTTGTTTCCAAATAAGTAGCCGTCAACAAATGTGCACTTGGCTTCAAATGTGCAATTATTTACAAGGGCCTAACTGTGAAGCTGTCTACATCAATGCAAGTGTTTGCAATCGCAGAAACCGTTAACAACTAAACTGTGTTCAATCATTAAATGTGATTGTCCAATTATTGAACAATATTTGTTTTGTGCAGTATCGGCATTTCTGAGAAACCTACAAAAACTTCAGAGTTTGATTCGTTCTGGATGATTTTGAGAATGAAGAGTTTCTGCCGAATGAAATTCGTACAGGGACTTTCATTAGCACCTCAGCTTGACATGATCAGTTTAACTTTGTAACACCAAGCAATAAATTACAATAGATTACAGTAAAATGTTGATTTTCCTAGGGGCTCCCTGATACAGAGATAAAGCGTCACACTTGAAATGTAATCCTAGTTAATATGCATTTCTGCGGTGTAATTCAAATCAATATGAAATTCCCTCGAGTAAAATTAATGTTACCGAAGCAAGGTGAACATCTCGCGTAATGGATACGATGGAACACGAGCATGTATCACTGAACCTGCTCTCGCTGCGCATCGAGCTGAAAGTTGGTTTATCGTTCTTCCTCCCACTGGCAGTGAAGTGCGGTGTCAAAATGTGGTTATTGGGATAATTATTATGTGAAAATCATGCGGAAAAATACAGTGTGTGTGTGTGAAATTAAAGTGTTTTGTGTTTATAATCAATGTTAATTGGTGAAATTATTCGGAATAAGATTTATGTGTGTCAAATTATCGTGTTTTGTTAGCTAGATTAATTCGTGGAAGTTAGGCAGAAAATAGGTATGTGTGTGTGTGTTAAATCTCTAACTTCGGTAGCATAAAGTTTCTGTGATCTCAAGTCATCGTGACAGTTTCTTTAGTGACTTTATTTTATTTTATTTCTGAATCACAAGTCGGATGGAACTTTCTAAGTCCTCGATTTTTATTAATCACGATTTATTGTGCCGAAACTGTAGTTGCCGCCACCCAAAGGGAATATTTTACGTTAACGGATAAATCAATAACTGTCACTCGTAATATGTTAATTTTACATCTTCGGTAAGGGTGTAGCCATAGCCGTATTTTCAAGGTTAAACGTTCCGTATCATTCATAAGCTTCGTTCTATCATCTTATTTTTGTCCTTCTCAATCTCCTTCCTTAGAGTAGACGAGGTTAATGACAGGCGTTAATCCTGCATTATGTTATATGAGTGATATCGACTGCATATTTAACTACGCATCTACATACTTAGAGGAATTGGAACACAAGAACTGTTGAACATACACACAATAAAAGGAGACTCATCTTGGGATAGTTGTGGCCCGGTTGACAGGTGAACCTATCGTGATGGCGCTACCGGGATAACGGTTGACGGTTGTCACTTGCGGCTCACGTTAGCGTAACACAGTTTGTCACTTTTAACACTTTGACTGCGACTACTAAATATGAATTTCAATGCCAAACTCAAATTTAAAGTCAATTGGGTAAACTATTTAAAAAAAACTGAACTTGATCGTGCCTTCAATTAGCTTTGATTAAGTATTTATGAAAATTGAATTATGGACTACCGGTCGGTCAGCAGCATTATGAGAATTACCTCCGTGTACCACCGGTGGTGTACGTCGCAGTCAAAGTGTTAAATGAAAAGGGCGTATTTAGTCGTTTCTCGATAATGGATAATATAGTCGTTTATTCAAATCATATGAAAGCGTATTTAAAGGTTCTAGCCCAGGTTAGTTCGAGGAAATGAACAGATGCCCTCGGTCCAAAACAGACCGAGGAGAGCGTGAGGGCCTGTAGCTCGGTCGCCAGCCATTGACTCCCTCGCGTCACTTTCGAGGGAAAGCGTCTACCCACTCTACCGTAAATTACCAATTACAAATCACAAAATTGACGTATGAGAAATACTAACGGAAACCATTTCCTAAGCAATTAAAATCCATCGTAAATTAATTCTATGAATAAAGTTATGCCAAAATCCCCCTTTCCGCAAAATTAACATTCAGAAAACATAACGAGAAATTATACTGTACGTTGAGCTTCGTGGCATCTTCTGGCAGCGACGCTGCGTCGTCCCGAAGGCGTGCTGACAGGCCGACGTTTCTGGAACATCACAGACGATCCAAGATTCTCACTGACGTGAGAATTTTTTAAGTGTTCAGCTTTAGAGGTTATTTTGAAAATTTAATGGGATGATACGCTGGCCAGCCGCATCTGTGTTCCAAGCGTTGCTTGTTTTTGATCGTAGATCATCGGTAGTTATAAGCAATTATAGCAGTGAAACTATCCTGTTTTCTCATCAAAGTTAATTTGTGAAAATTACGTGGAAAAATGATATGTGAAATAAGCGTGTCTGATTGCACGTACTTATGGCATTTCATCAAAAGGTGCTGTATTGAGAGCCCTTGTGACCTTAATTTTTCAGGTCAAGCTTCAAGCTGTGACTTAAAAGAAACACACTTACCGTCGTTAACTAAAAAAAACAGACCAATAAAGATTAGATTATAAGTTAACTTTAGCTTCCACAACGACTACAAAGGGGATTCCGAAGAGAGGAAAGATGGAAGCACCATTGAGAGTGGAATTTATAACAAGCGGAATGTATGTATGTATTTGCCCGAGCAGTGTTCCCATACATGATTATCTGCACATAGATGCAGTAAGTTTAGAGGGAAGTTAGTGACACTCAATAAACTTTCAAGAAGAAAATAGTAGGTGTAGCAAAATAGGACAGCAGTGATCCAAAAAAGACTATCCTAAAAATCAAATAACTTATTTTTTGCAACAAAAAGAGTCCAAAATAACTTATTTTTTGCAACAAAAAGAGTCCAACCCAACTCTCAGCCAGGGACGTCACATTTCTCCCCAGAATATCATAGTAGAGTATAATAATGTAAGGCTTAACGTAAAGAAAGATGTACGTATATAAGCATAAAATTTTACGTAGGTTATTCGAAGGTAACGAATGAGCTCATAATTCCCTATCAATCATTGAATTCGATAATACAAGTTTAACTCGCCATGACATATCCCTTACCGAATTCGCTCATAAACCTAAATTTTTCACACGCTAATTTAAAAATGCAGAAAAATCATTTTAAAATTTAAATGATACGTTTCAAATTTAATATTTCTCAAAAGCTCCATGCGATTTCACCTTATCAGTGTGTGCTTCGATGTCTCACGCTCACCTCAAACTGTTATCATCATGCCTCATACTCATCACAGAGTGTTATCATCATGCCTCACACTCATCACAGAGTGTTATCATCATGCCTCACACTCATCACAGAGTGTTATCATCATGCTTCACACTCATCATAGAGTGTTATCATCATGCTTCATACTCATCACAGAGTGTTATCATCATGCCTCACACTCATCACAGAGTGTTATCATCATGCCTCACACTCATCACAGAGTGTTATCATCATGCTTCACACTCATCATAGAGTGTTATCATCATGCTTCATACTCATCACAGAGTGTTATCATCATGCCTCACACTCATCACAGAGTGTTATCATCATGCCTCACACTCATCACAGAGTGTTATCATCATGCTTCACACTCATCATAGAGTGTTATCATCATGCTTCATACTCATCACAGAGTGTTATCATCATGCCTCACACTCATCACAGAGTGTTATCATCATGCCTCACACTCATCACAGAGTGTTATCATCATGCTTCACACTCATCATAGAGTGTTATCATCATGCTTCATACTCATCACAGAGTGTTATCATCATGCCTCACACTCATCACAGAGTGTTATCATCATGCCTCACACTCATCACAGAGTGTTATCATCATGCCTCACACTCATCACAGAGTGTTATCATCATGCTTCACACTCATCATAGAGTGTTATCATCATGCTTCATACTCATCACAGAGTGTTATCATCATGCCTCACACTCATCACAGAGTGTTATCATCATGCCTCACACTCATCACAGAGTGTTATCATCATGCCTCACACTCATCACAGAGTGTTATCATCATGCCTCACACTCATCACAGAGTGTTATCATCATGCCTCACACTCATCACAGAGTGTTATCATCATGCCTCACACTCATCACAGAGTGTTATCATCATGCCTCACACTCATCACAGAGTGTTATCATCATGCCTCACACTCATCACAGAGTGTTATCATCATGCCTCACACTCATCACAGAGTGTTATCATCATGCCTCACACTCATCACAGAGTGTTATCATCATGCCTCACACTCATCACAGAGTGTTATCATCATGCCTCACACTCATCACAGAGTGTTATCATCATGCTTCACACTCATCACAGACTGTTATCATCATGCCTCACACTCATCACAGAGTGTTATCATCATGCTTCATACTCATCACAGAGTGTTATCATCATGCCTCATGCTCACCGCAGACTGTTATCATCATGCCTCATGCTCACCGCAGACTGTTATCATCATGCCTTACACTCATCACAGAGTGTTATCATCATGCCTCACACTCATCACAGAGTGTTATCATCATGCCTCACACTCATCACAGAGTGTTATCATCATGCTTCACACTCATCACAGACTGTTATCATCATGCCTCACACTCATCACAGAGTGTTATCATCATGCTTCATACTCATCACAGAGTGTTATCATCATGCCTCATGCTCACCGCAGACTGTTATCATCATGCCTCATGCTCACCGCAGACTGTTATCATCATGCCTTACACTCATCACAGACTGTTATCATCATGCCTTACACTCATCACAGAGTGTTTTCATCATGCCTCATGCTCACCGCAGACTGTTATCATCATGCCTTACACTCATCACAGACTGTTACCATCATGCCTTACACTCATCACAGACTGTTATCATCATGCCTTACACTCATCACAGAGTGTTATCATCATGCTATATGAATTACCGTTTACCTCCCTAAGTACCGTCCAAAAGTGAACATCTACAAAAAATTCTACATATGTAAGAGTGTAAGAACTATTTGAGCTATGTTCCTGTGAACTTTCTGCTTGCATCATGTCTCGTTATAAGTCTCAAAAAAGACTGAAATAAAACAATTTTTCTTAATTTCACTTCTGAGGGTAAAGTCTCTTTATATCAAAAACCTCAACCTAAATGTAATGTGAAATTGAACGAAAAACATTTAGCTTTCAAACAACTAGTTTTCTATCGACTAGGTGTGAATTGGACTCCAGAGATATAGACCGGCCAGCGTTTTCTATATAATTTGAAAGCATTTTCGCACAATCACACTAGTATTCTTTTCGAAAAATTGCAATTTCAAAATAATTGTATGCATCAAAGCCATGCGACACTATGAGAAATGTTTTCATTCCCTTACGTCTCAAAGCATTTCAAACATCCAATCTATTCATTCATGTCCCCTGAATACTGAAACTCGCTTTTTATTCTCTCCAGCTCGAACAAATTCAAAACCTAGCAGTTTTTATGATTTTTTCGGGATGAATTTCAGAACAATTCAGAGCTGACATAAAAATAATTTTTTTCCAGCGAATTCGGAACCCTCTTTTATTCAAGCAGCGTTTCATCTGCAGCTGCGACACTCTCTCCGTCCACCTTTTTGCCAATGAACCCGAAACTCTGGGTCGTTTTGCCGCAATTTTCGAACGAAAGTCCTTGGTTGTCCGAGGTTCAGTCCCAGACGTCACTCGCGAACAAGGAGCGAGACACGAGCGACGCAAGTTAAACTTATTTGCAAGTCCACTTCTTCTGCCCCTCGTGTCAGTCCTTATCGCACGGAACC
Organism: Morinoia aosen; assembly: GCA_030386875.1. NCBI lineage: Eukaryota > Metazoa > Arthropoda > Malacostraca > Amphipoda > Talitridae > Morinoia > Morinoia aosen. The sequence goes on from CM059558.1 coordinate 54,943,480, forward strand.
CGCTGTATTTCGCGCCGAGTGTCTGACTCAAGACACTGCGCTGGAACGAAATTTTGCCACGCTGCATTGGACGAAATTGTGCTCCTCAGGTCCGGTTTTGTCGCCTCACGTGAAGAAATTCTAGTTGATTTAAAGGCCTCAGACACAAAAGATATTCAACATCTAATTTTTTATTGACTCTCAACGGGACTGAAGGTGTTGCATTTGAACGAAACTTTGTCTCCCAGGTGCAAGTTGGTCACGTGAAGAAATTCACGTTGATTTAAAGGCTCTCCACTGTGACCCAAAAGATATTCAACAGCTTTCTTATATTGCCTCTGAACGAAGTTCCCCTTTTAGTTTAGATAGTTTGCCGTGCTGTTTTCACATGGAAAAACCTGCATACTTTTTCAGCACTTGGTCAAATGTTTCTTTGAGGACTCTTTTCCTTTTTGCATGAACTGTTTTTTACATCGCAGCAAATTTTATTTGATTCGCCGACTAAAAAATTGATGCGAACAATTGCCATTGATTCCTTCGCTAGAGTTTTAATATTCACAGCAGCTCAGCGTTTCCTATGTTTCAGTCATTCCTTTCTCTATTGATGGAATTCCCTGTTTTTCTTCAATTTCGTGCACTGAACGAACTGGAACCTGACTCAAACCAATTTAAAGTTCATAAAATTAGTGCACTCACGTTGACCAATTTCTTCATCTACCTACGCGACATTTCAATACGCCTGCAATTGATATCTCTATTCTATCTGACTCTACTCATGTTTTCTAACTCTTATCTTGTGATCGTACCATTGAAAATAGGTCCCTCTCTTCAATTAGCTCAATTTATTTATATTTAATTTGAACTTCTCTCGCTCGCAGGTCGAGGATGAAACAAATAACATCGTCAAATCAAAACACAGACGTACCAAGATTCCGTTTTTCAGTCACATCGATAAAGATCGAAAATTTTCTTGACGTAAACAACTACGTTTGTTTTACAAATTCAGAGCGATTTTTGAAGTGATGCAATTTTGAGGAGAATAAATTCGTGAAATTCATTCTAATTTCAGAACGATTATATAAATAATAACAGAGACTTCTACGAGACAGTATTTGTTTGCAGTTTTCCCTTTTCTATTTTTGTTGCAATTTGAAAGACTGTATTTTGCGTTGAGGGGAGTTTTTTTCCCATTTTGTATTTTTGTTGCACTTAAAAAGTCGACGTTTTGCGCGGTGCGGAAGCTTTTTTCCCTTTTTTCTTTTTTTATCTTAAATAGTCGATATTTTTGTTCGATATTTTGCGACTAAAAAGTACCTTGCACTCGCAGTAATCAAAGCCCCTGTGCTTCCTCCCCTGCTGAATACTCGGAGAGGGGATTTAGAGTAGGTGAGGATTAACAAGGACTGTTTGCAACGCGTAGGTGAGGATTAACAAGGACTGTTTGCAACGAGTAGGTGAGGATTAACAAGGACTGTTTGCAACGCGTAGGTGAGGATTAACAAGGACTGTTTGCAACGAGTAGGCGAGGATTAACAAGGACTGTTTGCAACGAGTAGGTGAGGATTAACAAGGACTGTTTGCAACGAGTAGGCGAGGATTAACAAGGACTGTTTGCAACGAGTAGGTGAGGATTAACAAGGACTGTTTGAAACGAGTAGGTGAGGATTAACAAGGACTGTTTGCAACGAGTAGGTGAGGATTAACAAGGACTGTTTGCAACGCGTAGGTTGAGATTATAACGCTATTTAGTGATGAATGCGTGATGAAAACATGATAACGGTATTTAGTGATCTACGTGTAATGAAAAGATCATGTTGTTATTTAGTAATGTAAGCATGATAAGAAAATGGCGACATCATTTAGTGAGGTACGTGTGATGAAAGATGACGTCATCTAGTGATGAACGTGTGATGAAAAGAAGTTGGCAACATTTAGTGATGTGTGTGTAATGAAAAGATGTTGACATCATCCAATAATAAAAGTGTAATGAAAAGCTGCTGATACTATTTAGTGATGTACGAGTGATGAAGAGTCTTCGGTCGGATTATTTTTGAAATCACAGAAAATGTCATCAAAAATTTTCATTTTGCAACGAAGATTAGAATTGACGGAAAATCTTAGCGTTGTTTCAGGAGGGGTTGAATTCTCTTACCCTGGTGGTTGTGTACCGCCAGACACGACAGGATGATTATATAATAATATAATTATTTATGCGAAAGGAAATTTATTTTAGCCGAAATGAGTTGATTTAACACGTTGGCTACGTTTGCATGGCATCTACTGTTGATTTGGTTCGGTTGTTAGCAGAGAAAATGATAAACTAACTCTTCTGCCCGGACTCATTTCTGCACTTTATAAGAAGTGCGAAAAACACGATTGCATGTGTTAATACCTTACCATGTACGCCAAAATTAACTTTAAAAAGGTAGCGAAATAACTGTAATGCTATTCGATAACACTGGTGCGCAAATGAGCATTTCACTTAGCGGTACATACATGTGCTAATACGTAGTTACCGTGTTAATGTATGTTCAGATAAATATAGCTTCCGCAACTTCATGATATAGCATGTTCGAAAATTTTCTTTCATTTGGTGGAAGAAAATTTTCTTTAAGCAGGAGCTATAGTAGATTACTTCTGTAAAATTTAACCCTTTAACTCCCCAGAAGGCTGGCGGTCCTTTTTCGAAAACAGCCTTAAAATGTTGTATTTCGTGATGAATTTTTTCCTTAACACGTTCATATGTGTACCACTAGGTATATTGCTCACTTACGTACCGGTATGAAAGCATAACATTTCATGTTTCACGACTTTTTTAAAAAAATAACTGCTATCGTGAGAGGTGATGCGTTATCGTGCAATTGTATTTTCATATTTGTTAACAAGGATAAAATTATATTCGAGCTGTAAAGTCGATTTCCCAATTCTGCTACTTACAACCTAACCAAGCCAACCATTTACAACCGCGGAAACGCGTTGAACGTGTGAAGCTTTCCTCTGATGTTCACTGGGGAGGGGCAGCTCCTTTCTCGTTGTGATGTCGGGTACTGCCTGATGCTAGTGCCAGTCTAGTGATGGTGGTTGTGATAACGGTTATTTGAGCATAAATATGCTGATGTCATTGCGGTAGATAAATTACGTCTATTACTGTTTACACTATAATAAAAAACAATCCCTCTTTCGTGTGATGAAAAGACATATCATTATTCGGTGATGTACGCGAGATGTCAAGACATTAACATCATTCGGTGATGTACGCGAGATGTCAAGACATTAACATTATTCGGTGATGTACGCGAGATGAAAAGATGTGTACTTGATTTTGTGATGTGCGAGTGATGAAAATATATTTACATCATTTAGCGATGTACGTGATATAAAAAAATGTTAACATGATTCGATGATGCACAAGTGATGAGAAAATTGTAACATTATTTACCGATTTCATTTGGCGTTCTTGTACTGAACGCATAATGACGTCGTTGACGGACCAACGCACAAGATCAGAGTTTCACCAGCACCTATAAGTATGGCGTTCTTCATAGAAGACTACATTCCATCTGAATATTTCAATGAGTCCTGTAGTGCATTCGTCTCAATTAGCGTCTTCTGCAAGAGCAATCTAATTTCTTATCTCGATGGAGTCAACCTCAATGATAGATTTTGTATCGGTAAATCTGTAGCGACAAGCGAATCAGTCAACCATATGCATAGATTTTGTATAAGAGAATAAGTACAGGCAAGCTAATTGGTCATCTGCATCAATACATTCTGAATCAGCAGCGTACATTTTGTTTATTTTACCTGCATGTTTATGAAATAATTTAAATTGTCCGGAAAATATGTTGCTCGTGACAAAGGTGGAGTTAAACTCACAGGAGTTTAATCATAGTTCTGCTAACGTCTCTGCTCTTATTTTGCGCCCTTAATTTAATTTCTCAGTTCTTATTTTTCCCCTTCGCGTTAGTTTCTCGGCTCTTATTTTTCCCAATCGCGTTAGTTTCTCGGCTCTTATTTTTCCCCTTCGCGTTAGTTTCTCGGCTCTTATTTTTCCCCTTCGCGTTAGTTTCTCGGCTCTTATTTTTCCCCTTCGCGTTAGTTTCTCGGCTTTTATTTTTCCCCTTCGCGTTAGTTTCTCGGCTCTTATTTTTCCCAATCGCGTTAGTTTCTCGGCTCTTATTTTTCCCCTTCGCGTTAGTTTCTCTGCTCTTATCTTTCCCCTTCGCGTTGGTTTCTCGGCTCTTATTTTTCCCCTTCGCGTTAGTTTCTCGGCTCTTATTTTTCCCCTTCGCGTTAGTTTCTCGGCTCTTATTTTTCCCCTTCGCGTTAGTTTCTCGGCTCTTATTTTTTCCCTTCGCGTTAGTTTCTCGGCTCTTATTTTTCCCCTTCGCGTTAGTTTCTCGGCTCTTATTTTTCCCTTTCGCGTTAGTTTCTCGGCTCTTATTTTTCCCCTTCGCGTTAGTTTGTCGGCTCTTATTTTTCCCCTTCGCGTTAGTTTCTCGGCTCTTGTTTTTCCCTTTCGCGTTAGTTTCTCAGCTCTTATTTTTCCCCTTCGCATTAGTTTCTCGGCTCTTATTTTTCCCTTTCGCGTTAGTTTCTCAGCTCTTATTTTTCCCCTTCGCGTTAGTTTCTCGGCTCTCATTTTTCCCTTTCGCGTTAGTTTCTCAGCTCTTATTTTTCCCCTTCGCGTTAGTTTGTCGGCTCTTATTTTTCCCCTTCGCGTTAGTTTCTCGGCTCTTATTTTTCCCTTTCGCGTTAGTTTCTCAGCTCTTATTTTTCCCCTTCGCATTAGTTTCTCGGCTCTTATTTTTCCCCTTCGCGTTAGTTTCTCGGCTCTTATTTTTCCCCTTCGCGTTAGTTTCTCGGCTCTTATTTTTTCCCTTCGCGTTAGTTTCTCGGCTCTTATTTTTCCCCTTCGCGTTAGTTTCTCGGCTCTTATTTTTCCCTTTCGCGTTAGTTTCTCGGCTCTTATTTTTCCCCTTCGCGTTAGTTTGTCGGCTCTTATTTTTCCCCTTCGCGTTAGTTTCTCGGCTCTTATTTTTCCCTTTCGCGTTAGTTTCTCAGCTCTTATTTTTCCCCTTCGCATTAGTTTCTCGGCTCTTATTTTTCCCTTTCGCGTTAGTTTCTCAGCTCTTATTTTTCCCCTTCGCGTTAGTTTCTCGGCTCTCATTTTTCCCTTTCGCGTTAGTTTCTCAGCTCTTATTTTTCCCCTTCGCGTTAGTTTGTCGGCTCTTATTTTTCCCCTTCGCGTTAGTTTCTCGGCTCTTATTTTTCCCTTTCGCGTTAGTTTCTCAGCTCTTATTTTTCCCCTTCGCATTAGTTTCTCGGCTCTTATTTTTCCCCTTCGCGTTAGTTTCTCGGCTCTTATTTTTCCCCTTCGCGTTAGTTTCTCGGCTCTTATTTTTTCCCTTCGCGTTAGTTTCTCGGCTCTTATTTTTCCCCTTCGCGTTAGTTTCTCGGCTCTTATTTTTCCCTTTCGCGTTAGTTTCTCGGCTCTTATTTTTCCCCTTCGCGTTAGTTTGTCGGCTCTTATTTTTCCCCTTCGCGTTAGTTTCTCGGCTCTTATTTTTCCCTTTCGCGTTAGTTTCTCAGCTCTTATTTTTCCCCTTCGCATTAGTTTCTCGGCTCTTATTTTTCCCTTTCGCGTTAGTTTCTCAGCTCTTATTTTTCCCCTTCGCGTTAGTTTCTCGGCTCTCATTTTTCCCTTTCGCGTTAGTTTCTCAGCTCTCATTTTTCCCCATCGCGTTAGTTTCTCGGCTCTCATTTTTCCCTTTCGCGTTAGTTTCTCAGCTCTTATTTTTCCCCTTCGCGTTAGTTTCTCGGCTCTTATTTTTCCCTTTCGCGTTAGTTTCTCGGCTCTTATTTTTCCCCTTCGCGTTAGTTTCTCGGCTCTCATTTTTCCCCTTCGCGTTAGTTTCTCGGCTCGGTTTTTTCCCCTTCGCGTTAGTTTCTCGGCTCTCATTTTTCCCCTTCGCGTTAGTTTCTCGGCTCTCATTTTTCCCCTTCGCGTTAGTTTCTCGGCTCTTATTTTTCCCCTTCGCGTTAGTTTCTCGGCTCTTATTTTTCCCCTTCGCGTTAGTTTCTCGGCTCTCATTTTTCCCTTTCGCGTTAGTTTCTCGGCTCTCATTTTTCCCTTTCGCGTTAGTTTCTCGGCTCTTATTTTTCCCCTTCGCGTTAGTTTCTAGGCTCTTATTTTCCCCTTCGCGTTAGTTTCTCGGCTCTTATTTTTCCCCTTCGCGTTAGTTTCTCGGCTCGGTTTTTTCCCCTTCGTGTTAGTTTCTCGGCTCTTATTTTTCCCCTTCGCGTTAGTTTCTCGGCTCTCATTTTTCCCCTTCGCGTTAGTTTCTCGGCTCTTATTTTTCCCCTTCGCGTTAGTTTCTCGGCTCTTATTTTTCCCCTTCGCGTTAGTTTCTCGGCTCTCATTTTTCCCTTTCGCGTTAGTTTCTCGGCTCTCATTTTTCCCTTTCGCGTTAGTTTCTCGGCTCTTATTTTTCCCCTTCGCGTTAGTTTCTCGGCTCTTATTTTTCCCCTTCGCGTTAGTTTCTCGGCTCTTATTTTTCCCCTTCGCGTTAGTTTCTCGGCTCTTATTTTTTCCCTTCGCGTTAGTTTCTCGGCTCTTATTTTTCCCCTTCGCGTTAGTTTCTCGGCTCTTATTTTTCCCTTTCGCGTTAGTTTCTCGGCTCTTATTTTTCCCCTTCGCGTTAGTTTGTCGGCTCTTATTTTTCCCCTTCGCGTTAGTTTCTCGGCTCTTATTTTTCCCCTTCGCGTTAGTTTCTCGGCTCTCATTTTTCCCCATCGCGTTAGTTTCTCGGCTCTCATTTTTCCCTTTCGCGTTAGTTTCTCAGCTCTTATTTTTCCCCTTCGCGTTAGTTTCTCGGCTCTTATTTTTCCCTTTCGCGTTAGTTTCTCGGCTCTTATTTTTCCCCTTCGCGTTAGTTTCTCGGCTCTCATTTTTCCCCTTCGCGTTAGTTTCTCGGCTCGGTTTTTTCCCCTTCGCGTTAGTTTCTCGGCTCTCATTTTTCCCCTTCGCGTTAGTTTCTCGGCTCTCATTTTTCCCCTTCGCGTTAGTTTCTCGGCTCTTATTTTTCCCCTTCGCGTTAGTTTCTCGGCTCTTATTTTTCCCCTTCGCGTTAGTTTCTCGGCTCTCATTTTTCCCTTTCGCGTTAGTTTCTCGGCTCTCATTTTTCCCTTTCGCGTTAGTTTCTCGGCTCTTATTTTTCCCCTTCGCGTTAGTTTCTAGGCTCTTATTTTCCCCTTCGCGTTAGTTTCTCGGCTCTTATTTTTCCCCTTCGCGTTAGTTTCTCGGCTCGGTTTTTTCCCCTTCGTGTTAGTTTCTCGGCTCTTATTTTTCCCCTTCGCGTTAGTTTCTCGGCTCTCATTTTTCCCCTTCGCGTTAGTTTCTCGGCTCTCATTTTTCCCCTTCGCGTTAGTTTCTCGGCTCTTATTTTTCCCCTTCGCGTTAGTTTCTCGGCTCTTATTTTTCCCCTTCGCGTTAGTTTCTCGGCTCTTATTTTTCCCCTTCGCGTTAGTTTCTCGGCTCTTATTTTTCCCCTTCGCGTTAGTTTCTCGGCTCTTATTTTTCCCCTTCGCGTTAGTTTCTCGGCTCTCATTTTTCCCCTTCGCGTTAGTTTCTCGGCTCTCATTTTTCCCCTTCGCGTTAGTTTCTCGGCTCTCATTTTTCCCCTTCGCGTTAGTTTCTCGGCTCTTATTTTTCCCCTTCGCGTTAGTTTCTCGGCTCTTATTTTTCCCCTTCGCGTTAGTTTCTCGGCTCTTATTTTTCCCCTTCGCGTTAGTTTCTCGGCTCTTATTTTTCCCCTTCGCGTTAGTTTCTCGGCTCTTATTTTTTCCCTTCGCGTTAGTTTCTCGGCTCTTATTTTTCCCCTTCGCGTTAGTTTGTCGGCTCTTATTTTTCCCCTTCGCGTTAGTTTCAACGCCCTAGGCCTAGACGGACGAAAAAACATCATACTTACTAATCATTCCAGATAAAAGTTTTTATTTAAAGAATTTTGTTTTATTTCCCTAATGCAAAATTTAGAAAAATGTTTGAAAGTTCAACTTCGTTACTCATTCAAAAATTTTATTGAATTTTACTTGAAAAACGTGTTCTTTTTACAACCCCATCCGTAAGAACCTAAAGAAGGAAATCCTATCTTCTAGATTACGCAAATTTTTAAGCGAGCATGCGGTTCCCTTTATTTAAGACACAAAACTCACCACAATTATGCTCGGCAAGTCATCACTCGTGCTCGTCCAGAACAAATCCGCTGCAGGCTCAAGAAATAAGTATAAGTGCATATCAACGTAAGCCGACGATCGAATGCGTGGAGCAATTCCACACTTCTTCAAAAAATCTCAACTTATTTCGCTACAAGAGTTCTCCAAAATTCCAAAAAATCTTTACTTATTTCTCTACATGAGTTCTCCAAATTCAAAAAAATCTCAACTTATTTCTCTACAAGAGTTCTCCAAAATTCAAAAAAATCTCAACTTATTTCTCTACAAGAGTTCTCCAAAATTCAAAAAAATCTCAACTTATTTCTCTACAAGAGTTCTTCAAAATTCAAAAAAATCTAAACTTATTTCTCTACAAGAGTTCTCCAAAACTCAAAAAATCTCAACTTATTTCTCTACAAGAGTTCTCCAAAATTCAAAAAAATCTTAACTTGTTTCTCTACAAGAGTTCTCCAGAATTAATAAAATTCTCAACTTATTTCTCTACAAGAGTTCTCCAATATTCAAAAAAAAATCTTAACTTATTTCGCTACAAGAGTTCTCCAAAATTCAAAAAAATCTCAACTTATCTCGCTACAAGAGTTCTCCAAAATTAAAAAAATCTCAACTTATTTCTCTACATAAGCTCTCCAAAATTCAAAAAAATCTTAACTTATTTCGCTACAAGAGTTCTCCAAAATTCAAAAAAATCTCAACTTATTTCGCTACAAGAGTTCTCCAAAATTCAAAAAATCTTAACTTGTTTCGCTGCATGAGCTCACCAAAATTCAGACAGATCTTAAATAATCAGAACTTCAGAAAACTCTTAACTTATTTCGCTACAAGAGTTCTCCAGCAGAGGTAAAGAAACGGCAGTTGGTAAACAATCAGCGTTTAATGTAGTTGAATAGCTTTGAGCACCTTGACATCGAGCACTCCATATAAGTTGACTCACAATTTTGCAGTTCCTTCACGAGGCTCGGCTTATTTGGCTCTGCTAGCACGGCAGCTCGGAGCGCCACGGAGACGGGCGCGTTGTCTAGCGAGCTGACAAACAGAATAATGATTGCCAATCAAAAGCCTAATGGTCCTCGACATCAGAATGAGGCTCTAATCCAAGGCTGTTTTATTATTATTATTATAGTCTCGAATGTGACGCAGCTCGGATTATTTGATTGATTTATAATTGAATGGCCTCATGAATAATTGTTCACGAGGCCAAATCAAAGCTGAATCTCGCTGGTCTCTGTTAAATTATAATTACATAACTTTATTAAAAGTAAGAATTACGTTAAATTGTAATTTAACGGAAACCTCAGAGATGAAATTTCTATTTGAAACAGTGTTTTATTGGTAATTCTCAGAGCCTGATAACTCACACGTTACGCTGCTCCTCTCATACTCGCCCCTGCCACCACCACGCCGGCGTCCGCAGCGCTAGGTTTACTCACAAAGCGCGACAAAGTTTGAATGCAACTTGAATTCATGAGTTGAACAATTGAGGCTGAAAATCCGCCTAAAATTTTCCTAACGTTAATTTAATTTGCTGCTGCGCACGCCAGTGTTTCACTTGTAGAGCGCGTAGCAATATGAATAAATAATTTAACGTGCATTAGCATCTTCGAAACACAGAAATAATTTTAACGACTGTATATTTACGAGTGTAAATTTAACATGAGAATTTGAGAGAAGACGGTTGTCTACTTAGGCTTTTTTTCTGGCCTTATTTCTCAAAGTTTGGGCATTTAATACACAACCATAGGCAACATCCAGCACCTGGCAATCGTGCAATGTTGCCAGATGCTGAGAGCTGGTTGTGGTACATGAATTTCTACTTTGTCTCTAGTAGAGAACTGAATTTGAGCTTTAAATACGGAGTAACACATGCTAAATAAATATTAAGTTTAAAAAGGCTAATTAATGACTACATTCTTGAGTTACGAGCGTACTTTGTCGCATGCATGTCGCAGAGGGAATGTCGCATGTCTCTGCGATCGGAATAGACATTCCCTGTTTATTTGAGGAAGGTTATTTGAAGTTCTGTGCAAAAAGTTTTGCGCTTTAACATCGTATGTTACCTTTGCATGCTGTTCTCACTGAAATCTATTTAAATTTTCCTCTCCTTATAGTTGGAATATTTCGTGTTTACTGAGCATTATTAAACAATTTTTTTTTAACTACTTCGTATTTATTGAGCTCTATAGAAGTATTTTTCAATTAATGTTGCATTTCAAAGCACATTCGGACTGAATTTCCCATTTTCACATTGAGAAAGACGTTCGTTTGAGCAGGTGAGGGTACATAAAATGAGCGTTCGTCTTCACATATTTGGTCATTGATAAATAAGACGACAGTGCGAGTGCTATAAATATGAGTAAAACTTGCATTCAAAATCAAAGTAATTAAAATAATAACTTCCGAGCCATTCAATTTGCGCTCAATTTATTATCTTTAAAATTATACATTCAGTGTTAGAAGCAGAAGTTTGTTTATTTCCCATCAAGTTTTATATTTATATTACCTATATCACCTATTAATTAACCTAATTAGTCAGCTTTATCTTCCTTTAATTAACATATATCAACCGAATCTCAATGGTTATATCAGTCAGTTTCATCAGCATATCAAAATTAGTTGATAAATATAATGTCAATAATATTTAGGAAAGTGTTGTTATTTTGTGATTGTTGATTATTTTCTATGTAATTTATAACTACCTGTACAATGTCTGAAAAACAACAATTATGAAAAAGGTTTGGTTGTATAGTGATTGTAGAATATCTCCTATGTAATTTACACCTACCTGTACAATGCCTGAGATGCAATCTACGCAAGAAAATAAAATCTATAATATATTCATGGCATTTTCAAATCTACGATGACATAAGCATCACGTTACCTTTAACAAAAGTGCATTTTAAGTATGAAAGCTTGTTTTACAGCGATCTTGTCAATCATCCTACCGTCAAGTAAATCTTCATTTACAACCTTGTTTGCTAATTTAGCATAAATTGCTAATTGCGTGTAAACTGCTAATTTTGCATAAATTGTTAATTATGCGTAAATTCTCAATTTACCAAAAATTAGCAGGACGTAGCATAAATTGCCACCTCCTGAACCGATTTATAGTCTCCTCTTGACCGTAATTGCTTCGCATTTATGTTACTCTGATATTTCTAGGTACTTTTGGTTGCATTCACGAACCAAGGAAGCCGTGCTCATAATAAAACTGAAAATAGCCATTTATCTAAAATAATACACGCGTATCATTATTTTTATTCATGTATCCTCCTGATGCTATGTCATGCTATAATTTCTTTATAGTTCTTTGTTTTATATGGACAATAAGTTCCTATACACAGGTTTTAAATACATTCCATATCATTTCTCCAACGGTTTTTGTGTTCATTGGAGTGATTTTTCTGTTATCCTAAATTCAAGATACAAGTTTTATTAGTTTTTTCAGTACCAATAATAATTTTGATAAATTCCACACTCTGCTCGTCAAGTTATTCTTGATCTCCTTAATCAATAAATCTATTCGTAATTAGTTTTTGCAATTAGGAGACTAAATTCCACACGATTTCTTCTACCAGGTTACCAATTTTACGTAGATAAGTTTAGAAAGGTTATCAACTTTGTATTGTTTTCTGTATTGTGGTTATCAATTTTTGATTGATTTAGGCAGTTTTTGCAATTGATTTCCAGGCCCGTTTTTTTTCTGATTCCAAGATAAATTTAGCATTTATATGAAATGCATAAAAAAACGAAATCAACCACACCTGAAATGTTGAAAAATAAATAAAAAAAACGTCCTAATGATGAGTAAGCTTTTAAATAAAAAACACTACCACAATATACACGGACTACTTAAGCCTCACTACAGTCGCGTGTGAACTCTAAGTTTCCTGTGAAGGGACCCGCCGGTGGTCACTGAGGGGATTTTCATAATGCTTCTGACCGACCTGTAGTCACAAACTCAATTTTTATAAATACTTAATGAAAGCTAAATGAAGGCACGATCCAGTTAATGTTTGCTATTTTCAAAGTGCTAGCCACAATTGACTTAAAATTTCAACCCATTGCAGTTAACTAGTCAAAAAGATCACGCACTTTTCTATACTCTGACTTAACTAAAAGAAGCTCGGCTACCCGTAAGTCTATCATTGGTAGAGCGCTAGTAAAGCAAGATGTCATTGGTCGCTTGGTCCGGCTCTTGAATTTTTTCTTTTTCCTTCGGTTCGTAAGTTCCGTAGGCGATGAGGCCGCAGTTGCCGATGTGCACGAAGATGGCGACCACCACTAACCTGTGCGTGAAAACTGCGCGTTATTTAAGAACATTTTGTTCTGTGAAATATAATGAATTCAAAAAGTGTTTCTAAGCATCGAAACGATAATTTTGAAAAACCTGAAGAATTCATATTATAGGAGATCTTGACTTTATGAGACTTTTTACGCTTTGAGTCAATATCATTTTGAAAATCTGAAGAATTCTAAAATACTTTCTAAGCGGCGAGACCATTATTTTGAAAATATAAAGGTTTCATGTAAGATTATCTAAGCGTCGAGATCATTATTTTGTAAAATCTGAAGAATTCATAAGCAGCTTTCAGAGCGTCGAGGATATCCACTTGAAAACTTCAGCTTATAAACAACGAGATTATTGTTAATACAAGCTCTAACTTATAAAAACGCAAATGGTTATCCCACAGTACTGAGTATGACTCTCAGTCAATTATAACAAGACTCATGTATACATGTGGTCTACAAAACATTAGAATGTGAAGCATTATACATCGTCATTTCTCAGAAAAGTTTTCAAAAAAGTTGCATATAAATTTCAACATTCCCAGCAATTAATGTCGTAACTTCAAACTAATGTTCGGCGTAAAAAATGCTAATTGTGTATTAATGAAATAACACAGCAAAAAATAATATATATATATATATATATATATAATAAGCAGAAACAACACATGTTGGGGAAAATAGCGTATATAGCTACACACAACGCTACACAGTGCACTCAATCACACAGCTCTACACAAAAAAACACAGATGATATTTCAACACGAATTTTTCCCCAGATTTTACCTGATTTCAACTCAATTTAAACTCCTTTTAACATATATTCTGACTCATGTGTACATTTTGACGAACTCGAACTACAACACACGTACACCACAACACACACCACAACACACGCACACCACAACACACACCACAACACACGTACACCACAACACACACCACAACACACGTACACCACAACACACACCACAACACACACCACAACACACGCACACCACAACACACGTACACCACAACACACACCACAACACACACCACAACACACACCACAACACACGCACACCACAACACACACCACAACACACGTACACCACAACACACACCACAACACACACCACAACACATGCATACCACAACACACGTACACCACAACACACGCACACCACAACACACACCACAACACACGCATACCACAACACACGTACACCAAAACACACACCACAACACACGCACACCACAACACACACCACAACACACGTACACCACAACACACACCACAACACACGCACACCACAACACACGTATACCACAACACACGTATACCACAACACACACAATAACACACGCACACCACAACACACGCACACCACAACACACGCACACCACAACACACACCACAACACACGCACACCACAACACACAACACAACACACGTACACCACAACACACACCACAACACGCGTACACCACAACACACACCACACCACACGTACACCACAACACACGTACACCACAAAACACACCCCTACACACACCAAAACACACACCAAAGCACACACCACAGCAAACACCACAACACACACCACAACACACATCACAACACACACCACAACACACACCACAACACACACCACAACACACGTACACCACACCACAGATACACCACAACACACAACACAACACACACCACCCCATAACACAACACACGTACACCACACCACAGGTACACCACAACACACGTACACCACACCACAACACACACCACCCCACAACACAACACACGTACACCACACCACAGGTACACCACAACACACGTACACCACAGGAAGACCACAACACACACCAGAACACACGTACACCTCACCCCACTTCAACACACCACAACACACCACACCACAACACACCACAACACACCACACCACAGCACAACACACCACACCACAACCCACCACACTTCAACACACCACAACACACCACAACATACCACACAACACACCACACCACAACACACAACACACACCACAACACACCACACAACACACCACACAACACACACCACAACACACCACACAACACACCACACCACAACACACAACACACACCACAACACACCACACAACACACACCACAACACACGTACACCACACCACAGATACACCACAACACACTCCACAACACACTCCACAACACACGTACACCTCACCCCACTTAAACACACCACAACACACCACACCCCAACACACCCCACCACAACACACCACACCACAGCACAACACACCACACCACAACACACCACACTTCAACACACCACAACACACCACACAACACACCACACCACAACACACAACACACACCACAACACAGCACACAACACACCACAACACACACCACACAACACAACACACACCACACACCACAACACACCCCACATCACACACCCACCAGAAGGAGTAGCCGAGCACCTCGTTGCCTTCAGTGGTCCAGCCCTCAGCGCTCTGCTCGACGAGCACGTTGTGCGACAGCCGCGAGGTGAACATCACTGACCACAGGATCACCGCTACCAGCTCGAACCCGGCTGCCGAAATTTAGTATTGTTAATTAATCCTGCTGCAGTCTTTGTGTCTGTTGAGTTGTGCGTGTGTGTTTATTTTGAGTTAATCCTGTTCCAGTCTTTGTGTGTCTATTGATTTGTTTGAATGCATGAGGGGTGTACAGTGTGTGTGTGTGGGGGGGGGGGGGGGGGTGTGTGTGTGGGGAGGGGTGGGTGTCATCATTCATGTCTGTTTTTTCTGAGTTTATTTTTTTTATTTTTGTTTATTTGCTTAGCATGATTGTTTTTTCTTAGAATCTTTCAGACATTTTAGAATCGATTGCTGTTATGGAAAAATGTTACGTTACTGTTTATGCAGTCCTTATTAAAGATAAGCTGCTATTCTTCTTTCCCTCAGCGAAGGGTGGTATTTTTTCAGTAATTTCAGTAGATGTCTTGCAGTGTTTGTATTTTTGCAGAGGGTATGATGCACGGAAAGTTATTTCTTATACACAATAAAATAAGATATGGCACAAGGAAGAGATACGCGATTGATAGAAAGCGAGGCTTTCCAACTATATCTTTCCTGATACCATTCAAGCATTCGCTATGAATTTCTGACGATTAGCTGCATGAAACTCATTGCTTTGAAACGAAACTGGAGTACCGCGCAGTTCTCAATGTTTCAACTTATTAAAAAGCATGCGACTTCTCTCGCGCAATTATTACGTCAAAAGGTAGAACATTTTCCAAGCATCTCTTCGGAACAAAAAAACTCAAATTCATAAAAAAAAATTCTGTAAATCCTATTTCTAAAAATGACGAGATACAATGCAAACGCAATTTTATCACAATTTCTCATTTTCACAAAATTTTATCTGACTCGTACAACTTTATCAGAAATCGATGGGAAGAATACCCGAAATTCATGTCTCCACAATTAAGTTTCAATTGAATAGTTAAGTAAGTATTAAGTAATAGTTAAGTATAATTAAGTTTCAATTGAATAGTTAAGTATTGAATAGTTAAGTAATAGTTAAGTATTATACTTCAATAGTTAAGTATGTGTGTTGAAATTAAGTTAAGTATAATAGTTAAGTAATTGAATAGTTGAATAGTTAAGTATTCAAAAAGTACAGCTCCGCACCCGTAACTAAATGGTGACACGCACATTCTCATGTGAGCAAACATTTCAATAAACGATTGCTTCCAACCTCTTCAGTTGAGTAGAAATGAACTTTTTGCGTCTCTGAGACAATAGGTATTCTTTTCTTCGAGGTGTTAAAGTAAAAAGTATTCTATAATATTAAGTACCGAATCTTGAGAGAACCAATCCATTGATCAATCTAGAGCAGAACTAAGTTAAGTGAATTAGGTTAAGCATAATTGTACACCTTAAAATAGCGTTAATGATAGGGTACCATAGAAGTCGCTGAACTTATTCAGGCCACAAGTCTATACTTGAATGTGTCCATTGTACTAGACTTAAGATACAGTCTATTGCTGTATCGCTTGTGGTAAATAATTCTTTAAATTTTTTAGAGTGTTAAATTGCATAAAGTGTTTAAATTGTTTAGATTGGTTCAAAGTGATTAAAGTGTATAGTGTCCATCGTAGTGAAATTAGGAAGTCTATCTGTGTCACCTGGCAACCTCCCAAACTGTTCCCACTCTGGACGTAGAACCGTTCCCACCATTTTGTCCTGCCAATTTACTCTAGACGAAAAGGATTCATTGACCTTTCAGTCGTTTTTTAAGCGTGAAGGATTAACTGAAATGTTAAAGACTTTAAAATGTATGAGATTGACTGAGCAGACAATCCGTTCCTGACGTAGAAGATTAAATAAATTTTGAACGCTTTCAAAAGTAGAGAATGAACTGAAATTTCAATCACTTTGCCTGATCTGCCAATCCGTTCGAAACTTAGAGAACTGAAAAACCATTCAATCGCTTTCAAACTAGAAGTAAGCAGTAAAATTTCAACGGCTTTTGAATATATGAGGTTGGCTGACCTACCAGTCCGTTCCAGACGTAAAAGATTTTCTAAATTTCAAAGGCTTTCTTTAACTGAAATTTCAAAGAATTTCATTAGCTGAAATTTCAAATGCTTTCATTAGCTGAAATTTCAAATGCTTTCATTAGCTGAAATTTCAAAGGCTTTCATTAACTGAAATTTCAAAGGCTTTCAGTAACTGAAATTTCAAAAGCTTTCATTAACTGAAATTTCAAAAGCTTTCATTAACTGAAATTTCAAAAGCTTTCATTAACTGAAATTTCAAAGGCTTTCATTAACTGAAATTCCAAAAGCTTTCATTAACTGAAATTTCAAAGGCTTTCAGTAACTGAAATTTCAAAAGCTTTCATTAACTGAAATTTCAAAAGCTTTCATTAACTGAAATTCCAAAAGCTTTCATTAACTGAAATTTCAAAGGCTTTCATTAACTGAAATTCCAAAAGCTTTCATTACCTGAAATTTCAAAGGCTTTTGAATGTATGAATTGGCTGACCTGCCAGTCCGTTCCAGACATAAATGATCGACTAACCTGCCAGTCTGTTCCAGACATAGAAGATTTACTAACTTTTCAAATACTTTTGAAAATAGAGGTTTGGCTGACCTGCGAGCCCGTTCCAGACGTAGAGGCCGGTGACGCCGGTGATGGCCTCTACAGGCGTGGTGGCGGTGTTGACGATGGCGAACACGGCGCCCACGAGCGTGAACAGCAGCCCGCCGCTCAGGCAGGCGATCGTGCCCACCCACAGGCCCTCGCTCATCAGCCCGTCCGTATCCGACACTGTCCAACATGCGCCTAGTATTAGTCCAGCATGAGCCAAACATAAGTCTAACATGCACCAAACATTAGTCTAACGTGTGTCAAACATTCGTCAAACATACGCAAGCTCTAAACTTGACCGTCTTCGACACTGTCCAACATGCGCCGAACATTAGTCTAACATGCACCAAACATTGGTCTTACATGTGCCAAACATCCGTCAAACATTCGCAAGTTCAAAACATCACCGTCTCCGACACTGTCGAACATACGTCAAACGTTCATAAGTTTATAACACGAAGCTGTAGTTTTGTGTGTTGTCAAAACAATGGTCAAACACTAGTAAGCTTATCATCCCACCCTAGTTATCATCCCACTCGAAACCGCTTGAATATTAATGTTTTTTTACAGAGCTTTGCTACATTGCAATATAGTGAAGTCATCCCAAACAAAATTAAGCATGGAAACGCTTATTTTTCAATGAAAATGTTCTGCATTGGAGTCCCACATTAAACGATACTTGAAAACGCTAGTTTTGTATCGAAACTTTTCTGCGTTGTCATCACAAACAAGAAACTTGAAAATGCTTGTTTTGAATTGAGTTTTTACAACGCTTAGAATTAGAAAAAATTGAACGCATGAACACTAGGTTTTAAATGAACCGCAGAATGTTTATGAAACTGCACTTTGATCTCATGACCCCGACAAGCTTTTTTCCCCGAAGCATCTGTGGTTAAAGCCGCCTAAGCTCAGTTTCTGTACTGGGCGGCTGATACCATAGATGCCCCGGCGAAGAAATTCGACTGATAATTGCAGAGGATAAAATCGCTAGACCCCCACGCTCATGCTCCTTCTCACGCTTGTCACAAATTGTCGCCTCCTCACGCTTGTCATAAATTGTCGCCTCCTCACGCTTGTCATAAATTGTCTCCTCCTCACGCTTGTCATATATTGTCTCCTCCTCACGCTTGTCATATATTGTCTCCTCCTCACGCTTGTCATATATTGTCTCCTCCTCACGCTTGTCATATATTGTCTCCTCCTCACGCTTGTCATATATTGTCTCCTCCTCACGCTTGTCATATATTGTCTCCTCCTCACGCTTGTCATATATTGTCTCCTCCTCACGCTTGTCATATATTGTCTCCTCCTCACGCTTGTCATATATTGTCTCCTCCTCACGCTTGTCATAAATTGTCGCCTCCTCACGCTTGTCATAAATTGTCTCCTCCTCACGCTTGTCATATATTGTCTCCTCCTCACGCTTGTCATATATTGTCTCCTCCTCACGCTTGTCATATATTGTCTCCTCCTCACGCTTGTCATATATTGTCTCCTCCTCACGCTTGTCATAAATTGTCTCCTCCTCACGCTTGTCATAAATTTTCGCCTCCTCACGCTTGTCATAAATTGTCTCCTCCTCACGCTTGTCATAAATTGTCTCCTCCTCACGCTTGTCATATATTGTCTCCTCCTCACGCTTGTCATATATTGTCTCCTCCTCACGCTTGTCATAAATTGTCGCCTCCTCACGCTTGTCATATATTGTCTCCTCCTCACGCTTGTCATATATTGTCTCCTCCTCACGCTTGTCATATATTGTCTCCTCCTCACGCTTGTCATATATTGTCTCCTCCTCACGCTTGTCATATATTGTCTCCTCCTCACGCTTGTCATATATTGTCTCCTCCTCACGCTTGTCATATATTGTCTCCTCCTCACGCTTGTCATATATTGTCGCCTCCTCACGCTTGTCATATATTGTCGCCTCCTCACGCTTGTCATATATTGTCGCCTCCTCACGCTTGTCATATATTGTCTCCTCCTCACGCTTGTCATATATTGTCTCCTCCTCACGCTTGTCATATATTGTCTCCTCCTCACGCTTGTCATATATTGTCTCCTCCTCACGCTTGTCATATATTGTCGCCTCCTCACGCTTGTCATATATTGTCTCCTCCTCACGCTTGTCATATATTGTCTCCTCCTCACGCTTGTCATATATTGTCTCCTCCTCACGCTTGTCATAAATTGTCTCCTCCTCACGCTTGTCATAAATTGTCGCCTCCTCACGCTTGTCATATATTGTCTCCTCCTCACGCTTGTCACAAATTGTCTCCTCCTCACGCTTGTCATATATTGTCTCCTCCTCACGCTTGTCATATATTGTCTCCTCCTCACGCTTGTCATATATTGTCTCCTCCTCACGCTTGTCACAAATTGTCGCCTCCTCACGCTTGTCATATATTGTCTCCTCCTCACGCTTGTCATAAATTGTCTCCTCCTCACGCTTGTCATATATTGTCTCCTCCTCACGCTTGTCATATATTGTCTCCTCCTCACGCTTGTCATAAATTGTCTCCTCCTCACGCTTGTCATATATTGTCTCCTCCTCACGCTTGTCATATATTGTCTCCTCCTCACGCTTGTCATATATTGTCTCCTCCTCACGCTTGTCATATATTGTCTCCTCCTCACGCTTGTCATATATTGTCTCCTCCTCACGCTTGTCATATATTGTCTCCTCCTCACGCTTGTCATATATTGTCTCCTCCTCACGCTTGTCATATATTGTCTCCTCCTCACGCTTGTCATATATTGTCTCCTCCTCACGCTTGTCATATATTGTCTCCTCCTCACGCTTGTCATATATTGTCTCCTCCTCACGCTTGTCATATATTGTCTCCTCCTCACGCTTGTCATATATTGTCTCCTCCTCACGCTTGTCACAAATTGTCGCCTCCTCACGCTTGTCATATATTGTCTCCTCCTCACGCTTGTCATAAATTGTCTCCTCCTCACGCTTGTCATATATTGTCTCCTCCTCACGCTTGTCATATATTGTCTCCTCCTCACGCTTGTCATAAATTGTCTCCTCCTCACGCTTGTCATATATTGTCTCCTCCTCACGCTTGTCATATATTGTCTCCTCCTCACGCTTGTCATATATTGTCTCCTCCTCACGCTTGTCATATATTGTCTCCTCCTCACGCTTGTCATATATTGTCTCCTCCTCACGCTTGTCATATATTGTCTCCTCCTCACGCTTGTCACAAATTGTCGCCTCCTCACGCTTGTCATATATTGTCTCCTCCTCACGCTTGTCATAAATTGTCTCCTCCTCACGCTTGTCATATATTGTCTCCTCCTCACGCTTGTCATAAATTGTCTCCTCCTCACGCTTGTCATATATTGTCTCCTCCTCACGCTTGTCATATATTGTCTCCTCCTCACGCTTGTCATATATTGTCTCCTCCTCACGCTTGCCATACCGCCAACATTTGATATACCCACATCCGTGATGAGTGTCGAATAAATGCAACTCAGGAAATGAAGCACAAATCTCACCGTTATACCCATGAAATAACTATAGTACTTAAAATATCATTTATTTAAAACTTGGACCGCTAGTTTCTAGTTAGATAGTCTAAAATGTATTAAATTATTCGGTGGTGACCAACATCGTACGTCTGACAGCCGGGAATGTTCGACGCTGCCGCCATTTGGCCGCGGAAGCACACAACCGTCACCGAAAATCATCAACTTGCACTCTCGGAAACTTTTCCTATCCATTCACACGCTTTTAAAATTTCCTGAAAGGAAGGCCACGCTTAGCTCGAACAATACGTCACAATGAAGTAAGTTTCACCTCATAAAACTTTGACAGTGAAATTAGAATTTTTTTAGAAATATATTCATGAATTCACGGGTGAAAATTTAAAATAATTTTTTGCCTGTGAATTCATGCATATATTTTGTAAAAATATAGCGATGATGATAAAATGAGTGTTTAAGTGCAAATAATTATTTAATAAGTTAGATTACTGATAGACATACACAACTGAAAGTCCTTAATTTACCTTTTAATTAACTTGGTTAATTAACTCAACAAACATTAAATATTTTTCCCCGCGTGAGCCTTTTTGTTTGAATATCAATGCTAGAATTAAGTTTAATTCGACAAAAAGTTATTTATTTTCGTGAGGCTATAAATCACGTGGAAAGCTATTTATGAAACGCAAATACCAAACGTGCAACAACGCATTTCTAAATTCTAAGCTAAGTAAATGAAATTATCTTAGAACGTTCTTCCAAAATTTTGGTCTTAAGAGAAATGTTAAGGTTTCACACACACAACAATAACAGCAACAAAACACATCAACACACACACACACACAAACACACTTAGTGGCCTCGTACGCCAGTCACCACTCAATGGAGAGGAACAGGAAACAGTGACAGAATTTCTACAGATTAGATTAGATAAGTCAGTTTAAGGCTTCCTAAAGGCGTTCCAAAGAGAGGAAGGAAGAAGGCACCATTTAGCATGGGCTTGAGAGAAGGCATAAGCTATCCACAAACTCCATAGAAACAGAGAATTGAGAAAGGAGTTTACGAAACAAGATAAAAGTTGAAGAAAAAGTAGTAGGTGCTGAAAAACAGAACAGCAGTGAACAGAAAAAAAGATGGTCCGTAACAATACATAATCATTCTTTTTTAAGTGAAGGAAGGCCTACCTAACTTTTAGCTCGGAACTTAACTTATTCCCCTCGTGAGTGCTAATTCCCAGTATAATACAAAACGCCGACTGAAAAATTGGGTATGACTTAGGAAGAACGCACAAAGAAATTGAGCGTTTATATATATGTATATATAACAAAATGTTATATGAAAACCTAGGACAATTAAATCGCGAATCAAACACCCATTCCATTACAAACATAGCCCACATTCAAACAAGCAATAGATATTATATATGACGAAAATTTGGAGAATATTGTCTCTGATAGCCATATGGAGAATATTATATCTGAGAAACATTTGGAGAATATTATAACTCAGAACCATTTAGAAAATACTTTAACTAAAACCATTTGGAGAATATTATAACTGAAAATCATTTGGATAATATTGTAACTGAGAACCATTTGGAGAAAATTTTAGCTGAGAACCATTTGGAGAAAATTTTAGCTGAGAACCATTTGGAGAACATTATAACTGAGAATCATTAAGAGAAAATGATAATAATTGACGACCATTTGTCTTCAAACGCTGCTCATATAATAACTGCTATAGAGAACGTGATTCTGACAAACAGCGTAGGCTATTTGCTCGTGAACTACTGTGCGGCATCACAATTTTTGTTTAATCAAAGTCTTTACCTTATCAAACAAATTAAATATACATATATCAATCAAAATTAAAATTTGTTCCGAAGTATTTAGATTCGAGATGTAAATTTTTATGAGAAGCGGTCTTGTTCAAACAAAAACCAAACATAAAGAAATAAAATAAACCCTTCAATATAAAGTACATTGGTGGCCCCCGCTAAACAAAAAACAGATCACCACAACAAAAGCGACACGCTCGGCAGCGCGGAAAATCAAGAGAAAATCAGGGACACCAACCACACAGAAAAAGATCTCCATGTTACCACCTTCATTAGACCGAACATCTGCTTCCCTCTGAGCCGCTTGAGCGTGGCCAGGCAAATATTCTCCGGCGTCTGATTGACCAACCTTCAACAGTCTTGACTCTAACGAGTCCTGTACTTCTAAATCTGAATTCACGCCAGAGTTTGACTCTGCCAACGAAGCAGGGTTGTTCCCAGAGTCAAGTGAATCCAGAGCAACTGCTGCCTGATTTGATTGAAGGCCGCCACTGCCGTCAGTCTCAAAGGATAATTTTAAAACACTGGCTCCGTCCGCGTCGGCTTTTTCTGGAGAAGATACCGAAGATCCTTGTTTTATTCCTAGAGAGTCCTCCAAGACTCGTTCGTAATTTCCAATAACTTCGAGAGGATGCTTCAGAAAATTCTCTTCGTTTTCAGAGACGCTCTTTCGGTATCTCCTCCTCGAAACAGAGTTTCGAGTGAGGCTTTTGGAGTCGGAGACCAGACAAGGTGGATCCTCTATGTCGTCCATATTGCCGGACAGGATCAAGTCGAGGTGTTTCTCGCGCTTCTCTTTGCTCGACGCGCAGCTGTAGAGGCACTCGCCCTGAGCGCACACGGCTGTGTGCAGTTGATGTTGTTAGTGCTAGTTCAGTTCTATGTTAAGAGTGGTGTAGATTCAATAAGTAGTGTAGTTAATGTTGTTGTGCTAGTTCAGTTCAGTGTTATAAGTAGTGCAGTTAATGGTGTTGTGCTAGTTCAGTTCAGTGTTATAAGTAGTGTAGTTAATGGTGTTGTACTATGTAGTTCAGTTCAATGTTATAAGTAGTGTAGTTGATGGTATTGTGCTAGTGCAGTTAAAATGTTACAAGTAGTGTAGTTAATGGTGTTGTGCTAGTTCAGTTCAATGTTATAAGTAGTGCAGTTAATGGTGTTGTGCTAGTTCAGTTCAGTGTTATAAGTAGTGTAGTTAATGGTGTTGTACTGTGTAGTTCAGTTCAATGTTATAAGTAGTGTAGTTAATGGTATTGTGCTAGTGCAGTTAAAATGTTACAAGTAGTGTAGTTAATGGTGTTGTGCTAGTTCAGTTCAGTGTTATAGGTAGTGTAGTTAATGTTATTGTGCTAGTTCAGTTCCATGTTATAAGTAGTGTAGTTAATGTTGTTGTGCTAGTTCAATTCAATATCATAGTTTGTGGTAAAGTGGAATTAATGTTATTCGAACTATTTGAATTCAATATTCCAGGTTATATTGACGTGGAGTTGTTATTGTTAATGCTATTTCAATTCATTATTATAGTTTATAGTAAAGAAAAATAATTTTTTTTAATGCCAGTTTAACCAATATTCAAGGTAATGTTACCGTGCATTTCAAAAGTGTTATGAAATAGTGAATATCGAATATCGAAATAGTGTATTTATAAATTCGATATTCAAGGTTATGTTAATGTACAGTTGATATTTTTTATCTTATTTTATTCAATATTCTAGGTTATTTTGACATAGAATTCATATTTTTAATACTATTCATTTCAGTATTAGAGGTTTTAAGGTTATATTAACGTAGAATTAATATTTTTAATACTCTTTAATTGAATATACCAGGTTATATTAACGTACAGTTGATATTTTTCATGAGTGTTATCATAATATTTAATTTCCATAATCATATTAGCTCCTTTTTATAACATCTCTAAGCTATCCAGTCATTCAGCTAAATAGAGAAAATTTTACTTCTCATTCCATGTCGTTTATGATAAACAGCAAGTGGTATCAATTTTACCCTTCATAACTCTTCATAAATATAATTATACCATTCACAATTCTTCATAATCATAATTATACCCATCACAATCCACGAGAAATTCACTCTCAATTTAAGATTTTGTCGTGCTCCATTTTCCGTGTTAATCAGAACAATTTTTGGTCGGTAGTTCAAAAAAAAATTTGACAAACTGAATTTTACTTTCATTTGAAGAGTCAAATCAAGTGTGTCTTTTTTATGACCTGTATTTACGATTATAACCATTTATAGAATTCAGCTCCGTATTATATTATTTCAGTATTTCAGTATTCACGATTAAAACCATCAACACAACTCAGCTCTGTGTAGTTGTTTTAATTGTACATTAACTGGATTCAAATAATTAAAATCCCCGTGATCTTTTTCTCATTTCTTTTTATTTGCTTTCTTTTACGACATCCAGTAACATTTGTCTTTTTGAACTTTTCTTTTCTAATTTCATTGAAGCTACATACCGAGTATCAAAATCCAATGACTTAAGAACAAGGACAACTTATCATTTATTTATAACAGCTTTATTACTAAACATTTTCTGGTTATGCGCACTAAATTCTGAATTTACATTTCTAACAGTACAAAACCAACATAAGTCTCATTTTTTTATTGAACAAACGATCTGAACAATTTCTAGATGCCCATAACATGCTCGGTGCATCGCTGATCCGCTTTCTTATCTGTTAATAAGAGAGCTGAGATCACGATCAAAAGGTCACGTGACGTCTTGATGACGTAAGCAAGAAGTACCTGTCTTTGTTGACGACATTTTCGTCTAACTCCAAGAAGTGAATATTCGAATGACCACAATCAAAGAACAAGACTTATGCTTGGGTTGCCACATGAACGTACAGTATGCTGCTTCTTGTTCACCTGCTCTGTTCATAATAGGCGATGCGTGCATGGTGCATATCATTTGTGCATCTGCTTCTACTCGTGCACTTCACGTTTGCGAGTGGCATGTTCGTATCTTACGTGCAAATCAATTATTGTTCGATTCTCATAAATGTCAGCCCTGTAAATTTTCCCCTTGAGGTTACCATGGTCGAGTGATTTACAGCGCGCGCTCTAAACCACTCGACAATGCAAACAAGAACCAGCACGTGGCTTATGCTCAAATTGTCCCAAGTTTGGTGACCCAATTTTTTTGTGTCCTAATAGAGCTGTCCCTCAAATCATCCCAAGTTTGGTGTCCCAAAACAAGAACTATCCAGTGGCCCACGCTTAAACAGTCCCAACTTTGGTATCCCGTGCTCACTGAAGTAGTCGTAGCTGTTAGGCTGCGTGGTCACAAAGGTACTCTTGCCCTGGAACAGCCCGGCTTTGAAATCCCCGTAGTAATTCGTGTCGTCGGTGGTGTTTTTGTCGGTGACGTCGGCAATGATCCAGTTTTGGGTGCCCATCGCCGCGGCCACAAATGCGCCTCCCGTCAGGCACACCAGGAACGACGCGTACAGGTACATCCTCCTGCGGCGCTGGTACTTTCTGATGATGTCTTCTTCGTCGTCCATCGCTGTTGTTCTGATCTGTCCTTTATTTTGTTCTAACCTGTTGGAATTAGCTCCTTGTTTCGATGTAATTTAATAAGTCGTTTATTATTTTTAATTACACCTGTTAGGAGATTGAGGGAGTTTTCTGTTTTAAGGCCATTTAATGACTCGTTATTTATTTTAAAAAACACCTGCTGACAGCAATGATTATTCCCCTGTTTGATTGCAATTTAATGAGTCTTTTTTTGTAAACACCTCTTGGCAGCTTGGATTTACCCTCTGTTTGATTGTGATTAACCTTTGTAGATTGAATAGACTTGGGCTCTGCTGGATTAGCCAGTTAATTTGTCTTCCTTTGAAGCTTGACATTTATTGACTGCTTGGATTTCAATGTAGTTTTGTGATTCTGTAAATATCTCTTAATTTTCTTTGTCTTTCATTATTTGATTATTTGATTTTTATTGCAAATGACCCCCGTTGGCTAATATAAAAATGTCGGTAAACTATGACAGAAGTCTGTCCGAGTTATCAGCTATTTCTAAAACCAATATATACTGAACACTTACTGCAATGCAGTTGACTTCGTCTCGCACCAGTGAAAATGAAAGTTTTGCAAGTGGCGCTTGATCAACAGATTTTCGGAATCGAAATTACAAACCTTTCAGCCAATGGAACAATTAGTGGCTGATGCATTCACATGACCCATGCACCCACATAAACTATTCACCGATGTACCATGCGCACATTGTATCACTTCTCAGGAAACACCGCGCGCATGCGCAGAGTGCAGGAGGCTGTTATGAGTGTGTGGACCAGACATTGGAGGTCACGGAACAATAGCGTTTTATAAACAAACTTTGCTTGTTACTGAATGTCAAGGACCTGTTCTATTTGAAATTACATCTGCCTTTTGTGATTACATAACTGGAGGACAGTTAGAAGATAACGAACGTGTTCTATTCAAAATTACGTTTGCCTTTTGGGATTACATTACTAGAGGGATGCAACTGTCTAAATAGTGCTAAGCTAATGGCGTAGTCACAGGAAAATTTTTCATCAATGTTAAATAGAGGAAACATATAAGTTGTTCTTAAGATGATTTATACGGAAAACAGATGACTTTGACTGCTCTCTGCTTATATTCCAGCAGTGACGTGGTATTCATGTTACGTGTGTAGACGCAGCAATGCATATAGAATGTCGATGCCATGAAATATGTTATGAATGAATGTACTAATACCAATATATGGGTAGGGTGTGATATGGATGAAATATAGATACCATGTTGAATACAGGACACACATGCCCTTGTACGGATTAAATACGAAGGCATGGTTCACATGTGACCTCCATATCTTACCTTTTATCGCCGGGGTATCTATGATTTTAGCAGCACAAGTATAGCTTTCGCATAGAGTGGCCAAAATGATAGGTGCAACAGCGAAAAGTTAAGACTAGGTACACTGCAAGAGCTTATTGCTATGTAACTCTTAGCTCTGAGGGCGGGTTTTCGAACAATATACGTTGTCGAATGGCAGAGCTCGCTGCGCAAGTCCACTTGCTAGAACTAAGCGGCCGCTGTGCCGGTAAAACTACAGGAATTAACTAATTAACTAGTATACCGGTTCAACCCGACTTGCCTAAAAATAAAAAAAAAATAAAAAAAAATAAAAAATAGAAATAAAAAAAATAAAAAAAAAATAAAGAAAAAAAAATAAAAAAAAAAATAAAAAAAAATGAAGACAAAAAAATAAGTGAATAAATAGTTTTCTGCAAATATAGACACCAGTGGCTTCAATTTAATACCTCACTTGACCATATAGACTCAGCCAATTTTCTAAACGGACTCGGACAAATTTTGAGTTACTGAATTAAGTATATAGATTAATCAGAACCACCAGTTGATTATAAATTAATTAGAAATTCAATCAGCAGCTAGTTTATGAGATATTTAAATAACGCACGGTGGGAAGACCATAAAATAATAACGACGATAAATGACGGTAGTATACCTAAAACGATCAATCGTTACGCACTACACACACAGCGCAATGGCAAGACAGATTATGTCAATAACTCGCGCTGTGTACGCTGCAGTAACTACACGGCATCAGGATTTAAGTGCAAATTCTCTAGGATTTGTAAAGATTGGAATATTCCCGATTCACATGGAGGGAATCCAAGTGTTGCACCAGCAGTCCATCCGTGTAACTTTATGAAACATTTATCCTCAGGTGCGGATTCATATCTGGCCGTCTAACAATGTCACTGGTGTAGAATTTGTGAAGAAATTTCCAATTCACATGAAAACGATACATATTTTTAAAGCAATCCAACGCTGTGATTTTGTGAAAATATGTCTGGAATAAAATCGTTGATTCGCATGGAGAGGATACAAGTTTTTACCGATCCAACCATGAAACATCATCGAACACTTATCAGGATTTGGATATTTTCAATTTACACGCAGAGAAAGCCGGTTTTTAGCATCAATCAAGTATCATCTTGACAGATCATTCCTAGCGTTGCAAATAACACAACCTGCTTTAAAAATCATTCCTTACATTCCGTATAACACCTGCTTATCAAATGTTTTCTGCGCACATTCACATGGAAATAAAACGGGAAACTAACTCAGACGGTCAAGGAGTAAAAAAACTTGGAGAACAAACAAATAGAATAAACTAGGAAACTGACTCAGATGCTCGGCAAATATAGAAACTAGGAGAGCAAACTACATTGGAGAAGAAATAAGTAGAATAAACTAGGATCTAACTCAGATTCTCGATAAATGAAAAACTAAGAGAACTAACTAGAAGATCAAAAAACTAGAATAAACTAGCAAACTAGCTCAGATACTCGCCAAATAAATTGGATGCAGGAGTGCCGTAATGGCGGAGCTCTGCACACTTGTGTTAGTTAAGAAAAAAACATTGGAGGAAAAATGTTGGGCGAGGTAGCGGGCCAGGGTGATATCAGGCAATTTCCATCACGGTAAACCATTAGTTTACTCGCGGTCAACTGGCAGTTTGTAACACATGAGCTAGGTGCTGCAACACAGCCAGTTAGTTGTTCACATTAAAGTCAAATACCAGTTTACAATACAGTCAATGAATTATTTATTAAGCGGTTAATTGCTGGTTTACAATTCGGGAAGTTAGTTAGTCGATTAAATTACGGTCAACTGGTAGTTTACAATACGGGCAATTAGTGTTTTACAGCACGGTCAACTGGCAATTTACACGTGCAGTTTACAACACGTCAACTGGCAATTTACACGTGCAGTTTACAACTCATCAACTGGCAATTTATACGTGCAGTTTACAACTCATCAACTGGCAATTTACACGTGCAGTTTACAACTCATCAACTGGCAATTTACACGTGCAGTTTACATCACGTCAACTGGCAATTTACACGTGCAGTTTACAACTCATCAACTGGCAATTTACACGTGCAGTTAACAACTCATCAACTGTCAATTTACACGTGCAGTTTACAACTCATCAACTGGCAATTTACACGTGCAGTTTACATCACGTCAACTGGCAATTTACACGTGCAGTTTACAACATGTCAACTGGCAATTTTCACGTGCAGCTTACAACACGGTCAACTGGCATCTCGAATCATGGTCAACTGGAACTTTAGATTGCCGTCAACTGGTGGTTTGAATCGCCGTCAATTGGCAGTTTGAATTGTAATCTACCAGCAATTTGATTCGCTTTCAACTGACAGTTTACAGCCCACCAGTAGCTTGCATTTCACCCTAATCAAATACATCGGACTATACAAATAAAGTACAAAATTCGGTAACAACGAACCACCGCCACCATTCCCACCAGCAACCACTCATGGCATGACCTAAATATATATAAATAACATCTTCACGCCATCAAACCTTCAGCTATATGTAAATGAGACCAAACGAAATACTGTAGTCCACGGTCTGGGATTTATTTTTCATTGACGTGCACGAAGACTTGGTGTTCGATTGCAAAGATTGCACCGATTGAGTCAACCCTTCAACATACTTATTCTCACGCGCACGCGCATGCGCATACTCATACTCACGCGGATGTACGAGCTCTCACGCGCATGCGCGTAAACTGAGAGTCTAACTATACATTGAATCACTCGTTAATATCACAACTGCATGTATTGTCGATTTGCACAATTCTGAGTACGGTATGACAGCACCACAAACATCACATCCTGAAGTAGAGCACCACGAAGCTGGACTAGGGTGCACACTGTGCACGGTGCGAGTAACTGGCTCCTGATAAAAGAAGATATATGTACGCTTGTATGTTATCTTATCACATGGTGATACGGGAATGTAGTGCTTCATCGGCACATGCTGTGCATCATCGGTACAGTCCGCACATCATCGGTACAGTCCGCACATCATCGGTAGAATCCACATATCATCGATACAGTCAGCATATCATCGGTACAATCCGCATATCATCGGTACAGTACGCATATCATTGATGCAGTCCGCATATCATCTATACAGTCCGCATATCATCGGTACAGTCCGCATTTCATCGATACAGTCCGCATTTAATCAGTACAGTCCGTATATCATCGGTACAGTCCGCATATCATCGATACATTCCGCATATCATCGATACAGTCTGCATATCATCGAAACAATCCGTATATCATCGATACAGTCCGCATATCATCGGGACAGTTCGTATATCATCGGTACAGTCCGCATATCATCAGTACAGTTCGTAGATCAACGATACAGTCCGCATATCATTGGGAAAATCCGTATATCATCGGTACAGTCCGCATATCATCAGTACAGTTCGTAGATCAACGATACAGTCCGCATATCATCGGAACAGTTTGTATATCATCGATAGAGTCCGCATATCATCGGTACAGTCCGCATATCATCGGTACAGTCCGCATATCATCGGTACAGTCCGCATATCATCGGTACAGTACGCATATCTTCGGTACAATCTGCACATCATCGGTACAGTCAACATGACGTACGAAACTCACGAATTAATGAATTCAGAGTTGGCGATTTGAAGGAATGCCAGAGATAGGGATTTTCTTCACCATGCATTTTTTTATTGCCTGGAAAATGTAATTTTTTCTGAGTCGTTGTACACCAGGGCAACTGTAGCGTGACCGTTCATCACCAGAACAACAATGCCATCGTCAACCGTCTTGTGTATGTTAAGGGTTCTCATCCAGTCACCCTTCGTGTATGTTCAGGGTTCTCATCCAGTCAACCTTCGTGTATGTTCAGGGTTCTCATCCAGTCAACCTTCGTGTATGTTCAGGGTTCTCATCCAGTCACCCTTCGTGTACGTTCAGGGTTCTCATCCAGTCACCCTTCGTGTATGTTCAGGGTTCTCATCCAGTCAACCTTCGTGTATGTTCAGGGTTCTCATTCAGTCAACCTTCGTGTATATTCAGGGTTCTCATTCAGTCAACCTTCGTGTATGTTCAGGGTTCTCATTCAGTCAACCTTCGTGTATGTTCAGGGTTCTCATTCAGTCAACCTTCGTGTATGTTCAGGGTTCTCATCCAGTCAACCTTCGTGTATATTCAGGGTTCTCATCCAGTCACCCTTCGTGTATGTTCAGGGTTCTCATCCAGTCAACCTTCGTGTATGTTCAGGGTTCTCATCCAGTCAACCTTCGTGTATGTTCAGGGTTCTCATCCAGTCACCCTTCGTGTACGTTCAGGGTTCTCATCCAGTCACCCTTCGTGTATGTTCAGGGTTCTCATCCAGTCAACCTTCGTGTATGTTCAGGGTTCTCATCCAGTCAACCTTCGTGTATGTTCAGAGATCTCATTCAGTCAACCTTCGTGTATGTTCAGGGTTCTCATTCAGTCAACCTTCGTGTATATTCAGGGTTCTCATTCAGTCAACCTTCGTGTATGTTCAGGGTTCTCATTCAGTCAACCTTCGTGTATGTTCAGGGTTCTCATTCAGTCAACCTTCGTGTATGTTCAGGGTTCTCATTCAGTCAACCTTCGTGTATGTTCAGGGTTCTCATTCAGTCAACCTTCGTGTATGTTCAGGGTTCTCATTCAGTCAACCTTCGTGTATGTTCAGGGTTCTCATTCAGTCAACCTTCGTGTATGTTCAGGGTTCTCATCCAGTCAACCTTCGTGTATGTTCAGGGTTCTCATTCAGTCACCCTTCGTGTATGTTCAGGGTTCTCATCCAGTCAACCTTCGTGTATGTTCAGGGTTCTCATCCAGTCAACCTTCGTGTATGTTCAGGGTTCTCATTCAGTCACCCTTCGTGTATGTTCAGGGTTCTCATCCAGTCAACCTTCGTGTATGTTCAGGGTTCTCATCCAGTCAACCTTCGTGTATGTTCAGGGTTCTCATCCAGTCAACCTTCGTGTATGTTCAGGGTTCTCATCCAGTCAACCTTCGTGTATGTTCAGGGTTCTCATCCAGTCAACCTTCGTGTATGTTCAGGGTTCTCATCCAGTCAACCTTCGTGTATGTTCAGGGTTCTCATCCAGTCAACCTTCGTGTATGTTCAGGGTTCTCATCCAGTCAACCTTCGTGCATGTTCAGGGTTCTCATCCGGTCAACCTTCGTGTATGTTCAGGGTTCTCATCCAGTCAACCTTCGTGTATGTTCAGGGTTCTCATTCAGTCACCCTTCGTGTATGTTCAGGGTTCTCATTCAGTCACCCTTCGTGTATGTTCAGGGTTCTCATCCAGTCAACCTTCGTGTATGTTCAGGGTTCTCATTCAGTCACCCTTCGTGTATGTTCAGGGTTCTCATCCAGTCAACCTTCGTGTATGTTCAGGGTTCTCATTCAGTCACCCTTCGTGTATGTTCAGGGTTCTCATCCAGTCAACCTTCGTGTATGTTCAGGGTTCTCATCCAGTCAACCTTCGTGTATGTTCAGGGTTCTCATTCAGTCACCCTTCGTGTATGTTCAGGGTTCTCATCCAGTCAACCTTCGTGTATGTTCAGGGTTCTCATCCAGTCAACCTTCGTGTATGTTCAGGGTTCTCATCCAGTCAACCTTCGTGTATGTTCAGAGTTCTCATCCAGTCAACCTTCGTGTATGTTCAGGGTTCTCATCCAGTCAACCTTCGTGTATGTTCAGGGTTCTCATCCAGTCAACCTTCGTGTATGTTCAGGGTTCTCATCCGGTCAACCTTCGTGTATGTTCAGGGTTCTCATCCGGTCAACCTTCGTGTATGTTCAGGGTTCTCATCCAGTCAACCTTCGTGTATGTTCAGGGTTCTCATCCGGTCAACCTTCGTGTATGTTCAGGGTTCTCATCCAGTCAACCTTCGTGTATGTTCAGGGTTCTCATCCAGTCAACCTTCGTGTATGTTCAGGGTTCTCATCCAGTCAACCTTCGTGTATGTTCAGGGTTCTCATCCGGTCAACCTTCGTGTATGTTCAGGGTTCTCATCCAGTCAACCTTCGTGTATGTTCAGGGTTCTCATCCAGTCAACCTTCGTGTATGTTCAGGGTTCTCATCCAGTCAACCTTCGTGTATGTTCAGGGTTCTCATCCAGTCAACCTTCGTGTATGTTCAGGGTTCTCATCCAGTCAACCTTCGTGTATGTTCAGGGTTCTCATCCAGTCAACCTTCGTGTATGTTCAGGGTTCTCATCCAGTCAACCTTCGTGTATGTTCAGGGTTCTCATCCAGTCAACCTTCGTGTATGTTCAGGGTTCTCATCCAGTCAACCTTCGTGTATGTTCAGGGTTCTCATCCAGTAAATCTTCGTGTATGTTCAGGGTTCTCATCCAGTCAACCTTCGTGTATGTTCAGGGTTCTCATTCAGTCACCCTTCGTGTATGTTCAGGGTTCTCATCCAGTCAACCTTCGTGTATGTTCAGAGTTCTCATCCAGTCAACCTTCG